>OX637284.1:1322500-1941250 GCA_951799465.1 Leptophobia aripa
TTTTTTTTGTTATATATTATATTCGACTCAGGAGTCATCCATTGCTGGCTGAGGTAGGCTTTCGAACAAGCCCTAATGAATCGTTTCATTAGCTCTGCACCAGAATGTGACATTTTTATGACAGGGTTAGGAATGATAGTGGACAAATATAAGAGTTTGTTAGATTTAAGTTAAAAATTGTATGTGTTTTTGGCTTCGGCCGTAAATAAATAAATAAATATTGCCTTACTTTTATACTCTATGTTTTGACTTTATTTTAATATGTACTGTATGAGTTTGAGAAATATAATGTAATGTCTAAGTACATATTTAGAAAACAAAAAATATTCATAGATGTCGCCAATAAGGTTCATAACAATCACTACAATAATTGATTACATAACTATTCATAGATTATTTATGGGTATGACGAAGTATTTATTCCATAGAAACTTACAAAACAAAGGAAACGCCTGTGGCTTTACAATACACAAAGACTTGAATCAACGTAAAAACCAGCATAAATTAACTATTAATTAATTACTTGTATTTCAATGGAACCAGTTCGTACCAAAGACAATAGAACTTAGATTAAACAAGCCGAGATTTAATCTATATTATCGCAATAAGGGCTTTATGTATTTTTTCTATAAAATAGCTGACGCGGAAAACTATTCCGCCTTGGAGGAGATAAATAAGCGGATTTTTAATTTTATTTGATTATTTTTATTATTCAAGTATATTCTGTTAAGTACCATACCCGAGATTTCTATTTATTTATTATGGAAGCATTTACAATATACATATAAATGTACAAGTTATAAGAATATATATGTTACGAATAGGATGTATCCTTAACTCAGCTTCACTGAAAAAACATAAAAATAAGCAACTTACAGGGATGAATAACTGAAAATTAAATAACAAACAAGTATCAGGTTGAAAAGCAACCACTGTCTCTACCTTAGTGAAGACTTTGTTCCCTCAACTCTCTGTTAAATTAAGCTGCAGAGGAGTGCGAAAACAGGTCAATGCGGGGGTGTGAATCCAGGGAAAAAGCTCATTCTATGGATCGGCGTACGTAACTTAATATTGATACTGTGTGTGGGCAAGATAAAAGTAACGTGTGACCAAATGATAACATATGTGTCGAGGTGCGCGAAGACGAAGCAGACCATGACGTTGCAAATTCAAATATGATTCAGGGAGCGTATTCTTTGTGTGAATACACGTGTCATGTGTCGATTCCTTGCATTCTATGTATCCTAGTATCCTATGTCCGTCCATCATGGCCAAATCAGGTTCGGCCAATCAATTGAGGTGTTTTTTTAATTAAAAATTGTGTAACAATTTACTTTAATGTATTAATATTTGTCAATGTTTATACTATATCCGATACCCCTCCTACTCACTCCCACTCACACTTAAACTATTCTATCGTGTTAAAGTTCATATTGACTTTTAAGTATACTTTTACGTGTCATATAGGTGTTGTTTTTTTTTATACATTTTAGTCAATTCTCCTACCGCAAGAACCATCCTCGTACTTCAAAAAAATTGAAAATTAATTAAGCTGTACTCGAGCTTAGCACACAAATGTAGCGTTTCTATATCAATACAGCTTTCAAATAACGATCCAGAGCAGTTTAATGCGAACACGCTAGCCTATAAAAGTCAATGAAACACATCCACGTGTAGGCCACGGCCTATGTATGATTGTGTTTTTAGGCGCCATTGAATTTGTAATAATTCCTAAAAGGCCGGCAACGCACGTGAGTTTTTGGGTGGCAACTTCCACAGTCACAGTCAAAGACCCACGAACTCCGAAAAGTTAAACGAATTTAATTCATCATTAATACCGTAATGTTTAATCGTCTGAGTCTATTCAAAAATTAATTGAAAAGTACTACTTCGAAAAGTGTACTCGAATCATTTCCAAATAAAAAATCAACCAAGCTAAGTTTCTTGGCTACTTCATCTCAGCTTGATCGCGTACGAACAGGCGTAGAATCACTTAGATTTAAGACGATTCAAAATGGTCATATGTACCTTAATGAATAAAAAATTTGACATTAGAGGGTCTCGAAAACATGTCTAAATCGAGAATTCACATTCACAGCCTCAGCTTAAGTAACTTAAGTTGACCTAAAGTTAAGTTAAACTATACTTAAGTTCTCAAACTTAAGTTTAGTTTTAGTGATAAAAAATTTAGTATATCTGATTGGGCGATAAAATTAGGCTTTAATAAAAACATCAAAATGCGCTGCCTTAAGCCAATCAAGTGAATAAAGAAAATAACAAGCTTTTTTACAGTAACGTTTATTTTTTTGCGCTTTGACGTCAAAGGCACTATGTGGGCCACGTGTTGTCCGAATTGGACATCGCAGGAATTTCTGACACACAAAATATAATGCCTTTATTCGCTTACAATAAATAATTATGTGTTTTTTTTAACGACGTTAATTTCACGATTAGACTGCACGAGTTGTTTTTATTGTTCATAAATGTAAATTACAAGTAAAAAATAATACTAAAACATGCTGTTTGTGACAGAGTAGGTACCGATAATGCTGACATTCCCTTTCTATGTATCTCGATGCTGAGCGAGAAAAGCACCAGCTCTTGTGTCACTGGTACATAGGACCCTGCACCATGGTTTTGGTAACAATCCGACAACAGATATTGTATTGTCTATGGTCGTTCAGTAACAGGGGCATTTGCTCTTCTTGAATTAATTGTGTGCTAATAGGTGGAGAATATACCACGACCTTCTTTTCTGTTCTTCTCGGTAGATGACTGCCTTACGAACCGGTGGTAGTGTAAAAATTGACGATTCAAAAGTGTCTTTATGAAGACCTACTTGAATGAAGATATTTTGAGTTTGAGTTTGACCTTACGAGTTACTTGACACCCCCCCCCCTCAGCACTCTCTGTAGGGCTTTCAAAGTAGTACTTTGTTTTATTTATTGTTAAAGAGTTCATTACTGTTTAAATGTAATAACATCTGTAAAAATAGATTCCTAATCATTTACATATTTATTTCATGCTCTCAGCATGTTTTTAGAAACCTCAATTGTAAAAAGTCAAAATCAAACAAAGATATAGTTCCCTTTGGAGTAGAGACTTTTGGATCCTGGTGTACAAGTGCTGAGGAATTATTAAGGAATTAAGTTGGCACCTGGTTGGTACCGGTGATTCAAGAGCTGGTGCTTTTCTCGCTCAGCGTATATGCATCGCGATGTATCGAGGAAACTGTTAGCTAAGTTGTGTAAGCTGTATCCTGTGTGATCTCCTAATAAATAAATATTTAATATTAGTAATAAATAAAATTTTATACAACCATACTGAGCTTTGACCAAATTACCAAATACAAGGTGATTCTAACTTGTTTTGCGTCATTGAATATCTGTATTAACGTTTTAGATGCCGAACGAATCGTACGTAAAAGTTTCAATATGAAAATTGATGAATTTAAAAGTGATATGTCGCGAAGTGTCGAGTCTTTTTTCCTATGGTGAGTAATAAATAAAAGTGTTTATATTTATCTATTGAGGGAACACACAGGATACAGCTCACACAACATAACATCTGAATGAAATAGTTTAAGTTATGTTAGCTTTTTTTAAATTACGAATTATTATAATAACAATATTTTAATCGAGTTTTGTTTGAGTACGAATAATTTAATGTTTTTTTTGTATATATTTATAGTTTTAAGTTAAAATGGTCATATTCGATTTATTGTAATCTGTTCTCTGAAAGATATTGATTTCACAGTTTGTAAACCTCGATGGGTGGACAGGTTGGGTGTTTGACAGTTCGGGACGCGAGCAAACGAGCAAGCGACTCGGGACTATGATCAGATCAGTTCTGTCTTTGTGTCAGACAGAACGGTAGTAGATTTTGAAGTAACAGTAACAGTGCCTAGAGAGATGAATACATGTTTTAACATGTCTATTGGTTTTTTTTGAAACAATACTCTGCCAAAAAGGAATAGCATTAGTTCTGGTGAGGGCCCCCTAGGTATTAAAGTATTATGTACAAATCTAGTTAAGCGATTCTAGATTATATAATAATATAATTTTGAAATAAGTAGGTATAAAACTTAAATAAACTCAATTTTGCAAAGTTTGGTACCTTGCAGCGGAGTACCCATAATGGTATTTGGTCGCTGTATCGCGATGCCTATATGAGAAGAGCACCAGCTCGTGGGTCACCGGCATTGCCTACCAGGCACCTACTTAAATCTTTAATGTAAATATAATCTCTTAAATAATTATGTCATAACTATTACGTCTTGAGCATCGTGATATTCATTCGTGATAAATTATATTTTATCTATATTAAACTTTATAATGGCTAAGTCGATTATACGTACGAAATAAATAATCGTTTAGTTTGTTCTTTAAATTATAGGAGTTTAACATATTATATATATATATACTTAAAATAAATATATCCAGATCACAGCCTTATTATCTCTCCCATTATCTTTAGTGATCATCGCTAAAGCTAGTCGTTAATGTACGAGAAATTTAATATATAAAATATATCTAATTAGCATATATGTTGTTTACAATATGTGTATAAAAAATGGCCCATGACCTAAGCGATCAAGGAACAAAAAGAGCTATCGGTAGAAATGTATTTTCGTTATTTTTTGTTCATTACTTACAATATTTCTTACTAGCTGTGAACTTTGTGTGTATGATCTGTGGTTGAGAACAAATATGGCGGATACTGAGGACATATATACGTTATAATTTTTTTAATTACGCGACGCAAGATTGGTTATTTCAAAACAAATTCCATCCGTACCACCTTGACGTCTGGTGCTCCACAACTGTGCGTTTTTTTAAGGCAGTTTCTGCCGCTCACCACCTCTTTGTGTAACCAACTGCCAGTGCCAGACTTGGAGACCTTCAGAGCGTTCCTCTTTCTTAAAGGCCGACAACTCACTTGTAAGCCTCCTGGCGTTGCTGGTGTCCATAGGCGGCGGTTGGCACATCACTCGAAGTGACCCGCCTGCCCGTTTGCCTCCTGTTTCAAAACAAAAACTATTCGTTAGAAATAATACCCTTTTAAACAGTATTAATATAAATAGACGGAAGTTTCGTTCGAATAGGGAAACGTATATATGTATAAAAAACGTAATTAATTAATTAACTCCAAGGCCGACAACTCTGTGAGACTCCCGCGCATAATTCAAATCAATCACTTGTTCCTAAAATGTATTGAATTCTCGATTTCTTTTTGAGGATTCAATTGTATTTTTTATGTACCGATAATAATTAAAACAAAAACTAAAATACTTGTGACAGAGTACCCCAGATACGTTGAGAGAGAAAAGCACCAGCTCTTGAATACTGACTATCAGGCGCGTACTTTATTTTTTAACGATGCTGTGAGGAATAAAATCATAGCTGGAGGAAAGGCATTTGTTTCTTTTCTTTTGAACCTATTTATTGTATACACTAATTGTGTGTATAATACAAATAATTAAATAAAAAAAAATTATTAAGCTTTAACAATACTTTTTTAAAATTTCACTCCTTATAACAATGTAGCTCTTGGGTCACCGGTGCTGTCATAAGCGCCTGCGCATAGACCTAAGTATACACAAGTCACTTGTAACACCTCACTTAAAGTGACTCGCCTGTTCTTTTGCCTCTTGTTAAATTAAAAGTCTAAAGGGATTAAATTCTATGACGAAGAAAAACATTGTATATACTTTAAATTGTGTATGAATCATTAAGGTGGAAAAATACCGTGTCGAAGCTAACGGCTAAATTATAAACAGGTTTTAACATTTTTTATCCATGTTCACCTTTTTGGTTAGCCCAAACCCTGAATAACTGGTCCAAGATCTACTCGCAAACTAATGCACTATGGTATCAGGGGGCATAGGCAAATTGGTTTCTATTCTCTTTGTACAGTTGCTTATGCTCATTTGCAATAATTTAATTGTCACATGTCAAATGTTGTCTGTGGATTATGACGTTTATTTACTGAATAATTAACAGTAGCTACACTTACTAGTACTTACAGTATATTTTTAGTGGAAAATTGGAGTGAGGGCGGGAAAAGATAGGTGTGATTTTGAAAATTACATATTATTCCCAGAATTCGACGATCCGATCTTAGGGATATTGTATTATTACCTACCTAATTTGCAATATGCTCAGCTAATTTCAGGAGAATCGGTCAACCCGTTTCGGAGGAGTAAGGGAACGAAAACTGTGACACGACAATTTTATATATTAGATAGTAATTTGTGAATATTTGTAAATATAATCTATATATGTAAGATTTCCCTGTCACAGTGTTAGTTATCGTACTCCCCCGAAACGGCTTGACCGATTTTGACCAAATTTTATATGCGTTATCAGTAGATCTGAGAATCGGCCAACATCTATTTTTCATACCAATAAGTGTTAAGGGTTGTTCACCATTAATTTTTTGACAAAAAAAATGTGTTTATTTTATGTGGCATAAAAAATACATACAACCCTAAATTTTTAACCTTTTTTTTCATTTTCATCATGTAATTGAATAATTATTCGTCGCCGCTCAATAACCGATCAATCGTGATTTAAATAGTATATAAATAATTTGTATGGCTTGAACGTAACCCGGGTTCGATTCCGGGTTCCAAATGGACCTGAGAAAAAGAAAAAAACACATCAAACTCAACTGGTTGCCTATTTTTAATTTTTGATTTAGGGCGAATCATTCCTAAGCATTTTATCGATATATGTAGAGCATTTTTTGAGATATATATATCAAAAAATGTTACGGACAACAGCATTTGCTTAATAATATTGTTTTGCTAAATAATTATTGTGTTATTAATTCGATATTTGGACTATAATAATGACTGAATGGATTTTCTTACATAAAATCATCTATAGCATAATTGTTTTAAAATCATCAGGCGCGTTATTGTTTAAAAATAATTAAACGAAACGTGAATGTGCACGTAGATTGACAACGCTGTAAATTCCCAAGAAAAAATTAAGAAAATAAAAATTTAATTTCAAAAAAGGGACGCACCCAATTCTAACCTTAATTGAATTGTATAGAATCAAAGGCGTCATTAAAAAAAGGTTGATTATTTGCTATTCTGAAGCTTTATCGCATTATCTGCTTGTTACCATGGAAACAAAATACCCATAGATTATAATTATAGCTAATAAGCAACGATAATTCCAAAAATTGTTTTTTTTTTGGTTTCTACGACTCTTCTTTTATTGCCTCCTTTCAGTTTTTTGGAAAAATATTTAATGTACAGACATTCGATTTTTACTGTCTTATTATATATAGTATAGATTTTAGGAGACAATTTTTTTTTGTTTATCAAATATTAGCTTATGTGTCGGTTGCGCCTTTGATTCTATACGACTGTGACGTTTATGTTAATTACGTATTACATATTCAGTAATGAATGACAGTGTTAACTTATTTGTGGAACAATAGGTGTGTGTGAGGGGTTTTTTTTTTTGTAAATAAACTGACGCGTAAAATGTACCGCTGTTCGTTATCTCGGTACTTGGACGTGTCTTAGTTGAGTGTGTACCTTCACAACGCGCGGCCATACAGAGGTAAGTCATTTTATTTAAATTTCAAATGACGGCAGGTTGAAAATTGCTTATATATTGTATTTTTAATATCGTGAATTATAACCTAGAATCCAAATGTTTCGAGTTCCCATTTAATTGTTTTATGTGTATTATGTCATAAGTTTATTGTTTTTTTTTAATATATTTAGCACGTATAATGTTTGGGGACAGATGTAATAAAATAAAATAAAAAAAAGTAAAAGTGACGCAAGTGAATATGTACCGTGTGAGTGAGATGTCAAAATGGATTTTTGTTATATATCTATGATTCGTTTGGGTGTAATATATTTGCAATATGTGTGTTATATTTAAATTTAATTATATATGTGTCTATTAAAGTATAATACATAATATATATTAAATCTTTATTGAAATATCACGAAGCTTGATATATTTATTCAGATATTTTTTATATCGTTCTCAAACACCATTGAGAGATTTTAAGGAAACAAAATATAATCTAAAAATCAATGTATACAAATTTGTTATTACTCGGTAATATTTTTAAAAAGTACCCCATAAACTATAGCGAAATCATAGTGGCGGTAAAACAATCAAACATATTAGAATTTATTTGTGTATACTGATAAATACATGGATAAAATCAAATTATTAAACGTTCATAATATTTGTATAGCAAGTTTGTATAGGTAACCATGGTTACGATTGTATTTACATTAAAAAAGTATTTAATGTCAAATTAAATTAACACAAACTTAAGCAGTCTAAGGTGAACTTCAAAGTAATCCTAGTCACAGATAATCACCGGTTTGACTATTAACAAAATGTGATGTTTTGATATACAATATAACTAGTTGTTATGGTCCGCGACTTCGTCCGCGTGGTTTAAATGTGGTAAATACAAAAGTACTTATTTGTTAATGAAATATGACCATCGACATTTGTCATATTAAAAAAGCCATTTTTAACATTGTGATTAATGCGACCATGTATAGAGTTTACGATCACAAATCGACCTTGCAAATGACCTAAGCTATAGTAAACAAGGCCAAAGGTTTTCGATCGAGACTGAAAATCACGGATTTTTTTTTTGAGGAGGTAGATGAAAAAATATATTCGTTTTATGGACTCGTTGTGCGGGTATCGGCGTGGTGTATGATTTTGTTTTGAGATTGCGTTGATAAATATTTTTCATAAAATGATTAAGTAGTGGTTCTTCGTATATGGTTAATAATATTAAAATTACATTTTTACTTGAAAGACCATTTAAAGATTTAAAAAGTTAATATTAAAAACATAAAAAGGGTATAAAACATAACAATGTTAATTATTTTTAAATATAGAAACATAAGTGAAACCAAAAAGAATTTAAACAAAAAGGTTTTATAACAACAACAATCTGGATTGATTCACTTTTTTAATAAACAACCAAGGAGTATTAAAACAAACAGGTTTTATAACAGAAACAATCTGGATTGTATATTTACATAGTTAATTTGTGCACTTTGTTTTTTAAAGAAAGAAAAAAAACAAAAATAAATAAAGAAAAAAGGTGATGTTATCTATACATATATACATGCATCCCATACGGATGTACATAATTAATTTAAGCACTCATCCATATATCAAAAAAGTATTAAAACAAAAAGTTTTTATAACAGCAAAGCTCTCGACAGAATACATTTATATAATAAATAATGCAAAATGTATTCATATTAAAAATTATCCTGTACGTTATAACAGTTCTAACCAACTCCAAGAACAAGTGTTAATTTCGAGAATTTAATACGTAAAAGGAAATTCTATGTTAATACACACTTAGTATTCAAGTACTATTTATACACCAAGAAATAACCTCAAAGCATTGTTACGCTTTGAATGGTAATCTAGACTTTGACCTTTGGACCTTAGTGATAGATACAACTGATTACATTACGATACTGTGATTTTACGATTAAAGGTGACAGTTGCCAAGTAACGGTAACCATGGCAACGGTCGCTTGGCCAAGCGTGAGCTTAAATTTTTAAACTGTTAATTATCTGTGTCAATATGAAGATCTATTCAAGGTTATTTTCTTTACTATATGATAAAGAAACGAGTTAAAACATACTGACAATAACGCATTAACACTTATTAACTCCTCCGGATAACCCTTATACGAAAAAAGATGGGCATTTCCAATTTCCACATACTTTTCAATACAACAATTTTATTTTAATCGGATAACACGTTACTCATCTACAAAATTAATTTGTATCAAGGATGCAGTGAAAGATGTTTTTACAATATTTTATTTGATAAGATGTAGATTTGGGATCACGGAATCATTCTTTAGTTAAAAGCGTTGGACATAGATACTATATTTATTTTGCAAAAAAGAGCTATGCGTGGTTTAATTGGTTTAGGGGCCAGGGGATCGTTTTAATTCTCATTTTAAAACAAGCGGTATTTTTACAGTAGCAACATTTTGTTCGTACATAAAAATAAACATCTCTTATCACTTAGTGAAGATAAATACGATCACAACACAAGAAATAGAGAAAAAATTGAGTGAGTGAGTAACAATTTTGTATTAAATGTTTATTTTAAAAGAGCATTTTTCGTGTTTCCCGTCGGTTCTTCTCGGTAGATAACTATCGCCTTCTAAACCGGTGGTAGTGTTAATGACGATTGAAAAATGTCTTTATAAAGACCTACTTGAATAAAGATATTTTGAGTTTGAGTTTGATTCAACTTTTAAAGATGATATTTCCTTTTAAATATTTTGACCTATATTGATATATATTTTAAAAGTATATTGTGCCTATAATTCGTTACATTTGATTGAATTATTCATTATTTTAATAAAATCATAGTTGATCTTAGTAATATAATAAATTAATACGACTATAGAAAGGTTTCTTCCGCAGTGTAAAAGTTCTTGTGAGTTCAACGACCTATTCCACCAAGACGCTGAACAAGGTCAAAGTCTTAAGGCGCAAATCCCCTTGTCAATTTGAAAGCGTTAAGTTAGTGGTACATTAAGTCAATTATACAAAATATATATTTATTTTTTATTTATTTATTTTACATTTTATTGCACTTAAACACTAGAAGCAAAATACGTTAACATATACAGAATAATCGTTTACGATTTTGTTTCTTGCTTTTCATATTAATTGATGATATCTAATGACACCATTATTGTTAAAGTTATATGATTTCATAATAACGTTTCCTATTGTTATGTTATAAGGGTTGCCTGTGATAGATCGCTCTTGAGCGATAAGGCAGCTCGTTTCAATATATACATCGTGTTTAAATAATCAGTTAGCTTTTATTATTCATTATATAACCTAGCTCACAAGTATAGTAATATTTTTTAAATTTGTTTCAGTTTTGTTTATTATTTGTGTGTTTGTTTTATAAATTCATAATTTTATGAATGAAATTTATCAATTATTATCACATGCATGTTATTATTAAATATAATCAAATAAAAAGATATCACATTCTAATTATTAAATTCTATTACTCTATTAAAATGTGACAATTTAGGCACCGAATTGGGTATTTTTTAAAGGACGAACCCACAAACGAAGTGAAGTTAAGCTTTTATAACTGCCCAAACACGTCACAAAAATAAAATAACTATTAAATGCAAAGCAAATGTAAAATTCTTATTAACCGAATATTATTTCAATGGATATTTTATTATTTCAATTTGATACACTCTCAGTAGTTGTAAGATTAAGAACTGATCGATACGAATCACTGAACTGAATGTTGTCGCGGATGTGGTAAAACCAATTATCAGAAAAAGACCCTGAAATCAAAGGTCAGGGAAGCATGAATGTCTAACCAATCTCTTTATAGTTTTACATAAGTTTAAACTTTACTCTCTTTAACTATGCCCAGTCATGTTTGATCAAGTGTGTGGTGGTTTTGCTAAATGAGTGAGAGATGGAGCTTTATTTTAATTATAATCCATACACCACAACAACGCAGATTAATTAATTAATGACAGGGCCATAATAGGGTTTTAACCTTAACATATAGATTTAAATTTTTAGTAAACTATATGAATAAAAACAATTATTACCAGACAAACTAAAAATGTAGGTAACTTATAAGGTGTGTGTGTGAGGCGGATTCTCTGTAAAGCAAGGATACTTGTAAGACTAAATCCAAGAACGTAAATGATTGCGAAATAAAAATGATGTATCATCGTTTCACAGATAAACACGAACTGATAGCATAGACTGTAGAACTAGACTATTTTATGTTTAATAATGTCGTATTGTCAATGAATACACTTTGTTAACATACCAAATGTTTATACAGAAACATAGAATCAGTTTTGTATGTGGCTAATTGTTAAGCTTACGTATCAAAATGCAAACTCAAAATATCTTTATTCAAGTAGCTAAAGACACATTTGAATCGTCACATTTTACACGAAGCAAAGCAGTTACCTACCGAGAAGAACCGGCAAGAAATTCGATAGCTCTTTTTTTTTTTTTTTTTTTTTGTGGGATTTCGCTGTTGGCCGTGAGGCCTTTACAGCTCAGCTCGGGCTGGTTGGCGAGCGGGAGCTCGGCCGAGACTTAAAACTAAATAAAATGCCTTGACTAGCACAAGGGCGTCTCCTGTGAGACTCGAACCTCGGCTTGGGCCGTCAGGGCTGGGGACTGACCTGAAGGGCCTTATCAGGAACTCACAAAGTGTGAGCGAAGCTGAACAGGGACTCCGCCTTCGCCGGCGAAGGCGGTTTTTAAAACCTACATTTCTAATTGGAATTAGCCGCGCGGGCGGCGCAAATCTGTATCTAGCTAATGTGATGTGATCATCCGGATCGGTTTAAGGCGTGGCGTACCTGTGTAAATATGTCGCGACTAGGCCTTACGATGGCCTAGCAAACTTCCGGACTGCACTAAGGAGTCCGGCGTTTTCTATAATTACTCCCAACTTAGCGTCAACACTGTCAGCCGCACTGAACGAGTGTTTAAACGCTAGCAGGGCGTCGATGTCTACAGCGTCTATGACACTGAGGGCTAGCTGCACCGCACTGCGGACTTCGCTGGCGTGAGCCGTAAGCGTCGTCGCGGTGGCGGGGGGAAGGGGCATCTGAGGGCCGGGTTTCCTTATTGGGATATCCATAAGGGAAGGAATGGGTTTTTTGGGTTCCGCCGGCAATGGCGGGTTAGTGGGAGGCACTTCCGCCGAATTTTGTGGAGCTTTCCACGGGTTGATAGTGGGAGGGGGGGCTGGGACGTAAGTTTCCTTGGGGGGCGCGGGAGGACGCTTCTCTGCACCGGACCTTGGCACGCGCCTGCTTCCCTTTCCGCTCGCCTTGGGGGCCCTAGGGCAGCCGCGATAACTCGCGGGGTGGCCCTGTTGCCCGCAAAGCACGCAGGAAGGCGGCTCGGCGCATGGCAGTGTCCGTGTGCAGTCG
The DNA here is from genome assembly GCA_951799465.1 of Leptophobia aripa. Classification (NCBI taxonomy): domain Eukaryota; kingdom Metazoa; phylum Arthropoda; class Insecta; order Lepidoptera; family Pieridae; genus Leptophobia; species Leptophobia aripa. Next base: position 1,335,495 of record OX637284.1, read on the forward strand.
GCGGTCCCGTGATCGCCTAGGCACTTAACGCAACGCGCACGCGCAAAACAATTGCGCGCCGCGTGCCCGTACAACTGACAGCGGTGACACTGTCTGGTGTATGAGTGCTTGATAGGTGTTTCCACCTTAAGCCCTGAGAGTTTACAACACTCGCTGAGGTTGAATATCTTTTTGCCGCGCGCTGAAAGCTCTAGGACGACAAGAACCATGTCGTATTCCTGCTTAGAGCTGCGGTGTAACATACGGAATACCTCTTTCACGGGGTATCCCTGATTTATTAAATCCGATTGCACGGTGGAAGAGTCGATCTCCTTGGGGATGCCTCGGATCACGACTCTAAGGACTCGTTCCTCGGGAAGAGGGAACGTGTGGCCTCCTATGCCTTCTGAGCGAAGGTACGAGGTTAGAAAACGGTGGTGGGCGGGGTCGTACACTTGCACGCAGATGTTGTCGCGCAGTGTTTTCGCCTTGTATGTGATGGACTTTTTGTCCATCAAGGCGGACAGAGAGGGCCAAATACTTTTGTCCCTGCCGGAGGGAATTTCGGGGATCGAAGGGCACGGGGCCTGCGCGGAGGCCGCAGAGGGTTCGCATATTTGGGTCTTCGCGGGGACCAACAATTCAAGATTATTGCGCGAGGCCTGCGCGGGGGCCGGGGGGAGGGAGTTGCGCGCGAGGAGTGCTTGCGCGGAAGCGTATGCAGGTCCGAGCTGCATAGGTTCCGGCTCTGGCTCTGGGGTCGGGGAACGCGGGGGAGACGGCGACCGTGATCCCGGAGGAGACCGGCTGTTCCAAAGGCGGACAGTCGCCGGGTGTCGTCGCTGCACGAAGACGTAGAACCGCCTGTAGTGCCGCGCGATCTCGGCGTTGAGGTCTTCTACCTCACTGTCGTCTTCCGCTGCATAGTCGTAGTCGGGAGGGCGTTCGGTGTCCGCCATCTGCGAAGCTTAAGGCCCGCAGCTTGGCAGTGTGTACCTAAACCTACGTGTGAGTACCTAAGCTATGTATTCCCTAGGTGTAAAGTCTTCGCTGGTGATAGCGGACGAGACTTTTTGTGTCGCTGACCTAACCAGCCCGTGGGGGGGTCGTGATGGCTGAACCCCCACGGATGTGCGACTGGGACCCGTCCAACAGTGGACCCTGTGTGTGCAGACGGTGGCTAGAGCGCAGTTGGAATACCTACGCCCCGTGGCAATGCCTACTGAGAGGCTCCGCCCACACACAGGGACTTGATGGAAGCAGGCGAGGTTAACGCGCCTTGAAAAAGGCACGGGTGCTGCCCTCGAACAACACTCCCGCCTAAGCGTTAATCGATTCCAACCGTTTGGCACCGTTAGGTGGTTGGAAGATCGACCGCAGGTAAACCCGCGTTAATCATAAACTTCACTGCTGCTCGGATGCCGCTCGAACGCCAGGGACCTGGCAGACGGGGAGACCTCGGTGCAGCTTGCGTCGGGCTAGAATAAAAAATTCTGAGTGGATAACCACCCAGCGCTTAAGCACTGAACAATTGAACACGCCACTCGACAAGTCAAATGGCGGGAGCAACTGCGCAACACAACCGCACTGGACGGCTGTCGGACCCGGAATGTTCGATAGCTCTTAAAGTAAACATCTAATATAAAAAAATTGTCGTGTCACAGTTTTCGTTCCCTTACTCCTCCGAAACGGCTCGACCGATTCTCCTGAAAATTTCTGAGCATATTGAGTAGGTCTGAGAATCGGCCAACGTCTATTTTCAGAGACATTTTTTTTGGCAAAACGACTTTGGTCGGGATCAGCTAGTTTCATATAAAATTATGTTACTTACATGACTAATTCAAGTAACAGAAGAATTTTAAGGCTATATTATAATAAATATACATTCAAGGTTAGATGTGTGTTTGGATTAATAAAATAAATTTTTCGGCAATAATAATACTATTGGATTTTCAAAAATGTATTTTAGTAAGTGAATCAATACAACTGTTACCGGGGCTTCCCAGAATCGAATCACGCAAGATGGGAAGATTGGAAATCCCCGCTTTTCCTAGCTAAATTATCTTTAAATCATAAAAATTATGCAAATTTAACTTAACCGGAATTTAATAATTATTTTACGTAAATAATTTAATTAAACAAAAACATTAAAATTAATTGTTTGGTCCTTGTGGCAGAGTATGCAATGCATTCCCTTCCTGTATAGCGATGCTTATAAGCTGCTAGACAGCACCAGCTCTTGGGTACATCAAAATAGTATCTACTAATCAATATCGTCATTGCTACTAAATCGCAATTTTAAAGTTCTCCACACGATTTTAGCTATTTGGTCCTTCGGGCCAGAATGTGGCATCGAGGTCACTTTAGCCCCATTCCATCTCCCTCGGACAAGCACAAAAGCCGTGGTGACTGCTGAGCAGGCACAAAAAAAGAATAGGTGAAAGTACAAGGTGTAACTCCTCCTATTTCGATTTTTTTTCTACCGGAGTATTCTTGAACCTTGGAGTAAAAGTTTAGCTTGTTAAAGAATTAAGTAGACGCCTGGCAATCAGTACCGGTGATCCAAGAGCTGGTACTTTTCTCGCTCAGCGTATAAGCATCGCGATATGAAATGCCAGTGTAATGTGTACAAACTTTTTGACTTTATATTAGTGCTGTACTTTAATTTATATATTAAGTGTTAATGTCTTAAATATGTTAAATACTGACCCGTATTAATACACCTTATTTGCCGCTTTTGGTAACATGAATATTACGCTGGTAAAAACGCGTCAAATGACCTTCGTATGGTCAATACAACGTGAATAATTACAATTAGATAATTTGGTTTATTGATTATTGGAGATAAAATACACACAATTGGCACCTAAGTAGATAATCTAATAAAAGAGGTTGAGAGAGGTTACTAGGGTCAAATATATACTGGTTATTGTTATCCTGTCCCTATGACTTTTTTTGTTATTTTATAAATGAATAGCACAAAACAGTGAAATTACACTTATGAACGGTTTAAAAAACGTTTTTTTTTATTGTGTATCTAGTGGATGTTATTAAGTATGACGTAGGTTGAGTTTGTCAGAGGCTAAACAAATGACAGTTCAGATATAGTATGCCAGTATAATTACTTGGAATTTATGTATGCCTTAAAAACAACTGTTTTCGATTTCCGTTTCCTGTTTGAATCAGGTTTTTGTGAATCACGTGTATCAACCATACCGTGAACGCATTTGACCTTCTAAACGATTCCTGAGCTTTCATTACAGTATAGTTAATGCAAAATCTTTCGTATATATATATATATAACATATATAACCTCTATAGATTAAAATAAAACCATAAACAATTATAAAAATGTACTCAGTCTATGTACTAAGCTTACATTATCATTCTATATTACTTGACGGTAAAAACTTACACCCAAAGATATAAATATTATTAATTAATTTAGAATATATTAATGAACGTGTTTTATTCAAAATCTTTCATATATATATATATAACATATATAACCTCTATCGATTAAAATAAAACCACGAACAATTATAAAAATGTACTCAGTCTATGAACTAAGCTTACATTATCATTCTATATTACTTGACGGTAAAAACTTATACCCAAAGATATAAATATTAATAATTAATTTAGAATATATTAATGAATGTGTTTTTCTATATCCAACCTCAACTGTATCAATTACAGTTTAAGCACTCACGGTTCTGTAATGCAGATTAATAACTTTGCCTATTGACACTTGACTGACGTCTTGCGTATCCTGTGGCCTTGAACATTTCCCGCCAAATATTGTAAATAACGTTAATTGAAATGTCAGATTTATACTAAATCGCATAAAAGGAATTTATATACTCTATTGTAAACATTGGTGACAATAAATTATTTTTAATGTGTTTCGTGTTACTTTATAATCTCAATAGCACTTAGGTAATATTTTTATTGTCTATACGCCATTATACCAACGATTTGTAACGAAATGTTTGAAAGATATACTTGGATATTTAAAGGAGTGGCGGAGAATTTGTGAGTTTTAATCCAATTTCTAATAAATATAATTGTAGAGTTATAATTAATCAACGATTCTTTAGTGTATGAAAGTAAATTAACTTTTTTCATAGGCTATGAATTGAGTTCAACGAATTTAAGTGATTTTTTTTAATTATACAGTTCTGATGATGATTATGAGTTATAATTACTCCATAATTATTTATACTTGTCATGTTAATCGTAGAATAGTTATCATATTTCACACTCGTAATAAGTGTAAAAACCCAAATCTCGCTAAGTTTTTGTTGTATGATTCATACTGTTTTCCTATTTACGTACAATAAAATTTATATACTTGATAATAAATATTGTGTTATGTCTACCCGTCTTATCCGGTATATAAATAACTTTATATAACTCGAAAAATTTAAATATATGCTAGTAACAATTCATGAATATGTAGAGAGCGGTCAGAATAGATCAATCAAAAGCAAAAATATCTTTATTCACATCTCTCCGCCACTCCTTTAAATAGTAATCATAAGTCGTTGTAAGTGTGTCTATATAACACTAAACAAATAAATATATAAATGTAAAATTTAAAATCTAACATTAATGTTATGCTTAAGCATCTTCCTATATTTAATAATGTAAAGTTAAGAAATAGAAGACAACTCTTCTAAAAGCGAAGAAATGTGGAATTAGGAAAATAAAAAATAAGGGTTTCGTAAAAAGTATAAAATATATATCGACGCAATTAAAACAATTAGTTTTAAAATAACTGGAATAATTAAGTTCAGGCATCATTTAATTGTCCTAAAGTTTAAAAACATAAGTTGAACACTTTCAAGTTCATTACGCTGTGAAATGTCATCCTTGTTATTTCAAGACGTGGTCTGTGAATGAAAAACAAGTGCCGACATGTCAGCATTATATTATAAAAGATGAAAATGAAAAATAAAACCTGGCAAATATCAGCGAGGTGTTGTTTTTATAATGAGTGGTAATCGTGAAGTCGGCAATGCAGACGCGACGCCTTACAAAAACTATGAGGATACTTCTTTCGTTATATATAATCTAATATATAAAATTCTCGTGTCACAGTTTTCGTTCCCTTAATCCTCAGAAACGGGTTGACCGATTCTCCTGAAATTTTCTGAGCATATTGAGTCTGAGGTCTGAGAATTGGCCGACATCTATTTTTAGAGACATTTTTTTTTTGGCAAAACGACGTTTGTCGGGATCAGCCAGTAATAATATAGGAATGGATAATACGAATATGAAATATATATGAAAATATGAATAATATTTGAAAAAATGTCACACGATCGTTGTCACCGATTATCACACATCGACAATTTAATACGTGTTATTTAAAATATCTAATTATTTACAGAACACTTGAATTATAATGAGTTCCATGTGTTGTTAAGCGTGCGAAGTATTACTTAATGCCTGGTTGAATTTTAGTTTATGCACACATGAGAAAAAAAGTTCTGTTATTATATTCTTAATATTAACCTAACTAATATAACATAACATAGCATTTCTTGCCTACAATATAATTATTTATAATTCTAGATTTAAATTAGCATATTTTTCGGTTTTTCTTATTTCAATGTATGTTGTGTTTTGTTTCTGTATTATTATTGTTATTTTTTGTATACTCCGCACCCTTTGCACCTTTGTCTTATTATATTTTAAGTATTCTTTTATCGTGTGGGTTGTCTGGAAGAGATCGCTTATTAGCGATAAGGCCGCCCGTCGCTTTTATATGTACTAACATCTGTTAACGTCATTTGCTTCTAGTGTTTAAGTGTAAAATAAATAAATAATAACTAAAATAAAACAAAACAAATTTAAATAGTTTGGTCCCTGTGGCAGAGCGACCACAATGCTGGCGGCATTATACGCTGAGCAATTATATATATTTTTTTGTTAATTACAAAGCGAGCCAAACATACCAACTTAACCCTGTAGTTTTTACAAGTAATAGAAAATAATTACAGCCTCAAATATAATTTTGGTTGTTACCCAGTTTTTATTCCATTTTTTTACTAATACATATTCTTCTATTATTTGATTGGCGTTTAGCGAACAATATAATCACAATGAAATTTGACATTCAACTGATTTAAGTGTTTATAACTTCAAATTTCTTAAGTATCTTATGTGTAAAATGTGTGTGTGTGGAGGATTCTATTTCACATAAAGATTAATATGTTTTGCCAATAAGTCAATACTTACATAACTTTTTGATAATTTTAACCGACTCAGGAGGCATCCATTGCTGGCTGTGGTACGCTTTCAAACAGGCCTCCGCTGTCAAAGCCTCATTCCGCGTATGATCGCCCTAACGAATCGTTTCCTCAGCTCTGCACCAGAATGTGACACTTTTATGACAGGGTTACGAATGATTGTGGACGAATATAAGAGGTTGTTAGATTTAAGTATAATTTTTTGTATGTGTTTTTTGGCTTCGGCTGTTAATAAATAAATAACTTTAATGGAGTGGTGGAGAGTATCATGCCAGTTCCTCTCGTCCGCTCTGTTTGGGAACTGGCAATAAATGTATAGTCGAAATATTTTATAACTTATTTTAATGAATAAAGATATTTTTGTTTTGATTTAACAATTGTGTCTTAGAACTTGACAAAATTTAGTTAAAAAGATCGTATTTTACCTTGCCCAGAAATATGTTATATATTCGTAGTTATAGTTTCTAACTCTCAACATTAAATATGTTGCAGGTACTCTATCTATTTTTAGTAAAACTAAGCTTTTGTAAATTTAATTCTCGTTATAAAATCTATTTTTTTAATAACTTTATTACGTGTCTTATCACGATAAGACGAATGAAATATTTGATTGCGAATGTTAATTTCACAAAATGTATGTGATAATCTCTAATATATATAAATACAATGCTTGAGGCTTCAGAATTATATGTTCTGCGCATATAAATGTTTCTTTTTTAATGTGTGAAGATATTAAAAGATAGTAATACTTATAATTAATTACAAGATAGTGTATATATATACAGTACTAAAACAAATTTAAAAAGTGTGGTCCCTGTGGCAGAGTACCCATAGCTGGCGGCATTCCCTCGCTGTATCGCGATGCTTAAACGCTGAGCAAGGAAAGCTAAAATAAATATAAATATATATTATAATAAAGTGTACTACCGATGTTGGCTGATTCTCAGACTCAGTCAATATGCTCACAAAATTTCATGAGAATCGGTCAAGCCGTTTCGGACGAGTACGGTAACTAACATTGTGACATGGATTAGTTTTTTATTAGATGTATGAAGCGACTTATAAATGTTGTATTGTTTGTTTGATCAGGTCAATTCCTATACCGGAGGGCCTGGTGATGGATCCGTTATCACCCACAGCGCTTGCAGTTCCAAATCATATCATGGACCGCATTGGCAGTGGGCTTACCCTGCTCAGGGAGCATGGCAAGAAAGTTCAAAAGGTATATTCCAGAATTTTTCTCTTCTAATGTAGCTCTGCTAAAGTTACCCGGTTATAAATATATTCTATGCACTTTCAATTCTCCTGTATACAGATTATTCGATCGATATATCTATACATATAATAAGAGAGTAAAAATCGAATGTCTGTACATTAAATGTTTTTCCAAAAAAACTGATAGAAGGCAATTAAAGAAGAGACATAGAAACTAAAAAAACTATTTTTGGAATTCTTGTATGTCTGTCTGTCTGTCTGGTACGTTATAACTTCAAAACTACTGGATAGATTTGAACGCGGTTGGATTACATATAATTGGGAGCGTTGTCAAAACTTTGTTTCGTCAAAATTGGTTTAGGGATAAGGGGTCCATTGAAAATTTACTTCAACCACTGCTTCAAAACTTTTAAACAGTTATATTGATTGATTAGTTATATATTGTTAAATATATTCTAGTATAAGTTAATCTTAATATTAAAACTTATGAGAGGTAACAAAAATAACAAATAAGGTAGTGCGCGCGGGCGCGGTTGAAGTGTTGAACAATGTGCCCGATAGATGGCGTTGATAAAATCAAAACCAAATTACACGAGGGCGAAGCCGCGGGCGGAACGCTAGTTCTTCAATAATATTAATAGTTTCCGTCTTTTAGTTCTCTCAATAATGTTAGGTTAGTTTACGATAAACACTTTTTTGTGTCAATATATTCTGTGTTATTCTGTATTCATTTATGTATCTGTGTAAGTGCGTAATCTGTTATGGATTTTTTCTGTGTATTTTCGTCATACATTAATATAACATACATACATCTAATGGAAATAAAATTATATGTATCTTCTTCGTAACGCTGTTATCATGAAGTCTTTCTCGGCCGCCTATGCAGGCTCATCTTTAATTCCTTAAATTATAAATTTTATATCATCTATATATTTATGTTATGTACTTTCTTAATTCGCTTCTTCGATATATATGCTACTAGTAGCTGTTGTCCGCGACTTTGTCCACGTGGTTTGATTACAAAAGGAATTTTCGAAAAAGGCATTGTTCTGGTGAAAATTTTATCAACTTCAACCCTTTTTCGACAAACCCGAACACACGAAGTTAAGTTTATCTTCATACCAAATTTCATAAAAATTGGTTTAGTAGTTTCAGCTTGAAAGCGTAATATACATACAGAGTTGCATTCATAATATTGGTTTTGATATAAGTCACTTTGGCTAACACTTTGGGTTGATTTATTAGAGTTTTAAATAAGCATCCCTATTTTTTTTTAAATTAAAAATAGCCTATGCCACTCGAAAATAGTGTAGCTTACCAGCGGCGAAAGAATTTTTGAAATCGGTCCAGTAGTTTTGGAGCCTATTCATTTCAAACAAACAAATATTTTCTCTCTATAAAATTAGTATAGACAATGTAGACTTGACTTAATAATTTTCTTATATCTACGTCCCCACATTTAAAACGACTCATGAAATCAAGTATGAATAATTATGTTTTATTTAAATATCATTAATGTAAAATATATTTTACAGTATCTAACGAAAAATAGAAAGTTTGAAGTTCTGAAGAAATCGTGGAGATCCATTGTTAATGTTGTGTTAGTTGAAGCGAAACGTTTGCCTGATGGGAATGATAACTCCGACGGTCTTTATTGCAAATTCAAGTAAGTCATACCATATATGAATCTTGTATTGTATTGTATTATTTTTTGTACTAGTTTTGTTTTTTTGTATAATTCGTTGATTTTTTGTATTGTTAAGATTTAATAGAGATAGGGCATGTTCTCAAAACACAAGTAGATCGTTATTTAAATTGTGGCACTGTCCTGCATATTTTTTTAGTATGTTATTATCCCACCATGACGTAATATCCTCTGTATTGGTAGTACATCAACTTCCCAGGACTACTTTCAGTCTAGATCTAGATGATGATGGTGTCTTACGTCTCAATATGCCAGCAGTGAGTTGGCAAGTTTGTTAGAACGGATCTACTGTATAAAGCTGTAACACTGTCTAAATTATGTTCTGAATTATATACTGAATTTTGTTCTGAATCATGTTCTTAATTATGTTCTGAGTTATATACTGAATTATGTTCTGAATTGTGTCTTGATTTATATTCTGAATTATATCTATATTAGAGTCGCTTGCGCAGCCATTGCATGCCCTATTTCAAAATGTTTTATCACTTAAATATCAAGATTACCAATATACTGTGATAATAGTCCACAAATAATTGCATGAACGAGGAAATAAGTAATTTAAAAAGGACATTGACGCCGAGTGTTATTATATGTATAGTTATAAAAACAAACGCTCGTCACGCAAGTTTTTGCTAATTTTTTTTTTGTTGTCAAATCAACAATTCAATGTTCTAACCCGTTACAAGGTTAGATTCACAAAAACAAATGTCAAAACATGTAACAAAATAGTTTTATTGGTTTTTTTTTGTGTATGATGTAATTCAAAGGTTGATTACAATGATTTTGTTACAGATTAGGTACAGAATCACACAAATCGAAGCAAGTACGCAAATCAAAAGCTGTGTGGCGAGAGCGTTTTAATTTGTTTCTACACGACGAGAACACATTGGAAGTCACTGTTTGGCATAAGGTGAAACAGAAAAACTTTATAGGAAGGTATATATCTAGTATAAGGTATATGTAGGTATATATCTTGTATAAGGTATATGTAGGTATATATCTTGTATAAGGTATATGTAGGTAAATATCTAGTATAAGGTATATGTAGGTATATATCTTGTATAAGGTATATGTAGGTATATATCTAGTATAAGGTATATGTAGGTATATATCTTGTATAAGGTATATGTAGGTATATATCTTGTATAAGGTATATGTAGGTATATATCTTGTATAAGGTATATGTAGGTATATATCTAGTATAAGGTATATGTAGGTATATATCTTGTATAAGGTATATGTAGGTATACATCTTGTATAAGGTATATGTAGGTATACATCTTGTATAAGGTATATAGATAGTGCCTTCACCTAAGATAAATGGCCGCCATTTTTATTAACATTCGCGTGGTTTATTCTCCAATATAACTTTTGGTTTGTTCGTATAGCCTTATATATAGTATATATAAATCTATATTTATTTATTCATCTATTTATTCACACTTTATTGCACTTAAACACTAGAAGAGAATGACGTTAACATATTGTAAATACATATAAGAGCAACGGGCGGCCTTATCGCTAATAAGCGATCTCTTTGAGACAGCCTAAACCTATATATATATATATATATATATATATATCTATATATATATATATATATATATATATACATAAAAAGACATACAAGGCACCGGCGATACAATGTCGTAGTAACCGGATGACGTACAAAACGGACGGATTATATTTAAATATAATGCCATACGATACCAAACTTGACGTTACAGTCGCTAAAACCGGTTAGTCGTTATAAACGAAGTCGTTATAAGTGAATTCTACTGTATATGTATAATATAGTTTATATATAGCGTGTGATCACAAAGTGTTTAACGGATGCGTTACTCTTAAGAAGTACGCTCATTAATTGGAAAAGATGAAAGTCAAACTCAAAATATCATTATTCAAGAAGGTCTTTATAAAGACACTTTTGAATCGTCATTAACACTACCACCTGTTCGAAAGGCAGTCATCTACCGAGAAGAACCGGCATTCACTCGATAGCTGCTCTTTTAAAATAAACAATTAATACAAAATTATGTTACTTACAATTCAAATAACAAAGGCATTGTAGGAATTAAGAATTAAATCGATGCTGACACGAGGATCTTAAATATTCTTTAACTTACATTATTTGTTTTTTTGTGGGTATACCATAATAGTATAACTTGGAAAAAGGGATAAAATCATTATGCCTAACTTATATGCCGGTAATGAGTTATACAAACATTAAAAACGAAGGTCAACTCACCAATGCGAAACAATGAACACTTTATAAACCAACAACTTTCCTTTAAAAGATAAAAAATGTTTTTAAACATACAAACAAAGGATATTTCCATAAATATGTTGAGTGTTTTTATAAAAACAAGTTTTTTAAAATACGGAAGTGATTTGCCGTTAAATTCTTTCGTATGCGACTTTTTGAATTAAACTCGTTTTGCTTTTAAAATGTATTTAAAATCATGTAATATCAGTACAGAGAAGCTGAATTTAGCGCTTAATCGAAAAATGAAGCGCTAGATTAAGTGAATCAGGCAGACAAAATCCCATAATCTATACTATTATAAGGAGGAAAAAGTAGATTTTGTTTGTTTGTTTGAAATGAATAGTCACCGATTTCAAAAATTATTTCATTGTTAGCAAGCTACAATATGTCCGAGTGACATAGGCTATTTTAATTTAAAAAAAAAACTAGGGGTGCTAACTAAAACTTGAATAATCTAACCCAAAGTGTAAAATTGACTTATATCCAAAATAATATTATCAATGCAACTCTGTATGCATATTACGCTTTCGAGCTGAAACTACTCAACAGATTTTGATCAAATTTGGTATTAAGATAAACTTAACTTTATCGCGTTCGAGTTTGGCGAAAAAGGTTTTTCAATTTTTCACAAGAACTCGGCCACTTTCAAAATTTCTTTTGTATTTAAACCACGTGGACGAAGTCGGGGGCAAAAGCTACTTGTTGTTTTAATATGTATACTCTTCTTTAGGTGCGTCATCGATCTCTCGTTGTTAGAGAAAGAGAGGACTCACGATCTATGGCAGGAGTTGGAGTGTGGTTCTGGCTCTCTTCACATGCTGATAACATTGAGCTGTTCTGATAGAATCCTGCCTGACAGTATACCAACATCAACCATCATCCGACATGAACCACCAGCTGATAATGAGTTCGTAAGTTTTAACTTGCTACCCACATTCATAATTACGAGTTGAATTTCGAACGGTATTGTGTCATTTTTGAATTTCGAATGCGTTCATGTTTTAAAGTACCCTCGCAAATACATTTCCATCTTTCATACCGTCGTATTCTTTAATCGTTTTTCTAAGTTTTTGTGTTATATTTTTAATAACACACATACATAGCTGCACGTAAATACGCTGTGTACAAGGAACTGTATAACCTTCCCAGAAGCTTTAGATCATTGCCATATAATTCATAGCTGAGCTTTTCTGCATAGTCTTTGACATGTAAACAATATATTGACGCTCTGTCATTTTTATATGTTTTCATATGTTTTTATATGTTTTTTTATGTTTTTATATGTTTTTATATGTTTTTATATGTTTTTATATGTTTTTATATGTTTTTATATGTTTTTATATGTTTTTATATGTTTTTTTATGTTTTTATATGTTTTTATATGTTTTTATATGTTTTTATATGTTTTTATATGTTTTTATATGTTTTTATATGTTTTTATATGTTTTTATATGTTTTTATATGTTTTTATATGTTTTTTTATGTTTTTATATGTTTTTATATGTTTTTATATGTTTTTATATGTTTTTATATGTTTTATATGATATTTGGTTGAAACATAATGTTTCCTCAAATGTTGCGATTGTTTATTTATTATGATGTTATACTATGTTGAAAAGTCATGACCCATATTATAGTAGTCTAGATGTTATTAATAATAATGTTATGCACTTTATGTGATTACACAATTAAACTTGAACTACGAAGGTTAAGTTTAAAGGTAATTGATCATATTACACGATAGCAATATTGCTAATTGCTTAACATCGAGAATTACAATGTATGTATTCATGGCTGTGCATAGGTTAGCCAATTGCTGAGTGCACCAGCTGATACCTACTTAATTCTTAAAGCGACTTGTTGATCCAAAAAGTATACATTCTTACATTGACTTTCCAATGTATTGTCCTTGTGTGATCATTATACATAATATGTAAACAATTTCAATAAATCCAGTTGTTTGTAAAAGGTCGCGCGCGTTGTGCCTCCGTGTATTTTGTAAAAATATTACAGGAAATCATTTAACAATGACATCAGTGAGTTTGAATAGTTTTTGATATTTTTTTTGTTGTTTTTGTTTGACATAACCTTTACGTTGTGTTTCATTAAATAAACACCATTAAATAGTTGTAGTAGTATAGTTGATCACAATCAAAAATAACTTAATAAATTATTACGTTCATACCCGTTAGTACGTTCAGTTCCCAACACAAGAAACCCAGCAAAAGAAACTCTCAGCCTTTAAAATGGCCAAGCAACACTCTAGCACTACCAGAAATGGTATTTCATAGCCAATACGAACTTGCGTGTTACAAGTGCGTACCATTAAACGGCCGGCAACGCATACGAAGCCCTTAAGGCCGGCAACTCACTTGTAAGCCTCCTGGCGTTGCAGGTGTCCATGGGCGGCGGTTGGCACATCACTCGAAGTGACCCGCCTGCTCGTTTGCCTCCTCTCACATAAAAAAAAAAAAAAAGCCCCCAATGTGTAGGCCACTTCACCTTGTGCCTCCTGATCGTTTGCCTCCTCTTGTATGATTTTTTTTTTAAATATGTGGTCTTTCAGCAATGGTACCGCCTTGACAACAGTTGGGATCACGTCGGTCAATTGTCATTAACACTTCACGGCGCGAAAGGTTTGTCCTCTTTGAGCTTGAGTGGAAATGTGAACGCGTATTGTATCATTGAATTGGACAACGCTAGAGTACAAACACACACCATGAGGGGTACATCGGACCCGGAATGGGATAAAAACTTTGTTTTGTAAGTATTTTGTTATTTAACACCAAACATTCTTACCTAACGAATACAACTTTAAAAAAACACAACATTAAAACAAATTTAAAAAGTTTTGTACCTGTGGCAGAGTAGCCATAATGCTGGCGGCATTTCCTCGCTGTATGTCTTATACGCTGAGCAAGGAAAGCACCAGCTCTTGGATCACCGGTACTGACTACCAGGCGCCTACTTAATTCTTCAATAAGCGGAATTAAGCTAGTGGAAATTGATAGTTTTTTTTTTAAATATCTATTCTGTGTACGTCAATAATTTCCTTATATCTAGAGCTGGAGGAGAAATCAGTTTGTTTCCTTATTACAGCATTTAGACGACTCATTCCCAAGTTTTTTTTATCATACGGTTATACGCTATCACAATATAGTTTTTGAAATTAATAAGAAGTAAAAAAAAGAAAAAAAAAATGTTGTTTTAAGTTTTTTTTTATCGTGTCCAAACAGTGATCTAATTGATGTATAGAGAACAATATTTGAATTCAATCACAAATTAAATCGATTGCGTGTAAGACCCCTTAAACTGTGATTGATTTTGTAACAAATAGGTAACAAATTTTAACAGTTAAGACACGCCAGACAATTTGTCAGAGTATGTTGTCATCCCCCCTGGTAGAGTGCAAACGCGACTCTAGTAGTCGTGGGTTAAGTGGGTATGACTCACCGGTCCTCTGAGAAGCAGAGGTTTCCTGGCTAGTGAGTTGAGTCCCACATATCCCCGTGACCTTTAGGTTGTCAAAAATAAAAGAGTATGAAGTCATAGAATCGTCAAAGTCTCGATTTCTAAACAATTTTTAAGCCGGCTTTAAACAAAAACTGTTCAGCATGCTTACGAACTCGTCAATTGTCAATTAATAAATAAAACGGATAAACATGTAAACACAATAATTATTAAAGAAACACAAAATATTCTTAATATTAACCTAACTAATATAAGTAAATATAGTAATAAAGAATTAAGTAGGCACCTGGTAGTCAGTACCGGTGATCCAGGAGCTGGTGCTTTCCTTGCTCAGCGTATAAGCGAGCGAGGAAATGCCGCCAGCATTCTAAATTTGTTTAAGTTATGTATTATCTTTTATTTTAAGTTACTTAAATTAATAAATTTGGATCTATCCTCAAAGCGTGCTATGAGAAAAATTATAACCACTGCTTGGAAAAGGATTGTTCCAATTTTTTTTTATTTATACAAGATAATTGTAACAACGGCCACCAAAAATGACCGACCAACCGAGTTTCTTGTGGATTCTTCTCAGCTGTATCTACGTTTTAATTTTATTAAAAAAAAAAAAGTGTAGAAAATGAAGAATATCTATCTGACTTCGCAGTTCCATTAACGACATCACATCAACAGTGGACATAGCAGTTCACGAGGAATCATTGATACAATCGATGAAGGGAGAAATGTTAGGTAAAATATCAATACCACTGTTAAGGATAAACAATAATGAGAAGAGATGGTACGCCCTCAAAGATAGAGCCAAGAAGAACAGCGCGAGGGGGAATTGCCCGAGGGTTTTATTGGAAATGTCAATAGCGTGGAATCCGGTATGTTTCATTTGATTTTTTTTATATAAACAACTGAATTGCTAGAGATACTGGCACGCTATACTAAAAATCAATGTATAGATCTTTATTTAATTAAACAGCACAGTAACAGATGACACATTCATACAAATAAAATAACAAGACGAAATTTAAAAATTTAAATGAACACTAAAAAAATAGAATTTAAATTATTTTAAAATCAAACAACCTCTTGTATTCGTCCACAATCATTCGTAACCCTGTCATAAAAATGTCACATTCTGGTGCAGAGCTGAGGAAACGATTTGGGATTAGGGCGATCATACGCGGAATGAGGCTTTGACGGCGGAGGCCTGTTCGAGCCTCAGCCAGCAATGGCCTCCAGAGTCGGTAAAAAATATATTAAAAGCCAATTGTATAAACTAAATACAAAAGGAAACTCACATTGTGAATGTGTACTTGTGTGTATGCGGTGGTATTTGAGTTAATGTGTGAGCATTCATTATCTCTCGTAAGAATCTCTTCAATAAGTCCAAAGATTTGGTAAGTCCAGGTAGCGTAAAAGCATGTTAAGCAAATGCCAAGTTCTGTACAGCAGAAATTATTGTTATAGAAAACTATCGTGTTACAAAATCCAAATCAAATATATCTGAACACACTTGTGAATCGTCAAAAAAATAAATAGTTATAAAAACGGACAAACGGGCGTGGTCTTTTAGACACAGGCTTAGCTGGCAATCAGACGTTGCTGAAGACAATGATCAGCTTATGGCATCATTTGAAGTACTATGAGACTGATACACAACCGTACCGGACGTTGGTGAATAAACTTGTGTAATTCGTTCTCTGATAAATAAACTTTACAAATTCACCGCTTCTTTGGGTTTCATTCAATCCTCACAGATTGGTTAGCAATAATGAAAGGCTTTATCTGTTACAGATTAAAGCATCGATGCGTCTACTGAGACCGAAAGAGACGAAGTACACGCAAAAACGGCCCAAATTTGATATACCACTCCTCTATAGTAATTTAATATTTATTAAGCATATATTTAAAGTTTTCGAAATGGGAAACGATCATTTCAAGTAAGTATCTCGGAATTAAACCACTGGAGTTGTTTATGAATAGTCTGTGACGCTCTTCACCGTAATAGATGGTGTTGAACACACGATTTGTGCATTTCCCTCCTGCTCGTTTGCTTATATCTCATTTGTCTCCTGCTCATTTGCCTCTGTCTCTTTTTTGCTTTCAACGCATTTATTTTGTGCTCGTTTACTTTCAACATTTTTGCCTCCTGCGCATTTACTTTGAAATTGTTTGCCTCTTGTTCATTTGTCTCCTGCTCATTTGCCTCTGTCTCTTTTTTCCTTTCAACGTATTTGTCTTCTGCTCTTTTACTTTCAACAATTTTGCCTTCTGCGCATTTATTTCGAACTTGTTTGCCTCTTGTTCATTTGTCTCTTGCTCATTTGCCTCTGTCTCTTTTTTGCTTTCAATGCATTTGTCTTGTGCTCGTTCACTTTCAACATTTTTGCCTCCTGCGCATTAACTTCGAAATTGTTTGCCTCTTGTTCATTTGCCTCCTGTTAATTTGGCTCCTGCCCATTGGCTTTCAACCTCACTAACTATATTCTCCTCAAATATATAAAGAAAAATCTGATATTTTTAATATTGCTAATCCAGAATTGTTTCAGGCGTGTATTCGAATGGGAGAACCAGGAGTTGTCAGCTATTGCACTTGGGGGCTGGCTGATATTCTGGTACTTCTTCAGGTTGTGGATGTCACCGCTGATTTTGTTATTACCATTTATACACTACTGGCTCGTGCGAAGGAGTAAGTTTAAAAAAAAAATACTAACTTATAAACGCGGAATTTAATCATACATATTCGCTGGTTTCTGATGCCCGGTTTAAATCCAAAAAAGTTTAGTCTATCTCCATACCAAATTACATCGCAATCGGTTCAGTAGTTTGAGAGTGAAAGGGTAACATACATATATAATATGGACTCCGGATATCCGGATAAACGTCCTCATTACAATATTGTGTTGACACAGGTACACCAGATCCTATATACACAGACGATGAGTCAGACGAGGACACACAGACACAAAAGGTAATTATTACCGCTATGCGGAAATTAT
Organism: Leptophobia aripa; assembly: GCA_951799465.1. Lineage (NCBI taxonomy): Eukaryota > Metazoa > Arthropoda > Insecta > Lepidoptera > Pieridae > Leptophobia > Leptophobia aripa. The sequence goes on from OX637284.1 coordinate 1,353,378, forward strand.
TCAAAGTGCCTCGTCACAGTTAAGTAGCAATTATTATAACAAAGATTCATTACCGAACAGTATGCATTCAAATATTATTATTATTTATCCTTACAATTATGATTTGTCGACACTTACCGCCAAAAGAGAAGAACTGGCAAGTATCTCTTCGTCGTTCGTGACAATGTTCGTTACCGTACTCCCCCGAAACGGCTCGACCGATTCTCGTGAAATTTTGTGAGGTTTTTTTCAGGATGATAAAACTATCAAAACACGAATAAACGAACTGCAGGATCTCACAATAACTATCAAGAAGGGAATAGATTATATCGTGTCGCTCTTAGAGAGGTTACACAAGTGAGTTTATCTTTTATTACTTCACAGCAAAAACATACTATTAATGGACCCATATTTTATCAATCCAAAGACACTCGTATAAGCTTGTGTCGATGAGATACATATATTTAGGCGTAGAATCATTTAGATTTAAGATGTTTCCAAGTGGTTTTGCGAGTGGGAGTGCCATGCTGTTACATAGAGTGTCAGCCGAATGGGCAGGCACGGCCGGAGAAATACCACAGAAAACCGGCGTGAAGTGATACAATTGGACTTTGTTCATTTTGTACTCGCGTTTCGTTCGGTGAGTGAGATCTTCCGGTGCCCATCCTTTCCCCTTCCCCTCCCTCTTGTAACCCTCTATTTCCTTTTTTTTCCTTTCCTCCTCATTCCCTCTCCCCCCAAACAAATACTTGACGACTTGGGGACCTTCAAAAAAAGAGCGTTCCTCTTCCTTAAAGGCCGGCAACTCACTTGTAAGCCTCCTGGCGTTGCAGGTGTCCATGGGCGGCGGTTGGCACATCACTCGAAGTGACCCGCCTGCTCGTTTGCCTCCTCTCACATAAAAAAAAAAGTGGTCCTGTACCTTACAGAATAAAGAGATTTTGACATTGAATCGAACGATCATAATCTACAATTCAGAACCAAGTCCGGCCCGAAGGACCAAATCCCAAAACCGTACTAGTGGTTTGATTTATTAGCTTCTACTAGCCAGTCGTGATATGTCACCATTACCATGATAATAGTAGAAATCAAATAGAAGAAAAAAAACATTTTTTTTAAATATACCTTCACATGTAATCATTTCTAACTATTGACGCACACACCGTAGGTCGTTGACAACCTGTCACTTGTCATCTGTCATCCGTCATCTGTCACCACTCAAGTTTAGATCGCTTTTATGTCAAACTTTGTTTCAGCTTGGTGAATTTCAGTGTTCCATATATCAGTTTCCTGTTCATGCTTGCACTCGTGGGAGCATCAATAGCCTTCCTGCTGATACCCGCCAATTATTTGTTTATGGCATTTGGTGAGTTACTATTAATCTTGATACCCGCTTACCGTTTACTACTCTGATTTAAATTAGACTACAGTAGAATTCACTTTTAACGACTTCGCTTATAACGACTAAACGGCTTTAATGTTTACTCAAGTTTGATTTCATATCGCATTATATCTTATATATATATATATATATATATATATATATATATAAATCTCCTGTCACGATGTTTGTCCCCGATGGATTCCTGAACTACATAACCGATTTTAAATTAAATTGGCACACCGTGAGCAGTCTGGTCCAACTTGAGATATAGGATAGCTTAGATCTTTAATTTTAGTCGCAATTTTATTGCAAATTATTTGTCTATATAATTAATTGAGTCACAATTATCTGTTAACTCCAAAAGATTCTAACAGATGTCGATACTTTTCGACTGGATCGAGTAATCAATAGATGGCACTGCTATGGTAAACCGACAAACGTGTCATATAAGCTACAATTCAATAGTATGATTACCACGTGTTACTGAGGTATATAAATAATTTGTATGGCAAAGCGACGTTTGCCGGTTCAGCTAGTATTCATATATAATCCGTCCGTTTCGTACGTCATCCGGTTAGTACGACATAGTATCGGCGGTCCCTTGAATGTCGCTATATCCGACTTGTTTTTTGGATCTTAACAATTGTGATCTATAAGCGTGGGATAGTCAACTATGCGGTCGTGAGTTTGAATCGAAGGTTGGCATTGAATTCATTCTATCTTGGTAAACACAATCAGGGCATTTACAATTTTAAAAAAAAGCTGACGAAAGCTTTGAGACAAATTCAAATTATCTCAGTTAAAGTTAAGTCTCGATAAAGCTAAAGGTTTAATGTTCAACTTTCAGGTATCTATAAATTTGGTCGCAAGTTTTTGAATCCGCAAAGAGTTCCGAACAATGATGTTTTGGATTTCATATCGCGGGTGCCGGACTATCAAATGTTGGTAAGTAATCGATCACAACACACCAACTGCCAGCTGTCAATTGTCACCTGTCAACTGTCAAACTTCACAATAGTTATGTCCACGTTGTCTATTATTGTAAAGTCTTATTTTCATAATCGCTCAACTATATGCCTCCTGCTCGTTTGGCCCATCTTCTATATAAAAAAAAACTCAAATTATATTTACTAGACTGGACAGGGGCGACTCTAGTCCGTGTATGCTTTTCTCTTCCCCCTATTTTTCACATTTACCGACGTAAAAAGATTTTTTTTAATATTCCACCAAGCTTATAAGTATGTTTAGCTTACGTATTGCTTAGTATGGTATTAGTTACAGCGGTTTTTTTTATGGCTGTAGCATATAACTTGCGAAACTAAGCGGCGAACCGCGACATGTTGTCTTGTGTCTTAAGTATTACCATAAAGAAATAAAAATACCTACAGTAGCTAGCCAGTATATCCTTGAAAACTTAATGTATGCTCACAATAATATTGAATCTCAATGCGAGAAATAAGGATAAGCTTGCTGTTCCCACTATTAGGCTCCATAAAGTTGGTGATTCATTTAACGGGCAATGTGTCGCCTCTGTAACAAAATCCCAAACATATGTTGTCTTAGTCAGTTAGTTAATTTAACAGAAGTAGTTAAAGGAAGCCAGTTAAAGAAGAAAAAGTATTTTATAAATTGTCAGATTATTTAAACCGGCAACGAACATACTAGCTCCCAGCCACATGAGTGTCTATGGCCGGCGACTTCGGTTTATGGTGGGCCTCCTGCTCGTTTGCCCTCTCTTCTATAAAAAATAAAAAGTTTGGGAATAAATTAGCACCAGCTCAGAACCAGCACGATTCAAAATGGTCGTATGTACCTTAATGAATAAAGATAATTTGACATGTACCATGGTCGTCTTAAAATGTTGGTCTGAAGACCGCCCTTGAGACTGGAACTTAAGCTAAAGGTGTCTTTACGTTATCCAATTTGTTGTCCAATACATTTTAAATTGAGGATTTTTCTTTGAACACTTGCAGAAACAATGGCGCGAGCTGAAGGTCTGTGAAGCATCAGGTCCCTCAGATCCGGAGAAGAGGCGTTAGTACAAACACGTACAAATGTGTGCATTTATTTACGTTCGTTCCCATCCTACTAACGTAGTGCCATAGAGGAGACGAACGTTCCATAGACAATATTTTGTGAATAGTTAAATAATCGAATGCTGTGATATATTTTTTCAGTACTTATAAGCACTAAGCGATTATTAATAAAAATAACACACATTTGAATCTTTCTTTCAGATATGGTTTATATTTATTGCTAATTAGTGAATAATTTTATTTAAATATTATTAATAATTGGCATTTGTCTCAATATTATCTGTGGTGTAAAATGTATTTCGCGCCACTTTTTCAATATTTTACTTCTGTCATTCCTTTTAAAGGTTTAACATTTATCTCTGTTGTCGATAGTGTAACGTCAAATGTCAATACAGATGCGATTTTTCACCACAGATAACATTAAATGCCACTAAATGTAAAAATATTTTAGTTCGTAGGGAAGTTTTGCTCAATACTTTGTCATTACAAAAACATTGTGATCGTAGTTAATAATGTATTTATACGTATTTGGATAAAATAGAAATTGTCTTATTCAACACTTGCCCATATTAATTCAAATGTGGTGAATAAAACGCAATTTAAAAACAACAATTCATTCTAATCCATAAATAATATTGTATAATGTTATAACAAAATTTATCATCACAATTTGTTACTGTCGATTCTTTTATACATTGGGCCCTAGACAAAGGTACTTCGCCAATAGCGTGACCCTTCACCCTAGTTAAATTCCCATAGAGGTCACGTGACCCAAGTATCCCTATCTCACGTCACATAACCACTGTGTTTATGTCACAGACGCGTCCTCAACACGACGCGCTGACAGATCTTGTCAGATAACTAGAATTATTCTCCTGCGGTTTTCGGTATGTGTAACTCCTTCCAATCTTTCTGTAATTTAATAAAAGTATTGTAAATGTTTTATTGGTTTTTTTTTTATGCTACTATAAGTATGGAAAACTTTAAAATAGACTCAGCAAGCCACCTTGATCATTAAACAAATCTAATCATATTTTTATACCAATATTGCATCGTCTGGTATCCTTGAGAAGAAATCCAATAAATCGTTGTTCAAAACACGATTCGGATTCATATATTTCCTTGTGAACTTCATTATACCTGAAATTGAGAACGAAAAATCAATCAAGCCGAGTTTCTTGCCTGCTTCTTCTCAGCTTGGACGCGTACAGATTAAAGTACAGGCGTAAAGATTAAAGACGTTACAAAATGTGGTATACTGAATAAAGACATTTTGACTTTGATAAATTAAGTAAGCAAATTCAAAAAATATCTCACATATATTTATTATAAGATAAAACAGTTCACTATATGTTACAATATTTTGGTAAAGTGAGTCACATACAAAATACTTTTTTTCTAAAACAAAATTGAAATATTGTTACAAATAAGTCCGCCCACTAGGATATTTCCCCCCACTTTATTATGACAAAAGCATACACACAATCAAGCAATTTATAAAAATTATCACACAATCATAAAATCGCCAAGTGTTGATGACATGCAATGAGAATATTCTTACCAAAAGCCATCATGATATATCTAAATGGTATCAGATATAGGCCGCAAGATGACACAACAAGTAGGCACATCGCTACGTAACTTATAAATGGAACTTTAAAGCTGACCAAACTGAAAAATGAGAGCTTTTAATAACTTTGTTCGATAACTTCAATATTAAAATTGTAAGGTACAAGCACCAATGCGAAGCTCCCAATAAACGAATGTGGGAACCTCGAGTTAACAACGCTTTAATCTTTTAGATTATCTAATATCAGCAACAGCTTTAAAAGGTTTAATAAAGGTTCCAAGTACAGTAGTATTTGTTTAAGAGGAGGCAAACGAGCTCCGCCGCCCATGGACACCTGCAACGCCAGGAGGCTTACAAGTGGGTTGCCGGCTTTTAAGGAAGAGGATCGCTCCTTTTGAAGGTCCCCAAGTCTTAGCGGCTCGGGAATATCTGCACTGGCAGTTGGGTCCACAAAGAGGTAGTGGAGCGCCAATTATTAGACGGATCAAGACATATATTTTATGAAATAAAATTAATATAAGAGTTCGTAAATGTTATTTCTTATTGAAATCAATGTCTGGACCGAAGGACCAAATGTCTAAGTTCGAGACGATATTTCATATCAACATTCATAGATGTGAAAGTTAAAGTGTGCTGACAATTGACTAGTATTTTTACTTAAATCAAATTAGATTCTTACTTATTAGCTCTTTCAGCATAGGATGCTATCATTTCTATTCCCTTCGTAACAATTATAGTGACTTGTTGTAACTCATTCATTTTCAATCGACTCATTAGCCCTTTGTCATTCTCATTCTGAAAAATAATAATATTGCTCTTTACTGGTGACATATGACATGTTTTTTTAAAAATAAAAATATCCATTGCATTTTAACAACCATAAAATTACACCCACTTTCTGGCTAATCAAACTCAAACTCAAAATATCTTTATTCAAGTAGGTCTTTATAAAGATACTTTTGAGTCGTCATAAACACTACCACCGGTTCGGAAGGCAGTCATCAACCGAGAAGAACCGGCAAGAAACTCGATAGCTTCTCTTTTAAAATACACAATTAATACAAAATTGTGCTACTGACAATTAAAATAACGAAGCATTGTAAGGCTACTCAAGAATTGAACTGTCCTAAACTGAGCCAATTGCCGACACATTAAAGGGATCTTTGTCCTCTAAATCAGCTCAGGGAACCCATGTAAACTTAATACTGACCTCGAAAAATTGGCTAACAATCCTAATTAAATAAGGATTTTATATATTTTTTATTTACGCCTGTATCAGTATATTATGTTACATATAGTATGACGATGTCACATAATGCATAATGATATCTTTAAATGGTATGATTAAATGTGTAATTAATTATTACTGTGTTTTGGTTAATATTGCAAGAAACATATCATAATCCTGACAAAAAGGTAATTATTATACAATGATGCAATGAGAAATATAAGTACTTAATAGTTAATGATATATAGAAAATATTAAAACTCTAACACAAACTTGAACACGTACGTAATAATGCACCTTGGAACAGGCACGAGAAGGCATTATTTTTGACATAAAGTATTATTATTATAAGAATTAACTATTATTATTTATCTTTTTTTTGGTATAAAACTAAATTTTTCGTTGCGAGCGCCATTTTCCGAAGCCTTTCCCATCCCTATCTTGTTAAAACCTCTTTTGTGAACTAAACTAATTAAAACCTCCTTTTGACTAAATGAATGTATGAGAGGCTCTGTTGGATAACGTTCGCTGGTTCTGTCATGTCTGTGGCGGCTCTTCTGGGTCCGATTGGCGAACGTGATAGACAAATTTATTAATTTTAATTGATTTGTAAAACTCTTGTTTACCAACAGACATTATTAAATACAATTAGAGTGATAATTATAACTGTGTTTTTGTTAATTTTACAAGTAACACATCATAATCCGGATAATAGATAATTAAACATAATATGATGCTATTAGTAGTTCATTTCATATATAAAATATAATTATTGTAGACACAAAATATTAGCAAACATCCACTAGTCTAATCACCAGTAGTTCAACCACCAACGTTCCAAAGTTGTTAAAAAAAAACACTTGGATAGTAACTAGCCTGACGATCTCGTCCAGGCAAACAGAAAACATATAAATCAATATTAGACTAACCTTTACATTATTATTCACGTCAACCTCTTCATCATTTGTTAAAAGTTCTCGAGTCGCGACCACGTTATCTAAAACGATTCAGATTGTCAAATTTATAAAGCTTTTAAGCTTAGATTTTAGGATATTTTAAAGCTCTGCAACATTAGTGTCTGTGGTATTTGTCTTATGACTTTCCTTATAAGCTTACACACACTTGGACTACTGTTTTTAGTGTCTTGTGTCTATTGCTCGTCAGACGTCACCCTAACTCCTAACCTAAACTCAGTCTGTGGTTAGTTGTCTATACCAACACATGTCATATAGTCTCAAGTGTTTTAAGGATACTGAGCCTAGATAACTCAAACTCAAAATATCTTTATTCAAGTAGGTATTTACAAATACACTTTTGAATCGTCATTAACACTACCACCGGTTCGGAAGGCAGTCGTCTACCGAGAAGAACCGGCAAGAAACTCGATAGCTGCTCTTTTAAAATAAGCAATTAATACAAAATTGTGCTACTGACAATTAAAATAACAAAGCATTTTAAGGCTACTCAAGAATTGAACTGTCCCGATGCTGAGCCAATTGCCGACACATTAAAGGGATCTTTGTCCTCTAAATATTCGTTTACGGTATAGTATGCCTTTTCAACCAAAGTACCCTTTACGTGCATTTTAAATTTGTTAGAAAAATTGGTTGTAAGTGATGGGACTTTGTTATAAAAACGTATGCTCATACCTACAAACGATTTATGAACTTTACTAAGGCGAGAATCAGGCACATCACTTATATAACAAATAAATCCTCATAGGTAACAATATTCGGCGGTGAAATGTAAAAAAAGCTTTGGACTTTGAAAAAAAAGCTTGGTTCTTTGGACATTGTGAACTTCAAACAGTGACAAAAGCCACGTTCGTGTCTATGGGCGGAGATTTCACCTTTATGGTGTGCTCCTCAATTGTAGAAGGAGACAACAAAACAGCCAGTTGCCTTGGCCACAGATTTTTGGACCGAATAGAGGCTGTGTCATGTCACATTTTGGATTTGAATAAATAAAAATAAAAACATGTGACAGTACGTCCTGTGGTACAGAGCTTTGGTTAATTAAATACTTTTTCATGTTATTGTAATAATGTTGATTAAAATTCACCTTGGTGTCTGTTCCAGAGCCAATGCCACAAGAATGGTAGCAATAAAGAAAATGGTATCATCCAAATCTGAATGAAATAACAGAACAGAATCCATCCAATTAATACGAAGAGTGAAAACTCTCGGTCGTCCCATTCGAAGACTCGTCTGAAGATAGATCATAATTTTATTTTACACAATAGTTCAATTAAATAAACGCAAATTATTCTTAATATTAACCTGACTAAAAAAAATTAACTTAAAATAAAACAAAACACAAAACTAAAACAAATTTAAAAAGTTCGGTCCCTGTGGCAGAGTACCCACAATATAATATAGATAGATCATAGTTTAATAAACTTTAGAAATGGTTAAAAAATTAAATATACACATTATATATAACGAAAGAAGTGTCTCTGTATGGTTTTTGTGAGGCATTGCCAACATCACGATTACCACTCATTATAAAAACAACACTTCGCTGATATTTGCCAGGTTTTATTTTCACTTGGCTGTCGTGCAGTTCATCCATCTTTTATAATAATGACATGTCCGAACTTGTTTTTCTTTCAAAAACCACGTATTGAAATAATAAGGATATCACTTCACAGCGTAATATACTTGAAAGTATTCAACTTATGTTTTTAAACTTTAGGACAATTAAATGACGCCTGAACTTAATTATTCCAGTTATTTTAATACTAACTGTTGTAGTTGCGCCAGATATATATTTAATATATTTGTTGCGATTCCGGAGAATGTATGTCTTAAGAAAGCCTTAGTTATAAGAACGCTTAGCCTTATATGGAGATATTATTGTTTTATATATGATTGTTTAGTTGTTTTTTTTAAATTGTATACCTGTAATGCTGTGCATCCCTATAATTTATGCACATACATGCCTTGTGTGTGTTTTTTGTAATTTTGTTCGGGTTATGTTTGTATGTGTGTTGTTGGTGTGCCTTATTAAATAAATATATTACAGTTTCAATACATTAAACAAAAATAAACTCGACTTAAAATAGGAACTTTAGTTCCTGTGCAATCCTAGAACGCACTAAAGTGAGTCAAATCTACTGTCATGTCATTCATAGCATGATTCCTCTAAGATCACAGGTCTATGATGAAAAAAGACTATAAATTACGTGTGAATGTAATAATTCTAAGATAATATGAGACGATGCGTCTTTTATAAGGTATGATGTTGCGAACAAGTATACTCACTTATAAAATTCGTTCACTTGTTGTAAAGCTTCGAACACGTGTGACACAAAGACGACATTGCTGTACAGCAGGCCTATATCGAACTTCATTCCTTTCTTGACGTGCTTCTCTTCTTTAGCTTGAAACAGCTTCAACGATGATTTTAACTAAAATTATTTAACCATGTAGACAGGATCAGCAGTTCGCTTTTTATAGTATACGTAGCTTTTGCAAGCGGGTTTTGTCCGTTTGGTTTAAATACGAAAGGCTTTTACGAAACATTTAAATTTTCATCCCTTTATGTTAAAGCCTTTGGGAACTAAGCTTTATCGTCATTACAAATTTCATCAAAAACAGTTCAGTACTTTAAGTGAAAGTGTGAACATATGCATAGACAGAGTTTCACGCTTCAACTACTGAACTAATTCCGATGAAATCTTGTATGGAGATAGACTAAACTTCAGTAATAGATATAAGGTACTTTTTGATCGACAAAAAAGATTAAAGGGCTTGCAATAGGCGATTTTTTTTATGTAAGAGGAGGCAAACGAGCAGGCGGGTCACTTCGAGTGATGTGCCAACCACCGCCCATGGACACCTGCAACGCCAGGAGGCTTACAAGTGAGTTGCCGGCTTTTAAGGAAGAGCAACGCTGTTTTTTTAAGGTCCCCAAGTTGCAGCAGATACCTGCGCTGGTAGTTGGTTCCACAAAGAGTTTGAAAGTTTGCATAAAAATTTCACCAGAACTCTACCATTTATAAACCGATTTACCTCCACCCACCACGCCTCTTGTATTTAAACGACGCGGACTAAGCCACTTTCAAAAGCTACTTGTTTATATATAATCTGATATTAAAATCTAACAATATTTCATTACAGAGTGTACCGCAAAAACTGGTTATTCACTGCGATAGTTAACTGGTTAACATTGTTAAATAAACAAATTCAACACAATTCATATAAGTAAACACTGAAGAAAACGTTTAGTTTAAACACACATTTTTACACTACCACCGGTACGGACAGTTATCTACCGTGAAGAACCGTCAAGTAACTCGCTGGCATGAACAATTCAAAATATTCGCATACCGTATGATACTTCATCGTCATCTGTAAAAGCACTCGTGGGTGAGTGCCCCGGGCGCTGTTCCTTTTATTTCTATCCTTTAAAGCGTACCAGCGCTGTTCATTGTTCGCTATCCTCAACAATGGTATCGACACTTTGCCTATTGAATCGTTCAGGAGCGTGTTAGCGATTGAACTCTCGTAAACTTTGAGATCAATTGTTGATGATACGTCGCTTATATTGCTGAAAGTGTTAATATCTTTTTCAATCGTGTGTACTTTGATGTTTTTTTAAATGTCATTTGCCAAGTAATGCGATATCTTTTAAATCACTTCATCGTAAGCATTTCGTGTCTACAATGTAATTGTTTATAATTTTTTGGATTTAAATGAGCATATCTTTCCGGTTTTAATTAATTTAATGTATGTTGTATTTTAAGTATTGTTTTATTGTGAGGAAGAGATCGTTTATTAGCGATAAAACCGCCCGTTGATCTTATATGTATCTATTAACGTCATTTACTTCTACTGTTTAAGCGCAATAAAGTGTAAATAAATAAATAATGTTTAGCTATATATATGAAAAATTTCGCAAAACTGGATCACAATAAAGCCAAATAAATATTAGCATGGCAGCAATCGCATCTAAGACATTTTTTGTAAGTAGTTTATTAAGCCTTTAAGCAAATACAGTAGAATCCATATATAACGACACTCAAGGGACCGTTGACACCAAGTCGTAATAACCGGGTGACGTGAAAAATGACAGCTTTATATGAATACTGGCTGGTCCAGACAAACGTCGTTTTGCCATAAAAAAAAATAAAAAAAAACGTCTCTAAAAATAGATGTTGGCCGATTCTCAGACCTACTCAATATGCTCAGAAAATTTCAGGAGAATCGGTCGAGCCGTTTCGGAGGAGTAAGGGAACGAAAACTGTGACAGGAGATTTATATATATAAGATATAATGCGATACGAAACCAAACTTGAGTAAACTTTATAGTCGCTATAACCGGTAATCGTTATAAGCGAAGTCGTTATAAGTGAACTCTACTATAATTATTAGTATCACAAAGAGATACACACATAACAGACCTATACCTGTTTTACTGTAATTATTTTTAATTTTTTATTTCCTAAACCTATATAGCTTATCAAAAAAAGTTTACACAATAAAAATAGATTAAAAATAAAGCCAAAGTAAGGTTAAAACATAGAACCGGAAATAGAATCTAAGATCAGAAACAATAATAACAAAAAAAACACGAACAAGAAAAAAATAAATAATAATATATATATGAACAAGTGGATTATATTATTGTGAAGAACGAGCATTTAAGTGTGTGTGTGTGTATTAGTGTGTGCAATGGTGTTGCTGTGTGAGGTATCTACTTAATTCAAATTAATACATACTTAACCGGTTCAGAAAGGGCGGAATACAAAATATGCGAATAGTGCAATAAGTGTGTTATGTGTGTGAATGTGTGTTTAAAATATTAACTCACAATAAATAACACCGGTTCCATACAATCTCTTTATTGGTACCAGCTTTGTGAGTTTCCACTTTCTGGTTGCCAACTTGCAGTGTGCAGTAAGCGCTCGGCTTCGTACCCAACCCTCTAGCTTCGATCAGCTTCACGTGAAGCACACCCAGGTTATTCAGGTTTGTGTCGAAATTTGAAATTCTCTGAAAAATTTTCCACACTCAACGTGAGACCACCAATGACAACCGCCACTTGGTTCCTTGTTGGTTCTCAGTTACAGTGAACCCATAAAAACTTAGTTTTAATAACATTCAAAAGTGCTTGAAAATGATTCTATCTGAAAGAATTTTCACTTTAAACACCTAAGATCTCTTATTCTAGATTCCTATTTATTCCTGCAAGTGATTTTCATCGACCAATTCACCTGTTGTCCTCTGTTTCTTAACTTTTGATTATTATATACATTACAAATATATTTATTATTATTGTCGAATTGCCTAACCAAACTGAGAAAAACATGACATATGTGTGTATTAGCAATTGAAAAATATAAACTAAGCTACCACCGATTTTCATCCAAATCGCTCATGCCGTTCCTGAGTTATAAGTGTAACTAACTTTTTTTTATATATATTTAGTTAGTTTTTTAGTTAATACTTATTTTTTATTGTTGAAATTGAAACCCAATTGAGTTTTGTAAGCTAAGCTAAGCACATGTGTAAAAACTCTTACATATAATTCTTGAATTTGATTGTAATTGCATAAACACTCTTCGGATACCGCAGCGCGAACATCACACATTGTAACAGAGAGATGAATCCTTCCAGGTCCATTTCCAATATCCAACCATAGATCGTGGGTACGCTCTTTTTGATATTTCGCTAAATCCACCACGCAACTGTTGAAAAAGACTGTTGTTATGCCAGAGCTGGGCAAAAAGCAACCAAAAATATCTTTATTCAACTTTCTTAAAATTGTCAAAATAAACTTTGACTCGACTCCACAAGAAGAACTGTCAACACTCCGCCACTCCTATAAATCTAACTATCTAATCGAAGAATCTAAAAAATGTCTACGTTGACTGCCGGTTCCCAAGTCAAGGGCGTAGAGCGGACGAGAACAACTCCGCTGCTCCTTTAAATCTAACAAATGTGTAAAAATAAAATATTTTAAAATTATATTTAACGAGGGGTGAGAGTTCCTCTATAGGGCTACCGCCAACCTCACTACTCTGTAGGGTTATTTTTGAAAGGCAGGTAGGTAGCATTGCCAACATCACGATTGAGTCGGTCATAATAACCACTTATTTAAAGAAACACTTCACTGATAGTTTCCAAGGCTTATATTTCACTATTTGAAGAGAGGTCCGTTCCGTACAACGGCCTGAGCGCGACTGTGTCGTGCGGTTACAATGCGACCCTATTTATAGTGATCTAGCACTTGTTTACAAAGACGTCGTATTGAAATAATAAAGATGACATTTCACAGAGTAACAAACGTAAAGTATTCAACTTATGTGTTTAAACTTATTTTAGGACAATTAAATGATGTTGAACTTAATTATTCTAGTTAATTTAAGACTAATTGTTGTGTTGCGCCGATATATTATATATTTAAAATTGCTTAAAAGAAAACTTAATATGACAAAATATATATATATGTCGAAGCGCCGAAAGCACACATTGCGCAGCTGATTGGAATTGGTATCGATGCCATCTATCCTTCGCTAGAGGGACTTTGCAGACCGATAGTTGGGTTCTGATTTGGGAACGTCAAGTAATGACTTGGAGACGGTCAGCGTGGAGTGATGGCAGCACATCAAATACGTCATATGGAAGTGTCAAGCTTTATGTCATCCAGGTGGGAGGGGAAACAAGACCCGACACGTTTGACGATTGGGGCGAACACTTGTGATATGGACAGTGCAGAGGTTGGTCGACAATCAGCGCTAAACTTCCCACGTTCCCAGACGACGAATCTCCGTTATATATATATATAAATTAAATTGGCACACCGTGAGCAGTCTGCTCCAACTTGAGATATAGGATAGCTTAGATCTTTAATTGTAGTCGCAATTTTATTTTATTGCAAATTATTTGTCTATATAATTAATTGACAGTCACAATTATCTGTCAACTCCAAAAGATTCTAACGGATGTCGATACTTTTCGACTGGATTGAGTAAGTAATCAATAGATGGCACTGCTTTGGTAAACCGAGAAACGTGTCATATAAGCTACAATTCAATAGCATGACTACCACGTGTTACTGAGGTATATAAATAATTTGTATGGCAAAGCGATGTTTGCCGGTTCAGCTAGTATTCATATATATATATATATATATATATATTAATTATTGTTTTTTTAGTTCGTTTTGATAATATCAGTGTAGTACCTTCGTTTGAGTAACAATCTACTTGTTTTTGGGGAACACGCTTTCTCTCTCTTAATAATCATTAAAAAATACAAAGAAACCAATGAATTATTTAAAAAAAAAATACAAAAACCAAGAAATAATTGAAATTTATACCTGCCTATTGACATCTTAGTATTTCCCCGATCCCATAGCGATATATGTAGAATGTTATCCTGATAAAGACGCATTTTAAACGTATCCCGCCATTCTGGGTGTATACCGTTTGTTGACGTTTTCGATTTGTGCGATTCTGTACCCAGCCTGAAAATTATATCCATACATATAGTATATACATACATAACATACTTATATGTACATGTCAACTTAAACTACTATGTGTAACACTTAAAATAACATACATACATAACATATACTTTTATATACATGTCAACTTAAACTACTATGTGTAACACTTAAAATAACATTTAAAAAGTTTGGTTCTTGTGACAGAGTACCCATAATGCTGGCATAATGCGATGCTTTAAGTTCGGAAAGCACCAGCTCTTGTGTTACCGGTACTAACCAGACTACTTAATTCTTGTGCACCTTTAACCCGACGTCAAAAAGTCTCAACTCCAATGGAAACAAAGTCGGAGGAAAGTATCTTGTTTTTTTTTAACCAGCTCAGCGTCAGCTTTTGTGCTTGTCCGAGGTTGTGGTGGCATATCAAACCACAGCCCGTTCCATACTCCAGGACATCAAAGTCACCTCATACGGTCGGTTAGCATCACAGTCCAAAATTTCCGGAACACCCTAGACCCTAGACCCTTAGACCCTCACAACCAGGTTTTTTGTGCGCGTACAGGATACCTTGTCTCGTATACATTCTATAATCTGTAATTCCCGCAACATCTCCCAATATAACCATAACCATTCCATCACGTTGTCTTTCTCTCTGTCTTGTTTACCATTTCACACCACCCGTCCTTTCCTCTCATACCATGCCCTTCCACACCTGTATCTTGCTTTATGTCGCTTTTTTCTGTCTCTTCTTTCTCATGACAATCAATTATGCTATCTGTTAACGTCTATGTATAGCATAATGTTAAATAAACAAAAATAAAATATTTCTATTAAGTAAATTTCGTAATTAATCCGTGATTGATTATCATAATGAAATATCAATTATTTCGATAAAATACAGTCCGGTCGATCATTGGTAATCAGATAATGATATCACCAAGGTTGAAATAGAAACAATTAAAACTTAACGTAACAATAATTAATATTTGTTTAAACACTTTTTAGTAATAATAATAATTAAAAAAAATAATTTGCATTTTCATTTCTCAAACAATTTTCCGTTTAGTTTTGCGAATCTATGTTTCAAACTCAAAATATCTGTTCGGGTTGGGTTCGGAGAACTACCGTCAAGAAACTCTGCTCTTTTTTATAATATTTCAAATACACTTATATTAATTACATGACAAGTTACAAAACCATTTAAAAATTAAAGAGATTAATAGTCAACCCAAAAATGACATATTTTTATGTTTTAATTTGTAACAAAACTAAAACTGACATTTAACATAAACATACTTAATATTAACCTAACTAACATAACGTATAATAAAACTAAACTAAAACAAAATTTAAAAAGTCTGGTCCTTGTGGCAGAATACCCCTTAATGCTGGCATTTCTTTGTATCGCGATGCTTATACGCTGAACGAGAAAAGCACCAGCTCTTGGATCACCAAAACTAACCAGGCCCCTACTTAATACCTTAATAAGGGCCTTAGCACTTGTACCCCAGGATCCAAAAATCTTTACTCCAAAGAGCACAAAATCAAAATTGGAGGAAAGACTTTTGTACCAAATGACCTTTGCGTTTTTTTCCGCCAGCCCTTAATTAACCACTGATTCATTAAATTTACCTACATTAAAAATCAAAAAGCTTCGCGTCCTTGTGACATGATTAATACAAATTATGAAAGCACTGTTAAGCTCGATAAATGAACTTTTCCGATGAACGAAATGAAGCCCAAGGACAACTCGTGTTTCTCTATTACAAGGATCAAGCTTTTTAATTTATTATATCTTAGTATTTATATGTTTGCTGTGTGCTGATGTATTTATTATATACTTATTATTATATATACTATTTATTTATATTTACCGTAATTTGCAAAACAGCCCCTTCGTTATATCATTTTGTAATAAATCCGTGATGTTCTTAGCTTCAACAAGAACTATTGTGACCACTGTCGTCCACCTGTTGTTCAACGATTTTGATCTTTTGATTTCATTATTCTGAAAAGTGAAACGGGTTTGTATCTTTTATATAAAAAAATATGTATGTAACAGCTTTCACGCTTAAACCCATTTCGATGAAATTTAATATGGAGATAGACTAAACTTTGTGGGAGGACATAAGTTATATTTTATCGTGAAAATAGAGTTGAAGCTTTATTTAAAAAAAAATCACCAGAACCCTGGCATTTATAAACCGATTTTCCAAATAACTTTTGATTTCAAACTGCGCGGACAAAGTTATGTTATAAACATAATTTTTTTTATTTGATTGAGATTCATGATTACAACTGATCCCATTGGCAGAAAGAATTTTCACATTGCAATGGATTATCCGATTTTCATGAAAATCTGTATCATATTATATTCAACTTAGTATACGAATGAGAATGATTTAACGAACAAAATGAAACCTAAACTTTAAAAGTTAGATTTTTTTCGTCCGCTGGCATAATTACAACCCTAAATATGAGATACCCATTAGCGAGGATAAAACAGTAGTCCCAAAAGTCTCACCTTCAAAACTACACTACGAATATGAACTGGTAAGGTGATTTAAAATTAATAAGATTAAAAGCTATTAATAAATAATGATGAGGAAGGTTGTCGGTAGACGGAAGGCTGGCATAAGGAAGTAGTCGTGGTTGCGGAATATTCAGGAGTGGACCGGGCTGAGGCTGCAGGGAAGCTGATTGCCAACCTTCACTTGTTAGAGAGGCACTCTTAGAAGGGTAATACCAAACAGCTGAGTTTTGTTTGTGGATTGGGTTAATTCTAGATATATTTCGGGAGAGTCAATGTACCACTCACCATTTTTTTGTCCGCGTCAACAGACTGCAATAACGATTCGGGCCTGTTATTCTTAATAACGATATTCATGAGTGAACTGGGACGCCATCTTAAACATTAATATTTCTTAATTTAACATATAATGTCGTAACATACATATAAGTCGCATATAATCTATAGCGGCTATCTACACATTAGCTTATTTTCGGTAAAATTAAAAAAAAAATGTTATCCCCAAAAAGTAAGTAAGTAGTAACTTATGTATAATATATAAGCTATATTTATAATCTGTGGCTATTTTTGTTCCATGATAAGCAGATAATGTGTTAATGTTTAAGAATAAGCTGCTATTAGGTTTTTTTTATTGTCGTATTTAATACTAAATTACAGAAAAGATGGCCTTTGATTCTGTATGACGCAATTAGACGAAATTGTTGAATGATTATCGTGAGAAAATCGGTATGGACCAAGAAGTAGGCTGGTTAACGTAAAAAACATTTTTTTAATAAGACTTATTTAAAAAATAAGTCCTATTCTATATTACAATTATATAATTATAAATCAATTCCCGTGGTATTCTCACTATTTTCGTTTTCAACACTGCTTCACTCCTACTAATCATAAAATGTTATATGCTCTATGGACTTTTTTTTATTTAGCTGTAGTAGTTCCTGAGATGAACGCGATCGAACATAAAAACTCACGACGTATATATACGTGGTTATTCATTATATTTTATTGTTATTTATGACGATTAAAAACAAATCGTTTAATGCTTTTTATTAGATGTTTTGTTGTCTTTGAACTTGGGTCACGTCACACGTTCACACCAGATGACAAAATTGATTGAAGGAGATGCAATAAGATGTTTCTATAGACATTCAGAACCTCTGTTAACTTAAAATTAACACAGTGTTGACTCGAAATAGCTATCTAATCTATTTTTTTTTAAATCAAGTGACGTTCTACTGTTCCTGATAGATCTGTCGCCTCTGTAACCTGAATGTGTAAATCTATTTAAACGATACAAATCTTGGTAATCTCCCTAAATGCTGAAGAAATGGTAAGCAGCTATAAAAAAAATTACGTACGTTGATTCTATATGTAAAAGTATCAATATTGATAACGTACAAGTGTTTTAAAATCTAGAACAGAACAAATAATTTTTTCTAAGTTCGTTCAAACTTAATTTTCAACACGTGATATTGTGTTTGTATAAATATTTGCATGTAATACTGTTTTTAAATGAATCACATTCGTGTTATGTTATAAAGGAAATATCTCCGGATCTTTTAAATAACACGAAAAGGAAGTGGCTTCATCTATCAGATTGTCAATGGTCACCTTAACCCCTAACATGCACTCAGCGCGTATCAACTATAAAACCTGACATACAATGGGTCAAGTATCACATGTAATATTCTATACTTTTTGACATTGAGAACAATATTGTTTATTCGAAATTCGAATAGGTATACCCGCCAAATTTATATAATAACCTTTTAATAATAGTATTATATCTATCCATATTTTTAAAATCTAAATTCAAATAGGTATACGCGCCATATAAAAGTATTTAAGCTTTCAACACCATTCGTATTGTATCTATCCATATTTTTGAAATCTAAATTCAAAAACGCATACGCTTCAAATTTAAGTATTAACCTTTCAACACTATAGAGTATAGATACTTTGAATTTAGTCATTTAACCTTTTAACACTATTTTCAAATTTAAAATTAAAACTCATACGCGCCAAATTTAGGTATTAACCTTCCAACACTATTCGAATTATATCTTACAGTGATCTATTGATTAGAAGCCATTTTTGTATTCTAAATTCAAATGAGTATACGCGCCAAATTAAAGTATTTAACTTTTTAACACCATTCGTATTATATCTATCTATATTTTTGTAATCTAAATTCAAATGAGTATACGCGCCAAATTAAAGTATTTAACTTTTTAACACCATTCGTATTATATCTATCTATATTTTTGAAATCTAAATTCAAAAACTCATCGGCCTCAAATTTAGGTATTTAACCTTTTAACACTATTTTGACATTCTAAATTCAAAAACTCATACGCTCCAAATTTAAATATTAACCTTCCAACACTATTCGAATTATATCTTACAGTGATCTATTGATTAGAAGCCATTTTTGTATTCTAAATTCAAATGAGTATACTCGCCAAATTAAAGTATTTAACTTTTTAACACCATTCGTATTATATCTATCCATATTTTTGAAATCTAAATTCAAAAACGCATACGCTTCAAATTTAAGTATTAACCTTTCAACACTATAGAGTATAGATACTTTGAATTTAGTCATTTAACCTTTTAACACTATTTTCAAATTCAAAATTAAAACTCATACGCGCCAAATTTAGGTATTAACCTTCCAACACTATTCGAATTATATCTTACAGTGATCTATTGATTAGAAGCCATTTTTGTATTCTAAATTCAAATGAGTATACGCGCCGAATTAAAGTATTTAACTTTTTAACACCATTCGTATTATATCTATCTATATTTTTGAAATCTAAATTCAAAAATGCATACGCGCCAAATTTAGGTATTTAACCTTTTAACACTATTTTGACATTCTAAATTCAAAAACGCATACAAATGTAAATAAACTCACCTTCTAATACTGTTCGAATTGTATCTAAGAGTAATCGCACTTTCAGATTCCGTGTCCATTTCAACACACGCGCACAAATAAAATAAAAAAAAAATTAAATGTTACTCACATTATCTTATCGTATTAATGATAAGTATGTATAAATTCAATTTAATTTAATCTTTAAAACGGATATTTCTGAATGTCAATCGTTACACGATAGTGGGGAATGAACTATTCATTCTAAACCACATAATTAGAACATTAAATTGTGAGAAAATATATCATAACACTTGTTATGGGTGTCAGATAAACATTATATTAAAGGCCAATAATTGTTTATCGTGTAATGACGAACCCGGATCTGGTAACGAAATTGACAGTTTGGTACTGTAAAAAACTGTCTAAACATAGGAAGGTCAAATTCAAAAATACACGGTAGACATTGCTTAACCAGTTCGGAGAAAACTGTAGTGATTAAAACCATTGTGAGACCACCAAAAGGTTAACATAAACTTTGGTTAATTAACGATTATAAAGATCCTGTGTTGTCAGCAATAGTTCAGCATCAGGACAGTTTAATACATGAGTAGCCTTACAATGTTATTAATTGGACATATAATTGTATATTCTATATAGAAATGTCTACTTTAAATGAGCAGCTATATTTGCCGGTTCTTCTCGGTAAATAAACTGCCTTCCCGAGCCGGTGCTAGTGTAAAAATTGTCGTTTCAAAAGTGTCTTTATATTTATTAAGTAACTAATACTCATAAGTGTTAGTAGGTATAATTAGTTAAAAAATCTATGTTAATACCATAAAAAAATCAGATCGTAGGCAACATGATACAACAGTGTCTCATGTCACACATAGTCAAATCGATTAGGTACCATGTTCAGGAGAGTATTGGAGCTGCTCCGCATCCTGCCCACCAAGGATACACATCTTTCTCGCATGACTGTGTGGAAGCAGCCTACGTGGGCAGACATTCCCGATGCGCTACAGAAGTGGGGCAGCCCCACCAGCGCACCAAAACTTGCTACAACCATTGTTGTACTGTATAAAGACCTATTTGAATAAAGATATTTTGAGTTTGAGTTTATTGGTAAGCTTTGCTTTGCACACTAATACATACGTTATCAGAAAGAGTCCAATTTTTATCGCATGTCGCAATTCGATTTAATAACAACATTCCCCAAGGCAATACGAACATCAACACGCGTTTATTATGTGGTCCTGTCAAATCATGAATCACCCATTTTTAATATGATTTGATTGATTAGACAAAATTCAATGTGGTAAGGTAACTTTAAACCATGCTGTTAATTCCTGTGTAGTTAGGCTCGGATTTGCTTCAATAAATTGTGTGAAAAAATCTCAAACCATGTAGGTTCCTTGAAATACCTATAATAAAGCGGCAATCATATTTAACCTGAGATATTACGTTAAAAATTTTTAGTCTTGTGACAATTTGGTTCTTGACTTCCTAATTTCAAGACTGAAATTTCCCGGACACAGGTAGACATTTCCACAATATGTATATTGTTACGTATTATCTATCTACACCTAAAATATACTGTTGAGTCTTTTTGATAGTAAGGCGCTGCAAGAGATAAATGTCTATTTAACAAATAATTTTACAATAAATGTATTGCAACAAAAAAACACAAATAAAATGAGATAATGCACAAATTAGTTCACGCATACCCATTGGCATTTCGTTTTTTGGTATAGGTAACCAGGACAATCCTGGACTAACTCTTACGTACTGGATCATAGTGGTAGGAAAGGACCACCTTGAATTTGCGTGTCTCTTGGCCATTGAACCGATGAAAATAATTCTACAAATCATTAGATATGAATGTTTAGTTGTCAAACTAAGCAAACTTGACAGTTATTAGTATAAAAAAGTAATCCTACTCTGTATTTTTGTTTCTAATACGGACCATAGATTATATAAGTACATACATAATAAACATCGATCATCTACTCACCGACAGAGGCGCGGTTGATCAGCGTCATTCTAGGGATGTACCTTTAAACATAACCCGATTTCCAAAAGTTAACATTTCAATTTATGAGTAGAGTAAATATATTAAGTCTTGGAAATCAGAAGCGAGAAATTTAAATGATCAATAATCAAACTAGCAGTCATGAAAATATAACCGACGCGTCCGAGGCTAGCTCAAAAAGTGTTCCCCTCCTATAAAAAGGGTGCCCATCACGACGACCAGCTGCGCCTCCGAATTAATATCTAACATAAGAGTATTTTACCAATTTTATCCAGAATTTTATAAAATAATGTTTATATGTCATATAATTTTTTTGCCAAAATAGAGGCATAGAATAAAATTTATAAACAATATTTTTTTAATCGAATTCAAGGAACAAAATTTAATCATACTAAATATTTTGAATCATCATAATTTACGTTTTAATAGTAATCATGTCATGTTGATACTCTGAGAAATAGCTCAGGGGTGAATCAAGAGAACTGATGTTCCAGATTATATATGGGTATGGCTTAGCAGTAAAAAAAACTTTATTGTCAAGTTCCGTTGATCCAACTGATTCATAGAAATTTTCCGATTCGGTAATTAATTAAATCGTAATGTCGTCCCATCTCTACGTAAGTTCGTGCCACTCTACTCAAATGACAGCGCCACCAGTGGGAAGTAGTGCTAGACTAAAGTATTTCACTCAAACTACTAACTAAACGCTACTCACGCTTGTGTTTTTAATTATTTACTTGCTTGTGAATTGTATTTCTGATTCTGTGTAACTTAAGAGGTTATGTGTAAAAAAACAATAAGTTTTTAGTGTAGTGTGTAAATAATTGTTCTTAAAAATGGAGAGTAGAAAAGATACTTTAACCATGGCAAAAATGTGTCGGTTTTGTTTAACGCAAACAACGGCTCTTAAGAGTTTGTATTCGAAAAGTAAAACAAACAATGATGCTTTAAGTTTAAAATTTAAAGTTTTATCCTGTCTTGCGTATGAGGTAAGTTCTGCTTTTATTTATAGTTGTATTGGACGCCACCACTACTCTAACAATTATGACATGCATTAATAACATGTTTCCTCAGCTGTCTGTTTAAATATTTACAAACCAAGAACGAATAAATCAAATGCAAATTTTACGAATATTCTTGTGTATTTACTTATAACGTTAGGGATTGTAAATTCACTGAATGTTTGATTGATTTGGGAGTGACATCAAAAGCGCCATCTGGCGTCGAACAATTCTGAAACCATAAATTTTGTTTGTTTAATTTATTATTTTCTACATATTCCAGGTTTTTCCATCTGATAGAATGCCTACATACATATGTGATCGCTGCAAATTCTTTATGAATTCATTTTATGAGTTTAAGAAAATTTGTAGACAATCCGAAGAATTAGTTCTCAAGTTCATCCGGAGTGGGAAAACATTTGATCCTGTAACTTGGCCCAAAATGTTGTCAAAAGTAAGATATATCAATTTTATTATTATAAACAATCAACCTTAGAGGGTAACTTGCATATTATAGATACAATATTAGACACATTTATTTATTTAATAATTACTCTCAATGTAATACATCTTAGAACTGTACTTCTAACTTTGTATTAAAAATATAAAATGAGGAGGCTTAAGCTAAAATATATTAGTTGGATAGTTCAATACTAAAAAACACATTATTGAACCAGAACAAATTGTCACCCATAGCATGCTTCATTCTAAATATTCAAATACAAACTGTATTTTTGTATATTTTAAATTCTTCTTATGGCAATATGATGGCTACCAATCCAAACTAATATTAAGATTTTAAGACAACCTAATTTTATCATAATAAAATTAAGATAAATTACTTAACTTTGAAACCATTAATTTGTTAGGTGTATGATAGCTCCAAAGATGTAGTAAATACAATCGTCGAAGGTGGGACGACTGTTCAAGTGTCTTCACAAGATACATCGGAGAGTGAAGATGAGGAGGCCAACGTTTACAATATACAGGTAACTGTTGAACCTGTCTATTTGTGCTATCGTCTTAAACTAACATGGTTTTAAACCATTTTACCAGATAAAAATGCTTACAAACACACAATAAATAATGCACATATAGAACAATTCACATAGAATGTATGCATGAATATCAAATATTCAATATATAGAAGAATATTAGTTTTTGAATTTAGTAGAAAAATTAACAACCACACAGTCCAAGGTGACTTTATTTATTTATTCACTCTTTAACAGAAGAAGTTAATACATATAAGAGCAATGGGCAGCCTTATCGCTAATAAGCGATCTATTACAGGCAAACGCAAAATAATAGAATACATAAAATACAATTTGACTGGTGCAAATGGAGTGAAGTATACAAAAATTAAGTAAAACTGGAAACATTAAGCGAATACTTTACAAATGCTTTCGAAGGAGAGATTTAAAAGATGATAGTGAGCAGGCTGATTTAATAAGATTATTATATTAATCTAACCAAAAAATAACATTACATCTTAGTCTCGAGTGCATATCTCCTTCGACCAGTGTACCTAAGAAACTGTGAGACACTGTTATTACATAAAGTTGGTCGGTCACATAAACATACACAACTTATTGATATCATTCTTAATATTTGATTCTTGATTTAAAGAGTAGACGGGGAGCTCAGTGTACACCTCTCTGTACACAGGAAATTTCATATAATTCAATATTAGTAGTTAATAAGACTTAATAAATCAATACCGTGTATGTTGGAACATAGAATACATTGTTGAAACCTTCTTTTAGTTTTTATGTTTTAACCTTATTTTGGCTTTGTTTTTTTATCTATTCTTAATTGTGTAAACTTTTTTGATATGCTGTATGGGTTTAAGAAATAAAATAAAAAGCTTATGTATAAAATTTCCCTGTGTTAGTAACCGTACCTACTCCTCCGAGACGGCTTGACTGATTTTAACCAAATTGTAAATATTTAGAGGTAACACTTAGAGGTAACGCCTCTAAGTGTTACCAAAAAATTTTTTTGTATAGTGGTGTGGCATTAACTTAATAATTTACCCTTGTTTTCGTGTTCGTTTGCACTCTTTTGTTTGTAAAATTAAGAAAAAAAGGGTCATTTTGACAATAAATTTTCGATTTTTTTCCAGATTGGCGACGACGACGAAGCGAAGACGACGCAAGTGAAGATTGTCACCACAGATAATGTAGAGACGAAACAGAAGAAAGGTAATGTATACACGAGTGCATACATCGCTTTGTTTTTTTTTTAAAGTTTATTTGTACCGTGTGTTCATAGCTTAAATTTCCCGTCATTTTTTTTATTTTTTATTATTTGCATGTAAATATTTTTATTTAGCATGGCGATAAGGTAAATCGCATGTCGGTAAGTATTGGTTTTTTTTATATTATAGGGCCGTCGCGTAATGTTTCATTTTTGTGAATTGCAACTGTCAAAATGACGCGGATCATCGACCCACAGACAGGCTACGTTTTTGACATTTGAATAGTGTATCCGCTTCTGAATAGTCGGGATAAATTTATGCCTTATATTGTAATTGGTCTTGTTAACAGGCTACATAAGGTGGGCTATATTCGAATTCCGAATTGCAAACCGATTCCGTATTTTAATCCGATTCCGAATTTCAATCCTATGTCGAATTTTAAACCGACTCGCAAGTTTCAAAGCGTTTCCGAAATGGAATCCGCTTCCCAATTTCACACCGATTCCGAATTTCAATGCCATGTCGAATTTCGATCCTGTGTCGAATTTCAAACCGACTCGCAAGTTTCAAAGCGTTTCCGAAATGGAATCCGCTTCCCAATTTCACACCGATTCCGAATTTCAATGCCATGTCGAATTTCAATCCTGTGTCGAATTTCAAACCGACTCGCAAGTTTCAAAGCGTTTCCGAATTGAAATCCGATTCCGGATTTCGATCCGATTCCGAATTTGGGTATGTAATATTACCGTTACTAACTTTTTTCTAAACTTTTCAATTTATAGATGTGTCGAGAGTGTCCTTATTCAATATTCGCCCCAGTTAAGGTTTTATATAGAAATACATAATAGGCCAGTTTGCGGTCGAAGCCGCTAGAGGCGCATATCCAAGTCCATACAAATTTAATTTAACAAAGTGCACTGTCCGAACAGTTTTTTTTTTTTATAAATTCAATGTTTTTTTTAATTCATTTATATAATGTGATACTGAAACAGACTATCCAGATTCGTGAGTCAATTATGTTATGGTAGTTGATACTTTAATAAAAACTTGACTTTATTGATAACAATCAAGTCAAAAGTGATATATTATTAATAAAAGATTTAGTTTGCAAGAAATAAAATAAATAATAATAATGCCGCCAGCATTGTGGGTACTCTGCCACAGGGACCAAACTTTTTAAATTTGTTTTAGTTTTGTGTTCTGTTTTATTTTAAGTTACTTATATTAGTTAGGTTAATATTAAGAATATTTTTAATAATTTTGTTTTTTATATAAAATACGATTTTTTTTTATATTGTTGACAGTAAGTATAGTTAGCAGTATCTCGTTGACTTGGCTAAGCTCTACATCGGGTTCTTTTTCATACGAGAGTATTATAATGTACAGTAGAATCCGGATATAACGACATTCAAGGGACCGGCGATACTATGTCGCACTAACCGGATGGTGTACAAAACGGACGAATTATATATAAAAATGGGGTTTGCCGGTAAAAAATTAAGGCTTGTATGTATTTTCTTAATCTATATTATAAAAAAAAACAAAAAATTGAGGGTGAACAAGCCCTCACTTCGGGGTATGGAAAATAGGTGTTGGCCGATTCTCATAACTTTTTGAGTGGAAGTGCCATGCTGTTACTTAGAGTTTCAGCCGAATGGGCAGGCACGGCCGAGAAATACCACTCTTTCACAGAAAACCGGCGTGAACTGATACAATTGGACTTTGTTCATTTTGTACTCGCGTTTCGTTCGGTGAGTGAGATCTTCCGGTGCCGATCCTTTCACCTCCCCCGTCCTCTTCCCCTTCCCCTCCATTTCCCCATTTCCCGCGTAAGTGTCTATGGGCGGTGACTTCACCTTTATGGTGGGCCTCCTCCATATGCTCCTCATATGCAGAATAGGATTCTATAAAAAAAAAACCTACTGAATACGCATTTAGTTAGGTCAAGCCGTTTCGTATGAGTACGCTAACTCGCTAACTAACGCCGAAATTTTATAAGACAATCCGATACGAACTTGCGTCGCTAAAACCGGTTAGTCGTTATACGTGAATTCTACTGTATACGTTACGTTAACAGTCATACCATAGATACGTTAGAGACGGGCCGCGTGTCCATTGGCTGTTGGCCTTGTGAGGAATGCCACCGCACCTACCCCTTGGAACAGCTGTTGACTTTACACAAGATGATACAGCACAGTCGTCCGAAGCTCGTCCAGTGCAATATGTGCGAATCGTAAGTATTCATTTTTTTTCTTGGCAAACGACCAACCATCGCCCATGGGCAGGCCTGCAACGCTAGGCTTACAAGTATACAAGTACACTGCCATTCGCTGTTTCAATTCCTTTAACATACATTTTCATATGTACCAGCGTTGGCATGTTGACAAAAAGTTCTTGTACGAGGGTAACTAAATTAAGGGGGTCGGAGATACCCACAAGAATCTCGGAGGATTTTTTTCTTGTTTTTTGTATAGTAATTATAAAATTTTCGATGTGTAGATAAGGTTTATTTTGCGGTGAAAAACAATGTCAATAATACAGATTTAATAGTTAAATCTTTTAAATTTTTCTTGCCGGTTCTTGCTCGGTAGGTGACCTGCCTTCCGTACCGGTGGTTGTGTAAAGATGTATCAAAAGTGTCTTTTATCTACTTGAATAAAGATTTTGAATTTTAGGAGTTTTCAAACTCAAACTTCAAAGTTTCCAAACCATCTGAGCTTGTGGGTATCTCAGACCGTGGGAATCTTTATAAAGACACTTTTGAATCGTCATAAACGCTACCATCGGTTCGGAAGGCAGTCGTCATCTATCGAGAAGAACCGGCAAGTAACTCGATAGGTACTATTTTAAAATAAACAATTAATACAAAATTATGTTACTCACAATTAAAATAACAAAGCATTGTAAGGCTACTCAAGAATTAAACTGTCCCGATGCTGAGCCAATACATTAAAGGGATCTGTGTCCTCTAAATATTCAACTTTATAGTATGATAACCAGAATACTATTTACTTTTTTATTTTATTTTTTGCCAAAGCAACCCGATCACTGAAAGTTGTGTAAAATCAACTTCTTGATAATTCTATTAAAAGAATATGCTTTCAGGAAATTCTTCTCGAAAAGCGATCTGACGATACACCAACAGCGTCACTCGGACGAGATGCGGTTTCAGTGTGTTGCGTGCGAGCATAAATTCAAAAGGCTCATATTACTGAAGAGGCATGAGAAGGTATGAATGGCAAAATTTAAATGAATGTGCTTTTTTTTCCGTCCCCGACCATTTTTTTTTGTGATTTTCAGTTAGGGCTTAGGATAAAATATTTAAAAACGTGCGTGATTCTGATAGGTACTATATTAATTTTAAAATTTGTGTTTTTTTTTCTTGTTTTTATATATAATTGAGGGGATTATTTTAATATGTAATTTACATAATTCTTATAGTTAATTTGTGAAGTTTAGTATATATTATAATATAACATATATATTGCACCAGTATTGCATTTTATGTGTTCATTTATTTTGTGAGTTGCCTGAAAGAGATCGCTTATTCAGCGATAAGGCAGCCCGTTGCTCTTATATGTATTAACATCATCTACTTCTACTGTTTAAGTGCAATAAAGCGTGAATAAATAAATATATCTCTTTCCCTATCTATCTAACAGAAGAGGATCGGTATAGTAACACCGGATCAAATTTTTGTATCAGTTAAAGTCTTTCATTTATAAGGCTATCTCTTTCTTCGTCTAATTAGTTTCTTCTATAAGAAGATATAATTAAACCTGATCTTTATTATTTTTATTTTTTCAAAGCTATCTCTTTTTTATCTAAGTGATAAATAGAGATGGATATATATATGATTTTTGTGTATTGTCTATCTCTTTCACAACCCAACTAATAGAATAGATTGAAAGAGTATGAGAGAGAGTCGGTGTCACAGTGTTTTGCATTTCAGTTGGTCCATTCGGACCTCCCGCAGCACAGTTGTCCAAGTTGTCCGGCTACATTTCTCTCTATTGAGGAACTGGCCTCCCACCAAGAGAGGCACGCAAAGAGACAAGAGAAGTCATATGTGTGCGATGTTTGTGATAAGACGTGAGTAGAGTGTGTTAAAGGAAGCTTTTTAAAAATACACTGTGAGGGTATTGAATTGATTCAATATATACATATTATTTCATTTAAAAGATAAGAGAGAGAAGAAACATACTATTATTAATAAAGTGTAATATATAAATAAATATGGGGCTAACTGACACTTGAGTGCATAAATAGTCTGTTGTTTTAATGGAAACTAATTTAAATGTTAGAGAGAGACGGAATATTTAACTTTTTTTAAAAATTTTATTACCTTTTTGTTACGTTATACGAAAAGCTAAGTAAAATAGTACTGTATATATGAAAATATGTTTTTAAGCTGTCGTTACCTAATCCCCCCCCCCCTTTTTTTCAGATTCGCCGTCCGCTCGACACTCCAAAGACACATCGCTGTATTACATAAACGCGAACCGCAATTCAACTGCGAATATTGCCCCGAGCGTGAGATTATAAACATATTTTTACATGTGTGGAGTGCTACCCGCTTTTTTTTAGGACTGTGTTTTTTTTTCATAAATCGTATCCCTGGTGTACGAACACAGAGCTTCGTCGTTTTTATTAAAAAAAATTTTTTTTTTTGTCTACCCTCTTTTTTTTGAATATTTTGTCCTATCGGTGTATTTTGTTTTTCAGATACGCGAATTTAAGCTATGAACATATTTAAGCGATATTTAAAAAAAAATATGTCTACCCTCTTTTTTTTGAATATTTTGTCCTAACATAGTCTATAGTTTTTCAGATACGCGAATTTAAGCTATGAACATGTTTAAGCAATATTTAAAAAAAAACGAATTATAGTAGAATTCACTTATAACGACCAACCGGTTTTAACGTCGATTTGGTTTCGTATCGTATATGGGTTGTCTGTAAGAGATCGCTTAATAGCGTTAAACCCGTTGCTCTTATATGTATTAACATCATCTGTTTCTTAAGTGTACATAAATATATAATCCGTACGTTTTGTACGACATTACCGCCTGGAGTGTCGTTATATCCGGATTCTACTGTATTTCGGAACGCATCGGTTTTATGAGACGAGACAGATTGCAGCTCTCCCTTTCTAACGGCCGATGGATAATTTCAGGTTTCGGCTCCGTGTCGAAGTTATCCAGGCACCTGAGGACGCACGCGGGCGAGAGGCCGTACCCGTGCAAGTACTGCAGCAAGAGTTTCATCAAGTCACAGCATTATACAAGGTAATCAAAGGTCGGCGACGTATCCGAACGGCTTATACGCCTGTGCGGTTGAGTAACAGAGGACCTTTAGTTAGACGTAGTAGTAGTAGCTTTTACCCGCGAATTCGTCCACGTGATTTGAATATAAAGGGGATTTTGAAAATGGGTTTACAAATGGCAGAGTTCTGGTGAAAATTTCAACTCCCTTCAACCCATTTTCGTCAAACCTTAGTCAAAGTTTAGTTTACCTCCATACCAAATTTCATTGAAATCGGTTAAGTACTTTAAGCGTGATAGCGTAATATACATACAGTGTTGCATTCATATAACAATTTGGATGTAAGAGTGTGTGACAGTGTGTGTGTGTGTGTGTGTGAGCCAGGTGGGTTAAAGGATTGCGCGTTGCAGGCACCTGCGCGTGAAGCATCGCGACGAGATGCGCACAAGCCAGAGCTCCGACACGGAGCTGTACAGGTGCGACCAGTGCGAGGAGACGTTCGCCAATCAGGACGAGCTGATCTTCCACTCGGCGGTGCACGCGACGCAGAACCTCACGTGCCCGCTGTGCCAGGAGAGGTTCGACAATGTGGACGACGTCACCACGCACATCAAGTCGCATGTCAACGGTGAGCATGGCGCGACGACGGGCGTCGCCATGGCAACAGACGCGCTCGTCCGTCGCCATGGTAACGGACTATAGCGTATTCACAGTTTTAACGAATTAAGCATTACTACAGCTGATATTATGCTTACTAGTATTTAGATATATTTTTTACTGTATAACAAGGAAGGAGCTCAATTGATGAAAATAAAAACTGTAACAGGAGTTTTTATACGTGTTTCACGTGCTTAACACAAGATGGCGCTGTAGTACGTTACGTATACAGCATTCCGTTTATCTTTTTTTGTAAGTCTGTGAAAACAAACGACATTTTACCCTTCGCACAGTTTTTAGTGACGCATTTTTATTATGTATTGCAGGTGATGAATTTATGTGCGAGTTTTGCGAGCTGGTCTTCACGACCAAGGAGAAATACGAGAATCATTTGATGTTGGCGCACGAAGAGGAAATACATAATGTAATGTGTGATTCCAATATAAGTGTTTGTGTGTTCCACGTGCACGTGGAATTGGTCACGTGACCGGGTCTGTCGCCATTAACGTCGAGCGGCATGCGTGTTGCCCCGGCTTTAATTTCATTGGATACTCAATACAACAACTTAAAGTCAATAAAACAACTTATTAAAATTAAAAATTTTAACAGTACAGATTAATTGTCATTACAATTGACATATACATATAATGCATTAAAAATATATATTATATTTGTTTGTTTTGTGATATGCTTCATAAAATGATGATTGCAGGCGATCGGTGAAGAGTCGTCTATGGAAGTGGATGAAGAGGACTACGATGATGATGAAGGCACTATTGGTATGGTTCTTAATTATTTTATATAGTTTATATACGTCAAAGGAATGCAATAGATGTTTCTACTTGTTTAGACTGCTTGTTTATATAAAAGTTTATTATTTATTGTGTTGGCCAGTAGTAACGGAGCAAGAATCGGGGTGACATCTAGTTGTTGTAACAGTATGGATTTGAAGTTGGTTCCAAGATGGGCCATAGACAATAATTGTATTTTACGAAAGGAGTTTTTGAAACATGTTTTTGTTTTAGTGAAGGAAGATGGCGACAGTGTGGTTCTGGAAATAAAGAAGGCGGACAACGATAGTATATTGGTAAGGTTAATTCAATAATCAAGATGTGTTTAAGTTCAAAGTAAGCTCCACTTGTGGGTCACGAAAGACATAGACAACAAATCTTAATTAGCGGGTGTCGTAAGCTCTTCTGTTGTTCGTGGTAAACGTAATGTCAACTGGGTTACCATATTGCTAAATTATAATAGATTTGGCGTTCATATACCATACCATACCAAGTGAATACCATTGTTACACTATCCATATAAAGGGTGGGCTAGAAAGAATATAGTAAGGGGCGAAAATATATAGTAAGGGGAGAAAATATATAGTAAGGGGAGAAATATATAGAAAGGGGGCAAATATATCTAGTAAGGGGAGAAATATATAGTAAGGCGATAAATATATAGTAAGGGGAGAAATATATAGAAAGGGGAGGAAATATATAGTAAGGTGGAAAATAGATAGTAAGAGGATAAAATTTTAATCTGGTGGCTAATGGCTAGCTTTTTTAGAATTTGTTGATTTAAGGATACATATAAACTAAATTTCCATTCTGTATACCACATTTATAGACGATAAATTCAATTTCTAAAGTCCCCCAATACTTGTAGACATATATTATGAATGTTGTCGAAGTAGATCGATATACAGTAGAATCCGGATATAACGACATTCTGAGATATACTATGTCGTTTTAACCGGGTCGCGTACAAAACGGACGAATTATATTTGAATATCATGGCGATACGAAACCAAACTTGACTTAATATTATTGTCGCTATAACCGGTTGGTCGTTATAATTTGTTAAAAATACATTACAGATGCCCGAAGAGCTCCAAGCTGATGAAGATGAGGTCAAAGCGGACACCAATTCTGAAGGTATGTTTGGAGTTTCCTATCCTGATCGGCCAATGCCTGCCCTGGTTACCTCTCGTGAAGGCATTTTAAATACATTAAGAAAAAACTGTGTTTTGTGTGTATATCTCGTTTTAAGGTTTTTGTTTATTTGGGGAGAGTTTTAATAACTGAATTGTCTTTTGGCAAATACTTGAGATTAACGCCATCTAATGTCACATTATTGCTTAAAATTATGCTCTTTAACTGCTCCTCATTGAAAAAAAAAGACTTATTTGAGTGACTCAAAATTGTCAGTAGTCAGTTAGTTAGGTACGAATTACATGTAAAAAAATGCAGTGGAAATAGTTGACAGTCCACAGACTAAACAAAGTCAAAATATCTTTATTAATTAAGGTACATGGGACCATTTTGAATCGTCCTAAAATCTACGCCTGTTCGTACGCGACCGAGCTGAGAAGAAGCAGGCGAGAAACTCGGCTTGGTTGATACCAGTACACTTTTTGCAGCAAGGCATCAATGCTAAACTTTTTCTTTATCAAACTACTCACAATTTATAAAATACTTTTTCTATAAGTTCCCTTTAACTACTTTTTTAAATTTCCTTACAGACAGAGTCAAGAATAGGGATTTTGTTATAGAGGCGTGCACGCACTTAAAAAATTTTTTTTTTTTAATTTTCAGCCAGCGAGAACGAATTGCCACAAATAGAGGCGACAATTGAGAAAATATCGAGTGCGATCCCCCTGATTAATACGCCGCAGATCGTTGCGCCCCTGGCGGAGATCACCCAGGTTAAGCAGCCGTTGACTGGAAACGAGCAGGTATAGGGTGTTTTTTTTTTTTGTTTAACGAAAAGTCGCCTTTACTTTTCAAGATGGCGAACGATTTAACTGTGGTTCATACGTCGTGAGCGTTTGCAAATTGTGAAAGTTTATTTCGAAAGTATTATTGCTGTGCGGAATATATATATATATATATATATATATATATATCCCGACAAACGTTGATTTTGCCAAAAATAATGTCTCTAAAAATAGATGTTGGCCGTTTCTCAGTCCTATTCTATGTGACCACAAAATTTCATGGGAATCGGTCAAGCCGTTTCGGAGCAGTAAATATGTAAAAATGTATGTATAATGTATGTATGTATAATAAATTTGTAAAATTGATTTTTTTATCAAAAAATTTGTTATGTTCCCGTTTGGGCAGACAACATTTTGGGCTCTCTTTCTCTCTCTTACTTTATATAAATAGTGCTCCAAAGCATACATGTAGTTTATTTTTTAAACAACTTGACTATTTTTAATTAAATTTGCTAAGTAGTAATAACAATACCATTGTATTTAGACAAGAATATCTCTCTGTTCATTATTTATTCGTTCGTGATTAAAAAATATTTATTTATACACACTATGTTGCTATATTTTAAAATCTCTCTTTCAACATCTCTCTCTATCAGAAACATTCCAGGCAGCCTGTGTCTATTTAAAAACATTTTTTTTTTAAATAATTTCAGATCGCTGTTCGTCAGGAAGAGAAACGAAAGATTGATGTTACTGAAACTGGTGAGATTTTAAGACTTTCTAAACGAACTTAACATAACTATGGTACACACAAAAATATAAAAAAATGAATATCATTTACCACCAGTTCCCAAATCAAGGGCGTAGAGTGACGGACTGGCAAGAAACATTACGTCACTTGGACGTCAATATTTGTGATTGTCATATTTGGTTGCTGCTGCTCATTGATGTAGGTATTTAAAGACACTTTTGAATCGTCATTAACACTACCACCGGTTCGGAAGACAGTTACCGTGAAGAACCGGCAAGAAACTGAATAGCAAAATATCTCGTCTTAGATGACCCGTCAAAGCCACATAAGTAATTTCTAGTGTAGACAAAAAATCTATACTAATAATAAGAGAGTAAAAATCGAAAATCTGTACATTAAATATTTTTCCAAAAAAACTGAAAGAAGGCAATTAAAGAAGAGTCTTAGAAACCAAAAAAAAACAATTTTTGGAATTCTTGTCTGTCTGTCTGTCTGGTACGTTATAACTTGAAAACTACTGAACGGATTTGAACGCGGTTTTCACAGTTGATTACAGATTACATATAATTGGGAGCGTTGTCAAAAGTTTATTTTGTCAAAATCGGTTAAGAGAAAGAGAAGTTATGGTCAATTGAATATTTACTTCAACCACGGCTTCAAAAATTTTTAAACACTTATATTGATTGATTAGTTATATATTGTTAAATATGTTCTAATGTAAGTTAATCTTAATATTAAAGCTTATGAGAGGTAACAAAAATAACAAATAACCTTAACGTTTATGAGGTTTACCTTTTACTCTTTGGTCAAGCTAATAAGTAATAACCTCACAAGTACGTATTTCGTACTCATAACTTCGTAAGAATTTTCTTTCAACTCTTAACCGCTGAGGAGTTTTACCTTCCATCATCAGCTCATCCACATAAGAAGGTGACTATCAGAATATAAAATTGTCAGAATATTAATTGCCTGTACGTTAATTTGAAAGTTGCCCTCGATTTCCCTGAATCATCCAATCCTGTAAAGCTACATCATCCCTGAGTAACACAGGCTATATATAATTTCAATTGCTATATACTTAACCAAATTACACGTGGGCGAAGCCGCGGGCGGAAAGCTAGTATATATATATATAAATATACAATTAATTATGTCAGTTATCGAGCGGCGATGAAAAATTATTAAATTACTAAAATGGCCATAAAAATAGGGGTGAAAAAAAAAAGTGAAAAATCTAGGGTTGTATGTATTTTTAATGCCACTTTATAAAAAAATTAAGGGGGATCACTTAAGAGTATAGAAAATAGATGTTAACCGATTCTCGTACATACAGAATACACATTTAATTTGGTGAAAATCGGTCAAGCCGTTTCGGAGGAGCACGGTGATTAACACTGTGACATGTAAATTTTATATATAAAATATATTAATTGTTTTAAAACCGTATTTATGACGATCTTATTTACCAAACGTTTATCTCATTATGAATCATTCATTACAGAACCGGTCAAGAAGATAAAGGCGAAAACGGAATCCAATACAGCCGGGTTCACGGATAAATCCCTCCGGCTTTTGGAGAAGGAGCTGCAAGATTTGAAACGGGTAAGGAAGACTGTTGTCCCTTTCAATCAACGGGATGTTCGGGATATGTCTGTCCCTTTTGCGCTTTGCACCAGACCCGCGACAAGTTCGTTTGTCCTAAATTGAAATTCTACCCATAGATCATAGAGCGAATGTGTTAGTGTAGAACGCAAGTGTTTAATCCAGGACAATATACGGTGAAAACTCCATGTAACGTCAGTCGATTGAATGACATAGTCTCTAAAGCGTCGGAACCAATTGGCTTTGGTTGGTTTAGCTTGTATACGATTATGTCTTTTCTTATCTCCATTTAAGGACTGTATAACGCCATAAAACGCCTAGTACCTTTTGTATCGTTATATAGAGTTTACTCGGTATATTATCGACATAGTGTGGAAATTATTAAAGAAATATACTTATTTATAATAATAAAATACAAGTTATAAGAATAGATATGTTAAGAGCTAATATATATATATATATATATATATATATATATCTTACAGTATTTTATTACTACGGTATTTCCGAACCATTACGACTTAGGGTCCTTCAAGTAAAAGGCCGGCAACGCACTCACGAGCTTATCAGAGTGTCTATGGGCGGCGACTCCATCTTTATGGTGTGCCCCATCTTCTATAAAAAAATCTATTTTTTTTAAACTCTATTTTGGCTTTATTTTAATCTTTATTATGTATACTGTATTATCGTACTGTATTAAGAAATTAATTAAAATAATAATTAAAAGTTAATAATAATATTTCAGACCACGGCGCGGTCAGATTTTGGAAAATCGACATCGAAAATGCAGGATCTCCCCAAAATAAGGCGGACGCATGTAATAACGTCCACGCCTAAGTTAAAGTAAGTCAAAAATACTGTTTTAACGGT
Organism: Leptophobia aripa; assembly: GCA_951799465.1. Taxonomy (NCBI): domain Eukaryota; kingdom Metazoa; phylum Arthropoda; class Insecta; order Lepidoptera; family Pieridae; genus Leptophobia; species Leptophobia aripa. The sequence continues at coordinate 1,390,525 of OX637284.1, forward strand.
AAGAAACGGTAATATACAGTAGAATCCGGATATAACGACATTCCAGGCGGTAATGTCGTATTAACCGGGTGACTTACAAAACGTACGGATTATATATTTATACACACTTAAGAAACAGATGATGTTAATACATATAAGAGCAACAGCCTTCGCTAATAAATGATCTCTTCCAGGCAACTCACATGTATGTATATATATATATATATATAATATATGAGTCGCTGATCTCAGTCCTACTCAATATGGTCACACAATTCCATTAGAATCGGTCAAGCCGTTTCGGAGGAGTAAAGGACCATACATTGTGACGCGGAGATTTTATATATTCTTTTAAATTCTTTAAAAAAAAAACTAAGACTCAACCTCGCACACTCACACAGCAACACCATTACACACACTAATACACACACACACACACACACACTTAAATGCTCGTTCTTCACATAATATACTCCACTTGTTCATATGTATATATATATTTTTATTTATTTTATTCTGTTCGTGTTTTTTTGTTATTGTTTTTTTCTGATCTTAGATTCTATTTCCGGTTCCATATTTTAACCTTTATTTTGGCTTTATTTTTAATCTATTTTTATTGTGTAAACTGTTTTTGATAAGCTGTATAGGTTTAAGAAATTAAAAAATGAAATATGTATATTAGATTAACATTTATGTTTTTCCAGATCATACGAAGATAGAAAACAGTTTTCAATTAAATCGAACATCGAGAAGAAATTTGAAAAGAGATTGACAAAAGAGAACAAAGAGCCGCATAAGGAAGAGAAGAAAGACAATAAAGATGAGAGGAGAGAAGAGGAGAAGAATAAGGATGTTAGAGAAATACCAAAGGTATTATATGTATAAGTATGTGTAACGCTTTCACGCTTAAAATACAGAACCGATTTCGATGAAATTTGGTATGGAGATGGGCTAATAAGGGATTTCACCAGAACTCTGCCGTTTATACTATATATAACTCTGCCTTCTGTGTTTGAACCAAGCGAAGTCGCGGGCGAAAGCCTATACTAATATTATAAAGAGGAAATATTTGTTTGTTTGTAATGTATAGGCTCTAAAACTACTGAACCGATTTGAAAAATTCTTTCACCATTGGTAAGCTACTCTGTTCCCGGGTAATATAGGCTAAGTTATAATTTCAAAAAAAAAAATAGAGATGCTCACTAAAACTCGAATAGCAGACGAAGTCGCGGGCAAAAGCCTAGTAGCTTTTATTATTTCAAAGCTTTATTTTCGTGATAAAGATGGGGGTGTTCGTTAATCCTTTCCCAAAGTTTAGTCTATGTCCATACCAAATTTCATCGAAATGGGTTCATTATTTATATCCGTTTAGACCCGTATTTTCGGAGCCTATTAATTTCGAACAAACAAACAAATATCTTTCCTCCATATAATATTGGTATAAACAAATTGCACCATAGACTCCAAATGAGTTTTTTTTCTTCTTTAAAGAGCCTCGTGAAGAACGGAAGCGATAAAAGCGACGAGGCCATACGTCGCTCGTCGCGGCCCTCGCGGGTCAAGGACTACGCCAAGATGGCGGGCGACCTCTCGAAGGGCAACTCGGAGGAGGACAGCGACTCTGAGGAGGACGACGAGGAGTACACCGAGGGTGCGCTCGCAGAGGTGGGGGTTTGTTTAGTTGAGCTGGTTTTTTTACTGCAAGAATTCGGATCTATTATCTATTTATGAGCTACGGTTGTATTCAAACGGTGTAACAAGGTAATGAAGGTGACTTGTTTTGAGTGGGAGCGCCATGCTGTTACATAGAGTGTCAGCCGAATGGGCAGGCACGGCCGGAGAAATACCACTCTCTCACAGAAAACCGGCGTAAAGTGATACAATTGGACTTTGTTCATTTTGTACTCGCGTTTCGTTCGGTGAGTGAGATCTTCCGGGGCCCATCCTTTCACCTCCCCCGTCCTCTTCCCCTACCCCCCATTTCCTAATTTTCCTATAAAGACCGGCAACGCACTCACGAGCTACCAGCCGCGCGAGTGTCTATGGGCGGCGACTTCACCTATATGGTGGGCCTGCTGCTCGTTTGCCCCCTCTTCGATAAAAAAAAAAGACGGAAAACTGATTCTGACATTTGACAACTTGACAGAAGTGGCCTGTAAATAGCCAAGCGCACATACACAATGCAGAAATGTAAAGTAACAAAAAAGATCTCAAAATACAATACGTTATTTTAAATACACAACTCCTATATGAGTATGTGTACCAGAAATGTGTGTGTGTGTATTAATAAACTTCGACGATAGATTCTCCATTATTTGTTTAAGAATCTAAGAGTCTCTCGTTGATCAATCAGAGAGCTAGAGTTGGGTTGAGGCACTGTGCTCTATGGTAATAGCGGTGTATGAGTGGCCATGAGCAGTAAACACTCGGTTTTTACATGTTACAGATGAAAATGAAACGTCGCGCGAGTGTGAAAACCAAGCAATGGTTGTCGCCGGCCACGCCCACTGCCACGCCCACGCCGAGGAAGAGGGGCAGGCCGCGGAAGGACGCGTCGAAAGAAGTGTAGGTCCTCCTAATGTTTACCACGTTGCCATCTGCTGGTGTCTTAGGGCGGTGAATTTTCTTCTTCTGGTGTGCCTTCAGCACGTTCGGTTCGCCGCCCCCCCGTTCTGTAAAGAGTCTAATTTAAGTATGTTGTGAGTCTTTTGGGCCTGCTGTTCTAGAACAGACAGAAATTTGGGCTCCAGCAGGCCTTTTGACTGTCCAATCATTCTTTCTATCACCGGACCAACTCTCTCGTATCATCTTTTTATATTATTTTCATCTTTTTCAATGATTTACTTTCATTTAAATCTTTTTGGATGTTTTACTTTCATTTTAATCTTTTTGAGTGTTTTACTTTCATTTAAATCTTTTTGGATGTTTTACTTTCATTTTAATCTTTTTGAGTGTTTTACTTTCATTTAAATATTTTTGGATGTTTTACTTTCATTTTAATCTCTTTGAGTGTTTTACTTTCATTTAAATATTTTTGAATGTTTTACTTTCACTTTCATCTTTTTGGATGTTTTACTTTCATTTTAATCTTTTTGAGTGTTTTACTTTCATTTTAATCTTTTTGAGTGTTTTACTTTCATTTAAATATTTTTGAATGATTTACTTTCATTTAAATCTTTTTGGATGTTTTACTTTCATTTTAATCTTTTTGAGTGTTTTACTTTCATTTAAATATTTTTGAATGTTTTACTTTCACTTTCATCTTTTTGAATGTTTTTAATATTGAATACGTTGTCGATATTCCGTACGTCTTAATGCCATCGTTATTTACAGTCCAGAAAAGGTGAGAAAAGAAGACGCAAGCGACGCAAAGGAATCGGAAGAGAAAAGTGCAAAGAAACTTGACAAATCAACGCCGACGGTAATTTTTCTTTTTTATTAACATAAATAATACAAAGTTTACATTTCTAAAAAAATAATGACCACCATTTAACAATAAACGAAGTGAGGTACCTAAATTCATCTTTAATTTGTATAACTACAGACACCTGTGAAAGAACCATCGACAACAGAGCGAAAGTCACCGTCCGCTGACGTCATACTGTCGCCAACAGGGCAGACCCTGAAGAAGGTATTGTATTCCATATATTTCATCCGAAATGGATATTATAAAGACACATTTGAATCGTCACACTACCACCGGTTCCGAAGGCGTCTATCGAGAAGAACTGGCGGGAGACTCGATGGGTGCTCTTTTAGAATTAACAATTAATACAAAATTATGTTACTTAAAATTCAAATAACTAAAGCATTGTGAGGCTACTCAAGAATTAAACTGTCCTAAGCTAAGCCAATTGCCGACACATTTAAGGGATCTTTGGCCTCTAAATATTCTTTAACTGTATAGTATGCCTTCTCAACCGAAATAATCTTAAGTTAATTTGGTTATAATGTATATGTATGGTTATATGCCTACAAATGATTTATGCACTTTACTAAGGCGAGAAGCAGACACATCAATTTTTTCTCTATTTCTTGTGTTGTGGTTGTGTTTATCTTCACTAAGTGAAAGTTTTTATGTTGCATGAAATATATTGTGAAGCTAATTGTTGAGCCAATTTTCGACACATCAATGGGATCTTTGTCCTCTAAATATTCGTTTACAGCATATTATATATATCGGCGCAACTACAACAATTAGTCTTAAATTAAACTGTGAAATGTCATCTTTGTTGTTTCAATACGACGTTTGTGTGGACACGTGCTTGAGCACTATAAATAAGTTCGCATTGTGGCCGCACGACACAGTCGCGCTCAGGCCGTTGTACGGAACGGACCTCTCTTCAAATAGTGAAATATAAGCCTTGGAAACGATCAGTGAAGTGTTTCTTTAAATAAGTGGTTATTATGACCGACTCAACCGTGATGTTGGCAATGCTGATGCTACCTACGCCTTTCAAAAATAACCCTACAGAGTAGTGAGGTTGGCGGTAGTCCTATAGAGGTACTCTCTCTCTTCGTTATATATAATATATATATATGTGTGTGTAATTTTCAAAGGCATGCCAATATACGTTTTCAATTCGTAATAACCTATTTAATTACCGAACAGATGCGATTAAGCGCTACATTTTATATGTAATGTCAGACGTCATTTATAATTAAGCGCTTAAAATTCTGTAAATCCCATCTAGCGCTGCATTTTCTCTCTAAACTTAGACGTCAATTATGTTCTAGCGCTTAAAATGCGTCGCTGCCTTTTTGCTAACAAGCGCTTAACGTGCTTAATTATTACTACTGTTTGACGTCCTTTTTGGAATCAGCGCTGTAAATGCTATATTTGTTTATTCTCATCTCTATTCTCAATGGTTTCAGGTGCCAATCAAAGCTTTGCCGCCGGGAGTCAAACCTTTGCCGCTGCCCGTGAACGCGAGACGTTAGTATAATTACTATTAGTTGGTACATGAGTGGTAACCGCCGCCCATGGGCACCTGTGGGCTTACAAGTGTGTCCCCAAAGCAACCAGAAATAAGTTTTGTAATAAAATTACTTGGAAATGTCACTAAAATAGCAGGTTTTTACGTGAGAAAATTCCTCACACACACACAGTTCTATTGTAAATAAACGCGAATTTATTATATTTAACGTCTTTAAATAAAATCGTCTGTAGTCGCCTTAAATTCATGCCAATACATTGGAGCACGCACGGTTACCATGGCAACAAACAATAATCCCTACCACCAATCGATAAAAGGCAACAACTTTGCAGCTCAACGCGAACTGTGCGAAATGCAGATAGGCAAGAAGGTGGTGAAGGTGCAGAAAATCGTCATGTCCAAGTCTGATGTCGAGGCAATGGCCAAACAGGGGCTTCTAGAAATGAAGGTGAGGTCTTGATGAGGATTTTTTATTGTTTTGGATGTATAGCTTCCATTTTATTTAAATGAAAACAAAATCACACTTATGAAGCGTCATCTTTTTAAAGAAGCAACTGGTCGCCGAGATTGTTGTGGGTATCTCAGACCCCATAGCAACCCGTAGGCTTAGCTATGAGAAGATAGCACGCTATTGTCTATTTCAATATAGTCCTAAAATATAATATGCTTAATACTATGGGACAAGAGATATTATGTTACAATTTATTAAATTATTATATTATTAAATAGATTTGATTTAATAAATTCAAATAATTCACCAAAAAATGTTAAGTGTGTTATAGTGTAAGGACTATTTAAATGAGAAAAAAAGCTTGCGAGTGAGTTAAGCCTTAAGAACAAAAAAAGGTGAACTATCTTTATTCTAGTTACTTATGGTACACATATATGTAAAAATAAATTATATACAAAAAAATTATATTCATTTTCGCCTGGAGGAGAATTTAAAAAATTCTCAGCGATGAGGTCGCCGATTGTACTGAATTTATTAATTTCAGGATGGAAATATGGTGCTGAAGCAGGGCATCAAGCTGCCGGCGAACGCGCTCAGCAAAGGTATATTGCTCAAAGATCATCAGCATCTTTTTAACATTACACACAAAAAAATTACTTACATATAGAGAGAAGAAGGGAGAGAGAAGAATTGGAAAGAAAAGACATATAAATCGTCAAGTGTATGCTATGCGTTATATATAAAACAATTTAAGAAAAAAACTACCGGTGGAGAGTAGAATAACCCGCTATTTCAAGTTGGTGATCAGGCGTGTGTGGCTTCATAAGCCTACTTTTTTTTAATTTAAACATAGAACCCACAAAAACTGAAAACTTTTTTTTATTTCATTCCAGAGATTAAAGAGTCACCAAAAAGAGACAAAGCTGCCCCGACCAGGTGCGACATTGGAGAATGAATAGCGTTGGCCAGAGATGGGTGTGCCCATGTGCGCTGAGCGTCTTTTTTACGTAAAATGATTTTCTATTTATATATAACTATGTTTGTTTCGTTAGTGGGATATAATGAATTGAAAAAGTATGAAATGTATAATACAGTGTTAAAACCCGAGGGGGGGGGTATAATTAGGGGAATGAGTTATGTTCATCTCGATAGAAGGATATGAAATCTAAAGAAATTGTGCGTTACAACTCCGTAGCATAGAAGTTTAGCGTGTATAGCCCAACTCTTAAGCTGTATGAATTGGTCCAATTTCGTAGCCCAAATGAAAGCATTATAAGTTGGTTTAATCGCCTAGCCCAACTCCGCAACATTAGGAGTTGGTACAATTTTGTAGCCCAACTCCGCAACATTTTGATTCGTAGCCCAACTCCGTAGATTTCTTCATTGGTCCAATTCGGTAGCCCAAATTTATGACATGAGTTGGTTCAATTGCGTAGCCCAACTCCGCAACATTATGGAGTTGATGGATTTTATAATGGTACACGTTTTGTACCCCAAATGTGTAACATGAGTTGGTCCAATTTGTAGCCCAACTCCGCGAGTTAGCCAATTACACGGCTATCACCCATCTCTGGTACAGTAGTTTAGTGGTAATCATACATTTAGAGTATGTTTGATATAGAATTTTATATTTAAGTCTTTGTTTTTGTGTGGTCACTAAGTATATTAATAAATTACTAGCAGATTTCAAGCGGTTTTTTAAATGTATTCATGTCAAACGATTGAACAGTACGTTCGGCCATTTTTATGGTCAAGGTCAACGCTGACCGGCTGTTTTTTTATTTTCATTTAATGCATCCGATAAATCTCTTTCTCGACTTTTGCTTTCTTCACGTTCTTATTTAATATACACTTGTTTCTCTCATTTCGACTATATATATATACCGTTACCATGGTAACGTGTCCCAAGAGCGTTCAATTAATGAAAAAACATGGCTGAGAGGCATAGACAATGCCTAGATGAAATCTAATAAGTTTAAATTGTACATAATTGTATGCACTATAATAAAATATCTATATATATAATTGTTATTATTTATCAAAGCGTCATCTTCATTGCTTTTGGAAGTTGTTTTGCAAGAATTCAAGAAGCCTTGAATTTCTTTTTTTTTCTAATTACGTCTAACTGATTTTTTAAGACATACCAACAACTAACTATACACACAAGATATGTGTCTAAATAAGAGAAATGATTTTTTGACAAAAATAAACCAATTTACAGACAAATGCACAGTTTGTTGTGTGTCTTAAATTATTAAAAAGGTTTATCAAAGTATTTTTTAACTGGAGCTTGGTACATGGGTCATCTGGTAGTCACAGCATATAAGCAACGGTGATGCCAGTGTTGGTGTTAGAGCCAAAATTTCTTACAGACTTCTCGGTGGATAGGTCTTTTAAAGGTGGTAATAAAACATTAATAACAATGGATTGGTCAAATATAGTCCAATTCTTTAATCCCAATAACAGCACAATATGTATGTGACATATAAAAATGAAAACAAGACCAAGATAGGGTTAAAATATAAAATAAATGTAAGCTGGTATCCAACAGAGATGTATTCCAAGTGAAGGTTGTTGTCGGAGTGAATGAGTGTTTCTCTAAAATATATGCCATCCGCCAAACAAGTTATTGTCGATGTAATCTCAGTTAATGCAATGCTTGCTTTAAGGCGAGAAAAATCAAAAATATCTTTTATTTTTATTGGTTGTAATAGAGAATGTACTCTTTTCACAATAACAGATTTCACACACCAAATTACATTAGAAACATATATTTTTCAAAGAAAGTTAAAATTATAAAAAGAAAAGCTAAATACAAATAGACACAAAAAAAACAAAAGCTAGGTATGGTGATTCGTCCGAACAAAATTATTTACTACTGGAGAAATAGCTTGCAAAAATATTTAGTTATTCATAAGACATGGATAAAATATATGCTATCAAGTCGGAAAACTATAAATCATTGGTTCCCCTAGGTTTTCCTTTATCCTTGCCTGTCCCTTATCAACTTCATTCCCTTAGGGGCCAAGATAACAAAAACCATGCTGTGTTTCTTGCCTTATCCTCAGCTTAATCATCGAAAAGGTATAGATTTAGATTAAAGACCATTTAAAATGTTCTTATAATAAATAAAAAGATTTGACTTTGGCAAGCTTTCTGGCTTGGTTACAGAACAATTGTGAACCGCCATAAGATTAAACAGAGCATTTTTACTTTAATAATTAATTATTACTCTAATAAACTAGAGCATTTTAATATTATTTAGGGTTAGGGATAGATTCAAATCGCTCAAAGCAATTGTTTTATCATTTATATGTTGTTAAAATTGCATCTAAACATTCAATAATACACAAGTCGATATACTGAATATTTCCTGTTTAGATTATATTTTAACTCTGGTTTTGTAGTAAATTGTATCTTCGGTGAAATTTTTATTTGTTCGTTCAATATATTTGAATAAATATTACTATATATATACAACAAGTAGCAGGACACCCATTTCAAAGATGGCGGGTCAAGTCATATGGATTGCGCTACTTGCCACTAGATGGCGCTGAACGCAAGCGTGAATGTGTTTGACGCCGCTCTCGTAGTGTCAAAGTGACAGAACGACATTGTTGCATGAAATGTGACATCCCATTTCCCGCTCAAAAGTTACCAGTTCGCGCCTTCTTCAAAATTCAACATTCAAAGTTGCAACGGCGTGAAAAACGCGCGCCCAACAGATAATTGTTAAATTATATGTTATTTTATATGTAAAATAACATATTAAGCTATATAATTATCAGCTGTGTGAAGTGTTAGTTGGTGCACGTTAAATACAGAAATCTACTACGTAAGTGTTTTATACCTTAATATTTTTATTGATTTTTTTAAAAAATTTATTTTCACAACAATTGATTTTTAGAATCCATTATTGTTATATTTTTTTTGTTATTTTAAAACAATATAATAATCACTCGATCACTAACAAACATATTTGGTGTCTTTTAACCTCGACTCTCTCAAAGAGAGAATCAAACAAAAATGGGCTAATTAAACATACTTAAGTATTAACAGCTGATAGATAAGATACTATCTACCATTGAAATTAATTATTTAGTAAACAAGCAGAAGACATGTAAAAAACAAACATTTATTTTGTCTCTGTATCATTCGTATTAAAACTATAGAAGGGTAGAATAAGTTTAAAAACAACAATTTATTTCTTATTCCAATTGAATAAAAACCATAAATTAGAGAGTTTTTGTACTTTTTTAAAATCTAATATTTTTTATAATAATTGTCTATTTTGAATTGTTTATTCTATATTTTATAATTCAAAAACCATTTTATTGTATTCACTTCATTATAAACGGGATATAATCGCATTGACAGATCTATTTTTTCGAAGTATTCATAGCCTTGCGTGATTGAGGAACAGTTTCAACCTCTAACAGAGTTACAAATAAGTAACTTTTTTCTCGTCAAATATAAAAAAAAACCAATACGAATCAGTAGTTTCTTGAGATGCGTTCAAACTCTTTAAAGCACAATTTTATAAACGTACACTTTTAATTTTGTGTAAAGTGCTTTAATTTAAAGTACCCTAGCGTGAGGATCTTATATGTAGTAAATAATTTGAGATCGGAATGCGTCAAGCAGGCTGTTCTACTGGCCATAAAAACGAATAAAAAGAACTGAAATTCAAAGATAATGTAGAATGTTTACTGATATGATGTTTGTGATACATTGTTTGATGCATTCGTGGTTACAAGCATTCATTTAAGAGTTTCATGCTAATTTTCTTGTTCGCTCCACGCCCGTCTGGGACCTGGAAGTAAATATCAATTTTTATTTTCTAGTAGTGTGATTACTACGCCAACAATATTCAGTGGTTATTTACCAAATCTGAACCAAATATTTCCCGCGTAATGTATGTGCCTCGTTAGATGTGAGGTGCTAATATTAAAATATCCTTCCGTGTCACGACAAAATTTTGTCATCATTCCGTTTAAGGTTAATTTTCTGTATTTACATACTTTAATTATAAAGATATTTAATGTTTTTTTTAACACAAAAGAGTATTCGTAGATTTTAGGAGCTAGGGAAACCCTGGTTTGTAGTTGGATAGTCATTTATACTGGATGAGTGTGTTTATTAACACACACACACACATACTACAACACAATAGGTAAAAATAAAGTACAAACAAAAAAAACCGTTTTGTTTCTTATAATTTGGGTAAACCGGGCTTTTTTGCTTGTATGCCAGTACCGCCACTGGATGAGTGTGTACTTTATGTGTTCTGAGGGCGTTGAAGCGCAGGTTTCCAAACACGGAACTACGTGGAGATGCTTCCATCATCATTCCTACGTGGAACTAACTGCCATAGTATTTCCGATACGACCTGCCTTAAACCTCCGTCAACCATCGTTGTGTTATCAGGAGAATGAGTGACCATTCTAGAGTGGCCTTACAATGCTTTGTTATTTTAATTGTCAGTAGCACAATTTTGTATTAATTGTGTATTTTAAAAGAGCAGCTATCGAGTTTCTTGCCGGTTCTTCTCGGTTGATGACTGCCTTCCGAACCGGTGGTAGTGTTAATGACGATTCAAAAGTGTCTTTATAAAGACCTACTTGAATAAAGATATTTTGAGTTTGAGTTTGAATGGGCTTTTTTATATATATGTAAATATACATTTGATACCAATACACAACTGTTATGAAAAACATAATGTTTATCTCAATAAGATTTGCAATCTATTGATAACACTTGAGTTTGAGCACAACACAATAAGATAATTGAGTGTAATATATATAAAAAATAATAATAAACGAATTAATTTTGTGTCCAGAATGATTTTTTTTTTCACAAGATTAGTTACGTTCAAGAATTATTAGACTATTACAGTGTCGCGTACAGTTGACATTATACTTAACAGATGTGTGTCTATTTGCATTTTAACGCACGTGTTACTAATCCTGGGGACGTAAACACAGAAATTGTGTTAACGTGTTAATCTACAAATATGTATGCACTTTAACATACAGAGGAATAGATTTTTTTTATATATTTTTTTTTATCACTTACAAATAAACTATTGCAGTATCGTACATAAAATAAACTACAGATAAACTATTTAATGGTTAAAATTAATTGATTTTGAATAGGTCTGAAATCGTACCCCAGTTACATCTGAACCGCGCACTGTTTTGCACAAATCATCAACATTCTTAAATAAATCAAAAGAATACTACATTTATATTGACTGCCAGATTATTGGTGGAGCAGACAAGGAGAACTGGCCATAGTGAAAAAGCTTTCAAGAGCTTTATCCAGTAAAACAAATTCTTATTGACTGAAGACAAGGAGAACCGGCAAGAATCTCTCCGCCACTCCTATAACACCCACTTCCAAAACTATAAGGACAAGACCATAGTGAAAAAGCTTTCAAGAGCTTTATCCAGTAAAACAAATTCTTATTGACTTAAGTTCAAGCGTTGGACTATGTAAAAATTCCGGTCACCGGTTATACTAATCTGTAGCGAAGCCTTGAACCACGATTTAAAAAGAAAAGCGACACTTACCGCATTTAACCTGCAAACGTATAATTTTCTTTACTAAGGGAAAAACATATATTTATATTATTTCCACATAGATTCGTATTAATACTAACAAAGTCCAGGATTAAAATTTTATAGCTAAAGCTACGGTTTCCGAAATAATCCGCTCTTAGAAAATATCCATCCACAGTCTTAACCTCAACCATTTAGGTTCATTTTTATTTTATAAATTTAAACTATAACAAATCCCAAGCTTTTCTATACTTTAATATGATATTTATTTCAATATTTTACACATACAATCGTATCATCGAACACTTGTATATGAGAATTTTATTAAAACCGGTCTCATATACCCCACAACATACTCAGTTGTGGGTATATGAGACCGGTAATTTTTTTATGCGTAATCACTGTTTCTTGGTCCCGATTCCCAGAATAGAAAAAAAACATTAGACGTGAAATCACTTGGCGTAAATAATTATCCTGCAGGTGTAGGATTCATAGAATTGATTAATCACGTAACCCATAATTACGTGACGTTATAAAAAAATATGATTGTTTAATATCTGTGTTCAACTGTGTGAATAATTGTTAGTATTCTTTTGTATGAACTATATTTTATATTATTCCCTGCTTACCTTTCGTAGAGGCATTTTAAACACCTTAAATATATATTGTATTATGTTTTATCTCTTAAATGATTAATGTTTTCATATAATTGTTTTGTGTATAAGTACCTTATAAGTTTATTGTTTTTTTTTAAATATATGTAGCACATAAAATGTTTGGGAAAATATGTAATACAATTAAATTAAAACATAAAATATGAATTGAAAAGGTTTGCGGTGTTAAAAACGAGAATTTGCTCCAGGCACGGTTGCCGGTACTTCTGTAAATACGGGTATTATCGTGGTAGGCAGTTAAAATTGACATATACACAACACAAAAATTGTGTGAACAAATCTCATCCGGCAAATCCCGATGATCCGGCAAACCTTGTATGTTTTTCTATAAAATTGCTAAAAATACGGGTTGGTGATAATAGGGTAAAAGTATTATTTAATGCGACGTAATATAAAAGAAATGTCTCTAAAATAAATGTTGGCCGATTCCCAAACCTACTCAATATGCTTACAAAATATCATGAGAATCGGTCAAGCCGTTCCGTAGGAGTACGGTAAATGACAAAAAAATGTATGAAAGCTAAAAATTCCAAATTTACCATAATAACAACTACTATAGAACGATCTAGAAGAAACTATGTCTACAGGTGTTCCAGGTGTTACTCCACTGAACAACTGCGGTAGGATTTCCTTATAATATTATCCGTATTATCAAATTTCCCGTGAGTCACTCGTTTTTAATCTTAATTGTAACTTTCAACCGCAGAAGCCTTGAAGTTGGTAAAGCTTGTTGAAATCTTATACGATCAACCTCATTTTATCATAAAAAAAAAAATGGCCATTTGCACCAAAAGATAAAGATCACGACGACTCTTAACATCATTTGAATATTTTTTTTTTTTAATAATAAGTATTTCTATCAACTTGTGGTTTTTGATCATAAATTTACATTCTTGTTCTATGTTTTAACCCTATTTTGGTTTTTTTTTATCTATTCTTTATTATGTAAACTGTATTTATGCTGGTTTAAGAAATAAATACATTAATATTTTAATGTTCAACTCAAAGAATGTCACGTATGATATTAAGAAGATTTAATGAATCAAAAATATTTAATACATATTAATTAAATGTATGAATATTGTATTGCTGAATCGATGGTCAAATAGTAACAATACAATACAAATTGTGAAACGAGTGAAAATCGTTCGATAACTGACCGTTAAAACATCATTAGAACATAATCGTTTTGACACTTTGACATTATCTATGGGCGCCTCGAGATCATAGATACGCTAAAATGACATATTTATAACATTGAGTTGCCTGGAAGAGATCGCTTATTAGCGATAAGGTAGCCCTAGAAGATCGTTTAAGTGCAATAAAGTGTGAATAAATAAATGCTATAATTATTAATTGAAAAGAAAGAAAGAAAATACGTTTATTTGGACACACACACACAGCATCACAATAAATTATAAGTACAATAGTTGACACATTGCATTGTTGCAAGTGCCGCGGGCGTGCGCCCAAATGGGGTGCTGCTCAGGATTTGTGTCGAATATAGCATTCCACACCACTGATTTTCAGCAGCCCCCAGTTGTCGCAAACCGCTGCACAGCGCCAAGTGTTAACAATTTAAGTGTAAAAAAAGTTAAATGGAAAATTTAAATAGTGGGATTAATGTGGTTAAACAAGATAGGAACGGGACAAGAGAATTTGGATGTGCCTAGCTAGGCGCCAATTTTATGCTTATACTAACTTAGTCGAAATGTTTATCAATCTATGTATGGTCAAGCATGCATGAGCATATTAGCAATGTTCATATTAGCTTACCAGTTTTAAGAAATACAATTTTAACGGATATAAACTGGACCAATAACCAATAACCAACTTCTGACAAATTGAAAATACGCGTTAAGAGTATTATGTATAAATGGAATATTATTAAAGAGTATTTAGATTACAAGGATCCATTTAAATAGACAGCAATAGCTCAGCATCGGGACCACTTAATTCTCAAGTAGCTTTACCTAGTAACTTTTGTTATTTGAATTGGTCATGTAACCTAATTTTGTATTAATTGTTTATTTTGAAAGAGCAGCTATTGAGTCTCTTGCCGGTTCTTCTCGGTAGATAACTGCCTTCCGTACCGGTGGTAGTGTAAAAAAAGACGATTCAAAAGTGTCTTTATAAAGACCTACTTCAATAAAGATATTTTGAGTTTGATATACAAAACGAATGTCTTAGTGCGCAGTCAGTTCGTTTACATTACCAAAAAGTGATAGAAAAAAACCTGATTGAGTGTTGACCAAAAAACTGGAACATTAGTACAAAATTACATTTTTTTTTATTATGTTTACGACCTCGACAGTGAAGTGCTTAAATTTTATATAAAAATTACGTAATGTGCTTTTAGTTCAAGCAATTTCAAATTGGGTATTCCCCTATAGCGTAGGGATTGGAATGGAGGGAACTGGGTTCCCGGGTATTCAGAATTCCGGGTAGTCGTTTAGAACCAAGGTTACGTCACTTTTGGAAATAACATAGGAACCTATTTCATCCATCATTCAGTCGATACTTTGAGACTCCCGATTGATGGGCGCTTTACAAAAGCATTATTGCAATTACACACACAGATTATATCAACGATAATATATTACAAACCGTTATCCCAATGACATGATAAGATATCGGACATTCATGAAATGTCAATGAAGATAATGTAAAACTAGGTTAAATTGACTAATTTTATATGCTCTTTTGTTTTATTATTATTTTCTAAATTACAATATCAATTTAAGGTACGCTTCTAAATTGTTTTGACTATATCAGCGATATGGCCGCCTATATCACTTTTCCGGCAATGTCACTCTCACACAAAGCGGCCTATTAAAAAAGTCCCATCTGTATTATGAAAACTATACCATTGAAAGCTCTAACAAAAAAACATCGCTCGACCGAGATATAATCAAAACTAAATTACCGCGTCGTCAGCCACGAAGCGTAAAACCCTTTTTCGGTTCCCGGTAAAAAATTATTACGATTGTTTGTTAAAAAAAAAAACCTCGTAATTATAGGGTCAGCGCCTCCATCCGCTCGGTAAATGCGTTCACTTATAACGGGTCTTTTTTCTATCACACTAAAATAATATTCATAGTTCAATCTATTAAACATCTCACGAAATTCCCACAGATGTGTAATGCCTCATGCAATATGAAAAAGATAATTTAGGTAAAATAAATATTAATATATTTTACCTAATTTAGGTTAATGGTGTTCATTTTTGTTAAAATAGTCTCATATTGGGTAAAAGTCTCATCTTGGGTAATGGCTCCATTACCGAAGATGAGAATTTTTCAATTTTCGAAGCTACCACGATATCCACGATACACTAATCATTATCCTTTAATCACATTCGGTAGATAAACTTTTTATAAGCGATACCGATCTTGATAAATCGAATATATACATCTCCATAAGTATATTACAGCCCTGTGTGAAGCAAACATAATAATCCAAAGGTTTCAACCGATTCTAATAAGGAATCTTCTTTACCACAGGACTGTGACGTCAGTGTCATGTACCAATGGTAATGGTTGAAACATTACAGGATATTCCATTACCATAACTATTTATTCTCGTTCTACTATTAAATATATTTGATAAAAGCTTAAAATATACAATCTTCGTTGGAATTAACAACAGTCTAAGCCGATTTTAAAAACAAGCCCAAACGCAAGGTAATACATACCAACAAAAATTATCTTTATTACCTTCACACAATATTAAATAGTTTACTGCTGTTAATTATTGTATGTAAAACTATTTACAATCTGGTATGTTTGAATTATTCTAAAAATAATATTAACCTAATTAATATAACTAAAAATAATACAAAACACAAAACTAAAACAAATTTAAAAAGTTTGATCCCTGTAGTGTACCCACAATGCTGGCGGCATTTCCTCGCTGTATCGCGATGCTTATACGCTGAGCAAGGAATGGACCAGCTCTTGGATCACCGGTACTGACTACCAGGTGCCTACTTAATTCCTCAATAAGCGCCTGTGCACTTGCACCCCATGGTCCAAAGGTCTTTACTCCAAAAGGAAATAAAACTAAATTTTAGGAAAGACTTTTGTACTTTGACCTTTTCTTATCTTCTCTCCGCTCTGCAGCCAAAATAGTTGTTTTAAACATTAATGATTAATTAATATAAGATTTAATTACCAATATTAGAAGTTAAGTATAAAACAGATGTGTTATCCGAATTCATTGTGACACAATAATAATACTATTACATAAGAATGTAGATAATTATGTTATAATGCAATAAGTACCAATATTCATCAAAATAAAATGTGCCTTCACATCATTTTCAATAGGTCATTCACCTTCAAATTATGTAACTTGAACAGGTTTAATAATATTGAAGTTTGAAAGTATGAATCAATAAAACCAAGTACCATCGTCCACTGTCTTTGATTAGAGATATATTAAAATCGTATTAGCTAAACTTATATAAGAAGTTTACCTTATAAAAAATCATTTTGTTACCTCATATCAAAGGGAGCTGTTCAAACAGTTGGTTCATGACGCCACGCGATACAAAAAAAAAACAAAATACAGTGTAAACTCTATATAACGACACTGAAGGGACAGCGCATTTAATGGCGTTAGAGACTTGTTGTTAAATGGAGAGAGGAAAAATCAGAATGGAATACAAGCTAAACCAACCAAAGCCAATTGATTTCGACGCTTTAAACAGTTTGTCGTTAATTCGAGTGACCTTACATGGATTTTACACTGTAGGTAAACCTACTTTATTTGTTAAACCACAAATTATAGTTATATAGCGGACTATGTGTAAATGACCGTACCTACTTTATTTGTCAAAACTTAGCTTTAACTTACCCAGTTTTTAATTATGTGACGAACATGTTTTTCATATTCGTTTTAGCACCATAACACAAGCTAGACACAAGTTAGTCTCACGGAATTAATTTTTGGGTTTGAGCGGCGGACATAGATTATCTTGCAAAACAGAGCTATTCGTGGTTTATTTAATTTAGTAGCCAGGAAATATTTAAGGTATCATTTTAAAACAAGCAATAAGCATTCTTACAGTAGCTTCACAATATATTATAAGTAACATTTTGTTCGTACATAAAAATAATTGACTCAGCATCGGGACAGTTTAATTCTTAATTAGCCTAATGCTTTAGTTATTTGAATTGTATGTGACGTAACTTTTGTATTAAATGTTTATTTTAAAAGAGCACCTATCGAGTTTCTTGCCTGTTCTTCTCGGTAGATAACTGTCTTCCGAACCGGTGGTAGTGTAAAAATTTACGATTCAAAAGTGACTTGATAAAGACCTACTTGAATAAAGATATTTTGTGTTTGAGTTTAGATTGATTTCGGTCTGACCATATGTATACCAAAAACGTCAATACTCAAAAAATATCACGCCCTCCCAATTAAATACAATAATTTTCGCAAACTTGATTTAATACTCAAAATTTCAAATATTTCACTGCTCTGAAAATGCGTGTCGCTTTCTTCTTTTTCTCTTCCGTGGCTTTTGTTATTTGTGACTTGTATAACATATATTATCTGTGAAACACGTGGATGCTTAATTGTGTTTTTGTTTATATACCATAAAACTTAGTTTAGGACAACTAAATATCAGCGACCTTCGCAAAATGGCCTTGTTAACTTTTACACCGTAAAGGAAATGTCGTTAATTCGTACCGGTCGGTGCCTTTTCGCGTAAACCTAAATGTGCACGCCAACTGTGTAGATAGTTAACGTCAAAAATATAATATGTTCTGCGTGACAGTGCATGCGCTAATGTCACTTCCATAAAAAAATATTTGCTATAGTCTGTGTAAGAAAAAAAGTGATTTTACAGTGTCGAGGCAAAACTTGTGTAAAATTGTAGACACACACTCAATATATGAATACACACACTCCTCACACAACCAACACGTAGGGCTCATAAAGAATAGAACGTAAATTATTATTTCTTACGTATGAGCGTAATCTGGAGTTGCAGATGTCCATGGGCGGCGGTTGGCACATCACTTGAAGTGACCCGCCTACTCGTTTAACTCCTCTTACATAAAAAAAAATCTAGCCACAACATTAATTACATTTAAATGAAACTTCATTAAATACAAGACTGCGTCGTTCAAATAGAATTTAAACCTTCACTACTTATTAACTATTTCATTAAAATAAACCTCTACCAGAGTGAATCTAAAATAAAAAATTAATAACGCATATAATTTGTAATTACAGTACCTAAGTTTTATTGACGTTTTCATACAATGTCAATCGCTTTAGTGTTTTCGAATTTCGAATCAGTTTGGTGATTCGATATTCACAAAAATCGAAAGACTACCCTCCTTTTACAACAAAAGTAATAAAAATAAATATATATAAAAAAAAACGTTTTCAATCAATCCAAACAATTACAGTTAACGTAGGCGTAATGACCACACAGTGAGATCGTATCTATTTCTGTGAACTATATAGAAAATTATAGCAATTCTCAAGTTTATCCAATTCGGCACAGCCGGATGATGAGGTAATAGTTTGCTTCCCATCTGAGACAAGACAATATATTACAACTAAATATGTCACACGCTTTGTTGTTTATGACGTCATTCATATTTAACACATATATTTTGTGTGTATACACTTTAATGATATATCAAAATTATTATGTTAATAATGATAGAATAGAATAGTTAAAATTTGACTTAAATTTTGTTGGTACTGTGTACGTAGCCTAATTATTCAACATTCTGCCTAAGTATAAATACTCCTTCAAGCAGGGCTGTAGAAGACGCTTCCTTTTATTTTGAAATATAAAATATGGTATTCCAGTCAAATTGCTTATTCGTCACGAAAGCTCCATAGACCGGTCTTGGACGCCACCACTTGTATCATTTGGAGTGATCCCAAGTTCACTTGTTCGTTCACAATATAAACAGAAGTTTTTAGATAAAGCATTTTATAAATCAGATTATTATGACGATGAAAATGATTGAATGTTTGTGTGTTTTTTTTTTGATGAATGAGTTAGCTACCAGCCATGCTGTCAAAAGTGTAATGGAATCCACAACCAAGCCATGTTTCGTGCCGGCTTCATCTCAACTTCGTCGCGAACGAGGCGTAAAATCACATAGATTTAAGACGATTCAAAATGGTCCCGTACACCTAAGTGAATTAACATATTATGTATTTGACTTGAATTAATTATCTGAACATAAAGGGTGTGGCTTAAAGCTCACCGGTGCTTCTCATGCGCTTCTTTGCCCCCTTATCTATAAAACTATGATTTAATTAAACCTATAGAATATGTAATATCCTACTTCTTAGTCACTGTACACAAATCAAGAGATTCAAATAGAATTAATTGATTTGCTAATTAATCTGGTATTTACATAGATGTGTTTTCCATTCATTTATTGCATAACAAAAGACAACCTTCAAACACGCAACTCACTGTGGATTTAAATCCCACAGGGTGTTTTCTATCAGATCCCATGTGTGTTATTGTGTTGTGAACGCTTGTGGAATGTATTATACAGTGTGATTGTGAAACTTTTCTTCGCTTGTCACCTTCAGACATAAGTGATTGACAAAAATGAAACGTTTGTTTCGTATTATTGAATTGTTATATATTTTAGTCCACTTTTAAAATAATATTTATAATGTTTTGGTATATGACGGCGCATCCGTCAATGTTAGCCGTCAGGTTGATTTTTAGCTGTCAACCTAGTCGTGATTGTCGATGGTAGTGAGGGGGTAGCCATCTTGGGACACGGTGGTCAGAGACGCCCCGCGCACCACTCATGTGACGAATCGCTTTGTATATATTTGTATGTATTGTATATTGAATTGTATGTAATTGAATGGGTTATTCAATTATTAAACCACGATTAAACACCTGTGATTTTAATCACAAGTCCTTGTTACTTGTGATTTGTCTGCTTACTCCCATCCGGCTAACTGCGTCACACAAGAGTCCTAATGAAGGCCCTCCTGCCCCTTTATATATATTTATGTATTGTATTTACCGTGTGCGTGTCCAAATAAATGTATTTTCTTTCTCTTTCTGATAACTGGACAGACATTTTCGGAGACGAGGCAGTATTTTGTTGTTTCTTTTTCAGATTTCTGTCTTAATTTATGAAAGTTTAATCGTTTTCCAAAAAACTAAATTAAAAAAAAACTAAATTTGGTATTACATTTTCGTATATGGTCGTGTTATAAATTTACATACCGAAATTTGCCAATAATTCGGAGCAACCACGCCCTATACACCTGTTATTCCTTCATTGTTATCTTATTAAAGACCAGTAAATGTAAATATGTATTTAACAATGACAGCATTAGCGCCGAACACTTAAGAATCATAAAACATACTCTCTCTTCAAACAATTTACGATAACACTGTTGATGCAAGCGTAACACATTCCCATCTCTTTTTATCGCAGCGTACACACATTTTGACGGTAAGAGATGGAAAATATAAAAGAAAACTGCAATCCACTGATTTCTATTTATGGATTTTCATAGATGATTATGGGGAGATACTTATCAATGGTTGAATCATTGAATGATACGTTACAGCATCTTTCAGGCTCAACCCAGTGTAGATAAATGCCTTTTTATAGTGTCACTATTACTAGAGTGTTCACACACAGTGTTCACTATTACTAGAGTCCTAAGGCCCCACGTCGGGGCATAGGGCATTAGTGTCACATTTATATATATAAAACAATGACATTACAAACAAAAATCATACATGAATCTATCCAAAAAAATTTAGCCGTACGAAAGTGTCTGAAGATATCAAATATTTAATCTGTATAAAATATTAAATGATAAGACACACCTTCATAGTGTTATTAAAGCGTCATGTTAATAACGACCTTAACTCTAAAATATATAATCAACACAAATATTAGTTCATTGAATTAGTTTTTGATAACATAAAATTTTTCTTTATATTGTAAGCTCATGGCTCGTCATCCTGGTTCCTTCATATATTTACCTTAAAATGTTCCAGTATTTTGAAAGCTTTCTTGCAATATTATAAAAATACGTATACGTATTACACGTATCAAGTGCTATAAACGTTAAACGATATATTAATGTGTGCATATGAATGTTATGGTGTCATTATGACTGCAATCTCTTGCGCAAATCGTTAAAATTCATACATTCTGCGAAAGGACCTTTCCTTTTTACATCACTTAAAATTAAACAAAAATATATTGTCATTTAACATAAATATACTTAATATTAACCTAACTAATTATAATTTAAAATAAAACAAATTTAAAAAGTTTGGTGTTATGGCATTATGACTACCCATAATGCTGGGAATTTCCTCGCTGTAGCGCGATGCATATACGCTGAGCGAGAAAAGCACCAGCTCTTGGGTCACCAGTACCCTAAAAAGCTGTGCACTTGTACCCCAGGGTCCAAAAGTCTCTACTCCAAAGGGAACAAAAGTGGAGGAAAGACTTACTTAAGTACTTTGACCTTTTCATTTTTTCCGCCTGCTCTGCAGCCGCGCCAGCTTTGGAGCTTGTGATAGAAAGGTGGGACGGTGCTAAAGTGTCCACACAAGTGGCATCTCAAACCATAGCCCGTCCCATACTGCAAGCGAGCAATGTCTTAAAAATTGATATCTATTAGCGGTGCACTGCTCTGAGTCTATAAATATTGCACCTGTATTGACGTTTAAGCATTAAAAACCTTGGTAGTGGGTCGCTCTTAATGCGAATGAGGACATTTTGTGAGACATTTTCTAAATTATATAGATAAAAATAAATAAAAGTGGGTTGTCTGGAAGAGATCGCTTATTAGCGATAAGGCCGCCCGTTGCTCTTATATGTACTAATATCTGTTAACGTCATTTGCTTCTAGTGTTTAAGTGCAATAACGTGTAAAATAAATAAATAAAATAAATTAATAAAACGAAATATGTGTTACTGTGCCGTTAACACAAACTTTTGTTGTTGATTTTGTGATATATTTGACAACTTTGATCTCAATCCTGTGCTGTGAGTGTGTGAGGAAAAGAGAATGTTGTCATCTGTCTCTATCGACAACACGATGAGACGAAAAAAGTTGAATTTAGATTATATAAAACCCAATATTAATTTTTACATAGTTTTAGACGTCAATTCAATATTCTTCTCTAATACTTTGTGTATCTCAGGCTTACGATAAATATCTATCCTAACATTACATTGTATGGAAGATCCCTATGAATCCTTATAAGATGAACGGAGGTTTTTCGAAAAACAAGGAAAACTTAGAATAACAAATATGGCAATACAATTATTATAATTATATTTAATGATATTCTAGAAAAGCTGTCGATATAATTAATTAATGATTCACATAATTCTTGTTATATATAGGTATGACTTTGATACATTGACAAGTCTATTCTAGCATTTTTTCAAGAGTTCAGAGTCAACAAATTGCTTGGGATTTTGTTATAGAGGCGTATACATTGTCCTTTGAACTACCAACTTTATGGAGCCCAGTAGTAGGAACAGCAAGCTTATCCCTATTTCTCGTATAGAGTTTATGGTAGTCGTGTTTTTTTTAACATAGTAACATTTTTGTGTACACATATCAAGTAACATACGGTTCCTTTGACCATACCAATTCTTAAAGGGCCGGTGCACGCGGCGACTTCACTTTTCTGATACCCTACTGCTCATTTCCGCCTCCCCCTTTTACAATAAATAATTAAAATCAATTCTTCCTGATGAAGACCTTACAAGCTGAGTTCCTTGCTCTTACAATATTTACATTAACTGCTACTACTAACTAGCTGAAAATATAATATAACCGAATATTTCCATCATCGGACTTCAAGGCAGAATACGAAATTCCATCCGTACCACCTTGACGTCTGGCACTCCACAACTGTGCGTTTTTTAAGGCAGTTTCTGCCGCGCAGCACCTCTTCGTGGAACCAACTGCCAGGACTTGGAGACCTTCAAAAAAGAGCGTTCCTCTTCCTTAAAAGCCAGCAACTCACTTGTAAGCCTCCTCGCGTTGCAGGTGTCCATGGGCAGGTTAACACATCACTCGAAGTGACGCCAGCTCGTTTGCCTCCTCTTACATATAAAAAAAAAATCCATGCCGTGTTTCGTACAATATTTTGAAAATAACAAGATAAAGAAACCTATTCATTGTTTTTAATGTAATAAATTACTGAATCACTAATGATTCATAATTAATTTAATCTAAATGTGCCGGATGTGTGATGAGGGGAAATGTAAAAACCACGACACAGGAAATATCAGAAGTTCAAAGAAACAGAAACCAATATCTGTGTATTGTATGCGGTTAAACACTTAAACAATAACATTGTATTTTATGGGATTAACCGTAAAGCCTTGAATGAGCCCAGCTTTCAGTGCATTAAAATTTGAATTAAATATTTTTATTGTTACAGTCCCAAATCGTTACCACGCCCTAATAATCTATAATTATAATAAGACAATAAAAATCGAATGTCTGTACATTAAATATTTTGGCAAAAAACTGAAAGGAGGCAATTGAAGAAGAGTCATAGAAACCAAAAAAAAAACATTTATTGGGAATTCTTGTCTGTCTGTCTGTCTGGTACGTTATAACTTCAAAACTACTGAACGGATTTGAACGCGGTTTTCACAGTTGGACTACATATAAGCATTGTCAAAACTTTGTTTCGTCAATGTTATGTTCAATTGAAAATTTACTTCAACCACTGCTTCAAAACTTTTAAACACTTATATTGATTTATTAGTTATATATTATTAAATATGTTCTAAATATCATACGTCCCCAACTCCGTTCTGTTTCACTTAGCCCGGGATTACCATCAACACTACATGTCTCTAAACTTGACATAAATACCTCGATTACACAGTACATTCGAACAGTAAATAATCAATAGACAAACAGGCAATAAAATAACTATTGTTTTGCTTTTGCTTATTTTTAAACAATATACTCGACCTTTGAAATTAATACAAGTATTAATTTAGTATTGATATAATACAGAGTATAGATTTCTCTTTTAAAGAGGATCTTTTAAGAGCTAAATAAAGAATTCATCTCATTCACACCCACAGCCACACCACACACCAGTACACAATCACACTAAATCCTCATTCACTTGAAATACATTTTAAGTTTGTCACACACTTCGACCTGTTTTGTTATTTAGCTCGATAATTTATCTATGTTTTTAAGCTATTTCGCATTATCCTTGTTTATACGAACAAACCACGCCTATAGTTTATAGACTATATTAATTCCCATTGTCATTAATTAAAACATATTTAACTGTCAATTAATTATTTAGTCCGAAGTTCAATTAATCAGTGATAAATGAAATGTAAAAATTAACTTATTCAGATATATCACAGACACAGAAGAAAATATGTGTTTATTTTCAAAAAAATATGCATATTTTTGCCAAAGTTTATTTGTTTCATATTTTAAATAGGGGTTGTCATTTTATTGCGGTTGAACAGATCAGTGGTTATGACTTAGTTATATTTGAATCAAAACAATTTTTTTCCAAGCTGTGAGATAATTTGTATCAATATTTCTCTCTACAATTTATAGTCTATACGCCTAATAACAAAATGTGGTATATTCTGTATAAAATTAAGCCGTTTTAAGGAAAAGCTGGTTGTACCGTCGTCCTTAAGAGATATTTAAAACACTGTAGGTAAGTGAAATTTGTTTATAATAATAAATGCATCTCACGCGTGAACGTGCAGCGAAATGTAGTGACAGTTATTTGTAGGACATCTACCAGGTGTTTACTAATTTTTTTATTGTCTTTTATTTATATTGAATAATTCAATTTTATACATATAAATTGAATATTTAGAGAATGTCAATCCATTTTGTATGGCATTCGACATCCCCGCCCACCATTCCCTTAGGGATCGGCACACGTTAATGCAAGAATTTAATGTTTTTTAATTGTAATAAAACAAAAATAATAATGCCACAGGGACCTTATCTAATTTACTAATATTAGTTAGGTTAATATTAAGAATATTTTGTGTTTATTTAATAATTAAATAATAAAGTTATGTTACAGTTGTGTAAGCAACTCATCGTCAAAAAAATTATTAAAACAAAAACATATTAACATAAACATTCTTAATATTAACGTAACTAATATAACTTAAAATTAAACAAAACTAAAACAAATTTAAAAGGTTATGATCCTTGTGTCAGAGTCTCCATAATGCTGGCGGCAATATCCCCGCTGTATTGCGAAGTTTTAAGATTAGTTTTAATTTAATTAAAAATAATATACTCGTATATGTATGCTATGCTTGGTGTTAATGCTTATAAATATTATGTTCTGGAATTTGCTATTGATGAACATTGCGAAATCTATAATCCAAGTCTTACAATATAATGGGCCAGCAATTAAGTAAAAGCAGCTTGACATTAAGTAAAAAACAAACAGACAATAAAAATAACTATTGTTTTGGCTTTGTGTTTTGTAACACACATACTTTTCTTTCCTTATAAATAAGAAAAAAAATAAAACAAACTGATATAAGTAACTTAAAATTAAACAAAACACAAAACTGAAATAAATTTAAAAAGTTTGGTCCATGTGGCAGAGTACCCACAATGCTGGTGGCATTTCCGCGCTGTATCGCGATGCATAAACGCTGAGCAAGGAAAGCACGAGCTCTTGGATCACCGGTGCTGACTACCAGGCGCCTACTTAATTCCTTAATAAGCGCCTGTGCACTTGCACCCCATGGTCCAAAAGTCTCTACTCCAAAAGAAGAAAAAAAACATAGTTTGAGGAAAGACTTTATAAACAATAGTTCGAGATAGCTCGCCACCTTATTTTAATGATTATGTATGATAAGATTATTATCTTATATAGTGACTAAAATTATTATGAATTAACAGCACGCAATAAACTGAAAAATATACGGTATCATGATTAATCTGAAAAACTTTATCATTGACATGTTGACTCACGGTCGAGAAAAGGTTAATTTTGGGGACGTAGTATTCTAGTGTGATGATTTTTCATTATAAATATACACCTAGAAAAAAAAAAGTTGTAGGCTCTGTATAGATTATTTACAAAAAATCTGTGTAATTGGGTCACAGTTACCATCAGAGTTTTAATTTAGCTAATATCAAATTAATCCAGCGGTCTTCTCTTCAAAATGTCTCCTGGTGAAGGTTGGCAACTAGTTAACACACAACTCTCAAGATTCTTGGTCTTGTCTGATTACATCATTTCAAGTATTAAGAGAAATTCTCATTTTCCATTACATAGATATACTATTCTGTCAAAAGACAAATTGGAGAAGTGTGTCTGTTAGAGCACTAGAATAATAGATGTAATACTAGAGTTTATGTGGAATGGAATAGCTATAAGACAGATCAGAATAGAAATACCTCTGCCGATTGCCAGACATAGATAGATAGACATTCTTGGTGATTTAAAGGAGTGGCGGAGTGTTTCTTGCCAGTTCTTCTCGTCCGCTCTACGCCCTTGATTTGGGAACTGGCAGTAAAATGTAGAATCGAAAATGTATATCTTATTTTGTTGACGATTCATAAGTGTACCTTGGTGACCTATACGAATAGAGATATTTTTGATTTTGATATGTGGAAGGTTAAAAAGCAGCAAAAATTTTATATCATATATACTTATTATTACGAATATTATGTACATAATATAATTTGAACAGGCGTGTTAATTATATTCCTGGAATAAAATTAATATACCTACGAGCGTCGTTAGCACGTCGAAAAAGTTTTTTATTTAATGACTATCATTAATGAATAATATATGTGTCTACGAAGTTGAAGGTTTCAAATGTATTTATTTTTCATATATATGGTATATTAATGTGGAAATATTTTCTTCGGGTGAAAAGGTATTAATACTGACTGGTCTGACATCCCTAATAGCTTAGGTCCAGAAGTTGTATATACATGAGAACCACTTGATTTAAGATATGTGACAGTTATCAAATAAAGAGTGAAGAGCGAACAAGAAGAAATAGCCAGTAACTCTACACCTCTGCTTCAAATAGTATGTGCTATAGCATGGTTGTACAGATTTAACAATGACACCATGCCCCAGCGAATGCATCAACATATATGTATAAAACTTACCACCACACATATATTTAATAAACTTTACCACCTGGTTGTGGGCATAGAGAAATAGAAGCACTTTATAGTGAGAACAACCAACCTAAAACTAGAAAGAATATATTAGTACTGCACTAGGTAGTCTAACTGTTCACCACAAGTAGCACCGGTATTGGTAAAAAAATTATTTTGAAACCGCGACTTTGATCAAGCTCATCGAAAAAATCTTCCAAACATCTTATTATTATGAACTGTATAATAAGTCAAATATTATTTATTTAACAATTATATGGTTTATGTTAAATTGTCATAGCGGCCTTGCTGACTATGCTAATTAATTATATACACTTGGGAAAAGGATGTCCATACATTGAATGCTCTAAATACGTTACTTAACTGATGAGGTCATAAATTGCCAGCCTTAAATTAGCGGCACATACATTACAGAATTTCCTACGTATAATTAATATAAAAAAAAACCAAATGAATTAATGAATTGCAAGTGAGGTGAGATCAAAGTCGACCTCTTGGGATGACTTTGATCCCTTGGAATATGGGACAGGCTTTTTATCTTTGTCGAACCTCTACAAGCACAAAATCTGGCTGCAGAGCAGGCAGTAAAAAACAAAAAGGTGGAGAGTCTTTCCTCCAACTTTAAGCACATGTGCCCACATTGTACCCTAAAGTCCCAAAGCCTCTTATCCAATGGGAAGAAAAGTTGAAGGAAAGACTCTTTTACTTTAACCTTTTGTCTCTCTCTGCAGCCAGCTTTGTACATGTCAGAGGAAGGTCAGTCGCATCCCAACCGTGAAAATGTCACTTGGTTAATACAATATTATCTAACACATTTTATTACACTCTAGCATATATTATGAATTTCATAATAACCATTATCTAGACTTGAGAATTATAAATAATTGTCCTCGTAACGTTAAATCTTGACCTACTCGCGAAGGTAAATTACGATTTACCCTAAAATGTATTGGTCAAGAAATGTCATTGCGGTCACGGTTAACCAATATACGTACTTAAACATATATGGAGTACGTGTAATGAGTTAATGTTATTTATTAAATACACATAATAGTCATAAAATAATTAAATGTTAAAATTACTAGAAAAAATAAAAGAGTATCACTCGTGAACCGGTGCTACTTGTGGTGAAAAATAATAATATTGTTTTTCTAGATTCAGATTGTTATCACTATAAAGTGCTTCTATTTCTCTATGCCCACAGGTAGTAAAATAAAGTTTGTTGTTACACGCTATGGAGAGGTCATATTTATGTATGCCCACCCCCAGGTGGTAAAGGCTTTATACATATAGATATGCTGAATTCGCTGGGGCATAGTGTTATTGTTGAATCTATACAACCATACTATGAACATAGTATTTAAAGCAGAGGTGTAGAGTTACTGGCTATTTCTTCTTGTTCGCTCTTCACTCTTTATTTGATAACTGTCATTGATCCTGAATCAAGTGGTTCTCATGTATATACCACTTCTGGGCCTTAGCCTTTAGGGCTGTCAGACCAGTCAGTATTTTCGACACGAGGATGCCTTCAGTGGAAGGAAATATTTCCACACTAATATACCATATATGAGAAATATAATAGATGTCTCAACAATTGAATTTACAGTGGGTGTGTAGAATAAGATTCTAAGATAAGATTAAAGTCGTGGACCACAGACAATAATAACAAAATTCAACAATGCAGTAAAATTCGTTCCGCTAAACACAGACTAGATTGTTTTTTAAATAGCCTATAGTAGAACAATTGTAAAATTCACTTGAAATAATGAATTATACGAAAGAGTAAAACTATAATTGAATTGTGATTTATAAATAAGTATGTTGCATATAATTAATAAGATATCATTGCCGTCATGTTTTGTGGTCGGCTGCTATTAAAAACAGCTTTATTTTACATTGATACCCGTATATCTCTAATGGTACATAATTATATGTTAAGAATACTACAATCTTCAACTCCTTTGGGGGGAGGGATCTGTATGTAACACCGTTGTATATCTAATATATATATATAAGTTGCATTAGGAAAAAGCACACACATAACGCTAAGTGTGGGATTGACATAGTATATTTTTCCACATAGTCAATAATTTTCTTATATCTAGAGCCAGGTGGGGTTCCAAAATGAACCAGAGAAATTACCCGCGCCAAACACAGATGGTTTACAATTTACACAGGATTTATTTATTTTATTATATCTGTCCGCAAACATCTTATGTGCTAAATATATTTAAAACAATAAACTTACGAGATAATAAAACTAGGTTTACACATAAGACAATTAAATGGGAACTCGAAACATTATACAATATACATAATAATACGAACAAGATACGACATACATGTAAACACTACCAGGATTCAAAGCTTTGCAGGATTAAGCTCATTACCAAGCTTTTCAATCTTTTACACTATTATAGGACTTGTTTAACAATTGTTTCAATTCGTTACGGGCAGTGACAACACTTGAGAGCTTTTAGAAAAAACACTTTATTTGGGTTGCACTTTTATGTATGTTACATCGTATGTGTTTGGAAGTTGGATCAGGAATGCCTGTTGAGTGAAAAAGGATGACGTATTTAATGGATAGATTTGGGGTAGGGGTTGTCTGACGGGAATAAACAATAAAGAGATATATCTAATTGTAATTAGGCTTATATCTAATGTGGGTATGTAACATATAATTATTTCAGGACAATGGGTGAGCTCGGAAACAAACTCGGCTTGGATGAGCTGGCTGGTGGCGCTGTGGGTATCAGCAAGGCGCTGTTGGCAGAGTTTATTGGTATGTTTACACAAAAAAAATGTTGAAAAGTAGGAGTAAACAGTAGGATGTAAACTTAGCTTTAGCTTAGTTTTATTTAATATTTTGATATGATGTAGGATGCATTAATTGCACTAGCATCGGGACTATTATTGAGTGGTTAAAATCATTTTGTTATTTGAATTAGTCATCTTAGTAACATAATTATATTATTACTGGCTGATCCCGACAAACATCGTTTTGCCAAATGTCTCTAAAAATAGATGTTGGCCGATTCTCAGACCTACACAATATGGCCAGAAAATTTCAGGAGAATCGGTCAACCCGTTTCGGAGGAGTAAGGAAACGAAAACTGTGACACGAGAATTTTATATATTAGATATTACAACAGAGTTGCAATCGACAATTTGAAAAAACGCGTAAAGAGTATTCTGGTTGAAAAGGCATACATTTAAAGAATATTTTCAAGGACAAAGATCCTTTTAATGTGTCAGCAATAGCTCAGCATCGGGACAGTTTAATTCTTGAGTAGCCTTAGTAACTTATGTTATTTGAATTGGTCATGTAACGTAATTTAATATGCAGCTATCGAGTTTCTTCTCGGTAGATAACATCCGAACCAGTGGATGTAAAACTACTACTTACTAGGGTTCTAAGGCCCCACGTCGGGGCATAGGGCAGATTTTTTTTATATGTGTTTCTGTAATCAAGTTGCAATTGTCGGGCATGCAGATGATTAACCCACAGTACCTTAGTCTGTTGGTGGGGTTGCCACCTTTCATCTCACAGACGAGCTCCGTTTGTTTTTGGGTATCGTCCCTGGTGAAAAGGATTCTGTTATGAGGCGCAGAATATGCCCTGTATCCGTTAGCGCAGATAACTCTTTAGACCCCAGGTTCCAGGTCCCAGGGAGGACGACGATGACGTGGATAGCGTGGACTGCTGAAGTTTGCACAGTACGTTCGCCATTCACAAAGTGCAGTCGGTATTATTGGCATTTTTTAATTTAATAATTATGGGGGGTAATTTAGCCTCACCAAGCTAAGATTCCCACCAAACCAAACTTCAGTTTCACCCCCCCCCAAAAGTGTCTGTTAAGACCTGACCGGTTTTTTTTTTATTTAAAGGAAATCTCCTCTTGAATCTCTTCGGCTGTGGTTCTTGCATCAATGTGACACAGGGCGTTGATGCTGCGCCTAACATCGTACTAATTGCCTTTGGGTTTGGTTTAGCCGTGTTTGCTGCGGTTTCTGTAAGTTTAACTATACGTACAATTTGATCTATTTTTTTTTTTTTTTCTCAAACCTATACAGCTTATCAAAAAATGTTTACACAAAAAAATAGATTAAAAATAAAGCCAAAATAAGGTTAAAACATACAATCGAAAATAGAATCCAAGATCAGAAAAAAATAATAAATATATATATATATATATATACATATGAACAAGTGCAGTATATTATGTAAAGAACGAGCATTTAAGTGTGTGTGTGTGTATTAGTGTGTGCAATGGTGTTTCTGTGTGAGTGTTTCTTTCTTAAGGCTGCGACCAGCACTTCACTTCACCTGTAAACCTCCTGTTATATGAAAAAAATATTACCCCACAGGCCGTGGGTCACATATCCGGTGGCCACTTGAATCCAGCTGTAACAGCTGGAATGTTGGCGACCGGTCGTGTGAAATTGGCACGTGCCATCCTCTACGTGGTGGCGCAATGCGCTGGCGCAGCCGCCGGTTCCGGGTTGCTGAAGGCATTCACGCCGGAGAGGGCTGCCGGCAAATTGGGAGTTACGGGCCTCGGGACGGAAGTGACGTCACTACAGGGCTTCGGTATCGAGTTCTTCCTGGGATTCGTGCTCATCTTTGTCGTCTGTGGGGTAAGTGTTTTTAAACTAATTTTCTTTCCCACATAACAATAACTTAGGAACAATGAAAATTATTTAATTAAGGTTTTAAGGTGCATTTTCTTCTACTCCGCTCTAAGTACTTGATTTGGGACCTAGTAAATGTAGAATCGAAAATTTAATTTTGTTGACGATTCATAAGTGTATCTTGGTGATCTATATGAATAAAGATATTTTTGATTTGATTTGCATATTCCGATGATCGGATGTGAGACTGATAATCGGCCACATCTTATTTTTAGAGACGTTTTCTTTTTGGCAAAACGAAGTTTGTCGGGATCGGCTAATTTTAAATGAAATATAAAGTAAATAAAATGAATAATATAAGTAATTTCAAACAATTACCAATCTAGGCATAATGATATCATGTTTCTCACGAGCGGCCCCAGCGAAGCCACGATTATACGCAATTGTTGATCGCGGGTCGGTAAACGAGCGTTTTTTTTTTAAATTACTCTTAGCATCTTCTTTTGTATTTTCTACCAACAAGAGTAACACAAATACATATTAATAAAAAGAGCCAAAATAGAGATATAAAATATTTAAAATAGTATCATTACGATATTAGAAAAAAAAAACACTTTATTGATAATAATATCGTATTGTTTGTATTTTTAAAATCTTATAATTCTGCTTAAATGTTATGATCAGTGAAAATCAGGTGCAGGTTAAACAAATAGTCTTAGAATGGGTCAAATATTCTATACTAGTCACTGTAAGGTGCTGCATGGTCACGACCACTATGCCAAGAGCGTAACGAAGAACAAAATATTCAACTAAGACATACTATTAAAAAAAAACTTTAAAAAAACGCTCGTCTGCGAAGCCTTCTAAATTCCCTTAGAGCGCGGTTTGCAATAAACATTAGCGTCCGTGACAAGATGTCATTAACCACAATACTAACTAGAGACATCTCATACATTCAAATCCTAGAAACTATGTTTATTATATCTTATTCAATGACATATAGTTTTTAAACTCATTTAACATAAACATTCTTAATATTTATTTATTTATTTAACACTTTATTGCACTTAAACACTAGAAGCAAATGACGTTAACAGATGTTAGTACATATAAGAGCGACGGGCGGCCTTATCGCTAATAAGCGATCTCTTCCAGACAACCCACACGATAAAAGAATACTTGAAATATAATAAGACAGTACTATTATACTAAATATGATATTGTACTAAAGTAAATGTAACTTAAAAAGTATGGTCCTTCTGGAATTGAGATTGAAATATCTAGTAAATTTATTAAACACAAAATATTCTTCATATTAACCTAACTAATATAGGTAACTTAAAATTAAACAAAACTAAAACAAATTTAAAAAGTTTGGTCCCAGTGGCAGAGTACCCATAACGCTGGGCATTTCCTCGCTGTATACGCTGAGCGAGGAAAGCACCAGCTCTTGGGCCACCGGTACTGACCAGGCGCCCACTTAATTCCTTAATAAGCTCCTCAGCACTTGTGCCCCAGCATCCAAAAGTCTCTACTCCAAATGGAACAAAATCTTTGTTTGACTTTGACTTTTTATTTTTGATTTTTTTAATTGAGATTTCTAAAAACATGCCGAGAGCATGAAATAAATATGTAAATGATTAGGAATATTACATATTACTTTTATACATTTACAATTCCTCAATAAGCTCCTCTGAACTTATACCCCCGAGTCTCAAAAGACTCTACTCCAAAAGGAATACCATCACCGGACGTCAAGGCAGAATACGAAATTCCATCCGTACCACCTTGACGTCTGGCGCTCCACAACTGAGCGTTTTTTTAAGGCAGTTTCTGCCGCGCACCACCTCTTTGTGGACCCAACTGCCAACGCAGGTATTCCCGATCCGCTACGACTTGGGGACCTTCAAGAAAAAAGCGTTCCTTAAAGGCCGGTAACTCACTTGTAAGCCTCCTGGCGTTGCAGGTGTCCATGGGCGGCGGTTGGCCCATCACTCGAAGTGACGCCTACTCGTTTGCCTCCTCTTACATAAAAAAAAGGAACGAAGTCAAAGTTGGAGGAAAGACTTTTGTACTTTGACCTTTTTTATTTTTGTTTAAATTTGCTCACTTTTATATTCCATGCTTTAACCCTATTTGGGCCTTGTTTTAATTTTTATAATTAATATGTTCTCTGTGGTATTGTGCTGTATATAAAATATTCAAATTGTACAGTCGAAATAATCTGTTGACGAATACGCGAGACTATAGTTAGTTTATTTTAGTTGAAAAAGAACTATTTTAAATCTAGTTCACGTGAAACATACTGATTGATTGTTATATATATTTTGCACGCGAAGTCAGATCTAGTTATTATCGAGACGTTGCAAAACCACTTTTCATATTGAATAAATGAATTATGTCTGTGAGTCATTCTGGCAAGCCTCTAGCCATTCCTGGCCTTGGGTCAGTAATATACCGATTAATATTATGAGATAGCGTGATGCCGAGATCTGTGGGGAGAGACCACGCCTATGGGAATCACACATTAAATTCAATTACATAAAGTTTATTAAAAAAAGTATTAAAGTGTGGCACGGCGAAAAAGTATATTTATTGTACCATTGAAGGATCGAATTAGATGTCAATAGAAGCTTAACTTCAAGTTTGTGGGTTCGTCACCCTTGTCCCCCAACCGCCATTTTGGGAAAAGGGGTGAAAATATTGTTTACGCAATGTCTCGGAAACTATGCGTCTAAAAGAAATTTGTAACGTCACATTTTATAGCAAATTTTGCCTACCTAACTCTTACTTTTTGTCCTAAATTAAAAATTAAACAAATTATAAGCTAAAAACTAAGATTTTTTTCTATACATTTCCATACTTTGATTTATACAAAATGACAGCGAACAAAACGAAAACAAATCGTCGCTCTAACTAAAATTGACTGAAACTAGTTAGTTGAAAGTATGAGTGAATTTTATATACGAGCTTTACTATATCTATATATTTCCGTTCACATGGCGTGTTCCATCTGATAAAATGGTAATGAAAATTGTGAATAGTGAAATTAATTTCCCAACGACGCGATAAAATATATACGTTTCTGGAATTCAAATCTTTTGTTTAATTTTTCATAACTTAATTAACTAAACTGTCTAATGATTTTTTTTTAATTTTTTTAACAGTTATAAAATTTATCGAAGTATTTCAAAAGCTTAGCTAGTTAAGTTAAGCTGGACCATACGATATATCCTTTGTATGACTCACAACTTCCAGAAAGACTGTATAGACTAGTGCAGTGGTTCCCAACCTTTTTAGGTGCGCGCCCCACTTTCGATATTCTAAAATCGAAAATGCCCCCCTAACCCCTGCAAAAATAAGAAAATGCCCCACTAACCTATGAAAAAATAAGAAAATGATCCCTAACCCCTGCAAAAATAAGAAAATGCGCCCTAACCAATGAAAAAATAAGAAAATGCGACCCTAACCAATGAAAAAATAAGAAAATGCGACCCTAACCAATGAAAAAATAAGAAAATGCGACCCTAACCAATGAAAAAATAAGAAAATGCGACCCTAACCAATGAAAAAATAAGAAAATGCCCCCCTAACCCATGAAAAATAAGAAAATGCGACCCTAACCAATGAAAAAATAAGAAAATGCGACCGTAACCAATGAAAAAATAAGAAAATGCGACCCTAACCAATGAAAAAATAAGAAAATGCGACCGTAACCAATGAAAAAATAAGAAAATGCGACCCTAACCAATGCAAAAATAAGAAAATGCGACCCTAAGCAATGCAAAAATAAGAAAATGCGACCCTAAGCAATGCAAAGATATGAAATGCCCTTAACTAGAGGGGTAATTTAAACAGAAAAAAATTCAAAATGCCCCCTCCAATTGCCAAATTGCTCCCCGGGGCGTACGCCCCACGTTGGGAACCACTGGACTAGTGTATGTATACCAACACTTAACATTATTGTAATTTGTATTATTGTAACGGCAA
The DNA here is from genome assembly GCA_951799465.1 of Leptophobia aripa. Lineage (NCBI taxonomy): Eukaryota > Metazoa > Arthropoda > Insecta > Lepidoptera > Pieridae > Leptophobia > Leptophobia aripa. The sequence continues at coordinate 1,426,922 of OX637284.1, forward strand.
TAAAATCTAGGTTAGGATGGTTCTAAAGCTCACCAGATAACTGCTTTTCACCTTCGGAAATTTAAGATCACCACAGTTTCACGGACCTTCCGAAGACCTGTGACTTCAAATCTCTGCATTTTCGCTTCAATGGAAAATTATTTCCACATGTGCCTCTTATTAAACGTGCTTAAGCCCCTGTAAAAGACTACGTTAAAAATTCTAGGGAACGAGTCGCCCTAAATGCTGTGATAAGGATATTTTTAACAGTGTTTCGCTTAATAAAGCAGCTGAGTTTTTCTTTTCTGGTTTAATTTGGAATCTTCGCCGATAAAAGAAAATTATCAATTAATTGCTAATACGATTCTATGTGGAAATGATAAAAAATAAGCAAAATTCCAGGTATGTGATCCTCACAAACCCGACAGCAAAGCCACAGCACCGTTAGCCATTGGTCTCACGGTGACTTTGGGCCACCTGTTGGCTGTGGACTACACTGGATCATCAATGAACCCAGCACGTTCATTTGGCTCCGCTCTCGTCGCCAACGAGTGGACTGATCATTGGGTAAGTTCGCGTTTCGATTCCCAGTCGAAAGAGTTTTCTTATTTGGTCCTTCGAGCCGGGTGATGGTTTGGAAGTACTGCGCAAAACTTTACAAATGATTTTTGGTTCAAATATTTTATTTTTGTTTTGTTTTTATTGTTCAATATAGAGGTAAATAAATATCAGCATTTAAGTCGCATAAACTTGTTCTAGTTGTATAAAATGTAAATAATATTGTTTATAATGGTAATACACCCATATGATATGCATTCCATGTCCTATTTACATAACAAGTAAGCATATGAATGAAATTAAACATTGAAGAATACACAATGTCGGTATCACCAGTCTTTGGTACCCTCAGTTACAAGTAGATTGCTCTGATACCTCATCAATCGGTTCTCTTTGATGTTCACGAGTGATACGATTCTATGTAAAAAAATGTCTACCTTAAATCTTTTTATATTTAAAAAGAGGGTATTATTCCACCTTCTTATTATACAAAATTTAAGTTTTTTGTTTTGTTTGTGGGTATTTATAAAATGTCTACCCTAAATCTTTTTTATATTTAAATAATATAATACCCTCTATTATTCCACCTACTTATTATACAAAAGTTAAGGTTTTTGAGTTGTTTGTGGGTAGCTATAAAATGTCTACTGGTAACCCATAAATGAGGGTACTCTTACAAAATTGGAAATTTGCTCATCAAATACAACTAAGACATGTTACAAAGTGTTTAATACGATCCAAATGTCCACGAACCAACCTTTGATACGATGCCAAATCCATTGTATGGTAATTATTCCCGTTATAAACAGATTTATACTAAAAATAGAAAGTTCAAATAAAACTAAAGTCATTAAACAATTCAATAAGAGACGAAAGAGAGCGAGAGAATTATGGAGAATAAACATGAATGTTATGTGAGAGCGAAGCCATTTTAAACAATACTAATTATGGCGACTGTTTTGTGGTTCTTTCATAAATTTTCTTCCAGGTATACTGGGCCGGTCCAGTTGCTGGTGGAGTGGCCGCCGCACTGTTATACGTTCATGGGTTCTCTGCACCGCCAGTGGACACACCACCCAGGTACAGGCCAGTGGCTGGTGACGAGAAAGAGGTAAGATACATCCCTACGCTTACGTAAAGCTAAGGAAGAAAGGTAAATTTTATATTTGTATGAATACAATTTGCAAGCGTTCTGGACGTCTGGCGTCAACGGCGTGGACGGTTGAACAGACTGTAAGCATTTTTTTTTTTTGGGTTATTTATTTACACAGGGCGAAAGAAACACATATACATACATACATAATCTACTTAAATTCTCCTTAAGCTATCATATATTGTACGCCTGTAGAAAAATACTAAGTTTCTTCAATGTTAATCAACTGTTAAATCATCAAAGGAGTATTCAAAATACAAACATAATCGCGCTAACCTCTAAGCATTAGTTTGTATGGTCCTTCGGGCCGGACAGTGGTTTTTAAAGTCAAATCTTTTTATACAGTAAGGTGCATACAATTTTGATTCTTCTTAAATCTAAATATACGACTGCGGCCTCCCTCCAGTATTAATATTCTCTCTTATGGCCTCCCTGCAGTATTAATATCCTCTCTTATGGCCTCCCTGCAGTATTAATATCCTCTTTTATGGCCTCCCTCCAGTATTTATATCCTCTTTTATGACCTCCCTGCAGTATTTATATCCTCTTTTATGACCTCCCTGCAGTATTTATATCCTCTTTTATGACCTGCCTGCAGTATTAATATCCTCTCTTATGGCCTCCCTGCAGTATGAATATCCTCTCTTATGGCCTCCCTCCAGTATTTATATCCACTCTTATGGCCTCCCTCCAGTATTTATATCCTCTCTTATGGCCTCCTTCCATTATTTATGAGTCGATGACGTCACGCTTGCGTTCCGTTACTCCGACGAGTAAAATACAGGTATTTTTGTATTTTTTTTTTAGCTGAAGCGATTGGACGGTAAAGGCGAAGATTTGGCGTGAAAGGGTGTCCGGCGGTGTCGGCCCTCAATTGGCATATCGGTGCCCAGCGACACGCGTCACCTTCACACAATATACGACACTGCCACCGACATAAATGTCGCATAGGTGAAATTTTTATCACCGCCGCGTGATATTTTTATCGCGTGGTGTTTAATTTCCTTTATCACGCACTCCTCTTCCAATTAATTAAGGTACTTTAAGAAAAAATGTACTCAGTTTGAATGTGTGTCTGACATATTGCTTTGTGTATTCCGATGGGACTTGTCTATTATATGAACTTGTTATAAATAACTTGAGTTTTATTTCATAGTGTTTAAACGATTTTGGACAACTGTAAACTCGTATATGGTTCAAAAAGGTTTTATATAAGAAAATATATAAAACCTTTTCATCGATAAAGCCATTACAAAAAATCAACTATTTATAGTACATATGTTATCTGTCGTTGGACAAGATATGTTTTTTTATAGAAGAGGCAAACTCGTAGTCTATTGAAATATTCTTAGACGCAATTTTATTTTTGGGACGTGCTTGGGGGGTCAATAGAAGCCTAACATCATGTTGGGTCGCCACCCTTGTCCCCCGGCCGCCATCTTGGAAAAAGGGGTGAAAACATTGTTTACGCAATATCTCAGAAACTATGCGTCTTACAAAAATAATTGTAACGTCACATATTATAGCAAATTGCGTGTTTATTTAACTTTATGCCCTAAATTAAAAATTACAGAAGTTATAAGCTATAAAGTAAGATTATCCAAATTTAACAATTCCAAATGTATTAAAAAATATATGTAAAATTTATAGGAAAAGCATTTTACTTTTAATGTGTTCACCCCCTTTTCCAAGATGGCCGGGGGACGAGATTGGGGATCCCACAAACTTGAAGCATCTATTGACCCCCCAAGCGCGTCCCAAAAATAAAATTGCTACCTCTTAAAAAAATACCTAATTCGGTCCTTAAATTGTAACACTTCAATGGACTACATTTTCTACTATTTAAAATTATTAAAACTACTATCAATGGTTCAAATTCATTACAATACTTGTCTATGGCACAAATAAAATTCTACAATTGAATTACATGTTCTTTTTTTATTTAAATAAAAACTATAACTATACACAGTTTAAAAAAAAGCCGACTAGTACTTACAACATACGACTTAAATATAAGATTTTATTTGATTTAAATATTTAATTCATTTAAAAAAAAGTCATAATAAATTAAAGTTTAAAACTATTAAAAACAGCCCTATACATAGATTTATATATAGGACGTTTTATTGGGGAAGAGGTCTGGTAAGTACATACAAATGTATTTTTATAAATATCTAATAATATGAGGGTAGTACATATTTAAATTAAATTATATATCTTAGGCGAGGAGAGGATTTTATGCCCCGATTGGGGCCTTGGGACATTAGTGAACAGTTTATGTCCACAAGTGGGTACACTTAAAATATTATCCAACTACCCACATTTATATGAACTTAAAGCACTTTTGTTTGTCGTGAGGTATCCGCGTCTTGAACAGAACCGAGTCGGCCCTGAATTGTGTCGAGAGGAGTGGCGTGTAGCCCATCACCTGCAATCAAATATTAAATAGAAACACTGAAGTACCCTCAATTTTCAAATTTCGAAATAGATAACAGTAATAAATAAAAAAATCAACAGATACATATTTTAATGTAAAAAAAAACTAATTTTGTATGAGTACCCTCAGTTTTGAAATTTAAAAATATTTTCTATCGCATCGTATCACTTGTGTACGTCAAAGTAGAGAGCTCTATATGATGAGGTATCACCAAACCAAGACTTAACTTAATAACTTAGCAAAGGATTTCCAAGAGCAGTCAAAAAAAATACATTTTTTTTAAAAGTAGGTACCCTCATTTTGAAAACTTAAAAACAACTTTTAACACTTATTGCGGACATTTTAGTCGTGTGCCAGTATCACTCCAGAATTACTAAGCCTCGGGACTTTGGTAACCATGGCAACGCGTCACCCACCTGCGAAAAGAACTGTATGCACTTGTGCCTCTCGTGGAAGTGCGTCTCGTCGGCCGACAGCGTCACCGGGCAGCCGGGGCAGCGGAACGTCCATCGCGACGTCACCTGACCAATTAATTTTTTTTATAGAGGGTAGGCACACGCAAGTCTTCATTCAGTAAGGTACACAGGAACACTTTGATACGTCTCAAATCATAAATCACCTTTTCATACGCCAAGAGAAGTAACAGGCAAGAATATATATTTATTCACATATACATTCACTACCTATATATGTAATGTACATATATATATATGTACCATTATAAGTCTCCATTTAATTATTGAACGGATTGACCAATCAGAGCAGAGCTTTGAGTTGCGACATCTAGTCGTGCGACAAAAAATCACGTGAATTTTTTTTTGAAATTACAATTATATAGCTCTCGCCCGCGACTTCGTCCGCGTCGCGGTTTCAATACGAGTTTTGTTGAAAATTTTCGTTCAAACTTTCATCACCGTTCTCTATGTCCAATATCCTTCCACAATGTTTAGTCTACGTATAGACATAGACCGACAAAATTTAATCTAAGTTACTTTCGCATTTACAAATATATAACATTATTCAAGTTTTAAATAAGCAACCCTAATTTTTTTTGAAAATTAATTCTAACCTAGAGTAGCTTGCCACCAGTGATAGAACTTTTTAAAATGGGTTCAGTAGTTTCCGAGCCAATTCATTACAAACCAACCATTTCTCTTTATAATATTAGTGTTAGTTATAGTGAGATAATGAAAAATAGTGTTAACTAGACACTAATAACAATATTAATATTTATAATTAGTTATTAGTACAATTATTGTTGTTTTATATTTAAATACTTTAAAAAGAATAGGATAACGTTAGGGTATAAGAAAGTGTTAACCCTCTCTGATTGGCCGAAATTCACGCGCTCTGATTGGCTGACCAATCAGAGGGCTTACATTAGTTTGAACAAATTTGTATAAATAGGCGACCCGTCCGACCTAAAGTCATATAAGAAGATCAAGAATCAGGCAACTCTGGTTAAACCCAAAAACCCATCAAGCAAATCGGTATAGTATTAGGAAAGCTTGTATCTAACCTTGACAGGTGGTTTCCTGGTGATGTGCGCGACCAGAAAGTTCATAGCGATATCCTCACAATTCATATACTCATCGACATAGTCCCGCACTGCTGTGGGTAGGACGCGCCAGTACGCCCACATGTAGTACCGATGCACGAAAGCGGCGCCTGTCAACACCATGCTCAGCTCGCAGCTGGGGGAGAAGGGCATTTTTTTGTAGAGGGGTTTAGGTCGACCCATAGACACACACGTGGCACACACTCGTTGGTGCGTGGCCGGCCTTTTAGGGAGTTCCATGAAGGAGCCAAAGTCGTATCGGTTCACAGTCGTGGTACCACCAGCTGGTGATAACGTGGTAGGATGTCCCACGTGTTATTTACCACGATATATTGATATTGTATATTTGTTCGGTTGCCTGGATGAGATCGCTTTTCAGCGATATGGCCGCTGTCCTCTGTTTCTTAATTTTAGTTTTTTTGTGACAATAAAGTGCTGTTTATATGTCTCGTTTTGCATGCTTGATCCGTAAATTGTCTATGACATTAGGAAGGTATTTATGAAAGAAAAAGAAGAAGAAAGAAGTTACCTGTAATTGGAATTATAAAGGAACCCGTTGTTGAAGTTCAAATCCCAGGCGTGGTATCGGCCAGGGAAACCGACTATCCTGTCGCGATGCTCACGCCACACTCTGGAACATGCCAGACGTAAACCCTATTAAATAGCCAGGGCTTCGAAAACTATGGGATAATACCCCAAATGGGGTCTGGGGTCGATAGATTTTAATGTCAAATATTCACAATCTATCTATACTAATAATAAGACAGTAAAAATCGAAAATCTGTATATCAAATATTTTTCCAAAAAACTGAAAGTAGGCAATTAAAGAAGAGTCATAGAAACCAAAAACACAATTTTTGGAATTCTTGTTTGTCTGTCTGTCTGTCTGGTACGTTATAACTTCAAAACTACTGAACGGATTTCACAGTTGGATTACATATAATTGGGAGCGTTGTCAAAAGTTTATTTTGTCAAAATCGGTTAAGAGAAAAAGAAGTTATGGTCAATTGAATATTTACTTCAACCACTGCTTCAAAATGTTTAAACACTTATATTGATTGATTACTTATATATTGTTAAATATGTTCTAATATAAGTTAATTTAAAGTTAAAGTTAATTAAAACTTATGAGAGGTAACAAAAATAACAAATAACCTTAACGTTAATGAGGTTTACCTTTTATTATTTGGCCAAGCTAATAAGTAATAACCTCACAAGTACGTATTTCGTACTCAAAACTTCCTAAGAATTTTCTTTCAACTCTTAACCGCTGAGGAGTTTTACCTTCCATCATCAGCTCATCCACATAAGAAGATGACTATCAGAATAAAAAATTGTCAGAAAAGTAATTGCCTGCAAGTTAATTTGAAAGTTGCCCTCGATTTCCCTGAATCATCGGATCCTGTAAAGCTACATCATCCCTGAGTAACACAGGCTATATATAATTCCAATTGTAACAAGATTTTAGCCCGTGAAAGAAAGCCCTGTCGAGATCATTAAAAAACGCTAATTTTAGACTTTTGTATGTTTCAAAACGAATTCTAAAACTATGTATTATCATATATATATATATAACGAAGAGAGAGAGTTCCTCTACATGGCTACTGCCAACCTCACTACTCTGTAGGGTTATTTTTGAAAGGCGTAGGTAGCATCAGCATTGCCAACATCACGATTGAGTCGGTCATAATAACCACTTATTTAAAGAAACACTTCACTGATAGTTTCCAAGGCTTATATTTCACTATTTGAAGAGAGGTCCGTTCCGTACAACGGCCTGAGCGCGACTGTGTCGTGCGGTTACAATGCGACCCTATTTATAGTGATCTAGCACTTGTTTACAAAGACGTCGTTCTTCTAACATTTTGTCTTTAGTGATTTTCGCCACAAGATCCAGGCACGAGACAAGAACACCGCGATGGTCTTTGTATCATCGTAAATATGCTCTCTGAATAGGACGATATCACGAGAGTATCTATTTTCAGGTTAAAACGTGATGATAAAACTTTTCCGTAACTCACCCCAAGTTGTGGAAGTTACCATCCAATTATCTATCCACATTTTTGCACGCCCTTTCAATAGGTTGCAGATGTTGTCTACGTACAACGAAATCATTAAGTTTGTACGTGTCCCTTGCTTGAACGATATGCTGGCACCATTCTCGCATACGATGTGGGTGTCAACTGCATTTCATGTAGAGGATATACTTGCAGTCCTTATCTTTGCACAGTTTTAAATGTTGAATTGCCAACCAACACAGGCTTTTGCTGCTGCATATTAGTTTCTTCCAGTTGATCAGTTGGTCGAGTTGATGAGGACGTAGCTTGAGCTAAAAGCTGCTTTCGATCCCACTTCTGATAACGAAGTGAGATAGATTTCCTCTATAGGGCTACTGCCAACTTCACTTCTCTGTAGGGTTATTTTTGAAAGGCGTAGGTAGCATCAGCATTGCCAACATCACGATTGAGTCGGTCATAATAACCACGTATTTAAAGAAACACTTCACTGATAGTTTCCAAGATTTATATTTCACTATTTGAAGAGAGGTCCGTTCCGTACAACGGCCTGAGCGCGACTGTGTCGTGCGGTTACAATGCGACCCTATTTATAGTGATCTAGCACTTGTTTACAAAGACGTTGTATTGAAATAATAAAGATGACATTTCACAGAGTAACAAAGGTAAAGTATTCAACTTATGTGTTTAACTTATTTACTACTTATAACTTATTATCTTACTTATTTTAGGACAATTAAATGATGTTAAACTTAATTATTCTAGTTAATTTAAGACTAATTGTTGTAGTTGCGCCGATATATATATATCTAATAAATGAATCATCAAGAAAATATTTTATCTATCTCCTTACCAAATCTCATCGAAATCGGTTATGTAGTTTAAGCATACATACAGACAGTTACTTTATTTATATGTATGGAATAATATATATAGATTTATTGTACCTTACTGCCAGTTCCCAAATAGAGGACGTTGAAAAGAACTGGCAAGAAATCTAAATCTAAATCGCAAGTATATTCTAGAATTGTTAAGAAGCATTACATCATGCAAGCGAATGTAAAAGATTCTCAAGATTTCGCTCAGAATAGATTATTAACCAATTGGCATTATTAAGGCTAACTAAAAGCCAAGGAAAAACACATCCGGCTCGAAGGACCAAAAGTCATAACTCCACAATTATATTACTATTTGACGAAAACCAAATAACTACACACACTTTAAGTAGAATTTGAAATCTAGACCTAACAAATCGCGAATTTAGTCTTCAATCTTTAATTTATCTACAATACAAGTTGTTTCAAAAAATGGTCCTTCGGGTCGGAATGTACTCCCTAAACTGTATTCGGTGCATACCTGAAGGCAAAAACGATTTCGTCATGCCTCAAATGTGCGTCGTCATCCACGCACAGCACAGCCTCAGTCTCAATGAGGTGGTAGGGAAGGAAGCGGTTGTTCAGCGAGTTGCGTTGCGTACGAACAACTGCCACTGGAGCCCCGGATTCTGGCCAGGTCATGGATGGAGAGGGTCCGGTGACACCATTCCACACAACCACCACCTATACGTGGTTATATAGGCTTAATTAATAAAATCAAAAATATCTTGTCAAAAACATTGACCTCTACATTTTTTTTTAAGAAGAGGGCATACGAGCTGGGGGCCCACCATAAGAAGTCGCCACCCATAGACACTCACGTGGCTGGGAGCTCGAGAGTGCGTTGCCGACTTACTTATTCACTGCTAGTTTCCAAAATGAAGGGCGAGAAGAACTGGAAAGAAACACTCCGCCACTTCATTTATGCACTGTGAGTGAAGTCGCCCATGGTCACCTGCCATAGAGGCTTACAAGTGAGTTGCCGGCTTTTTAAACCTTCTAATTTTCCATGACAGTTGGCATGGAGAAAACAGAAGACATTTTGACAGTCTACTCATCGGAGGGGTATTTGAAAACTAGTTAAAAATTGTGAATACAAGAAAACGGGGCTTTTTTATTTCTTCAAGGTTGCCTGGATATTGTGCTTTAAAGGGTTAAGACCATCCCTTAGTAATTCCCAAAAAAAAAAGCCCCGTTTTAGTAGATTGATACTTGGCTACCAACCTTATTCAAATACGGCAAGCCCCTCAACCTCGCCAGCGCCGCAGCCAGCACCACTTCCCTCTCGTACGTGAGTATCACGATCGTGAACTGCTCCCTCGGCCTGTCCCCCCCCAACGCCTCACTGAATTCCTTCCCCGACCCACCGGCCCCAGCACCAACCGGCCGGAAACCAGCCGCCGATCCCAAGAACCTCGCTTCGGACGTCACAGGTGGATCCCACGGCAACTGGGGATAAATCGAGAACGGCTCCCCCCAATCGTTCCACATCTCGTACCCGTGGAGGAGCAGCAGCGAATAGTTCCTTCGATACGACGGGCTCGGGTACGGAGCTTCCAACGGCCCCAGCGTCTCCTCGGGCTCCGAGTCAACCGCTGGTGGTTCCAGCTTCAACGGATAGTACGACTCGTTAAAGGCGGGCGCTCCCACAGACGCCACGGCCGGTCTGCCCGGGATGTTCAGACGCGTCCTTATTACAGCCAATAGGGTATCGACGCTGGCCTGCAACGAGCTCAAGTATCTCTCCCAGAGCACCCGCCCCTGACGCCTGAAGGCCAACAGATCCGGATCCGACAACGCCCTCAGCACGAAATGCAACTCCGTAACCCTCGCCTTCGGCAGTGATATGGCAGCACGACGCCAATCCAGAACCTCGTCGTATGGCAAACGGACTCTGTCCCCGCCCAGGACGACCGGAATCGCACCAGAACGCAACGCCTCATACAGTCTCGCCTGTAGAAGGGCCGTCGAGGCATACATCTGGTCTGATGGTGCGAGCACCAGGGCGAATGTGGAGTCGCGAAGGACGGCACGCCTGGACCTGTCCGTGCCGCACAAAGCCCAGTCACCGATGGATAGCATCGCTCGTCTCTCGACAGACGGATCGCATTCAAACTGCAGGAAGAACAGGTCGGACGATGGCGAAGCCCCGGCTACGCGTTGGAGTGATTCGATCAAGCGTCCGTCGTCATCCCTACTTGGTGACGTCGCTGGTGAATGCGAACCCTGAAAACTGAATAGCTTTTAATACATACGAGTGTTAATCAAATCGCCTCTATAACAAAATCCTAAGCAATTTGTTGATTCTGCGAAGAGCTTTAAATTGAAGCTTTTAAAGCTTTTTTTATCTGATTATTATGATAAAGCTTTGCTTCAAAAGGTGTTCTGGGATCATTACAAAAATCAAGCCAGAGTTTTTTGCCTGCTTCTTCTCAGATTGGCAGCTCAAGTCTGAAAAACTTTGAAAAGCTGATGAAGCTGGATGACCCATTGATGGGGCATAGGACTTACCTTAGTAGATATTTCCTCCTGGCTGGGGCGATTGGGCCACACTCGGCCCATACATCACCGCCGGGGGGTCCCAACGCGGGGGGGGTTACAACATCATAACCAGGTCGAAATCGATCGAGCGTGAAGGTCGATTGTGCGATAATCGCCCTTCCAGTCGACGATCCGACGAAAGAATCACCAGAACCCACAGACAACTCGCGTCTGGCCAGGTTTAACAGGACGTGGTTACGACCATCCCCACCCCAGAATGGGAGGGATTTTATTGCTGTCTCGTTGAGCATTTTTAATGGTTCCATTGATCTGGAATTTATATATTAATCCATAATGCAAAAGTATGTTACGCTTTCATGCAAACTACTGAACGGATTTTGATGAAATTTTGTATAGAGATATAAGAACTAGCCAGAGTAACATTGTTGATTAGTTAAGACAGTTGTTGTGTTGTGTCTTTTTTTATAAGATGAACCGACAAGGCTGCTGCTTGCAAAGACACAAACCCATCGACACTAAGTCATTGTCCCAGTTATTTATATATATATATAACTTGTAAACTATTATATTATTTAAATTATATATTTTCTTTATGTTTTGTTTTGTATATAATTGTTTAGTTGTTTTTTTTTTAAATTAGAATAATTTATGCACATACATGTCTTGTGTGTTTTTTTTGTAATTTTGTTCGGGTTGTGTTTGTATGTGTGTTGTTGGTGTGCCTTATTAAATAAATAAAAAATAATAATATTACATGGCATTATTAAAAAGAAATATTTTTGAGCCTATGTCATTCAACACAATGGCAGTTACTGGTTGGTATATACTTACAAAGGTGTCTTGACAATTGGAAAAGCTTCCCCGATAAGTACAAGGTACAAGCAGGCCTCATTTGGGTTTCGTGTCATATGTGCATTGTAACTCAACGTTTGTCGTAAGGTTGTTTTCAAAAAACCATCAATTTCGGCACTAGCCAATGGCGAATGTATGTCTGGGTCATAGAAGTAAATCGGAAATCCTGATGTAAGCGAGCATCTTGAGTGGTCAAAGCATGAATGCATACGACAATTAACTTCTAACGAAGGATTCAAAGGTGGAAGGATGGAGGGTGGACGTGATGGTAATATTTGATTTGGTGGGGCTAGTTCAGGTGAATCACGACGAATTGCCTCGAGCTGAGCTATCCGTGCTTGATCGGCTGATACTCTCAACCTTTGCAACTCCGCTGATGCTCTGGCATATTCAGTTTTTACACTGTCCGCTTTTGCACTAGCCAACGCTGCTTCCTTTTGTAAACGGCCACGTCTCTCCTCTAATTCACGAAGTTCTGTCGACACTGAAGCCTAAAATAAACAGTTTAACATTCAAATTTTTTTCATTTTTATCCCACAAAAATAGATTTTCTATGAATTATATTTTACCATTACAACTGTGTTATGCCTTAATATTAAGACAAAAGTGATAGACTACTGGCAGGTATGGACTGATCTGACTATCGTTACTTACAACCTGAAGTTAGTAAAAATTTATAATAATTTTACTAAACAAACCTTTATTCTTAGCATTTCTTTTATTCTAAGTTTTAAGTCATCCGCATTTATGGATGATATATCAGCTAACGCATCTAAGTTATGCATCGCATTTAATCCTAGAGTTGATGATGATTCATACTGAAAGAATAATTTTTCAATTAACATGGGTAAAGTAATAAAACAGATTAAAATCTGTTTTATATGATAAACTTTTTAGGCGGAAATTATTTTCTTAATATTATATTATCACTACAACAGGCAAATCCATGGGCAAAGCATAAGCTATACATGATATTTAAATTTTTTTTACTTATGATACTCCCAAGAGTATATTTATAAAAACATTTAAAGTTTCAGAAATTTCTGCGTGATCATAAGAATGAATGTCTATTAAGGGAAAAAACTTTCAAATTAAGAATGCATAAAAATGTATTTGCATAGGCTTTTTACCTTAGATAAATAATAATGTGTAACAAGAGGTACTAAGAATAATATCACAGACACCATTAATATAACTCGAGAGAGTTTAACGTGTCCTAGCCACTGAAACACTTTATCGTGTAAATGCATTTTAAAAAGAGAAAATTATTTCACTATTAGTCTTGTTATTAAACACAGTCGAAATAAATTAATATTCATATTAAATTCACTGTTGTTATCACTGCATTTTAAATGAGAAAATACATCTATTTTAATTCTGTAAAATAAGTATTTCGCATAATTGCAGAAATAATTTCTGAAACACGGCTGCCGAAATAATAAAATGAAAACACCGATTTAAAATTTAAATTAAACAAAAAATACAATCTTGCGGCTTGACTTGTCATTTCCTCCACAGATACCGTTTATATTTAGTTTTTAGACCACAGTCAATACATATGTAGACAATAAAATAATTACAACTCAGAATTTATTGCAAATATGTATTTAATATATTTATTTGCAATAATTTTGAATAAAACAAGGTATTAATAAATAATCGTAGGATTATCGCAGCCCTGTCCACACTTCACAATAACTGACGATGACAAGCACGTGACATCTTTATACAAAGAATGGCATCAGCCAGCTGATTTTTACATTGGTTGCCAAAATAATTTAAAATTTCAAACTATTGTTGTCATAATTGCTATAGCAAATTGTCATTTGTTAGGGAAACTGGAAAATGAAAATGGAGTTTTGTTACGCTTTTAGAGTAAAAATAATTAATGATAAATTATGAAGTCAATTACTTTGATTCCAAAATCCTACCGTGGTTAGGATGGAGAATACTACTCCATTTCAACCTTGGGCGGTGGAAGAGAGTTCAAAATTAGTAAAATCCGAGAGAGATTTAGCGGATGACGCGAAACTTCATCGGGAAAATGTCAATCATCCAAAACATAGGCAAATTGCGTCTTACGATAAAGAAACTATCGTGGCTTCAAGTGATAATCCGGGACCATCAACTTCGGCGGAAGCGAGCTTGGACCCAGTTACTGGAAAGGAATCCAAAATGGATTCAGGAAAAATAGCTTCAATGCAACAAATTGTTGAAAATACCATAAGGTAAGTTGTAAATAAGAATCATACATTATCTGGGAAGTGACCAGAATAAAAAATAGGTTCTAAATGATAAATATCTTTGAGCACATTTGATTTATTCACATCCATAATTCTTATTTGTATATTGTTTACATATGCAAATTTGAATTATAAACCTGTGTGCTGCACATACATATTTATTAATTGAATGGTTCTTTGCTATTTAAAATCATGTATACGTTTTTTAAAATCTGAATTAATATGTAGACAATTTATAAAATGTGGCACAAAATATATCTACAATATTTATCAATGGTAGATAACTAATTAGTCAACGATTTTTAACACAGCATAAATTGTTTTATTTCTTCTCAGTGATAATTCTTGTAGCCATATTAAAGCCAAAAATTGTCTTGATGCATATATTTAATATATAAATTGACCCATTTATTGTCAATTTTATTAATGTTAAAATTGGCTGCAATTTTAATAAGATTTTCAGTCAAAGTCAAAATATCTTTATGCATTAAGGTACATAGGACCATTATTAATCGTCTTAAATCTAAGTGATTCTATGATTCTTCAGCAAACAGTTAGACGGAAGCAAATACATTCAATAACATATCTGATTGTCTTTCCATACTTAAAAGACACTCTATTAAAAACAATTCTGATACATATATGAAATAATTCTTTATGCAGTCATAACTGAACTTTGTTTAAAAATTTGTTGTATATTTCTATGTGCTAAAGTATATTGTCAAAGGTTGCATAAGCTTATGTCATAATAGTGTCTTAATTTTTACAGTCAAGATGGACGACAAAGAGTATCACAATTACTGGAAGCTGTTGAGGCACTCAGTGGTGCCGAGAGATTGTTGTTATATCTCCGTTTACCAACAGGTGTTCCCCCGCATGATCCGTTAAAACAACCGGTTAATCCATTAGGATCAAGGTTAGGTTTTTCTCTGATTTATATATTTTGTAATTCTAAAGTTGTGTATTGAAATATTTTCTATAGCATCTAACACACCACTTTCTAAGCATAAGCATAAAACTACTACGTTTTTTCATTTATTAAACAAAATTCTACTCTTTAACTACTGACCTTGCATTTCATGTGCAAATTATTAATAATAATACAAAAGAAATATTGTTCTGTTGTGTATTTTTAATGTTTTTTATTTTCTTGTTTGGTTTTAATTTATAAACATTTTACTTACCACTTCTACACATATGTGCCTTAAAAAATAAATATATATTTTATGTTTCTAGAGCAGAGCTTCAGCAAACAGTTACCTGGATACAAACGCACTTAGAGGTTGACCCGGACGTTTCTTTACCGAAACAGGATGTTTATGATGAATATATGTAAGTATTTTATTTATACATTTAAGTTAGATGTTTCAGATAACTTTGTGTTTCAATGGATGTGTGAGCTGCTTATTTAATAAGACACACAACTAAAAAAAAAATTATAAGAACACACAAAACATATGTATAAATAAGAGATAGATATAATAAGAACATATGTATATATAGTAGAATTCACTTATAACGACTAACCGGTTATAGCGACTATAAAGTTTACTCAAGTTTGGTTTCGTATCGCATATATATTCAGTCCGTTTTTTACGTCATCCGGTTAGTACGACATATTATCGCCTAGAATGTCGTTATATCCGGATTCTACTGTATGCACTTCTGTTCCATTTAAAGCCCCGATTTGAAGCCATCCCAAACATGAACCCACTTCACACGTGATTGCATAAAACAGTTAAAAAAAATAGTCTTTTCCAATCACCTGGGTGTGTTTCTCGCCAGTTTTGTTACATTAACAATACGTGTGAATTAAAATCTTAAAATGGTGGTCCTAAGTTAGCTGGAAATAAATAATATGAATTATAAAAAGATGTAATAGTCACAAATTCCTTTGAACCGATTTGTTTTATGAGCAATTATAATCTGCAATTACTCTCAAATCGTTTATCAATTATACACGTGTATGATTAATTGTCTGTATAGACAATATGTGTATGATTTATTTATTCCCATACAAGCGTGCGACGCTTTTTGATTTTTTTTTTTTCAAAAAGCTGTCACATACATGTGTTTATAATCCCTAAAGCTCAGTACATTAGTTTCTCTGTGTGTTAAGTGCGGAAGTAAAAAAAAATTCACACAGTATTTAAGAGAATTGAGTGATGTAACCTCCGGTGATATAATTAATAATAATATAAATAAAATTCTCGTGTCACTTCGTTCTCATACTTTTCCGAAACGGGTTGACCGATTCTCCTGAAATTTTCTGAGCATATTGAGGAGGTCTGAGAATTGGCCAACATCTATTTTTAGAGACATTTTTTTTGGCAAAACGACGTTTGTCGCGATCAGCTAGTAATAATATAAATATTTGAATAGGTTTAGGTACTTTCCTAATATAATCGTATTAGATCAAGATAGTGTCTGGGGATCCCATTTGCTTAACTCTATGATACGTGTTAACAATTACCTTAAATAACAATGCTCCTTAAATCGAAAGAGAAATACAAACGCTATAATTATTTAATGAAAATTACGTCTTAAAAAAATTAGCGCTCCAATGGGGTCTCGAATTGTACGTCAATGTCATATGTCAATTAGTTTTCCCGCGCTTTTGTTTTGCTGTTGTAGAGATACATTGCACAGGTGCAATTCAAATCACACATGCAACAGTGACATACAGACACTTAATAAGTAGCTCAATTGTAATACTGTTTAAAATATATTATAGAAAAAAATCTTGCTTTATAGCTTATAACTTCTTTAATTGTTAATTTAGAGCAAAAAGTAAGATATAAGATTGTAGGCAAAGCAATTTGCTACAAAATATGATGTTACAAATTTATTGTAAGACGCATAGTTTCTGAGATATTGCGTGAAATATGTTTTCACCCCCTTTTCCCAAGATGGCCGGCCGGGGGACAATGGTGGCGATGATGTTAAGCTTCTATTGAACCCCCCAAACACGTCCCAAAAATAAAATTGTTGCCCCTAATAAATATCTAATTCGGTTCTCAAATTGTAACATAATATTGTATGCCAATCGTTGGCAAATGTTGCGGTATGTTCGTATGAATGTATACCAACATTTTGACAATAACTTTGATTTGTACACTGGCATCATGTTGGTATTATATCATTTATTTTACCACGCTTCGTCGTGTTATCGCGTCGACAGACGTAATTGTGATGCAAATTGTAATCATAACATGGGACATTAACACGTGGCATTTATCTTATTTTTTTACATAATACTATCGATAAGGAACATTTAAAAGCAACGATTTAGGATTTGATGTTTGAATGTTTTTTGTAACGTCGTAAAAATTAGGTATTTTATTTCATTTCTTAAACTATATGAAACATCAAAAAGGTTACACAATAAAGAATAAAAATAGATTAAAAACAAAGTCAAAATGAGGTTAAAACATAGAACCAGAAATTAAATCTAAGATCAGAAACAACAATAATAAAGAAATACGCACAAAAAAATATATAAATACATATGAACAAGTGGAGTGGCACTTGATAAGTGAACATTTAATTGTGTGTGTAATGGTGTTGATGTGTGAGTGAGTGTGCGAGGTTGAATTTTAGTTTTTTCTTGTTAATCGATTTTAGTATAAAATGTTAAATTGGATAGTATAAGTCCCATGTAACGTCATTCGATTTACCGAACTCTCTAAAGCGTCAATATCAATTGACATTTGTTGGTTTAGCTTGTATTCCATTCTGATTGTTCTTCTCCATGTAACGACCACTATAACGCAATACAATGCAGTATTGAGTCCTTGAGTGTCGTTATATAGAGTATGTCTGTATATGTATTAGTAAGAAGTATAAATCGTTGTTGTCTATGGTCTAGATTCACACGAGAAGAGGTCTTGCTATATGCAAGACCTCTTCTAAGCGTATGAAAATTGAATTCTCAAATAGTATTTTCCGATAACAAGGACTTTATTTATTAGACAAATATTTACAAGGTTTGTAGAGCACAGAACAGACGGATAAATGTGTGATTAAAACCATTTTATCATAATTCAATTTTGAATTAGCACTTGACGGAAGTGGGGCTTGGACCGTAAAGGAGGACCATCGTAGGCGTCCTTATTGATAGACGAATGTTGGCCATAAGTTGGTTATTAGAAGTTAACCAACGTTTAAGTGTTGGAACGGATTGGTCAATCTTGCTGTTTTATGCACACAGTAAAGAAGCGATGGGCCATATTCTTTGGCATGAGCAATACAGCCTGGTTCAGTTGGTAAATGATGGTTGTCGTTAGAAGGAAGTTGTCGTGGTTGCGGACTGGTTATAGACCGGAATAGTTGCCGAGCTATTCCGCGAAATGGATAGAGAGGCTGCTGGAAAGCTGATTGTCTCTCTTCTCTCTCTTCTACTCTTCTTCTCTCTCTCAGAAGAAGAAGATTAAATTTAAAATCTTATTATTATTTTAATGTTGGTTAACACGGACATTTAATTAATAACCCATGTCACTTAATTCATTAAACGTGGCCCTTTATCTGTCTTTCTATCTCTTTCTATTCATTGTTATGGGGGTTCTTTTATGTGATTCGTCCTAAATCGAAGTATCCAGTTGGAGCCAAAATCATAATATTTGAAACTGTCTCTCGTGAGCTGAATTGAAGCTTAAAGTTAAAAAAACCAAAAAAATGTAAAAAAAATGGGGGGCCCTTGTTCCCCGGCCGCCATCTTGGAAAAAGGGGTAAAAACACTTTTTTTCCAAATATCTCAGAAGCTGCCTACTTATGTGTTCATTTAACTTTTTGTCCTAAAACGATAATTATAAAAAAATTTCAAGTAAAAAAGTAATTTTTTTCTTTACATTTTATATATTTCCAAGTTTTTTTAATACATTTGAGAAATGGCACGAAATCGAGGTCACAGTTGTAAATTCATTTTATACCCATTAACTTTGATATTAAATATGGGATGAAAATATTTAGCCAATATTTAAATGTTAAAATACATAATTATGATATAATGAATTGCACTTCCTATTTCGATATGGGTTATCTTTTATCAAATCGATGTAAAGATTTCGTACCTCGAGCCCTTGAAATTTATCTTTAAGGTCATATATATTTTAATGTAGCAGATAAGTTTAAAAAAAAGATATAAAAGCGTACCACTCCCTAAAAGGCCGGCAACGCACGCACGACCTCCAAGCCACGTGAGTTTTCCTCCTGCTCGTTTGCCTCTATATAAGAAGGATATACAGTGTGAACTCTATTATATAACGTCACTAAAGGGACTGTGTATTTTATGGCGTTATAGAGAGGTCGTCAAATGGGGAGAAGAAAATGGAATACAAGCTAAACCAACCAAAGCCAATTTATTTCGACGCTTTAGATAGTTTGTGGTTAAATCAACTGACGTTACATGGAGTCTGAGATGTATTCGTGAATTTATTTACGTGTGCGATTTTCATATATATTTGTTTTATACTATTTTAATAGTAACTTATTCCTAATGCAATAAATATACAAAAAAACATTAAACCCGTCTTATATAATAACTATATGTAATACTAGCTGATCCCGGCAAAAGTTGTTTTGCTAAAAAAAAAAAGTTTTGGCCGATCCGCAGTCCTACTCAATATGCTCACAAAATTTCATGAGAATCGGTCAAACCGTTTCGGAGGAGTGCGGTAACTGACATAACATGATAATTTTATATATTTGATGATGTTTATTGCATCATCCCTCGTTTTCCTTAGTTTTTTAATTAATAGCAGACAAAACAGTATCAGATATTTAACGGCCAACAATGGTATGGAAAGTAGATATTTAATTTGAGATATTGATTTATTTATTTAATAAGGCACACCAACAACACACATACAAACATAACCCGAACAAAATTACAAGAAAAAAACACACAAGGCATGTATGTGCATAAATTATAGGGATGCACAGCATTACAGGTATACAATTTAAAAAAACAATCATATATAAAACAATAATATCTACCATATAAGGCTAAGCGTTCTTATAACTAAGGCTTTCTTAAGACATACATTCTCCGGAATCGCAACAAATATATTAAATATATATCTGGCGCAACTACAACAGTTAGTATTAAAATAACTGGAATAATTAAGTTCAGGCGTCATTTAATTGTCCTAAAGTTTAAAAACATAAGTTGAATACTTTCAAGTTTATTACGCTGTGAAATGTCATCCTTGTTATTTCAAGACGTGGTCTGTGAATGATAAACAAATGCGGACATGTGAGCGTTATACAAGATGGATGCATTGTGACTGCACGTCAGTTAATAGTGAAAATAAAACCTGGCAAATATCAGCGAAGTGTTGTTTTTTTAATGAGTGGTAATCGTGAAGTCGGCAAAGCTGATGTGCCTTACAAAAACTATACGGAGATATACACTACTGTATATATTTTAGCTTTAATGATTAACTGTCAAATTTCAAAAAAAGAACATATTGATGTATGACGTATTAGCGCCATCTATGCAAGTTTCTATGCGGGTACTGTACGTACCCGCAGTTATTGTAACAGGATACACAAAAAAATGCATACATTTGTAAAAACATTTTGTGTAAAAGAAAAACAACTCTAATACAGAGTACCATATTTATCATAATATAAGAAAGTTATCTTATTGAAGCTAGTATCCACACACACACAAAGACCCTTTCAACAAATCAGATTCCCACCAAATTTTATATACGTATTCAGTAAATAGGTCTTAGATGATGACATGAGAGATGTTGGCCGATCCAAGCGATGTTCGCCCTTTAATTATTATTTTTTACAGAATCTTTTGTTTTTTTCTTTATAACGTGGCATTAAAAAATACATACAACCCTAAATGTTTACTCTACTTACTTCTTTTTAATTTTATGGCAAAACAAAGTTTTCCGGTTCATCCAGTTATGTAGAAATATATAGTTATATAGAAATGTGTATGTTTGATTTTAGCGCTCACTGTATGAGTAGTAACATGAAGCCGCTGTCGACAGCCGATTTTGGAAAGGTTATGAAGCAGGTGTACCCTATTGTTAGGCCACGGAGGTTAGGTACGAGGGGAAATTCAAGGTAATACACATATATATATATATATTAATATATATATATGATTAATCTATTGTTTCGTCCAAAACTTGTGTTGTGAGTGACGGAGTATTGCCAGTTCTTCTCGTCCGCTCTACGTTCTTGATTTGGGAACTGGCAGTAAATGTAGAGTCGAAAAATTTTATATGTATTTTGTTTGATGCTTCATAAGTGTTACCTTTGATATAGATTTGTTGATACTTTAAAAACTATGCAAATTATATGGCGTTAAGATTTTTATTTAGTTTAATATGTCTGTGAATTGAACCCTGTACCCAAAGGGTAAGTGAAAGGAAATTGTGGAAAATTCTCTGATGTAATTAATAACTATTAAATTGAATTACTGTTAGATAGAGTGTTGCCAGCGTAGTCATTTTAAACGGTGGGATGTTTTTTTTTTAGGTACTGTTACGCGGGTCTTCGTAAAAAAGTCAAACTTGAAGTGCCTCAACTGCCTGATTTGGGAGAGTCATCCAAGGTAAAGTTTATTGACCTTAATGACCACTGAAAGGTCAAAAATTGACAGATATTTTTGTTTAAGAAACTTTTAAAAGCATCGTTGATTATTTTTTCAAGTATTTGGCTGCATTTAATGTGTATTAATCAAATTAAGGCTATTTCCACGGTCGGTCAACGAAAAGAGTGTTTAAAAAAATGTATTTTCACTAGCTTTTTTTTAATACTTCTTTTTTAAATTTAATACTTTCAATACAGAATGTATGCTCCACAAAAACAATGACTTCACACACATACACGCCAATAACATTAGAAACATAAATAGTTAAAATTAAAAGACAAAAAAAACCTAATATGGACACAAACAAAATTAAAAGTAGGCATACTAAACTAACCTAAACCTTATTATGTCAGCGAATTGACAGTTTTAATATGACAGTTATGTCATTAAATTACGTGTGTATTACAGGAAGGTCACACAGGTACATGTGAAAACGAGAGGGTTATATGCGAGTGGGCGGAGTCTAAGTTAGGTGAGTTATGTTTTTAATATCACAAACTAATAACAGTCTTATTTATACTAATAGCACACTTTAAGTAGGATTTAAAAGAAATTGTATTCATAAGCGCATTTTAGCACAAAACTTCTTCAATAGACTTTGAAGAAGTTTTGTGCTAAAATACAGTCCCCGACAGTGTTATAAATATGGCCGACATCGAACAGCTGATTGTGGCTTGTGGAAGTGTGTCTTGTCAAAGTCTCAGTTGATTTTAATAAATTAAATAAATAACAAATTAACTTTCATTTTGATTTGATTTTGATTTTTATTTCAACTGCAAGGCATACATTATTGTTTATTTAATCAAATTGCACTCTTAATTTAAAAAAAAACGCGGTTTATTTGATGCAATGACTGTAACAATATTTGCATTTTTTGACGTACCACAGACAATAAATAAGAACTAAAAGTCTGTCTGAAATACGTATTTTTTGGGAAATGGCCGATTTCGTTGTTATGGCAACAATGTGATACAAAAACGGATGATTTAAATTTCCAGGTGTAAAATTCAGTAGTATCACTGAACTGTCACGTCACGTGGGTCCTCTGATGCGAACGAGGCCTGGACCTTCCAGTGCGTCTCCACCACCCATGGCTGTACTGGGTAAATTCATATTACTAATTTTAGTGCACGTTTTTTTGTCTCTTTTCATCATCTATTGACGGAAAGAGATGAAAGAGTAGTTGATATAACAATTTAGTGGGGAAACTCGAGACTAGTAATTTGAGGTTTTTTTTTTAAGTTTATTGGCATTTAAAATCTTTTTCATAGGGTAAAAGCGTTCGTGGCCGGTTTCCTACTGGGTTCCTACCCCTATCCCCCGGCCAGGGTTTATTTCATTTTATTTCCAAGACTTGATGTCTAAGATACTAAATTTCTAGGCATCTCTAGGTTTGCTGTTAAAGTTTTTCTTCTGTGAATTTGCCTTTTTGTATGTGTTATTTTTTTTTTGTATACAATTACAGTGCCATCAGAAGACACACCTGGCCCTCAACTTATGAAGCAACTAAAAAGGAAAATACAGGTAAATAGTGACATAGAGGACGACTTCCTTTGTAATTGTATTATTTCTATAGCTTTATTGTAAAAGTCTGTGTGTTTCCGCTATGAATGTATTAATAAATGTCCAGGGCACACCCGGTAGACCAAAGAAGAACAAAGCTCAGGAGATCGTGGAATCACCACCGTCCACCTCGTACGTGCCTTCCGTGAAACACGAGAGCGAGGTGGATCCGTACTACCAGCAGCCTTACGTGTACGAAGTGCGCCCTCCCTTCCCCTACTCTGTGCCCCCCCGCGCACATCCCCCCCACGAGTACCGGCCCGAGTACTTCGAGCCCGCGTACGCTCCACGCGACCTCTCCCTGCCGCCCGACCCCCCCAACCTCCCCATCAACCTCAGCAGCGACGCCTCCCTCGATCTATCCACGGAGCGAAGCGATTGGCAGCGCAGACGCCCCCCCGACCCCCGCGTCCCCCTGCCCGGAAAGAAACTCATCCTCGAGACGTACCAGAGCGAGACCCAGACCTCCCCACGCCCCACCCACGAGACGTACCTGCCCAAGAAGATGCGCGCCGCCGAGACGCTCGGCAAGGCGCCGAGGCAACCCGACGCTTACGAGCCGGCCCGTCCCGAACCTTTTTTAGAGGATCCAAAAAACTTACCGAGCCGGTCCAAAAGCACCGCCGCGGCGCTGGCCCGGAGACAAGAGGCGGCGACTCCGATGGGGGCGAAGGCCCCGCCTAGAACTCCCACTGACGCTGCGGCCGACTCGTGTTGCGGCATTGACGGCATCAACATCAAGACTGGCATGATCTGCGGCGAGAAACACTCTGAGATTCTCAACCGGGAGCGCGTCATCAGCATCTGTAACATCGACAAACACGACCTCGACGATTACCTCAATGAGAACAACAGCCAGGAGCACGAGGAGGAGCTCCTCAAGTACTTTCATCCCAAGGACGCGGATAAAGGCACCGATGCGTCCACCTTTTTGGAAACTAGTCAAGACACCCCGGACGAGCACAGCCAGGGCAAGAACGAGAAGATATCGCAGCTGCGCGAGCTACTCGCGAAGAATTTAAAAAATCCCAGCGGTACTAACCCAGCCAACATGGAGTCCCAGACTCCGGTGGAGGCCTATCAAGTAAAAACCACTGACGGATTCAAACCGGGCTTGGATACAGTCAATACAAATTCGTCCGCGCAAAATGAGAACTCCAATAAACAGTGCAGCTCGATGCCGAATGGAAATTCGACGCCATACAGTTCTGACAATACCCCGCAACTGCCAAATATGGGGCCTCACCTGTATAACGGCAATTGTAACGAACCCCAGAGTCCCACAACCAGAACCCAACAGTACGACTTTGTTCCAATATCCGATGGGTGCCATTCACCCAGAAATTTCAACTCCAAATCACCTTTGGGGTTCAGTCAGAGGGTGAATAGTCCGACGAAGGTCTCCAAGCCCGGTATCATGAGTGGATCGCTCCAAACATCACCCGTGTCGCACAGCACCGCAGCCAGCCCATTCGTCAGTCCGAGGAACACGCCAGTGCCTAGATCCCGCATGTGCTCCAGACCGATACCGAAACTGAATGGTCGCAAACGTCGCAACCCACTGACACTGGGCATGACCGACCCAACAACGAACAACAACCGGCCCTTCGCAGTGCCCAACGACCAGAAGTTCTTGACAAAAACCACGTGCAATACAAACGTGAAGTATTCACCGATGTCCGCACCACCATCACCCAACATCCTATCACACTATAAGTACCAAGTGCTCCAGAACTCAATACCCAATGGTGTTAACAACGTTTGCCTCTTCACGAACTCGTTTCGTGAAAGCAACGGAGACGGTGGTCAGCCCCTATCCGCTGATCCGTTGTCCAGTGAAGTCAGTCAGTTTTTTCAAGAGCCAATCGGTAACTATCGTTCGAATCACGATCCGACCTTCCGATCACAGTCGGTGCCTTTAAAACAGGCCATCAATAATATGACCCTGCTCAGTTACAATAATACACCAGTGGGTTCGGTACCACCAACACCAGTGCCGAATGAGTTTTGCGATTTCGGTAATCTAGCCGATTGTGACATATCAAAGGCCGGTCTGAATCCGGAGACATTGGACAAGATATACGACGCAATAGATAGCAGCAACGAGGTATTAAACGCTGGCACCACCAACAGTCTGTTGAACAACAATATGACGAACGGTTGTGATCCAATGCCAGACCAACAGATACTCACGGATGAACATTTGAGCTCGTTCATACCGAGCGGTGAGATGATGGACAGAGGTCAGTTCGCTGAGAGTTTCCCGAACGAGTCACCTGAGAATGTCGATGAATATTTGAAACGTGCGAACAGTATAGAGTTTCATATATCCGAATTGGAAAGTGATAAGAGTAAATATTACACGAGCCGATCGGTACCCAGCACGCCCCTCCCTTACAAGCGGGTGCCTGAATTGCAAATAGACTCGCGTCGTGCTCGGGAACTGTTCGCTGAAACATTCTCAATGACGAACGGTATATCGTCGAAGTCTGTTCCGTCGACGCCCCAGATGGTCGAAGACAGGAGCATATTCAGCTATAGCAATAGAGATTTCCTCATTAACGGTAATTCGGTTGAGATATGTGGTACGAGCCAGTTACGGACGCTGGTTGATAGCGAACAAGGGCTGACGTCACCTTTGGACGTGCTGAGGGAGGATATCCTCGATCCGTTGACGCCAGCCGCTGACTTGTTGGCGGATTTAGATAAGATAGATGGAGCCCCATACGTTGACCTTTAGGTTAACGCGTTGTTCTTAGAAGTGATCATATGACAGTAGAGTGAACGAGATGATCAGTACACATTGCCTTCAATGAAGGTGCACTCCCGCTGGACAAGTCAATGGAGATAGAATAAGTTTATGAATAAGATATTCCATTAAATGCAAAGTGTAACTCGTCTGGGTCCAATGGGGTGTGACAACGTGCCTACCGTAACTCAGCATCGAAAACATGTTTTATATGAATATTTTGTATAATACAATAATACGATTATTGGCAAATCGTGCCAAGCACGGTGAGTTTGGTTTCATTGTAGATAGTCTATTGAAATGAATTTATCGTAAGTTAGCACAAAGATTTAATATATTTTATTATGGTTAGGAGATTTTTGTCAATATTGGCCGCATGTGATGTGGCAATGTTACGCCTGAGCTTATAATGATACCATTTTGTGTTTTTGTAGCTAAATTACACTACGGCCCTGTAAGGGAGGCAAAAACAATTTTCACAACGAATACTCGACTCTGTTGGTGAGAGACGGCCGTATGTTTGAATCGGGCGCTCTCTGTCGCACACATGACGTCACAAATCTTGTGATGCCTTGGCTTTGTTGCCATGGCAACCGGCGCCGTAACTGTCACCGTGCGACAGAGATGGCAGTATTCAGTCGCCGTCTCTTTTCAATTGTGAGTTGTAGACGCGAAATCAACCACCGGTGAAGTTGATGAACCGCCTTTATTAATTATACATATATGTTAATTTATGTTTGTATTTCTGTTTGCGATGTGGAACATCGAGTTGGTTACAATGAAAATTGATTTTTCTATTCGACACGAAATTCGACATTGTAATGACAAGCGAAACAACGCGTTGTATTGAACACGGCGCGGCCATTTTGAATCGGAAAAAAACGGTACGTGTAAACGCGATTATATTACTTATATAACGATTCTAGTGTCTAGCAACAAAACGGTAAGGGTCTAGACATCACGATCTGTACTATGTCAGAATCAATCACATTTCTCGCTGAGTATATCCAATTGGTCCTTCGGTCCGTACAGTGGTTACGATTTCGACCCTTTTCGATTACGATGATCGATCAGAACGTTTGTAAATTTAATAAAATCGCGTTCGTATCGATAAAGTTCAGGTCACGTGACTGGCTCTCGGTTGTTTTGTTATGTCAATGTTCGTTGCGATTGTAACAGTGTACATTTGCTAGTACAAATAACAGATTCACAGGGATTATATACAACTCGGAAGACTGTATTTGTATCTAGATTATTTGAGATGAGATTAACATTGCAACATTGATTTAAAAAATGTGGATACACGAATGTATGACAAAAATCCTATTGTACATCTAACACTCTATTAAAGAGTGACATTATTTCTGACTAGACAAACTCTTGCCGGAATGTGGGTAGGTGTACGAAATTTATTTTTAAACTACCCTCGTTTTAAAAAAAAGCAATACATATTTCTAAAGAGTATTAGGAGTAGCTCAAAAAACCTTTTTCGACAAAATCAAATAGTTTTTATTGCTATACACATTTTGAATAAGACAATTTAAAAGCGGCCACTGTGCCATTGTCAAAATCGTATTTTTGCGATGAAATTTCTTTCTCTAATCACCCGTAGTATATATTTATTTTCAGGGTTTTTGTCATAAATTAACAATTATATATGTATTGTAGATATTACAAGTAATATTCTGTATGAGTGTCTTGTGTAAATATATAAATAACATTATTTTTATAGCTGATTTCATACACTGCTAAACATTAGGTGACTTGTGTACACTCAGAGTCGTACATGCATTAGCTTCCACTTTTACGTTGTATTTAACTCTTAAAGTGCGACTTTGAGTAGATTCTTGTCTAAGCATGAATATTGCTAAAAACTTGATTGGCTAGTTAAGTTTGCATATAAATACATAATATACCTATGACGGTAGTTCACAAACAAGGTAGAGCAGTAGAACTCTTTGGTATATACCAAAGAGTTTATATACGTCAAACACTATTGACTAAAATTAAAGAATTCAATGCAATCTGTGTTCTAAGGTATGCACACTTAAGCTATTGACAAGTTTGAATGTTCGTGCTAAGGCTAATCTGTGTACATAAGAATTAGCACTACTCGGCACCAATAAAATATCTGTAAATCTCTGTAGATATATAGAATTGTTGACATATTTGTATTTTGATTCCAATTATGTATCTAAGTTTCTTGTATAGTACAAAGTTTTTGAAACTTTCTAATGAACAATCAAATTGTACGTTTCGTTTATCAGCATTGAATGCGTTATTGGGATTTTGCGTATAAAGAAATTGACTCTTGAAAAGTGCCAATTCATCGTTGATCGGGAGCCTTATTTCCACATAAAACTTGTGTCTAATATGAATGACATATTATTACACAAGAGACGTTATACAGTCGATAATTGCGTCCATAAGATCAAATGCGAAGCTGTAATGTAATA
Organism: Leptophobia aripa; assembly: GCA_951799465.1. NCBI lineage: Eukaryota > Metazoa > Arthropoda > Insecta > Lepidoptera > Pieridae > Leptophobia > Leptophobia aripa. The sequence goes on from OX637284.1 coordinate 1,455,477, forward strand.
AAATCCAAGATTTTCAAAAATCTATTTGCATTTTTTTTTAAATGTGCAATACGATAATCATTTATGAAATAATAATGCGTTGATAGCCTGTAGTGCAAACGATCGACTGAACTGTAATACCACAGACAATCGATGCGGTTGTCTTTGGTTTATGTTAGTTCCGCGTTGTCTGTCCGCGTGTTCGGACGCGTTGTCGGCTATGTAAATAGATTTGTTTCATGACATTTTTTTTTGTTTCGTTATTGTTTTTATAAGTAGATATTTTTATTAATGTACTTTAAGGAATTAAATGTATATTTTTAAGTGAAAGATCCATGTTGTTGATTAGTGTTATGGATGTTGATATTTCACCATTTTCTATGCAGTGATAATAAATGGTATATTAATTATATATTTGTTTTAATTAATCGCTACAAGTATACCTATTGGCTGTTAACGAAACCAGTAACTCTCAACTTCATTCTAATTTGTCTGACAGGTATCCAAAAGTCTTAAATCGAACCGAGAGTCGAATAAAGAGTTTTTTTATGTCCAATCGCTGTTAATTTTTAGTTTTAATATTGTGAAATGGAATAGCTGAATAAAAATCAAGATCCTAAACCATTTTCGTGATTATGTTTTTTTTTTCGTTATGTTTCAAGTTAAGTAGCACTACTAAGTACTAACACAACTATTATTACAATGATTGTGATAGAACTCTGAAATAAAATCGCATTTGATTAACCGACACATTGTCAACGTTCGGTGAATGTTGCTGAAAACGTACTGAAAACTTACCTTGAAAAGTCGTTAAGGTCTAGTTTACTAAGCTAGTTTGAGTAACATAGTCGTAATCCATGTCACTGTTAATTGTCTACACTAAATAAAGCTTTTTACGTTTGAAACGCCTCGAACTTGTCTTACTGCGTGAAGATTTTTAGCGCGATCGTAGCATCCATATGAATATAAAGTTAAACGATTCATAACTTGTGTTTAGTGCTACATAGAAATATTAACTTTAAATAAGACAACAATGGTTAATCACACAATTGTATCCGTCTGCTTTCTTATTAGGCTTTTTAGGGTTGACCTAAACCGGCGTAGAGAAATTGCCTTAGTGAAGTTTGCCTGGAAGATAATCAGGGGCGGCATTGATTGCAGTAATATTCTGCAATCATTGCTCAGATTACATGCCCTGATAATGTTTACCAGCTCAGGAGGCATCCATTGCTGGCTGAGGTACGGTTTCGAACAAGCCTACGCTGGCAAAACCCAATTCCGCGTATGATCGCCCTAATGAATCGTTTCATTAGCTCTGCACCAGAATGTGACATTTTTATGACAGTTACGAATGATAGTGGACGAATATGAGAGGTTAGATTTAAGTTAAAAACTGTATGTATTTGGCTTCGGCCGTAAATAAATAAATAAATTGTTGACTATACTGTAGGGTGAACGTTTCTGTGATACCGCGCAAGTGTATCCTTGCTTGCCTTGTAGCTTGCATAGCTTAAGAGGAATCGCTTTTGAATTGTCTCGATGGTGTCTCTAACGCACCGCCAAAATGTTACAGACAATGAGAATTGTCTGTTACAATCGACATTAGCGAGATGGCAACCAAATTTGACATTAACGGTCAGTGTGGGTGGACTCGGCGGGTCGCGGTATCGTTGTGTAGTTTTAAGTTTTGAATTGTATCTAGCATAAATTTGTCCAACTAACAAGAAAGGAACATTTTAATATCTTCGAGTTGTATTAATCAACGCCATGTTAAGCCTTTGAGTCGGGTCAACACCTACAATGCCGGAAAGAACCGATGCAGCTAGCGGATAAGCATTATTTGCTATGATCTGTGTTAAGTGGTACATGTCAATTGTCAAGTTAGAACTATGGCGCCATCGTGATAATCTCAATAAATATTTAGCTGTAAAAATGATTTGCATATTTTTCAAACAAAATTAATCTTTTTAGGAATAATTTTCCTGTTTATTGATTTTTTAGGTGAAAACTACGTTTCAATTAACAATTTAATTTAAAACAAAGGCTTGAGTATAGTGACAATTGATAATTGGGAATTGACAGTTGACATTAATATATTAATTGGTTAACGCGGAAATCATCGGATTCTTTTGAATTGTTATTATATTATCCCCAACAAAAATAATACCTATTAACATTAAAGCAATTATGGATTTCACTCCGGAATTAATAGCATTACAAGGAGCTATTTTATCACTTGATAATTCACATCCATTCACGAAAATAATAGCTAGAGGAGGTAACGAACATAATATTTACTACCAATTTATAATTAAAATCAATTAACTTTATAACTGCACTAAAAATACCGCATTTTACAGGTAATGAAAATAAACTGGAAGCCATTATAAATACATTACAAGATTTTTTAACGGAAAAACAGTATAACCAGAATCTATCTGAGAATGAAGATGTTTTAAGGAAATTTGCATTTTACCTAGTGCTGAATTCAGATTTGGAAATACTTCAAGAACTAATTGATCTAGATGCGGTTGGTGCTGTCATATGGACAATACCTACAATACCAAAGTGTTTGCTGAACGAAATGTTATGGAAACTTAATTTTAATAAATTTGTTGGAGAAATTATAAATTTTTCCAACCCACAACTATCTCTACAAGTTACTGAAGTCATAATAGATCATTTTAAATATTTCCATCCGACACAGTGCTTAAAAAACCTTCAAGAATTGGTTGCAGCATGTTATAAATTCATATACAGATTAATATTTTTTGATACCTCAAGTATAGAATTAACACAGGCTGTGAATAATTTTCATACATGCTTAAAGTATTTTTACGAACCACCTAATTATAGGAAACTTGAAACGATAAAGAAAGATGATAAATATAAGTATGTTGGTAAAAATTTATATGCATTACTTCAAACGATCAACAAGTGTTTCGTTGAATATCTAAAAACACAATCGGTAAAACTGCCAGAACCCTATTCAATTTATGAATTGTCATTTAAAAAAGAATCTATGAATGATATACAGGAGTATACTATAACTAACTGTTCTCACAAAGATATTAGTGAAAGTATAGAAAATTGTAACATAGCTCTACTGGATACATGCAAAGAATTAGTTAAAGAAGTGAGCGTCGAAATTTATTGCGCTTGGAGTGAATTTGCAGAAGATGGCAAAAGTATGCAGCAGACAGTCGGTGAACTCTGCTATAAAGTGCAAAGCAGCTTACGAAATATTCCAATAGCTTGTGAACATCCCATAATCTCTATGTTAGAGCAAATATCTTGTAAACCGGTTGATTGTGTTCAAATTATTAACGAATTAGACAGTGAAACCCTGGTTAATAATATAATGAACAATGATGAAAAACATAAATGGATTAATGCTATTTTGTATCGTAACAATTTGTGCAATGATATAACACTCATTGAACAAGTGTTACAAAATATATCCTCGTTAAATGAAGACGGTTGCTATAAATTATTCCATATGTGCAAAGCACACATAACTGACACGCAAGATGTTCACGAACAAATAAAGTTATTAACGATAAAAGCTTTTCAACATTGTGGTACAGAAATGAAATTTCAGTTACTCAATGAACATTTTAATGATTGTTTAAATGATACTTTGTTGACTGAAAGTTTTAATCACATGATCACAGAGATATTTAATAAGTTAACATCATCACCGGATATTGATATGTCCGAAGTGCTTTGTGTGTTTCTGCAATGTCCTAAACAAATGTATGTAAAAGTGTTTCACGTTGCGACAGAGAATAACCAACAGAAACAAATGATGGTGAACGTTCTTGAATATTTGAAAAGATACACGGATTACTATTACACAAATGAAACCGAATGCTGTATTTTGACAGTTTCAAAGGAACTAATGCAGAGTTATATGACATATGATAAGTTTGCAAATTATATTACATTTTTGTCACAATTGAAGTTTGCAGATGTCTTGCCGGGATCGAAGTTGTTCCTTTTAGTTATAATGCCATGTCTATATAATAGTATTATGACTAAAAACATTGTCGGTATACTCATGCAGTGTAAATTATTACTGGAAGGGTATACATTGAATGAACTTGTGGAATATAGGGCTCCGTTAATGGCAATGTTGAGCCAAGTGTTGGAAACTGTTCGTTGGAAAATGACTACATTCAATTCGATGTCACCGCTTGCGTTGAATAATGGAATCAAGTTATTGACTTCAATACTTGATACATATTCACAGCAAATACCAGGTATTTAAAAAAATATAAACTACTGACACTTTAAATCTGAAATTTATACAAAAAATGTGTCGGAGAATTGTGTAAAATGTATTTTTTTTTAATATATAAATAATTATTTTCAGAAAAAGTACAATATTGGTTGAAAGTGAAACTGAGGAATATAGATCCATTGAATTTGTATTATTTTAGACAATTGTGGAATCCACCCGGTGACACATTCCTCGAAGTGATCACTGGTGTTCACATTTATAAAGATATGGATGTCGAACAGCTGACTGCGAAGCTATCAAAGGTAGCACTTTTTCAAAAATCTTAATGAATTTGTATGGATAATTCATATTTATTGATACTTGTGCTGGTAACGCTATTTACCCGTGTATGGAACAAAGAACTTGTTCCATATACGCCCACAGAGCGCTGTTTGTTAATTTATAAGTTCCGTTAAAACATTAATCCGTTAATTACAGTCATCACAATGTGCTCTTTAAGCGATCAAGCGCTACATTTTATTATTAAGGTACACACAACATATAATCTAACTTATATATTTCTATATAGTATATAATCGCTACCCATATGAATAAAAAAAAATATAGTTTTTTCTTTTTTAAATTTTGTAAACTTTGTCTATGACAGGTATTGAGTTCAACAACGCCCGAAGAGTGGAATGTAATTTGGAAAGATCTGAGAATATTTCCAACGCGTCAGCTATATAATATATTCCACGAGGCGGTGTTGCTGATCGCGATGGCGGAGTGCAAGCACCGGACGAGCGAGACGTGGGCGTGCCTCTTGTATTGTTTTGATAATTTCATACAAATAACACGAGTGAGTTTTTTTTAATAGTCACATTATGAAAACTCAGTTTTGTTCGCCTATACCCATAAATCCTTTATTTAGTCAAATGAAAATGCAAGAGCAAACTCATCAAAGAATCCACCTCACTCATTCACACACACTAATACACACATTAAATGCTGGCTCTTCACTTGGAATACCTCACTTTGTCAGCCTTATTCATTTTTATTGTGGTATTGTGCTGTACGATATAGAGAGATAAAATGACACTCATTAAAGTTTTTGTGGTTTAAAGAGTTGTAGCGCCATCTATGATTTGTAGCTACAAATAGTACGGCGACTTAAAATCACTTTAGCCATTTGGTCCTTCGGGCCGGACAGTGGTCTCGATAGAGGAGTCCTCCATCTGGACTTGACTTGTTATAATATATTACACAAATATATTGTGATTTGACTACTCAATGAAATTAAAAGACAGAAATTATTTATTTAAAAATCTCAAAATAGTTTACAATGATAGATTTATAAATAATTTGAGTTTGTGTGTGTTATTTTGGCTTCGGCCGTAAATTCTTAAAGAGTACGTGTCGATGCCATTTCTGCCATAGGAAATAGAGTACCTGATAAATTTTCTTAGAAAGTGAGTTTTACAAATACTAATATCTGTAATTGTCTGGAAGAAAGTGGGTTGTGTGGAAGAGATCGGATATTAGCGATAAGGCCGCCCTTTGCTCTTATATGTACTAACATCTAGTTACGTTATTTACTCCTACTGTTTAAGTTCAATAAAGTGTAAATAAATAAAATCGGTTCACATCCGGCTCGAAGGACCAAGTTGAAAAAAATGGTTTTTCAAACTCCCGAGGGTTTTGGGGGTCATGGAAAGAGGGTAGTCACAAAAACCTACTCACGAATGCTTTAACATTCATTTCAGTGTCATTATATAAACAAAGAGATGGAGGAGAATCAAATCAAAGATGTCATGGAGAAATTAATTCTGTTCGAGAATTTCGTTAGCGACAAAATTAGTGTGTATACAAGCAGAGTGTTGCCAATATTCACATATATGGCGGAAAATAACGATCTGTCACCCGTGTGGACGGCATTAGGTTGTAAAATAAAAAACAAAACATTTTTCGATTACATTAATAAAAATGTTTTTTTCAATTAAATATTTTTAAAATCCTATGTGTATTTTTTTGATCGCCTTGCCGCTTAATAAGTTTAGAAATAAGTTGTTCAGTACGTATTATAATGTGGGAATTTTTCTATTTATTAAAAAAAAAGCTTGGAATTGTGTCGTTTAAATTGTAAAGTCAAAATATCTTTATTAATTAAGGTACATAGGACCATTTTGAATCGTCCTAAAATCTATGTGATTCTACGCTTGTTCGTACGCGACCGAGCTGAGAAGAAGCAGACAAGAAACGCGGCTTGGTTGATCCCAGTACACTTTGTGCAGCAAGGCATCATTGCTAAACTTTTTCATCTTCAAACTAATCGGACAATTTATAAAATGCTTTTTCTACGTCAACAAATTGTTTGTGATTTTGTACGTACACGTTGCTCTTTAAATGAATTACCAACTATATGGAGCCTAATAGTATGAACAGCTGATTGAGAATACACCGTAGACATACGAAATTGATTGACGTACGTAAGTAGGTTATCGTTGATACGATTATATGGAGAAGAAAAAAAACATTAACAGCAAGTCGATAATCACAATGTGGCACAATTAAAATCTTTGATGTGACCATATGAAAAAAAGTTTCACTCAATCATCTCGCACCATGAAGGTCCTATATCATATCGAAGCAACTGTCAAAAACAATATCAAACTTTAACCACTAATGTGAATAATTAATTAATTGTGTACTCTGCCTGTGCCAAACTGTTTTGAATTTGTTTTATTTTAAGTTACTTATATTAGTTAGCTTTAACCACTAATATTTCTGTTAAATAAGATAAAACCGTACGATAATAATGGTTTTAATCGACAAAATTTTACATGATATAAGACATGACATGACACATTTGATAAGAAGTATCACATACCACAATTTTAAAAATATATTTAAAAATCTTTAATTTCTTTGTTTGCACATTCACTCACTGATGTTTTTATTAAGTGTATATACTACAAAAATGCGTCATAAATAAGTTTTACATGTGTGAATAATATTTAATGTGACGTAACGTACAGAAATATTTTAATGTAAAAAAAAACAACACAATCCACCATTAAGTATTTAATGTTACGACTATGGAATACTCTAAAATTCATTCTGACAGTTTGTCATTTTAAATTTTTTACAGTTATGTGTACACTGTGTGGTTGCGATGAGAAAAACTATCCAGCTGATTACAGCGAAGATCATTTTCCTAGTTCTGTTCAATTATGGGGTATGATGGGTGCAATAGTTTTCACGCTACTATTTTGGTTTTATTACAATAAGGTATGGTAGCATACGTTTTTTTAAAATCCCAGCACGTATGAAAAAAATAACTTCTCTAACAAATTAAAAACGCGCGTAAAGAGGTATACTCATTGGAAAGGCATACAGTTAAAGAATATTTAGTGGACAAAGATCCCTTCAATGTGTCTGCAATAGCTCAGTTTAATTCTTAAGCCTTACAATGCTTTTGTTATTTGAATTGGTCATGTATCATATTTTTTTATGATATATTTAAGAGCAGCTATCAGCAGAGTTTAATGCCTTCTGGGTAGATATCGGCCCTCCGATCCGTAGTTAATTACGATCCAAAAGTTTCTATAAAGATATTTTGATAGAAAAGTAATATTTTTGCTATTGTGTTCTAGAGATCTATGCTATTAACTTCGTCTTAGTGCATTTGATACAAGAGTAACACCTGCTAAGTACAATAACACGCCACCACAAGTTCGATTGATACAATAATCCAAATAATCTTAAAAATATAGCGTCCCAAATTTTATTCAGTGGCCATTTCTATCCCCTTTAATTAACATTTTAACTTTTAATTTATAAATTTAAAAAAAAAACAGTGAAGTTATATGTAGTTTCAGCTTTTGCCATTCAAACTAAATTTGTATGCGATCGCTATATATAAACTAATACGAACACCATTTTTAGCATTTGAAAAAGCGACTTTCACATCGACCCGAAATCAGACAGGCATGTGAGACCACACATCGTCACCATACACCTTCGAGAAGACGACGAAATTAAACGGCATTATTTTTGTAAATATTTAATAGATTCAATAAAAATTATCTATACCGGGTATAAAATATACAAAAACAAGTTTCTAACTTGTCAGCATATACCAACAATATTATTAGCTACATGACATTGTGATATATCGACCCCCCCCCCCCCACCGGATGTAGGGGGTAAGGAATCATTTACATCCTCACAGGAGCCCTACACCACAGGAGATATTTTCATAAGATATAACCCTATAAGTTAATATTTACGATATATGATGGCACTTATATGACTTATTTAATAAATATATCAGGGCTTCTTAAAGTGTGAGTCGTGACTCTGGGGGTAGACAGGTTTCAAATGTTAAATATTTATATATACCGTATTATATCTTTTTATTTGTTTGTATGTTTTAAAACGAATTCTAAAACTATATATACTTTCATATGTATATTGTCGTCACAAAATATTAATTTATTATTCTTATATATTTGTATGGGGTCGTGAGTGACACAAGTCTAAGAAGCCCTGACATAGATAATATATCAGCTGTCATTGCTTAGTGTTAAAAGCTATGTTTCAATAACACAAAAAAACTATATACTAAATATCAATGTCAAAGAAACTAATTTAAATCATAATAAGTCAATATTCAAATTGTCGTATAGACTAAGATATCAAATGTCAACTAAATAAGACAAAATGCATGCATACAAAAAAAATGTCATATTAAAATAACATTATTGATTAATGGCGTGACCAGACCAGAATGTTGACAGTTACGAAATATCTTAGTACCGTAAATCTTAAAACTAAAAATGGAAGAACATTAACGCTTCTAATTCGGCACATCGTTGGGTTTAATATAAAAAGCTGTGCAAAACACAAAAAAAAATGTCCGACCTAATATAATCACAATTATTTCAACACACGCCGTCTCGCCTGCACCCCAGATTGAGAAAGGGACAGAGCAGCTAACTTTCGAGAAATATTTGTTTTGCAATTCACAAATTCAAACATTGATATATGATTTTATTTAACACTGCCACAAAAAGTACAATTTTAAGCGCCATTCGAATATAGTAATTTAAAAAAACTCACCATGTTAACGCGGCTTCATAATTCCCCTTTTTTCTTATGGCGTGCACATTTGTTAAAATAACGTCAGACGAAATTAACAAAATATAACATACTTTTAAAGTATGTTTTAATAATATATAAAATTCAACGTATTTCTTCATATATAAATACCGATCCAAGCAATATATCCAAATATAACTAATATACGCAATTTTATTATTACAACACGTCCCGCGCTTTTTGTAAAAGACAAATGTGATACAGAGTAAAAATGTATCTTGTAGTTGTTAAGTACCCATAGACAAAAAATTTAGTGTTGTATATAATCTATGGAGTTGACAGTCGCATATAACGTGTATAACCATAGAAAACTTTTGTTACGTTATCAGCTAGTACAGTTTCAGACTAAAGTGTTTTCAAAATTGCGAACATACCAAATTTGTATCTATTCAGTACATTCTCATACAAAAGTGTCCTCAACATTTAACAACCGACGAAATTTGTATCTATTTTATTCTATAACATACCTAATTCTTGTCTATTCAGTACAGTCTTAGACAAGAGTCTTCGATGTTTATAACAGACCAATTTTTTTTATTAATTCTACATAGTACAGTCGCAGACTAAAGTGTTTTTGACATTACAATCGGACTTAATTCTTATCTATTCAGTACAGTCTCAGACAAAAGTGACTTCGATGTTAATAACAGAACAATTTTTTTATCAATTTTACATAGTACAGTCGCAGACTAGTGTTCTTGACATTACAATCAGACCTAATTCTTATCTATTCAGTACAGTCTAAGACAAAAGTGTCCTCAACATTTAAAACAAACCAATTTTGTATCTATTCTATTCTACAACACCCAATTCTTGTCTATTCAGTACAGTCTCAGACAAAAGTGACTTCGATGTTAATAACAGAACAATTTTTTTATCAATTCTACATAGTACAGTCGCAGACTTAAGTGTTTTTGACATTACAATCAGACCTAATTCTTATCTATTCAGTACAGTCTCAGACAAAAGTGACTTCGATGTTAATAACAGAACAATTTTTTTATCAATTTTACATAGTACAGTCGCAGACTAGTGTTCTTGACATTACAATCAGACCTAATTCTTATCTATTCAGTACAGTCTAAGACAAAAGTGTCCTCAACATTTAAAACAAACCAATTTTGTATCTATTCTATTCTACAACACCCAATTCTTGTCTATTCAGTACAGTCTCAGACAAAAGTGACTTCGATGTTAATAACAGAACAATTTTTTTATCAATTCTACATAGTACAGTCGCAGACTTAAGTGTTTTTGACATTACAATCAGACCTAATTCTTATCTATTCAGTACAGTCTCAGACAAAAGTGACTTCGATGTTAATAACAAAACATTTTTTTTATCAATTCTACATAGTACAGTCGCAGACTAAAGTGTTTTTGACATTACAATCAGACCTAATTCTTATCTATTCAGTACAATCTCGATGTTTAACAATAGACAAAATTCTTATGTATTCTACGTGATACAGTCTCAGACTAAAGTGTTCTCGACAACAAACCAAATTCTTACCTATTCGACATAGTACAGTCTCAGACACAAGTGTCCTCGAAATTAAAGACCAACTTTTTCACCTACACAGTACAGTATCAGACAAAAGCGTTAACAGTCAGCAGGTATTATTCAAAAAAAAGTCATCGTCCTTCAACTGGCAGTCCTGCAATAGATATTTGTGCTCGTCGTCAACCCGTCCACGTTTCAGAAGATACACCAAAATGTATTGATAGGGGAAGACCGGCACGTTGTGATGAAAGAAGAAGCGTAATTTCACACGCTCTATGATCTTCATGTCCACAAAGCAATAGTCCGCTGCGCAACAGCTGCCGGGTGTTCTGAAACAAAAAAAGGTTCAGTCTTAGTCTTTAAACTCTTTTAAAGACTTTTGGGGGTACAGGCGCTTATTAAGGAATTAAGTTGGCACCTGGTAGTCAGTACCGGTGATCCAAGAGCTGGTTTCTCGCACAGCGTATGCATCGAGGAAATGCCACAAGGACCAGACTTTTCTTAAATTTTCTTTAAGTTTTGTTTTAAGTTATATTAGTTATCATATATATAAATTAACTGCCGATGGAGTGTTTTAATGCCTATTAGATGTCATTAAACCTAATTAACTTCAACCATTTGTCATAGAACAAAAAAGAAGATGCTTATTAGTTAATTTTTGATTATATCAGAATAGTGTCTACATTTAAGCAACAATATATATATATAAATATATATAAGGAACAATATTTAACAGACAGAAGCTCTCTGACAGAGAGTGATGGAGATTTGCTTTGGATGCCCTCTGCCCCATCGAGGGGACTTAGGATCATAAGTACAGTTTAACACTTGAGTGGCCATTTGTTATTTGAATTTACCATAATTAAAATTTTTAAGATATATCTTACTTTTCTTAAATACCTTTTAAACGCAATAAAGTTTTAAATTTGATTATATTCAATTAATACTTATTTTTAAAACATTAGTTTAAACACTTACCTCGGGTCATAAGTGACCGGCTTGGCCTTGAGTGTCTTGAACACCATTTGGTAATACTGGCGATACTTCTTTTTCATGATCAGCACGATCTGTTTCCCCTCGAAGGGGAACCTCGTGGGTCGCTTCTTTATCTCCGCGTACCAGAAGGCGGCTGACTTCGCCACTTCCACACTGGTGTTGTCGATTTCAACAATTTTCGGATTCTTCAACCATTCGTACATATTTTCCTGGAATGTTTTAACGGTGAACAACACATAGCACTCAGGTGTATGGCTAATGGTGGATTATCAGACCAACTGAATACGCATTTAGAATTTGGTGAGAATCGGTCAAGCCGTTACGGAGGAGTAGGGTGACCAACATTGTGACATTGTTTTGACGAAAAAAAAATTTGTCTCTGAAAAAAGATTTCGGCCGATTCTCGGATCCACTCAATATGCTCACAATATTCCATGAGAATCGGTCAAGCCGTTACGGAGGAGTAGGGTGACCAACATTGTGACATTGTTTTGACGAAAAAAAAAATTTGTCTCTGAAAAAAGATTTCGGCCGATTCTCGGATCCACTCAATATGCTCACAATATTCCATGAGAATCGGTCAAGCCGTTACGGAGGAGTAGGGTGACCAACATTGTGACATTGTTTTGACGAAAAAAAAAAATTTGTCTCTGAAAAAAGATTTCGGCCGATTCTCGGATCCACTCAATATGCTCACAATATTCCATGAGAATCGGTCAAGCCGTTACGGAGGAGTAGGGTGACCAACATTGTGACATTGTTTTGACGAAAAAAAAAATTTGTCTCTGAAAAAAGATTTCGGCCGATTCTCGGATCCACTCAATATGCTCACAATATTCCATGAGAATCGGTCAAGCCGTTACGGAGGAGTAGGGTGACCAACATTGTGACATTGTTTTGACGAAAAAAAAAATTTGTCTCTGAAAAAAGATTTCGGCCGATTCTCGGATCCACTCAATATGCTCACAATATTCCATGAGAATCGGTCAAGCCGTTACGGAGGAGTAGGGTGACCAACATTGTGACATTGTTTTGACGAAAAAAAAAAATTTGTCTCTGAAAAAAGATTTCGGCCGATTCTCGGATCCACTCAATATGCTCACAATATTCCATGAGAATCGGTCAAGCCGTTACGGAGGAGTAGGGTGACCAACATTGTGACATTGTTTTGACGAAAAAAAAAATTTGTCTCTGAAAAAAGATTTCGGCCGATTCTCGGATCCACTCAATATGCTCACAATATTCCATGAGAATCGGTCAAGCCGTTACGGAGGAGTAGGGTGACCAACATTGTGACATTGTTTTGACGAAAAAAAAATTTGTCTCTGAAAAAAGATTTCGGCCGATTCTCGGATCCACTCAATATGCTCACAATATTCCATGAGAATCGGTCAAGCCGTTACGGAGGAGTAGGGTGACCAACATTGTGACATTGTTTTGACGAAAAAAAAAATTTGTCTCTGAAAAAAGATTTCGGCCGATTCTCGGATCCACTCAATATGCTCACAATATTCCATGAGAATCGGTCAAGCCGTTACGGAGGAGTAGGGTGACCAACATTGTGACATTGTTTTGACGAAAAAAAAAAATTTGTCTCTGAAAAAAGATTTCGGCCGATTCTCGGATCCACTCAATATGCTCACAATATTCCATGAGAATCGGTCAAGCCGTTACGGAGGAGTAGGGTGACCAACATTGTGACATTGTTTTGACGAAAAAAAAAATTTGTCTCTGAAAAAAGATTTCGGCCGATTCTCGGATCCACTCAATATGCTCACAAAATTTCATGAGAATCGGTCAAGCCGTTACGGAGGAGTAAGGGTAACGAACATTGTGACATTGTTTTGACGAAAAAAAAAATTTGTCTCTGAAAAAAGATTTCGGCCGATTCTCGGATCCACTCAATATGATCACAAAATTTCATGAGAATCGGTCAAGCCGTTACGGAGGAGTAAGGGTAACGAACATTGTGACATTGTTTTGACGAAAAAAAATTTGTCTCTAAAAAAAGATTTCGGCCGATTCTCGGATCCACTCAATATGATCACAAAATTTCATGAGAATCGGTCAAGCCGTTACGGAGGAGTAGGGTGACCAACATTGTGACATTGTTTTGACGAAAAAAAAAATTTGTCTCTGAAAAAAGATTTCGGCCGATTCTCGGATCCACTCAATATGCTCACAAAATTTGATGAGAATCGGTCAAGCCGTTACGGAGGAGTAGGGTGACCAATATTGTGACATTGTTTTGACGAAAAAAAAAATTTGTCTCTGAAAAAAGATTTCGGCCGATTCTCGGATCCACTCAATATGCTCACAATATTCCATGAGAATCGGTCAAGCCGTTACGGAGGAGTAGGGTGACCAACATTGTGACATTGTTTTGACGAAAAAAAAAATTTGTCTCTGAAAAAAGATTTCGGCCGATTCTCGGATCCACTCAATATGCTCACAATATTCCATGAGAATCGGTCAAGCCGTTACGGAGGAGTAGGGTGACCAACATTGTGACATTGTTTTGACGAAAAAAAAAATTTGTCTCTGAAAAAAGATTTCGGCCGATTCTCGGATCCACTCAATATGCTCACAAAATTTCATGAGAATCGGTCAAGCCGTTACGGAGGAGTAAGGGTAACGAACATTGTGACATTGTTTTGACGAAAAAAAAAATTTGTCTCTGAAAAAAGATTTCGGCCGATTCTCGGATCCACTCAATATGATCACAAAATTTCATGAGAATCGGTCAAGCCGTTACGGAGGAGTAAGGGTAACGAACATTGTGACATTGTTTTGACGAAAAAAAATTTGTCTCTAAAAAAAGATTTCGGCCGATTCTCGGATCCACTCAATATGATCACAAAATTTCATGAGAATCGGTCAAGCCGTTACGGAGGAGTAGGGTGACCAACATTGTGACATTATTTTGACGAAAAAAAAAATTTGTCTCTGAAAAAAGATTTCGGCCGATTCTCGGATCCACTCAATATGCTCACAAAATTTCATGAGAATCGGTCAAGCCGTTACGGAGGAGTAGGGTGACCAATATTGTGACATTGTTTTGACGAAAAAAAAAATTTGTCTCTGAAAAAAGATTTCGGCCGATTCTCGGATCCACTCAATATGCTCACAAAATTTCATGAGAATCGGTCAAGCCGTTACGGAGGAGTAGGGTGACCAACATTGTGACATTGTTTTGACGAAAAAAAAAATTTGTCTCTGAAAAAAGATTTCGGCCGATTCTCGGATCCACTCAATATGCTCACAAAATTTCATGAGAATCGGTCAAGCCGTTACGGAGGAGTAAGGGTAACGAACATTGTGACATTGTTTTGACGAAAAAAAAAATTTGTCTCTGAAAAAAGATTTCGGCCGATTCTCGGATCCACTCAATATGATCACAAAATTTCATGAGAATCGGTCAAGCCGTTACGGAGGAGTAAGGGTAACGAACATTGTGACATTGTTTTGACGAAAAAAAATTTGTCTCTAAAAAAAGATTTCGGCCGATTCTCGGATCCACTCAATATGATCACAAAATTTCATGAGAATCGGTCAAGCCGTTACGGAGGAGTAGGGTGACCAACATTGTGACATTATTTTGACGAAAAAAAAAATTTGTCTCTGAAAAAAGATTTCGGCCGATTCTCGGATCCACTCAATATGCTCACAAAATTTCATGAGAATCGGTCAAGCCGTTACGGAGGAGTAGGGTGACCAATATTGTGACATTGTTTTGACGAAAAAAAAAATTTGTCTCTGAAAAAAGATTTCGGCCGATTCTCGGATCCACTCAATATGCTCACAAAATTTCATGAGAATCGGTCAAGCCGTTACGGAGGAGTAAGGGTAACGAACATTGTGACATTGTTTTGACGAAAAAAAAAATTTGTCTCTGAAAAAAGATTTCGGCCGATTCTCGGATCCACTCAATATGCTCACAAAATTTCATGAGAATCGGTCAAGCCGTTACGGAGGAGTAGGGTAACGAACATTGTGACATTGTTTTGACGAAAAAAAAAATTTGTCTCTGAAAAAAGATTTCGGCCGATTCTCGGATCCACTCAATATGCTCACAATATTCCATGAGAATCGGTCAAGCCGTTACGGAGGAGTAGGGTGACCAACATTGTGACATTGTTTTGACGAAAAAAAAAATTTGTCTCTGAAAAAAGATTTCGGCCGATTCTCGGATCCACTCAATATGCTCACAATATTCCATGAGAATCGGTCAAGCCGTTACGGAGGAGTAGGGTGACCAACATTGTGACATTGTTTTGACGAAAAAAAAAAATTGTCTCTGAAAAAAGATTTCGGCCGATTCTCGGATCCACTCAATATGCTCACAAAATTTCATGAGAATCGGTCAAGCCGTTACGGAGGAGTAAGGGTAACGAACATTGTGACATTGTTTTGACGAAAAAAAAAATTTGTCTCTGAAAAAAGATTTCGGCCGATTCTCGGATCCACTCAATATGCTCACAAAATTTCATGAGAATCGGTCAAGCCGTTACGGAGGAGTAGGGTGACCAACATTGTGACATTGTTTTGACGAAAAAAAAAATTTGTCTCTGAAAAAAGATTTCGGCCGATTCTCGGATCCACTCAATATGCTCACAATATTCCATGAGAATCGGTCAAGCCGTTACGGAGGAGTAGGGTGACCAACATTGTGACATTGTTTTGACGAAAAAAAAAAATTGTCTCTGAAAAAAGATTTCGGCCGATTCTCGGATCCACTCAATATGATCACAAAATTTCATGAGAATCGGTCAAGCCGTTACGGAGGAGTAGGGTGACCAACATTGTGACATTGTTTTGACGAAAAAAAAAATTTGTCTCTGAAAAAAGATTTCGGCCGATTCTCGGATCCACTCAATATGCTCACAAAATTTCATGAGAATCGGTCAAGCCGTTACGGAGGAGTAGGGTGACCAACATTGTGACATTGTTTTGACGAAAAAAAAAATTTGTCTCTGAAAAAAGATTTCGGCCGATTCTCGGATCCACTCAATATGCTCACAATATTCCATGAGAATCGGTCAAGCCGTTACGGAGGAGTAGGGTGACCAATATTGTGACATTGTTTTGACGAAAAAAAAAATTTGTCTCTGAAAAAAGATTTCGGCCGATTCTCGGATCCACTCAATATGCTCACAATATTCCATGAGAATCGGTCAAGCCGTTACGGAGGATTAGGGTGACCAACATTGTGACATTGTTTTGACGAAAAAAAAAAATTTGTCTCTGAAAAAAGATTTCCGGCCGATTCTCGGATCCACTCAATATGATCACAAAATTTCATGAGAATCGGTCAAGCCGTTACGGAGGAGTAGGGTGACCAACATTGTGACATTGTTTTGACGAAAAAAAAAATTTGTCTCTGAAAAAAGATTTCGGCCGATTCTCGGATCCACTCAATATGCTCACAAAATTTCATGAGAATCGGTCAAGCCGTTACGGAGGAGTAAGGGTAACGAACATTGTGACATTGTTTTGACGAAAAAAAAAATTTGTCTCTGAAAAAAGATTTCGGCCGATTCTCGGATCCACTCAATATGATCACAAAATTTCATGAGAATCGGTCAAGCCGTTACGGAGGAGTAGGGTGACCAACATTGTGACATTGTTTTGACGAAAAAAAAATTTTGTCTCTGAAAAAAGATTTCGGCCGATTCTCGGATCCACTCAATATGATCACAAAATTTCATGAGAATCGGTCAAGCCGTTACGGAGGAGTAAGGGTAACGAACATTGTGACATTGTTTTGACGAAAAAAAATTTGTCTCTGAAAAAAGATTTCGGCCGATTCTCGGATCCACTCAATATGATCACAAAATTTCATGAGAATCGGTCAAGCCGTTACGGAGGAGTAGGGTGACCAACATTGTGACATTGTTTTGACGAAAAAAAAAATTTGTCTCTGAAAAAAGATTTCGGCCGATTCTCGGATCCACTCAATATGCTCACAATATTCCATGAGAATCGGTCAAGCCGTTACGGAGGAGTAGGGTGACCAACATTGTGACATTGTTTTGACGAAAAAAAAATTTGTCTCTGAAAAAAGATTTCGGCCGATTCTCGGATCCACTCAATATGATCACAAAATTTCATGAGAATCGGTCAAGCCGTTACGGAGGAGTAGGGTGACCAACATTGTGACATTGTTTTGACGAAAAAAAAAATTTGTCTCTGAAAAAAGATTTCGGCCGATTCTCGGATCCACTTAATATGCTCACAAAATTTCATGAGAATCGGTCAAGCCGTTACGGAGGAGTAGGGTGACCAACATTGTGACATTGTTTTGACGAAAAAAAAAATTTGTCTCTGAAAAAAGATTTCGGCCGATTCTCGGATCCACTCAATATGCTCACAATATTCCATGAGAATCGGTCAAGCCGTTACGGAGGAGTAGGGTGACCAACATTGTGACATTGTTTTGACGAAAAAAAAAATTTGTCTCTGAAAAAAGATTTCGGCCGATTCTCGGATCCACTCAATATGCTCACAATATTCCATGAGAATCGGTCAAGCCGTTACGGAGGATTAGGGTGACCAACATTGTGACATTGTTTTGACGAAAAAAAAAAATTTGTCTCTGAAAAAAGATTTCGGCCGATTCTCGGATCCACTCAATATGATCACAAAATTTCATGAGAATCGGTCAAGCCGTTACGGAGGAGTAGGGTGACCAACATTGTGACATTGTTTTGACGAAAAAAAAAATTTGTCTCTGAAAAAAGATTTCGGCCGATTCTCGGATCCACTCAATATGCTCACAAAATTTCATGAGAATCGGTCAAGCCGTTACGGAGGAGTAAGGGTAACGAACATTGTGACATTGTTTTGACGAAAAAAAAAATTTGTCTCTGAAAAAAGATTTCGGCCGATTCTCGGATCCACTCAATATGATCACAAAATTTCATGAGAATCGGTCAAGCCGTTACGGAGGAGTAGGGTGACCAACATTGTGACATTGTTTTGACGAAAAAAAAATTTTGTCTCTGAAAAAAGATTTCGGCCGATTCTCGGATCCACTCAATATGATCACAAAATTTCATGAGAATCGGTCAAGCCGTTACGGAGGAGTAAGGGTAACGAACATTGTGACATTGTTTTGACGAAAAAAAATTTGTCTCTGAAAAAAGATTTCGGCCGATTCTCGGATCCACTCAATATGATCACAAAATTTCATGAGAATCGGTCAAGCCGTTACGGAGGAGTAGGGTGACCAACATTGTGACATTGTTTTGACGAAAAAAAAAATTTGTCTCTGAAAAAAGATTTCGGCCGATTCTCGGATCCACTCAATATGCTCACAAAATTTCATGAGAATCGGTCAAGCCGTTACGGAGGAGTAGGGTGACCAACATTGTGACATTGTTTTGACGAAAAAAAAAATTTGTCTCTGAAAAAAGATTTCGGCCGATTCTCGGATCCACTCAATATGCTCACAAAATTTCATGAGAATCGGTCAAGCCGTTACGGAGGAGTAAGGGTAACGAACATTGTCACATTGTTTTGACGAAAAAAAATTTGTCTCTGAAAAAAGATTTAGGCCGATTCTCGGATCCACTCAATATGCTCACAAAATTTCATGAGAATCGGTCAAGCCGTTACGGAGGAGTAGGGTAACGAACATTGTGACATTGTTTTGACGAAAAAAAAAATTTGTCTCTGAAAAAAGATTTCGGCCGATTCTCGGATCCACTCAATAAGCTCACAAAATTTCATGAGAATCGGTCAAGCCGTTACGGAGGAGTAGGGTGACCAACATTGTGACATTGTTTTGACGAAAAAAAAAATTTGTCTCTGAAAAAAGATTTCGGCCGATTCTCGGATCCACTCAATATGCTCACAAAATTTCATGAGAATCGGTCAAGCCGTTACGGAGGAGTAGGGTGACCACCATTGTGACATTGTTTTGACGAAAAAAAAAATTTGTCTCTGAAAAAAGATTTCGGCCGATTCTCGGATCCACTCAATATGCTCACAAAATTTCATGAGAATCGGTCAAGCCGTTACGGAGGAGTAAGGGTAACGAACATTGTGACATTGTTTTGACGAAAAAAAAAATTTGTCTCTGAAAAAAGATTTCGGCCGATTCTCGGATCCACTCAATATGCTCACAATATTCCATGAGAATCGGTCAAGCCGTTACGGAGGAGTAGGGTGACCAACATTGTGACATTGTTTTGACGAAAAAAAAAATTTGTCTCTGAAAAAAGATTTCGGCCGATTCTCGGATCCACTCAATATGCTCACAATATTCCATGAGAATCGGTCAAGCCGTTACGGAGGAGTAGGGTGACCAACATTGTGACATTGTTTTGACGAAAAAAAAAATTTGTCTCTGAAAAAAGATTTCGGCCGATTCTCGGATCCACTCAATATGCTCACAAAATTTCATGAGAATCGGTCAAGCCGTTACGGAGGAGTAAGGGTAACGAACATTGTGACATTGTTTTGACGAAAAAAAAAATTTGTCTCTGAAAAAAGATTTCGGCCGATTCTCGGATCCACTCAATATGCTCACAAAATTTCATGAGAATCGGTCAAGCCGTTACGGAGGAGTAGGGTGACCAACATTGTGACATTGTTTTGACGAAAAAAAAAATTTGTCTCTGAAAAAAGATTTCGGCCGATTCTCGGATCCACTCAATATGCTCACAAAATTTCATGAGAATCGGTCAAGCCGTTACGGAGGAGTAGGGTGACCAACATTGTGACATTGTTTTGACGAAAAAAAATTTGTCTCTGAAAAAAGATTTCGGCCGATTCTCGGATCCACTCAATATGCTCACAAAATTTCATGAGAATCGGTCAAGCCGTTACGGAGGAGTAAGGGTAACGAACATTGTGACATTGTTTTGACGAAAAAAAATTTGTCTCTGAAAAAAGATTTCGGCCGATTCTCGGATCCACTCAATATGCTCACAAAATTTCATGAGAATCGGTCAAGCCGTTACGGAGGAGTAGGGTGACCAACATTGTGACATTGTTTTGACGAAAAAAAATTTGTCTCTGAAAAAAGATTTCGGCCGATTCTCGGATCCACTCAATATGCTCACAAAATTTCATGAGAATCGGTCAAGCCGTTACGGAGGAGTAAGGGTAACGAACATTGTGACATTGTTTTGACGAAAAAAAATTTGTCTCTGAAAAAAGATTTCGGCCGATTCTCGGATCCACTCAATATGCTCACAAAATTTCATGAGAATCGGTCAAGCCGTTACGGAGGAGTAAGGGTAACGAACATTGTGACATTGTTTTGACGAATAAAAATTTGTCTCTGAAAAAAGATTTCGGCCGATTCTCGGATCCACTCAATATGCTCACAAAATTTCATGAGAATCGGTCAAGCCGTTACGGAGGAGTAAGGGTAACGAACATTGTGACAGGGATTTTTTATTTATAAGTGTAGCTTTCCGTTTCCAAATCCGTTACAAATAGCAGTTCTGGTGAAATTTGTCTACAATCTTTCATCCCTTATTAGACTATGTCCATTACTTAAGTTTAATCTATCTCCATACAAGATTTCATCGAAATCGATTCAGTGATTTAAACGTGAAGGCGTAACTTACATACATACAGACAAAATTACTTTCGCGCATATACCACTAATGGTTTTAAAGGCATATCGGTTACGAAAGGAAATCATTCTGCGGTTAAAACAGACAAAACATCTGCGGTTAAAAAGACAAAATATTTGCGGTTAAAACAGACAAAACATCTGCGGTTACAAAAGACAATCATTCTGCGGTTAAAACAGACAAAACATCTGCGGTTAAAAAGACAAAATATTTGCGGTTAAAAAAGACAAAACATCTGCGGTTAAAAAGGCAATCAATCTGCGATTAAAAATACAAAACATCTGCGGTTAAAAAAGCAATAATTCCGCGGTTCGAAAGGCAATAACTTTGCGGTTAAACGGGCAATAAGCCTGCGGTTAACAAAAGCCATTAATTCACCTGCAAAAACTTCTTGCACCTGAAGCTGTCGTATACAAAGCTTATATGGAGCAACCACTTGCCCGTCGCCAGCGCGCACACCATCATACCAGTGAACGTGTCGTTTGGCAACACCGACACGAAGTGTGTTGCCAACATTTCCATTTTCGTATTCTCAGCAACAACACCGCCCAACTCATTTATCATCGCCGTTATTCTGTCCCGGTCCTGGAAAACGTTTTAACTAAATTATTGGTTTTCATTGAAGGTTAAAAGCTGGCAAACCCAGCAACGTGAGTATACGTAACATACGGAAGGACCAAATCGAAAATAGTCCTTCGAGCCGTACAAGCCATACAATATCTTATTGTGTTCGGACATTTTGCTTTGTGTGTGTGTGTGTACTTAATGTGTTTCTTTCTTTAATTATACAATAAATTAATGTACAGATAACTACTGCACTTGAATCGTGCTAAGTTTTCTTAAGTTTGGGTTTGTCGCGATGTTGTTAGATTCTGTGGCCAGAACTCAGAAGACAGCGGTGGTTTTTGGCATAACATGGGTATTATGTGTGGATGAAGTGTCTTTTTGCTGTTTGTAATTTGCAGTGTGTGTAATAAAGGAATTTTATGCTGTTTCTTTTGTTTTTCAGATGAACACAATTCTGTCTTCACTTTGAAAATTGCTTAACAAAAATCAATGCCTAATATAGAACTTGTAAAAAATAATATCAGTTAGACTCAAGATAAGATATGTGTAACAATCATATATACAATCATATATATATATATGATTGTTACATATATATATATTAAAGGTTATGCATACATTTTAAAGCACCCAGACAAAAACCGGCTGGCTGCTCATCACATAACTATTGACCGTACCGGAAATCGAACCCTGGACTGGTTCGGTATCCATTGAGCTGAGTCGTCAAAAACCTTGTAGCCTACATTTTTTATAACATTGTCTTTTATATTCCTATGGGTGGGGCCATTTATTTATATGAGAAGTGGCACTAAACTGATATTAAATAAAGGCATGTAATATTTATATCTGATTAATTTACCAAAATTAATAATAATTATAATTAATAATACTATCCTCTTCAGTACTCTAACTCCGTCCTATCTCAAAAATTGCTTTAAATGTATGGGTCCCTATGACTATAACCTGTGCTCCACCATCAGACATATCCTCGAAATTCCACCCCACCACTCCTCCTCTTACGGAAACTATTTTAGAGTGTCCGCTATAAAAGCTTTGGAACTCACTTCCTGATCTCTCTCCTTCGAAAGCAAATCTTGTCCATAATGTAATTATTTACAAGATTTAAATTCGCTCATTTTTCCTGTTTTACTTAATTTAATATACATGGTGTATTGTTTTTGTATCCTTTGCACCAGTCAAATTGTATTTTATGTATTTTGTGTGTTGTCTGTAAGTGATCGCTTATTAGCAATAAGGCCGTTGCTCTCATATGTACTAACTACTTCTACCATTTAAGTGCAATACAATGTAAAAATAAATAATTGTTTTCAACTCACATGAATAAACTCAGACAGCATAAATACTTTTTTATCACAAGCACATATGAGAGTTTGTTTCATTTTCCAAGAGTCCTCGGATGTTCCACTCGGGGATCCATAATCACTGTCTGAAACACAATTGCCAGTTTATGTAATATTTCTTTTTAAATATTGCCACATTCAGGTGTCAAACTGGTCACAAAATATAATTCAAGCAAATTCATCAAACACTTATTTAATTTAATGATACATATAGTATTATAGTTTAAATGAAGTATTTATATATTTTACACATGGAATCGTGTTAAACACTGTGTACTTTAAAAATGAATATTTAGAGGACAAAGATCTCATTAATGTGTCGGCAGTTGGCTTAGCTTAGGACAGTTTAATACTTGAGTAGCCTTACAATGCTTTGTTATTTGAATTGTAAGTAACATAATTTTGTATTAAATGTTAGTTTTAAAAGAGCAGCTATCGAGTGAATGCCGGTTCTTCTCGGTAGATGACTGCCTTTCGAACCGGTGGTAGTGTTAATGACGATTCAAAAGTGTCTTTATATATTTTTTTTTTCTTTTTTCTTTTTTCGGTTGGCACATCACTCGAAGTGACCCGCCTGCTCGTTTGCCTCCTCTCACATAAAAAAAAAGACCTACTTGAATAAAAATAGTTTTTAGTTTGAGAAAAGTTTTTTATATCTAAGACGGTTTCAAAATAAAGCTGAGAACCCACAACCTCAGATGGTTACCTGTAACTTTTAAAGGAGAACTTAAAAAATGGAAGAAAGACGCTGGAGAGAAAAGAGTAAATATTGGTAACGCGTACCGAAAAAATAAGGGGCATCTTGAGATATTTGCATGGCAATGAAATCTTAGAAAGGATTATACAGACAATTGATATCATGCCTACAGAAAAAAAAGTCACGTTGAGTGATGTGATAACTCGTGGACACCTGCAACGCCTGGAGACTTGCAAGTGAGTTGCCGGCCTCTAAGACCACACTCTTTTTATGAAGGGTCATAGCGGTTTGGGAAAACCTGGCAGTTGCTTCAATACAAGACATTTTTTTTATGGAACAGGAGACAAAAGAGCTAGCCAATGCCAGGAGGCTTACAAGTGAGTTTGTTAGTAAAAGAGTTTTTTAAGAGGACGCTTGGTTGGTTTAGTAGAAGAACTTGTGAGACCTATATACATAGGCCTAGAAGCAACTACACCAATCAAAAACATAGTTCAGTATATGGGCTTATCATTGGTATACAAGTATACATAAGCTAGCTGGAGGGGATAAGTTCCACTATCACCTGAATGCGGAGGCTATAAAGCTTGATATAGCTATAAAGCTATATAAGCTTGAAACCGTTAAAATTACTGAAAGCTTTGATATGCTAAGCGTAAGTTAAATACATAAGAACAGACTTAAATTAACGTACGTCAAATATTTAGTAGGCTAGACTCAAAATTACTTATTCAGGAGACAATAAAAAGGTTAATGCCTACAAGGCTTGAGTTATTAAAAGTTGGTTTAAGTATAGACTTACCAGAGATAACCTCGGGATATGTCGCTTGAACTGTACTCACAACTTGAGTTTTTGAATTGACAATCGGACTGTAACTGGTCTTCCGTTTGTCTTTATAATTCTGAATAATTTTCCTGAACGGTATGTAAACAGATGTCTTTGCTTTTCCATTTTCAATAAATTTACGAAAACTCACTCTCTTTGGTGAACTCTGTCTGAATGATCTGAAATATAATAATGCAAATTTATGTCTCTATTATTTAAAAGATGGAGGATGGAATGTATGCAATTTTTATCTTCTTCCATACACTTTAAGCACATCAAAAAGAAATATGACTCTACAATTACATTAACTGACAGTTTGACATTAATTAAAGGTGTTTAGTGGACGAGAAGAACTGGCAACTCTCCGGCACTGTTAATTCTCAGAAAAGAAAGGATCCTAGACCAATCGTCACCATTAAATAACTTTCCGCCCTCCAAAAATTTCTTATATATACTTAGTGGTCTAGTTTTCTCAATTTAGAATCAATGATATCTTAATAAATGATGATAGAAGTTATGACAAGTAATCACCAAAATTTACTATGCTGACATAAAAAGCAATATGATTATTACTTATATTATACTAGAGTAGGTTTATTCAACCCGAAAAACAATATATTTTTATCTGTAAAAGGTCAATTGAAAAATATTGTCCATATTTTATTTAAATGATGTAATGAAAGGAAGATGCAAACCAAGTATTATTATAAAAGCATATAAAAGTAATTACTTAAGCTCTACGTTAGTTTAATCTGATTTTCCCAGGCATGCCAACATTAAACTCACTCATTTCCCAATTTTGAAAAGAAATTTTTTATCGGACTCGATGTGTGCGTAGGCTTCACATCATCAACCTTTTTACACTCAATTTCCTGATATATATCTTCAATAGACCATCCAATTTGACGTCTGACCGTTTTTGGTTTACTGGTCTTTTGCATCATAGGTGCAAAATCGACACAATCAATACCGTCGCTTAAGTTATGACTGAAGCTGCTATCGTTGCTTATATCATGGTAAAATGTTCCATCATTGTTATGGTTCATTTTGTCATCAACCTTAAAATGTATGACTTTGAGGTGGTTTAAATATGCCAACTTTGCTGTGAACAACTCGTGGCAAATGGGACATACAAAATGATGTAGTTTCACATTTGTGGTACATTTATTTAAATGCAAGACATAATCGTCATATTGGTCATACACTTCATCACATAGTACACATGACACTCGAACATACTCCGGTATATCAATATTAGTGATCGGCTCATTGTGTTTGATTGGCAGTTTCATCTCTGATGCTACTAATGTTTCATTGCTACTTGAACGTTGTAGTTCATTATTTTCAATAGTGCATGTTACGTGGCATTTGTGACCACCAATATTTCCATAAGACTGGCTGCAGTATACGCATTTAATAGATTCAATATCACTGTCTGTATCATCACTAATGGAATAATATGAATTCTTCGAGTTATCCTTATTTAAACTGTCATTATTGTCACTATCAATAGATGCATAGGTTGAATGCATTAGAAATTCCTTTTCACAGAACTCATTGTAATCAGTTACTGATGGTTTATCTATGTCACTTTCTGAAAATATAAATGCCACTTTAACTTTGTTTTATTTGATGATGGATAGATGGTTAATCAATCATCAAAAGTTAATTAACAAACCTTGCTTTCGGAGTAGTGCATCAATTCGTTCACATTGCTGTTTGAATAGATATGAAGTGCTCAAATGTTCAATGCAGGATGCGCAAACACGATCGGAGAACCCATCGGCTTCATGGATCTAAAAATTACAATATTTATAATATTTATTAATATTTTCTAAATATGACTGTTGCCCATATTTATGAGGCTCGTTATATGAATACTAACCTTCACATTAGCAAATGACATTACCATGTCAGAGAGTTTAATATTATCATCTTTTTCGAAAATGGAGCAGAAGTCACCGATTTTTAAACACAATCTACACTTGTGAAACATGTTAGAACATTAACATTATATAACGAATAGATATTAATTAAACTTATAAGCTGCGCCACACTTCACACAACGTTTTAAATCAATTCGGTTGCATCAATGCTTGCTGCAATTAGACCTTTGGTACTTGATTGCACTTGGTTCATGGTTGTCGCACTAACGAGTAACGGGAACATATAAAACAGGTTTCATAATTTTCAACTTTATTTGCTTAGCACTTGTACGTTCAAAATATAACGGAATTTTTGATGCTGACAGTTGACAACCAAAAAGTCCCAGACAAGTAGCACACGATGCAGTTAAGGTACGGCCTCAAATGCGCCTCTCGATAGCGACATATCTGGTCACGTGATCCCATTTTATATTTCATGGAACTCAATTGTTTGAGGCTGTAACTTAGTGGCACGTATGAGGTCAAAGTTTAACGCAATGCTGTCCGACGCCCGAGTCAAAATTACTATAAACCGCGAGACCCTAATGCCATATGAATTGGTATAGATGACAATAGATTATTATTTCAATTTTTTATTTCATTTGTCACACGAGTGATTGTAGAGAATAAAATAATGACAAATGTCTAAAATTTATTTTCAAACCCTCAAGTAAACTATTTACCAAATGTCGACATCACAATAAGTTGTATGGAGAAGATATATATGATATATATCGGCGCAACTACAACAATTAGTCTTAAATTAACTAGAATAATTAAGTTCAACATCATTTAATTGTCCTAAAATAAGTTTAAACACGTAAGTTGAATACTTTACGTTTGTTACTCTGTGAAATGTCATCTTTATTATTTCAATACGATGTCTTTGTAAACAAGTGCTAGATCACTATAAATAGGGTCGCATTGTAACCGCACGACACAGTCGCGCTCAGGCCGTTGTACGGAACGGACCTCTCTTCAAATAGTGAAATATAAGCCTTGGAAACTATCAGTGAAGTGTTTCTTTAAATAAGTGGTTATTATGACCGACTCAATCGTGATGTTGGCAATGCTACCTACCTGCCTTTCAAAAATAACCCTACAGAGTAGTGAGGTTGGCGGTAGCCCTATAGAGGAAATCTATCTCCCTTCGTCATTTACATTGTAAGTTTATTGTATTGTGTGAAAACGCCAGTAGCGCTTTGAACCAGCCCACAGACTAAACCCAAAACGTCAGACGCTAGGAAGTTCAAACTACTTCAAACCTAATTACTTATACTGCTCTTGGTTTTGCATTTAATTGTGTTTATATTTTATAATGCTTTTAGTAAAGTTAAACATACCCATTTAGAAACGAAAAGTTCATAAATCCTATACAAACATAAAATGTGTATGATTTTTCTATAATGGATAAAGGAAATGATTTATCAACAGTTAATAGTTGTTGTGCTTGCCGGTATTCCATATTTCTTAAGCTTGGATGGTGATTTTGTGTTTGATGATACAGAAGCAATTGTGAAGAATAAAGATGTTACATCGATGTCGTGGTCTGAGCTCTTCTATCATGATTTTTGGGGAAGTAAGATTGATAGCACCCTTAGCCACAAATCATATAGACCCCTTACTGTTTTTAGTTTCAAGTGAGTATTATGATAATAAATAATACAATAATAGCGAAATATTATTTTATTATTATATATTATTATTTTATCTCTAATTTCAGGCTCAACTATCTAATAAATGATAGACATTTAAAGGCATACCAGTTTAAGATAACAAATACAATACTCCATATGTTATGTTGCAGTATATTACTGGTCACATATAAGTTAATTTTGAAGCGAAGTCACTTTAAACATTCTGGTTTTGAAGATGTAGGTTACTCAGCTATACTGCTATTCAGCACACATCCTATTCATGTCGAAAATGTGTCTGGTATTGTTGGAAGAGCTGATATATTAGCAGCATTAGCATTTCTTATTTCATTTTTAATGTATGATAAGGCTGTCAATAGGCAGTGTTTTGGATATTTGATTATTTCACTGATACTTGCTGGAATGTCTATGCTATTTAAAGAAAATGGTGTTACAGTATTGGTGAGTATACTTATGTATTAAAATAAAGGTTACATGTTTATCCTCTTGGCCGGTATAAATATTATTGAATTTACAGGGTTTCTGTGTAATATATGAAATTATAATAAACATGAAATGTATTAAAAGAGATTTGAAGATTCATAATATTAATTATGTTTGGAAAAAATACTTCAAGTCAATTGTAAGAGTAGTTGCTGTACTGTGTACAATTGCTATTTTTCTATATTCAAGATGGACAATTATGGGTGGAGTAAAACCTACATTTAAGGCCACAGATAATCCTGCAGCATTTGCAAATGATTTTTTCACAAGGGTAAGTATTTTATTTAATACTAGCTTTCCGCCCGCGGCTTCGCCCACGTGTAATTTGGTTAAGTATATAGCGATTTTTAATGATCTCGAAAGGGCTTCCTTTCACGGGCTAAAATCTTGTTACAATTTGAATTATATATAGCCTGTGTTACTCAGGGATGATGTAGCTTTACAGGATCGGATGATTCGGGGAAATCAAGGGCAACTCAAATTCAAATTAACGTACAGGCAATTACTATTCTGACAATTGAATATTCTGATAGTCATCCACATAAGAATGAGCTGATGATGGAAGGTAAAACTCCTCAGCGGTTAAGAGTTGAAAGAAAATTCTTACGAAGTTATGAGTACGAAATACGTACTGGTGAGGTTATTACTTATTAGCTTGACCAAATAATAAAAGGTAAACCTCATTAACGTTAAGGATGTAGGTGGAAAAATGGATGCGGACAAACGATAAACGTCTCTTCACTCGTTTCCTTTTACTTGTTTGTATAGGTAGTGTTCACTCAAAATAATCATAGGGTAAAACGTTAATGAAAGTTTGAACTGCATGGTAGTCATCACACACTGATACACACACACACTAAAATGTTCGTACTTCACATAGTTCCACTTGTTCATGTGTATATATATTTTTATTTATTCTTTTCTGTTCGTGTTTTTTTTGTTATTCTTTTTTCTGATCTTAGATTCTATTTCCGGTTCTATATTTTAACCTTATTTTGGCTTTTTTTTTAATCTATTTTTTTGGGTAAACTGTTTTTGATAAGCTGTAAGAAATAAAAAAATAAAATAAATCTAGGTTGATGACCAATTTTATCAACGCCATCTATCGAGCACATTGTTCAACACTTAAACCGCGCCCGCGCGCACTGCGTTATTTGTTATTTTTGTTACCTCTCATAAGTTTTAATATTAAGATTAACTTATATTAGAACACATTTAACAATATATAACTAATCATAATCAATCAATATAAGTGTGTGGTATGTGACACTTCTTGTCACATTTCTTGATTGTCATGTATTATAATGTGTCGTATAATTTTGTCGATTAAAACCATTATTATCATACGGTTTTATCTTATTTAACAATTTAATCGACAAAATTAATAAAAATGGAGAAATTTTTACGCCCGGAAAGGTTTGACGTTGACCCAAACAGTAATTCTTCCGCAAAGGAATGGGAGCATTGGAAACGGACGTTTGAAAATTTTATCCTGTCATGCGGAGACGAAGAGACCAAAGACGGATTGAAACTAATCCTATTAACAAATCATCTCTCCGCTTCAGTTTATTCATTCATTAGTGAGTGTACGAGCTATGACACTGCAATGAAGACACATACCACAAAGTGTTTAAAAATTTTGAAGCAGTGGTTGAAGTAAATTTTCAATTGACCATAACTTCTTTTTCTTAACCGATTTTGACAAAATAAATTTTTGACAACGCTGGGAGCGTTGTCAAAAATTATATGTAATCCAACTGTGAAAACCGCGTTCAAATCCGGTCAGTAGTTTTCAAGTTATAACGTACCAGACAAGAATTCCAAAAAGTGTTTTTTTGGTTTCTATGACTCTTCTTTAATTGCCTACTTTCAGTTTTTTGGAAAAATATTTGATATACAGATTTTCGATTTTTACTGTCTTATTATTAGTATAGATTTAATATATGTAATACTGACCTCATTATAAAGAAAGTTTTTAAAGATATTATTGATATACTAGCTATTCTGAGAAACGTTGTTTTGCCAAAAAAAAATGTCGCTAAAAATAGATGTTGGCTGATTCTTAGACTTACTCAATATGGCCACAAAATTTCTTGGAAATCGATCAAGCCGTTTTGGAGGAGTACTGGATCAAACATTGTGACTTGACAATTTTATATATTA
This sequence comes from Leptophobia aripa, assembly GCA_951799465.1. Taxonomy (NCBI): domain Eukaryota; kingdom Metazoa; phylum Arthropoda; class Insecta; order Lepidoptera; family Pieridae; genus Leptophobia; species Leptophobia aripa. Next base: position 1,486,602 of record OX637284.1, read on the forward strand.
TTAGATTTATTATATCTATTGTCACAACTACAACAATTAGTCTTAAATTACGCATGACACAGTCGCGCTCAGGCCGTTGTATGGAACGGACCTCTCTTCAAATAGTGAAATATAAATCTTGGAATCTATCAGTGAAGTGTTTTAAATAAATAAGTGGATATTATGACCGACTTAATCGTGATGTTGGCAATGCTGATGCTACCTACGCCTTTCATAAATAACCCTACAGAGTAGTGGGGTCAGTAGTCCTGTCGAGGTACTCGCCTCGTTATATCATATTTAAATACTATGAAAGGATTACCATACCAGATGTAAAAAGTGAACTTAACCCAAAACCTTGACTCGGTCTTTAAAACAATTCACAAGCATTGCTTTTTGCTACACAGACACACATTTGCATTGCCTTGCGTTCAAAATCTCAAATGTTTGTTTCAGATCTCGACTCACAGTTATATATATTTTATTAATGCATTACTTTTAATATGGCCAGAGTGGTTGTGTTATGATTGGTCCATGGGATGTATACCACTCATATACGATTACACAGATTTAAGAATATTATTCATTATTTGTTTGTATGCAATAATGTGTTTGTTTGTTTTCTATATATTCAAATCAAAGGGATATAACAGAAGGTATGTATAAAAATTTGTATGTTTTTTTCCTAAAGCCAAAGGGGCAGGGTTCTTTTTTGAATCTATCTTAAAGTACAGCCAGTTGCCATCCGGGTTCATGTATTATTTTTCTTCTATTAAATATTCTATTTATTAATTCACTGATCAGTCTGATATAACACCACACATACTTGATTTGAGCATTAAGTCTCTTTCATACAAATTATTTAGTTAGTTACTGATATAGGCGAAGTGAAATTGTAGTATACTGTGCATGTTACTTTTAAGATGCCCACTCACAGAACCAATATTGTGTTTCATACTCCGATCTATAGTATGAGCTTTTCCTTGGATTCACACCCCTGCATTGACCTGTTTGCACTCCTCTGCAGTTTAAGAGAGAGTTGAGACAGCAATTACTCTCTTCACCAAGGTTGCACCTGCTGTCTGCTTCTTTCTTGTTAATAATTTTCTGTTTTTAGTTTAGTTTAGGATATATCTTACCTCTTAACATATATATTTTTATAACTTCTCTTATTGTGATGTGTCTGTTTATGTTTCCTTAATAAAGAAACTAGATATTTCACAGACTGTTCTACTTTGTTTTACTCTATCTTCCGAACCGGTGGTAGTGTAAAAATTTACCATTAAAAAGTGTCTTTATATAGACCTACTTGAATAAAGATATTTTGAGTTAGTTAAATTGTCTGTACTTGTAATTAAAATCAAGTTGGTTCTTCATATAATTATATTACTTTTAGAATAATGATAATCACCACCAGCCTTATAATAATACCATTCTTGCCGGCTTCAAATATGTTTTATCCGGTTGGTTTTGTTGTTGCTGAGAGGATCCTTTATATTCCATCTGTTGGATATTGTCTTCTTGTCGCTATTGGTCTTCGAAAGATAACTGTCAGATTGAAATCATTGGTCCATCGGAAGGTTTGTTTTTTATATGTTAAAATTTCTATTGACTTGGAAAGAACTAAGATGGTAAACATATACAGAAATAATGAGTGATTTAAAAAAAGTATGGTACGCATAAAAATACAACTAAATTTGAAAAAAAAAACAGTTTAAACTTATTTTATATTTCATTTCAGTTAACTATATATTTATTCTATTTCGTTGTATTAATATATGGATTAAAAAGCTTTCAAAGATCATTTGATTGGGAAAATGAATCTAAATTATTCACGAGTGGGCTTCGTGTGTGTCCTTTGAATGCAAAAGTTCATTATAATGTTGCAAAAATCGCTGATGCTGAGAATAATGTCATATGGGCCATGGAGGAATATGAAGAGGCAATAAGGCAGGTAAAAATATTATGAAAATATTATTTGTTGAGGGTAGATTCGGTTTAGTTAATTGAAAATAGTATTTTTTTTTATTAGAGGGTACATTTAAAAAAAAAATTTTTTTAGTGTCATGTACTTATCGATGCCATTGTTGTGGGTCGTACCTTCAATTTTTTTTTTGTAACAAATTGAAAAAAAACTACCCTCATTTAATTATGTCGACAACCTTTTTCAATTGCTTTGAAGAGATTTTTTTTTATTGTATGTATTAATTTTTAGATTATACCCCGATTATTATCAAGCGATGAACAATTATGCGAATCTGTTAAAGAACCATAAACAATATGGCGATGCTGAGTTGTACTTAAGGAAGGCCTTAGCACTGAAGTATGTATATCGTAGATGATAGAAAGTTAACTTATTAAAGCTTATATCTACACACACACCCACTCTCACACGCACGCACACACACGTACATACACGTATAATGCACATTAGAAGGGGCTATGTATGGTATATACGAATATATACGAATGCAATACTTAGATGTAATAAAAAATTAAAATTTTATTATAAAGACCATTCCCCAAATGGACAAGACCTTTTTGTAGGACGGGGGGGGGGGGGGGGGCGTTTGTTTACTTTTTCCAACATATATTAAAGAATTATATATGTTGCGAAAGTAACACTGTCTGTATGTATGTTACACTATCACTACTGAACCGACTTCGATGAAATACGGTATGGTGATTAAGTTCAGGGAAGGACATTGGAAACGGGTTGAAGGGGATGAAAGATAAATTTTGGCAAAAACTAGTTATCAAATATTCAAGTACAAACAAGTACAGGCAGCAGCCAAGCCAATAGAACACAGTCCACAAATATATGGATAAATATGTAAAAATTGTTGCTAGACCAGATTTTCCCGCGGCCTGGATGAATTTAGGCATAGTGCTGGCCAGTACTAACAAGTATAAAGAATCTGAAGTGGCATACACAAACGCATTGGTTTATCGGAAAAATTATCCCGACTGTTATTACAATATGGGGAACCTGGTGAGTATTATATATCTATATATATTAACAGAAAAAGGCTTTTATAAGCTCTTTACGTAGCCCAAGTGTCAGAAACACAGTGGGCCATGGCCATGACCTTTGACCTGGTTCCTTCACGTTTTTCCTCTTGTAAAAGTCAGTTTGAGTAGGAGTAGGCTAAGGTCACTGTTGGATTTTATGACCTTTCACTTTAAACACTGATTCTTAGCTAGTGTCAACTTTGTCGTAACATTTCACAAACCCATTGTATCATTTGCGGGTAGATGACTAAGGTTAAAATTGAATTTGTTTGCTTCTAGTACTTGGAGGTTAATAAAAGCGAGATAGCAATGGAGTGTTGGTTGAATGCAATTGAATTGAATCCGAAACACAATTCGGCCTGGACCAATCTATTGGCCATGTTGGATAATAATGGTGATTTTTTTAACAAGTACCCTCCTAAGCACAACAAAAAAAAAATCAATAAAAATGCGGTTTTTTTATAGGTGAAATTGACAAAGCTCTATTGTTAATACCGAAAGCTCTCGGTGAACTGCCAAACTCTCCGTCGATTAGATTTGCGATAGCGAACGTTTATGGGAAAATGGAGAAATACGAAGAGGCCGAGATAAACTTTCTGAAAGCGATCCAGCTGTTTCGTGATAATGTCAAACCAATACATTATGCGAATTTGGGTGAGTTGGGGCGAATCGGGAATTAATATATTTAAAAAAATTAGAATGTCGAAAAAAATAAAATATGAAAAATAAATGGAATATGACAAATAATTACAATGTCGACAAAAAATATAGTCCAACCAAAATTGAAATATGAAAAAAAAATAAGAATGTCGAGAAAAAAAACCTATTATGTTGAAAAAAAATCCTCAAAAGAATAATGGACAAACAGACGTCCTTCGACAGAAGCGATGACATATAAATTATAGTCTATGAAAACACATTAGCTCATTAATGCCTTTAAACAAAAATATTTTTTAAAAATCCTGTGTGTGCTATAGACGTACATTACAACCAACACCATTAAATGATTTATCTGTCGTGTATTTTATGTACTATATGTACTATATATATATATAATTTTAAATAAATTAAAAAAAAATTAACTTTTTTCTTCAGGAGTCCTATACCACCGTTGGAAGAGATACGATCAAGCCGAACAGATGTACCGTAAGGCATTGCAAATCCAACCGACATTCAGAAGCGCACTCAAGAACATGGAGAACCTAATGAGAATCAAAACGAGAAATCAATTTTAATATAAAAATAAATCAAATTAACATTTTATATATACCGGGTGAAAAATATATTCCGTCTGACAATTATTAAACAAGTATTCATATTGTTATTAAATAACAAAACTCAATACGGGAATGGATTAAAAGTGACATAAAAAAAAAAAAAATTATGACACATGAGTGACAACACCATTTCAATGCGACATAGAAGATACTGTAAATTCAGTCGCCAAAGGTTGTAGGGTGTGTTTAATGTCCAGGGCGGTTCTCGGGTCTCTCAGGGCGGCTGCAGCATGGGCAAGTTGTAGGGCACACTCGGGCGGTGCGGACCCGCCCAATGAAGCACACTCCCGCTCCAAAGCCCCGCCCACACACGTCAAAAGCTCTGAAAACCCCAGGGATATTGCTGCGCGGCGGAGTCGGTTCAATTCCTTGGTGAAAAAAAAAAAAACGTTTTTAAATATAAAATTAAAAGATCAATGGATCATTATGGAGCTTATATATCACCTTGTATAAGTGCTGCGTCTTATCTGGCAATTTTCTCGCGTGTCGTATCACTTTCTGCACATCCGCCAGTAGGGCGTGCGGGCGTGCCCATGCGCACCCAGACCCGCCACCACTGTACGAACGCCATGAGCGGATTGGGAACGAGTCCGCTATAACATTCACCAAGTAATGTTTACGTGTCAATCAAATTGGTAAAGATTTTTTTTAAAGTAAGTTTTGAATATTGTAAAATTGAGGGTAGATTTTATACATGTACCCTCAAAACAAATTGTGTTCATACAGTTTAGTGTCATATCCGAATTCTAAATAGAATAAGATTTGTTTATTTAAAATCAAAGCACTGTTAAAAAAAATGAGTAAACATTTCTTAAATTTGAAAGAAAATTGTCTTTTGATTAAAGAAATTACAGTTAAAATTAACACGTTAAACTTACGGTTAGTGATGGTTTCATCGATGGGCCCCAATTGGTCCAAAGCCCCAAGCCATGGTCCGGCAGAGGCACCGGGCCGTAGCACGCTGAGTAATAGACAAGAGCGTCTCGCGCGCGACGCTTCACACCACGCTGATAGTGTCCCCCACCAATCCACCCCAAGTTGTACCACAGCCGCCATACTTTCCACCTGTATGAAAAGTCGGAAAATTGTTTACACTATACTACCTCAGAGGAAAAGGTATGTTTGAAATTAATAGGCACCGAAATTACTAAACCGATTTTGATGAAATACCACAATGAACATAGAACTAAACATTATTATTTATCGGAAAGGGAATGAAATTTTCAACAGACCTGCATTTAGTCGCATTTTCAAAATTGCTTTTGTATTTGAAGCACGTGGACGAAGTCGCGGGCAAAAGTGATCTGTGTACTGTGTGTTCATATTTTGACCACCAATGATAGTAAAGGTTATTTTTTATTTAATATAGATTCTGACGCATACGCTGGTGCATTTTTTTTTAATGTAAGAGGAGGCAAACGAGCAGGCGGGTCACTTCGAGTGATGTGCCAACCGCCGCCCATGGACACCTGCAACGCCATGGGCTTACAAGTGAGTTGCCGGCCTTTAAGGAGGAGGATGGGGTTGCAGATCTTTCCAATCGTACCGTGAAACACGCTTGGGGGTTTAAAGGAGTTGCGGAGAATTGCCAGTTCTTCTCGTCCGCTCTACGCCCTCGATTTGGGAACTGGCAGTAAGAGTCAAGTTTTTGTTTTTTTTTTCAAGATTCACTCACCATATTTTCATATTGAACAAATAACCTGAAGCCTGAACCAAAGAACTTAGTGAAAGTCAGCCTGTATATTTTAATGAGTTTCATTAAAGGGGGGGGGGGGTGTAGTCACATACCTTTAGTGCACCGTGGAGTAACACACAAAAGTTCGGCACTTTGCTGGGATCGGACGCGTTGTCTTCGTCTGTTGAACCATCAGTACTAGAACCCTCCTGAATGAGTCGAGAAAAAAAATACCAATATTCCTTCAATAGTTAAAAACTATACAGGGTGAAAAAGTTAAATGAAACATTGAGTGTTAAATGCCGGTAAAATGATATTTTTAGTACTATTATATTATTATACCAATTTCGGAAAGCGTTATCCTAACACCCTTTACATCTCTTTGTCTTGTATTATCTCACTTTACATCTCTTTTACTTCATTATGTCAGAAGCAATCTTACTCTTTTTTTTAAATTTAATAGAACTTTTAAAATTTACCTTAGTTGGTGTTTTTGGGTCATAATTCTCCCTGTTTGTGTTATTTGTCTGTGCTTGTGGTATTATCAAATGCTTACTCAACGCTATTGGTGTACCTGCAAATTAAAAAAAAAAACACAAATACTTATGGTCACAAACATAGACAATAAATGAAAGAATTAAAAGTTCATCTTTCACCAAACAAGATGGTCTATTATCTTAATGAAATTAAAAACGGATTCAAACGTGATTATATTTACACGTTTCTCGCCAATAGATGGCGTTAATATCATATAGATTTTAACTAGAAAAGTTGTGTAGGCAAACATGAAATCCCTGTCTGGTCCGAAGGACCATATTATGGGCAAGGTATATATATGCTTAGCGGCGAATTTTTTTATAGAAGAAGGGGCAAACGAGCAGCAGGCACAAAAAGGTAAAGGAATCTATTAGACACTGACGTGGGTGGGAGCTTGTGAGTTGCCGACCATAGATGTCGCCACAAAGTTGTTATCAACTTGACGTAACTGATTTTAGAAAATAAGAGGTAATATTTCTTACCTAAATCCTGTTGAGAGATAAATCCAACAATATGCAATTGATTCGATATAGCAGCTGATACACCATCATGTGACACTGGCTGCGGTGATGGAAAAAGTTGAACTCGAGCTTCCATCTGTCCACACTTCAGGGTGCACCAGAACTCCTGGTACTGCTGTTCGCACAGCCTGGTCATGGCTGCAATGACCTTCACAAATTCATATATTCAGTTTGTTAAACTTCAAATATAAATAAAATGGTGTAGATTAATTAGTAACATATGTAAAAAAATAACAGAAACAGCTTACCCCGGGAAAATTCAATGTGTCTGGACTGTAAATCACACCTCTCGATGTATTACTTGTAGAACTGTTTGTGTTACTTGCCAAATCAATTATTTTCTGGTAGAGCGGCATAGCTGAAACAAAAATTATCTTTAATTCCTTTAATTACCATCAAGTATAAGATTTTTAGATATTTTTTTGACAGGTAATAACAATTCAATATATCAAACATTGTTATGACAAAATTGAAATCATTAAATTGATTTAACGGCTGAGTTGATCCAACTAGACAGAACAGAGGAATCCAGATTCGATTCCCATTTCTGTCAAAAATTGTGTCTTGATTATATTCAATAAATGCATTTATAAAAAAGTATGTGTATGTTAAACATAAACACACACACACAAACATAAATTAAATAAAAAATTTAAAAAAAAACCATGTCATTGCCAGTTCTTATAATTTTTAATAAAATTACGATAAACTTAAAAAACTTACCTTGTTGTAAACTCTGGTCATTCGGAGCGACTACAGGTAGGACATGAATTCTCACAGGATATGTTGGTGGTAAAGGCATGGATTGTATAATACGGTTTCTTCCTATTAAGCCAGTACCTGAACTGCCATCTGTAATCTAAATAATTATATTTATGATGGTAGACAAATGGATGGAATGACTTTGATCCCGTGGAGTATGGGAAGGGATGCCACTTGTGTGGATACTTTAGCACCATCCTATCACATGCTCCAAAGCTGGTGCAGCTGTAGAGCAGGCGGGAAAAAAGAAAAGGTCAGGGCCAACTTTGTTATCTTTCCCTTTTGAGTAGAGACGTTTGGACCAAGAAGTGCAAGTGCACAGGCGCTTATTAAAGAATTAAGAAGTTATATTAGTTAGGTTAATATTAAGAATGTTTATGTTAAATGTCCATATGTTTTTATTGAATAAATATAAAAAATATTCACATTTTTGATTAATTTATCTTTTATATGCCTTGATACACATTTCAACACAAATACCAAACACATTTGCTATGAATACATATTTTAAAATACTCCTGAGCTATACTGTTATTAATATGTTATACTTACCAATATGATTTGCATATTCGTTTGATATCCCCAATCATTTAAGATCAACTGGTTAACACCGACAAGAGCTGTTTCAATACATGTCTTATCCCCTTCCTCCAGGTGTGGAAGTTTGGCTCTGATGTTGTCATATTCACGGGTGAATGGAATAGTTACTAATAAAAAGGTTAATATATAATTCCTGTTTATAGGTATTGTTAATTGTCTAATGATGTTAAAAAAAAAACATAAAATGAAAACAGAATATAGCTTGATTGAGTACTTAACGGGAATCTTACCTTCATATGTAGATGAAAATGTAACTAGGGCAACATATTCTAGTTTTGAATGCAAAGATAGATAGTCTAGAAATGTATTAATTGCAGCTGATGCGATTGTGAGACGTGTATGATTCTCTGTAGAGTCCGATGATGGGACTGGTCGAGTCATAGAAAGAGAGACATCCAATAATAACACAGTCGGCATCTTAGGTTATTTTATACCTTGTTTGTACCTATATTTAAAACATTATAACGATACACTTTTTTAAATTATTACATTTATATTTTAATAACAATCAAAAAGACTTAAATTTCGTTTGCCATTTAGTATATTTATTTATTTTTACTAGTATCAGAGTGTTATTCTTTTTATAAGTCATAACATCAATGATAGACTATAAAAGGATCACAGATAAAAAATTGGACCAAAATCGACATAGTAATCAAATATTGGAATAAAACCTGAAACGTGGAACACGAACGAGTAATTAATATCACTGACCTACTGCTAATTTTAAGGTTCTTATTTGATGCGTTTTTTTTTTAAAACTACAACTTTTTACAAAAAAGTAGATCATATCATTGCAATATATTGCTTCCTAAACAGGTGGCGCTTTGCCAAAGAAAGTTAATAGTATGTTGCAGAAATTTTAAATTTGGCCATAATATATGAACAGTCATCTGAAGCAATAATTACGCACGTATTTCGTATTAGTATAATGATTAGATTATCTGTAAGACATTTGTGATATCAACGCCTACTAGATTATACTGAGCTGTAAAGTTTATAGAGAAAGCTTATAAAATAAAATGGAAAATACTGAAAATAGCGTAGTCTTAAACGAAGATGATAGCGAATGTGATGAACAGGAGTATAACCACAATTTCATAACACTGCCGTGGGATTTTCGTACACGCACCAGCAAAATCAGTGTTACCCTATTGTTGGCCAGTATATTAATAGCCACCTTGGCAATAGTGATTAATAATTTTATCACACATTATGAAAACTTTAACTCGCAAGGTTTAAGTGCTGAAACAAATATTAATTGTAATCTGGTTAAAGTCGATACACATCAGTATGTTGCAAGGATTCGTTCAGTTGTTAATTCAGAACTTATTTGCGTTGGAGCGGTACTATCACAGTCTTCAATACTGGCGCATGAATTGTGCTTAAGATCTGGTCCAATCCGGCTACATGTAGGAAACCCAACCGAGTAAGGATTTGGCATTAATTTAAAGCCATTGAAATATAGCCCTAGTAAAAATTTGTAATAGTAAAGGCGTATAACCTTCTCAATAAAATAGTCTTTCAAGAAAATAGTAGACAAAAAAAGGCCCGCAACACATTCATAAACTCCCAGCCACGTGACTACGGCGACTTCATCTCTATGGTGTGCCTCCTGCTTCTTTGTCATCTCTTTGAGTTCCGAGTTAAAAGTATCGTATTATAACAGTGAAAATATATAAATGAAGTCATAATATATAAAAGAAATTAATATGCATTATTTCATGAATGAGACTTCATGAATTTATTTACGAAAATTTATTTATTTCAGTCCCCAATGCAAAAAAGGATTTCCTGTAGACGTTTTCCAAGTTATACCACACGAAGGTGTCATAACAAAGGCACTTGCATTATTATCGAGTTTTGAGGATCTGTCCAAATGCGCCACGCACATTAGAATTGGAAAAAGCATCAATTTGAAAAGTAAAGCGCTTATAATCGGACGGCCATTTCGCGGCGGCCGTTCGCTGTCACTTCAACTCGTGACAGTTGACAACAGCGACAACACCACAGACGTTGGCAATTTAAAGAACGATAAAGTAATCTGTGTCAGGGATTTGGAAAAGTGTCCCGTAAGAGCTGGTGATCTTTTGGTACAAGGTGGTTTCTTGTATGGATTTGCGTCTATCAGCGTTAACGATAGGGGTCTAATGAAGCCGGTTTGTTTCGCAAATCTTTCCATAGTTAGAAAGGAATTAAAACTACTGGATGCGACAATTGGTTATATATAGACTTTTGAGATTAATCATATAATAATACTAGCTGATCCTGACAAACGTCGTTTTGCCAAAAAAAAAGTCTCAAATAGATGTTGGCCGATTCTTAGACCTCTATATGGCCACAAAATTTCAGGAGAATCGGTCAACCCGTTTTGGAGGAGTACGGGAACGAACATTGTGACACGATAATTTTATATATTAGATTGTAGCTTATATGACACGTTTGTCGGTTTACCATAGCAGTGTCATCTATTGATTACTTACTACATCCAGTCGAAAAGTATCAACATCTGTTAAAATCTTTTGGAGTTAACAGATAATTGTGACTCAATTAATTATATAGACAAATAATTTGCAATAAAATAAAATTGCGACTATAATTAAAGATGTAAGCTATCCTATATGTCAAGTTAGACCAGACTGCTCACGGTGTGCCAATTTAATTTAAAATCGGTTATGTAGTTTAGGAATCCATCGGGGACAAACATCGTGACAGGAGATTTATATATATTAAGATTTATTGTTAAAAAAAGTCATACATTGAATAGCTTCTACACTAGGATGCCCTTGTGTTGTTGGGACTAGTCTCTTTCATCTAGAACATGTATAAACATGTATATGACAGTTTTTAAAGTTATGTTTTTTTGTTCCAATTCATAATACTTAATACACAAAAAAAAAGAAATCACAAAAACAGTATTCACTCACATACACACCAATTTCATTAGAAACACATTTTTTTTAAATAGTTAAATTAAAAAACAGTGCAAAGCAAAAAAATATTACTAAACTAATCTAACCTAAACTTTATTAAGAGCTTTATACACTATTAATTCACTATAAAGAATATATTAATTATTATTATATCTATATTATTATTATTAATGGTTTAAAGTTTTGTATGTCGCATGTCCTGAGACGATTAGATATTGTTTTATCTCTGTCTAGTAAGTACGTGTGAATCAAAAATAATCAAGAATCATTGTTTTAAATTTACTCTTAAGAATTTAACAATCGAAGGAATTAGCCTTCGTCTGTAAAGTATTATTCATTTTATATACACTTTATTGCACTTAAACAGTAGAAGTAAATGACGTTAATAGATGTTAGTACATATGAGAGCAACGGGCGGCGTTATCGTTAATAAGCGATCTCTTCCAGACAACCCACAAATGCATTATAAATACATAAAATATGCCATATATTTCAGTCCTGTGTGTGTGTTTAAAATAAAGAAGTGTTAATAAATAAAAGATATGCAACTTAAGATTTATTCCGTATAAATGTGTACATTAGTTTTTTTTTCTATTTTTCGTAATAAAATGTATGTACTAGTAGTAACGACATCTTCGATTATGTCTTCTATTCCGTGATAAAATCCTAACCGAACCCAAATCCACTTCCTCTGGAGCTGTTACACCTTTCCAGTCCTTTGTTAAATAGTATAACGCTAGCACAGTTAAGAACGTCATAAATGTATAAAAAAACAATCTATCTTTTTGAAAAGGCTGAAGGAATTGTATAATGCCACAGGGTTTGGGTTTGCCATGTCTCAAAGTGTTCATAGCATTCAGAAAACTGAAAAAGAAAACATACTTTGTGACAAGGAATTGTGAGCAGCGACATCTATGGGCAGACGATCAGAGATGAGAGATAAAATGATATGACGACTCGTGCTAATGAAATTGTCTCGTTCGATCGATCATTATTACAAGGTTTTGGAGTTAGTTCATGGGGTAAATCCTTCATTTTTAGTTTAATAATCTTCCACGTTGCACTGTTAGCTATCAAACATATTTATGCAGTGTAAAGTCCATATAACGTCAATCGAGTTAACAAAAAAGTGTATACAGCGTCGAAATCAATTGGCTTTGTTTGGCTTAGCTTGTGTTCTAATTCTGACATTTCCTCTCTCCATTTAACGCACAGTCGCTTCAGTGTCGTTATACATAGTTTACATTGTAATATAATTAAGTCAGGCTTAAACGGAATTTTAAAAGGCGCGGACGTCGTGCACAAAATACAAAACATTAACACTTAGAGAGAAATTAAAGCTAGAGAAATGCCTTCTCAATATTATGTTATGTTAACAAAAATATTGTGCTTGTCATTGTCTCAATACGAGAAATAAGGATAAGCTTGCTGTTCCCACAATTAGGCTCCATAAAGTTGGTAATTCATTTTAAAGGCGTACGCCAAATGTCTACGCCTCTGTAACAAAATATCCAAACATATGTTGTCTGTGTCAGTTAGTAAATTTAACAGAAGTAGTTAAACGAAGCCAGTTATAAAAGAAAAGTATTTTATAAATTGTCAGATTATTTTGATGATGGAATAGTTTGGGTATGAATTACCACCAGCTGAGCCTTGCTTCAAAAAGTGGTATCATTACTAATTAACCAAGCCAAGTTTCTTGTCTGCTTCTTCTCAGCTTGGTCGCGTACGAACAGGCGTGGAATCACTTAGATTTAAGACGATTCAAAATGCTCCTATGTACCTTAATGAGTAAAGATATTTTGACTTTGAATGAAATATATAATATTCTCGTGTCACAGTTTTCGTTCACTTACTCCTCCGAAACGGCTCGACCAATTCTCCTGAAATTTTCTGAGCATATTGAGTAGGTCTGAGAATCGGCCAACATCTATTTTTAGAGACATTTCTTTTGGCAAAACGACGTTTGTCGGGATCAGCTAGTACCTTAATATATAATCGGTAACGTGCTGTAAGTTGATGTTTCTAACGTGTTAAATATTCGTTCATTAATCGCTTGTCGGATGTTAAATTAAACGTCAAACGGTTTACGGGACATTGCCGACTATATGCCAAAAACACAACACAATTAAAATGTTAATCTCGACCTGTGTGACACTACGATGCGATTATGGTTTTATAAACTAGATGAAAATATATTACGTACTTTTAGTTTTAAGGAAATATTTTCACTAACACCTGACTGTTTTTGGAGTAGACTTTTGGTGATCGGAGTACAATAGAAGAATTTAGAAGTCTGGTAATAAGGTACAGGTCCAAGAGCTGGTGTACGCTCAACGAATAACCATCGCGATACAGCGGGGAATTACCATTATGGATACTCTGCCATTAGGACCTTATTTTTAATTTTTAAATTATTCTATTTGTTTATAACTATAGATTTGATTGTTTATATTTATCTTTTGGCGTAGCTACAGCTTATCATCTGTGCACGGTTAACGATTTGGGCAAAGCGAGATGTTGTCTATATTTTATTTTATCTTTTGAGGTGTGTTTTTTTTTCTATTGGATTGAGTTTTGTGTTTGTCTGGAAAACTGTATGAGTGTCAATTAACTGTTTGTGTTGAAATAATTAAAAATATATAATTGAAATACTTTAAATATAAATAGATCGAAACTCAAAAGTTCAGCATGGCAATGTCTAAATTAATAATATTTTTTTTTTAAACTCAAACTTATAATATATTTATTCAGGTAGGTCTTTATAAAGATACTAAATCAACTTTTACACTACCACCGGTTCGGAAGGCGGTTATTTAACGCGAAGAACCGGCAAGAAACTCGATAGCTAAATATTTCTTATAAAATAAAATTCTCGTGTCACCGTGTAAAATTCTCACGTACACCTACGAAACGGCTTGACCGATCCTCATGAAATTTTGTGAACATATTGAGTAGGTCTGAGAATCGGCCAACATCAATTTTTAGAGACATTTTTATCCGGCATAACGACCTTTGTCGGTATCAGCTAGTTTCATATAAAATTAGATACATGACTTATTCAAATAAAAAAAGCATTGTAAGCCTACTGTAAAAAATATGCAAGAACATGACAAGATGATGACTAGACAAGTGAACTGGCAAGTTTTAGCTATGGACGGGATCTGACAGCTTAAAGTTAAATTTGGGAATCACTATGCTGAACACTATTGATGATATACAAAATATGAGACAGACACATTCAAACTCAAAGCTCTAAATACCTTTGTTCACAGCAAAGGTGTGTTGGCGCGGCAGTTTTTTTTTTATAGAAGAGGGGGCAAACGAGCAGGAGGTCCACCATAAAGGTGAAGTCGCCGCCCATGGACACTCATGTGGCTGGGAACTCGTGAGTGCGTTGCCGGCCTTTTAGGGATTTGTACACTTTTTTCTTGAAGGAACCTAAGTCGTAGTGGTTCGGAAATACCGTGATACCAGCTGGTTCCATAACGTGGTGGTGCGTGGTAAGAAATGTCTTAAAAAACGCGCAGTGGTGCCTTGATGTCCGAAGATGAAATTTAGCTGCAGGTATTAATCCGAACAACTCCCCCGAACACTCCCCATGGTAAATGCGATAGAAGATACTGAGAGATCCAACAGTTTTCTGGTTAATGCATACAGTTAAAGAAAGTATTTAGAGGACAAATATCCTTGTGTCAGATCAACAGTTTAATTCTTGAGCAGCCAATGATTTTATATGTGAGTAACGTAGTATTCTTCCTCACTCTTCTCGGTAGATAACTGCCTTCTAATATCAAAAGTATCTTTAAACTCAAAGTTCAAAATATCTTTATTCAAGTAGGTCTTTATAAAGACACTTGTGAATCGTCATTAACACTACCACCATTCACTTACTGTGGTATGTGACACTTCTTGTCACATTTCTTGATTGTCATGTATTATAATGTGTCGTATAATTTTGTCGATTAAAACCATTATTATCATACGGTTTTATCTTATTTAACAATTTAATCGACAAAATTAATAAAAATGGAGAAATTTTTACGCCCGGAAAGGTTTGACGTTGACCCAAACAGTAATTCTTCCGCAAAGGAATGGGAGCATTGGAAACGGACGTTTGAAAATTTTATCCTGTCATGCGGAGACGAAGAGACCAAAGACGGATTGAAACTAATCCTATTAACAAATCATCTCTCCGCTTCAGTTTATTCATTCATTAGTGAGTGTACGAGCTATGACACTGCAATGAAGACACTTACCAACATATATGTAAAACAAAAAAATATAATATACGCTAGACATGTGCTAGCTACAAGAAAACAGCTAAGCGAAGAAAATATTAATTGTTATATGCGCGAACTAAGAGAATTAGCTAAAGAATGTCAATTTCTAAAAGTGGATGCCGAAACGAACAAGTCCGATAGTATTAGGGACGCGTTTATTGCTGGTATTAAATCGGATAAAATTCGCCAAAGATTACTTGAGAACCTCACTCTAACAGTTGATGAAGCGTACAATAAGGCGATATTGATGGAACAGGCTGAAACTAGCTCTAAGAGTTATTCTTCAATAAGCACTGTCCAAACGTCTCAAGATTACCAGAAATCACTGTCTGCTGCATCATATAAAAGAAAGTGTTACTTCTGTGGAGGATCTGTACATTCGAAAAAGAACTGTCCAGCGTTTAATGCCATCTGCCAGAATTGCAATAAAAAGGGACACTATGCAAATGTATGCCGAGCACCCAAACCTAACGCTGCCGTAATAACATGTGTAGAAAATGATGTCAATGAACTTGCATCTTGCATACTTGCAGCTTCTCCGGTCTCATTAAGAAAAGCTACAGTAACGGCTTTTATAAAAGGTATACGTGGTCAAGCATTGATCGATACTGGGAGTTCGATTAGCTTCATAGACGAAGATTTCTTCAAATTATGTGGTTTAAGGAAAAAGTTCTGTACACAAACTATAACAATGGCCTCAACTTCTTTTTCGTCTCAAGTAGAGGGGCAAACTTATACTACAGCAAAAATTGGTAATTTTAATTATCCAGGGATCAATTTACTTATAGTGAAGAATTTGTGTGCTGATCTTATTATAGGCCACGACATATTAGGTCAACACTCCTCTCTAAAGCTTACACTGGGAGGTTTGAAGGACCCAATTAAAATCTGCAGTGTTGACGCGGCCTCCGTACCAGCTGTTTCTCTATTTGCTAATGTTACTCCTGCATGTAAACCCATTGCTATCAAATCACGTAAATACAGTGAAGAAGATAAAAAGTTTATAGAAGCAGAAATAAACAAACTTTTAAAAAATGGCATAATTGAAGAGAGTACCTCTCCATGGAGGGCTCAAGTAATAATCAGCAAGACGGAAAATCATAAGAAACGCCTTGTAATTGATTATTCTAGAACTGTTAACAGATATACACAGCTCGACGCTTATCCTTTACCAAATATCGAAGAAATGGTCGCAACAATTTCGAAATATAGTATATTTAGTACCATAGATTTACAAAGTGCTTATCACCAAGTCTCAATATTACCTAAAGAACGTCACTTTACCGCTTTTGAAGCTTTAGGTAATTTATATCAATTTACACGAATACCATTTGGTGTCACCAACGGAGTTGCTAGTTTCCAAAGAACAATCGATTGGGTAATTCGACAAGAAAAATTGCAGGGAACTTACGCGTATTTAGACGATATAACAGTATGTGGCAATAATAAAGAGGAACACGATGGTAATTTGCAAAAGTTTATGATAGCCGCTGAAAAATATGGTCTTACTTTAAGTCGAGAAAAAAGTAAATTCTCACAGTCTTCTATTAATATATTAGGATATACCATAAGAGACCACGTAATAAAACCTGACGGTGAACGCCTACGACCACTTTTGAATTTACCTCCTCCGTCAGACTTGTCATCATTGAAAAGGATAATTGGAATGTTTGCGTATTACAGTAAATGGATACCAAATTTCTCGGAAAGAATCTATGCTCTCGCCCATACGCAAGAATTTCCGCTTAAAAAGGAATTGGTCGAAGCTTTTGAAGGACTCAAAACCAATATTGCTAGAGCGACGATTCACGCAATCGATCATAATTCACCATTCACTGTGGAGACAGATGCGTCAAATCATTCAATCGCAGCTACTTTGTCACAATCGGGACGACCCGTTGCATTTTTTTCAAGGATGCTTAATAATAGTGAACTAAACCATTCTGCAATCGAGAAAGAAGCTTATGCTATTGTAGAGTCACTTAGGAAATGGCGTCATTTTCTCATTGGCAAACCGTTTCGTCTGATTACTGACCAGCGATCTGTATCATTTATGTTTGACAATAAAGTAACAGGTAAAATTAAAAATGAAAAAATACAGCGCTGGCGATTAGAACTGGCGCCATACAAATATGACATCATATATCGTCCAGGAAATAGGAACGATGTCGCTGATGCTTTTTCGAGAATTGCTGCTACTATTTCAGTAAGGTTAGATAAATTGAAAAATTTACATGAAGGATTATGTCATCCCGGAATATTACGAATGCACCATTGGATTAAATCAAAAAACCTGCCATATTCTCTAGAAGAAATTAAAACTATGAATAACTCTTGTCGAATATGTTCAGAAGTAAAACCAAGATTCTATAGGCCGGATAATGATACTACTTTAATAAAAGCTACGTCACCCATGGATAGACTAAGCATTGATTTTAAAGGTCCCGTGCCCACAAATACTAATAATAAATACGTATTGACGGTTATAGACGAATATTCACGATTTCCATTTGCATTTCCATGCGCCGATCTATCATCTGCGACAGTCATAAAACACTTAAACGAAATATTCATGGTATTCGGGTTTCCTTCCTACATTCATTCGGATCGCGGAACTGCTTTTATGTCAGCTGAAATTAAGCAGTTTTTGAATTGTGGAATATCATCTAGCAGAACCACTCCCTATAATCCAAGAGGGAATGGCCAAGTCGAGAGATTAAATGGTACTCTATGGAAAACAGTACAGCTAGCACTACGTTCTCGTCAAAAACCCATAGAAGATTGGGAACTAGTACTTCCTCAAGCGTTACATTCTATTAGATCGTTGTTATGCACAGCTACTAACTGTACGCCACACGAGCGGATGTTTACTCACACCAGGAGATCCTCTAATGGAGTATCCATACCTACATGGCTAACTGAGTCAAATCGTGTTCTTATGCGGAAATTTAATAGAGCAAATAAATATGAACCAGAAGTCGATGAAGTAACTTTATTACATGTCAATCCGGATTACTCTTATGTCCGCCTGCCTAATGGAAAGGAATCAACCGTTTCAAATCGACATTTAGCACCGTTAGGGCAGGATGGGCATATAGTTCTTGATGCTGATGGAATGTTAAATCAAAGCACAGAATATAACCGTGAAGATTTAAATGATTCTCATCAAATGTTTGACACTGAAGAGGTAACGGATACTGAAGGAGATGTGACACATTTAGATGATGTTCGAATAGATGAATCAAGTCTAAATCTGGAGGCTGAAACACGTAGACCACAAAGGGAGCATCGATTGCCGAATCGCCTCCGAGATTGTGTCTTAGACTAAAACTCTTTAGCATGGAAGAATGTGGTATGTGACACTTCTTGTCACATTTCTTGATTGTCATGTATTATAATGTGTCGTATAATTTTGTCGATTAAAACCATTATTATCATACGGTTTTATCTTATTTAACACTTACCGTGTCTGTAAATTTCTGGTATGTAATTCTTTTGTCATCTGGGCCATTTGTTACAAAGATGCCATGTTAAAAAACAATTTTGGTCAGTCGATATTCAGACGGGATTTTTTTTTATCGAATTTAATCCAGCTGTCATTTTGACATAACTCAGTGACGTCGTTATAAAGATATAAGTGCATTTGACATTTGCGATATGCCAATTAGGCATGAAGGCGAAATTTTCATGTGTTCACACACAATGAAATAATTACGTCCTACGATTATTCACACGCGCTCAAATCATTATTATTTTCAAAACAGACTTCACACATATACACATCAATTACATTTTAATATATATATCGGCGCAACTACAACAATTAGTATTAAAATAACTTTAAAAATTTAAAAACATAAGTTAAATACTATCAAGTTTATTACGCTGTGAAATGACATCCTTATTATTTCAATACGTGGGTCTGTGAATGAAAAACAAATGTGGATATGTCATTTTTTAAAAAGATGGAGCCACTGTAACTGCACGACAGCTAATAGTGAAAATAAAACTTGGCAAATATCAGAAAAATGTTGTTAATAATGAGTGGTAATCATGAAGTCGGCAATGCACGCCACGACACAATATGTAAGCAGCTAGAGACAGTTATAAATTATTATTTTTATTATTAAATTATTTATTTGAGTTGCTTGTCTATTTTAGCTCAATCGACTCGTTTGAAATTGGCGGGAAAAAACCAAAACACAGAAACCAGCTAGGCGCCATGAGCCTACACATTAGTAAGTGTTCATAACTTTTCCAGATCATTTTGTGTCAATCAGGAGTAAGAATCACTTTTGAAGGTCACTAGAACTAAGTTCACACAGGACGCCACAAGAGACTCAGTGTTGTCATTTACAGTTATCTTTTTTTGTGATAAATGTTGGATCAGAGCAATTAATCACCGAGCAGTATCGTGATATAATCATGTGTAAGGTTCTCCAATTAATTTCCGTTTAATGACAGATTTGTATATATCATGGATTGCCTTCGGGAGTAATTCTCTTGGCTGGGTACGCACAGGCGGCGTTACTTAGATTTACTACACTTAGATTTAAGATGATTCAAAAATTGTCCTATGTACCTTAATAAAGATATTTTGACTATGAACAATTTTTTGTCTCTTCTCAAAATGTTATCTTTCTGATAATGTAGCCATAACCATAGTGCTGCATTTCCACGCTGTATTACGATGCTTATACGCTGAACGAGAAAATAACCAGCTGATTCCGGTACTGACTGAGAGGAATTTTTCATTCCTTAAAAAATACTAGTGCAATTTTTTATGTAACAGCAGGCAAACGAGCAGGCATTGAAGTGTTTACCGCCGCTCGTGGACACCAGAAACGCAAGGAGGCTTACAAGAGAGTTACCGGATTTTAAGGGTGATTAGTTTGTACCCCAAGGTCCAAACGTCTTTAATACAAAGAATTGTAAAAATAAAACCAATTATACGAATCTTACAGATACGTCACCTTGATCTGTTTATGGAGCAGGACAGCTATTAAAATTGTTTTTATTGGATCCTCATCAATATTAAAATCGTCGACTTTCTTTATGATACGGCATTGAATTCATCGTGTAATGGAATATTTCACCCTGTACAATGATGTAGAATAAGCTCATTGATTTATGTCGAACTGCTCAACTGAATATTTGATGTTTAGTATTTTATGAAATAACTAAATTAACAAAATCACATAAAAATTCTTAATATTAACCTAAATTAAATATAACTTAAACAAAATTTAAAACGTTGGTCCTTGTGGCAGAGTACCCATAATGCTGGCATTTCTTTGTATCGCGATGCTTATACGCTGAGCGAGAAAAGCACCATCTCTTGGATCACCAGTACTGATTGCCAGGTGTCTAATTAATTCCTTAATAAGCACATGTGCCCTTGCACCCCAAGGTCCAAAAGTCTCTACTCCAAAGTGAACAAAAGGAAAGTTGGACGAGAGACTTTTGTACTTTGAACTTTAGGTTTTTTTCTGTCAAGTCCTCAATTGAGTCACTATATACTTGTATTGTATTGTATTTTTTGAACAACCCGTGATAAACATAATAAATGTGGAAAATATACAGTTGACTGCAGAGAGTAGAATTGAAAAGGACCAAAGTTAAGTGATTATCATTTTGGTTGATGGCAAATCTCATTGCATTAAAATATTAAGGTTAATATCTGGATAGAATTTGTATTGAATTATATTTTCATATATATATATATATATATATATATATACTTTACAGTCATATATATATATACATATATATATATATATATGTATATGTATATATATATATGTATATATATACTTTACATATATATATATATATATATATATATATAACAAATAACACAGTTACCTATATATCTAACATATAAAATTCTCGTGTAAAAAAAGTAACACTGTAAAGTGACCAATTTTCAGCTAAGTCTGTTCAGCCGTTCTTGAGTTATAAACACAGTAACCTTTATATCTAATATATAAAATTTTCGTGTCACAATGTCTGTTCCTCTACACCTCCGAAACGGGTTGACCGATTCTCCGACATACGTCGTAGTCCTGCTCAATATGGCCACAAAATTTTATGAGAATCGGTCAAGCCGTTTCGGAGGAGTAGAGGAACAACCTTTGTGACACGAGAATTTTATATATTAGATATAAAGCAGTAACCTTCATATCTCAAGTTATGTTATGTATGTTTATAACTCAAGAACGGCTGAACAGACCTAGCTGAAAATTGGTGAATAGGTGACTTTACATGGTTACTTTTTTTGAAAAAATTCAAAACAATAATGTATATTTTAGTTAACTTTTAAAATACGTACTACTATATGTATAATGTATTTTTGTAATATTTTTTATTGTCCTATTGTGTTCTTGTGTTATTGAAAGAAAAGTGTTATCATTCTTTCAATTCCTTCAATTGCTTCTCCCCGGGCAAACACCATGCGATCGGACAAATAATTCGGTCCCTGAATCATAATTGATATTACAAAATCATGTAGAACCTTGGCATATGTGATATAAGTCAGAAAATGTCATATCACAAAGTGTAACCCAATAAAAGATTGCAATTTCGAAATATTAAATAAATAAAAATAACTTGATAAAATCAAAAAGTCTTTTTATTTATTTATTTTGTCGCGGAACAGAGTTTGACACGTTCATTATTTATCTCTATCTGTTAAAACATTATCCAAAGTCCATAGTTATTTTTAATTTGCGCACATAAATTCAATCGAAAGGGACCTCTCAGAATGAAACTCATTAAGAAAAGTAAATGTAATGTTTCACAAGGGCGTATTGGACGATTAGAATCGTCAAGACATTGTATGAATGTTAATTTACGTTAAAAACAACTACTTTACCGGCATTTCTGAATCCAGTGGTTAATGAGATGATGGTATCGAGCACATGGGTTTTCTTTCATCCCTTGGAGTAGCCCTGCTTTGGTTTGCGATGAGCCTTTGTGTCAAACACAAAAGCTGCATAGCAGGTGAGAAAAAAGTTCAAAGTATTTCTTCTAACTTTGAATTAGTTCAAAATTAAGTAGGCGCCTTGTAGTCGCAAGAATTACGACCAGTATTATGGGTACTCGAAAATCAAATATATCTTTATTCATATAAGTAACTATGGTACACATATGAATCGTCAATAAAATAAAATAAAAAATTAGGCTCTATTACAGCCAGTACCCAAATTAGGGACGAGAAGAACTGCCAATTCTCCGACACAGTTATTTAAAGGATTAAATCGCCAAGCATTTGTTTCCCAGTACGGTTGTTTATTTTTATTTATTTTGAATTTACTGGAATTAGTTACTTTCTCTTATAATACCGCTATAACAATGTATCCTTGAAAGTTTATTGTCAATTCATCGATTTTTATCTAGTTTTAGCTGTGTTACAACATTTTGCGATTTGTTTTTAGACACACGTGTTACATGTGGTAATCGTGTTAGTGTGAGCTTTTGTTCGATTCTTGTGTGAGTCTGTGGCTGGGCTTAAGATGTTCTAAGTAATGTATATTTTGTGTTTATTTAATATTAATGTTTTCCCATAAATAAAACTGAAAGTTTAAAAAAATAAATAATGTAAGTGTAATTAATACGTTTAATACCAAACAGTTTGTTGTCTCTGTCACTTTAAAAAAAAGTATTTTTTTTTATGTAGAAGGCAAACGAATAGGCAGGTCGAGTGATGTGCTATCCGCCGCCGAGGATTACAAGTGAGCTGCCGGCCTTTATGGTAGAAGAACGTTTTACTTTTCTTGAATTTGAAAATGTAAAGAAATTTTGACAAATACTACCAGTTCCCATGATATACATGTCTTGTAGGTTCTTTTTATTTAATAAATAGGCTTTATTATTACAACCAGTTCCCGCTCCCACTCTCCGCCAACCCCTTTAAATCATGTTTTACAGTACTGTTCTAATTGTGGCTGAGTATCCATAACTCTGACATTTCCTCGATGTATTCTAAGTATGCTACTATTAATTCTTGAGTAGCCTTACAATGCTTTGTCATTTGAATTGTGAGTAACATAATTTTGTATAACTATATAGTTTCTTGAAGGTTCTTCTCGATAGATGCCTTCCGAACCGGTAGTGTAGTGTTTCAAAAATGTCTTTATAAAGACCTACTTGAAAAGATATTATGAGTTTGAGTATATATTCTACTGTGTATGCTGCATCAAACACCAGACCTTCTCCAATAATTACAGAAATTCGTATGAATAAATTAAAAACGAACACATCGGTAAATTACCATATTCAGATTGGATGAATAGGATTGACAGTTGCGATGACCGCCGCGGAGGCGTCGCTTCGCGAATGACAGCTCGGCGCATGCGTGCGACACATCCGCCACAGAATATAAGCGGCCGCACCATTTGCAAGGCACACAAGTGAGACGCATTACGCACGGACAAGTTTTCCTTCGGCGAAAGTTTGCACAACTTTTATTGTGTCTGTGGTATTGTGTGAATTTATTGACGGTGAGTCAATCTATTTGTTTAATCATTTAAAGACAATTAAACAATTTAATCGTAACGAATATACTTAGTCTTGCCATAAATATTGTTATAAAGAAAAGCACGATTTTTTTTTATACGTAACATTTATTCCTTTCATAGTGAGTTAGTTTAATACATCAATATATAACTATTAAAAATATACAATGTTTATTCGAAGTGGTCTCCATTGGCTGCAATACAGTCTTTTAAACGTTGAGGCCAGTTATCAATAGCAGCACGAACTCTTTCTAGAGGAAAATTCTTCACTGCCAACCGAATGGATCGTTTTAGGGACTCCAAATTATCATGGCGTTTAGAGCAAGCCTTACTCTCTAAAACTGACCATAAATCATAATCCAATGGATTTAGGTCAGGACTTGACGACGGCCAGTTTTCAGTGCTGATAAAGTCCGGAACGTTAGTTTTCAACCAAGATTGGGTGGATCGAGCTCTATGACCCGGTGCCGAGTCTTGTTGAAAGCACCATTCTTTGTTATTGAACATGGTGTTAGTTAAAGGCTTAACTACCGTCTCAAGAATGGTATTTTGATAAACTTGTGCCGACGTTTTAATACCTTTTTCACAAAAATATGGCTCAGTCACCCCTTCATAGCTAACACCCCACCAAACCATCACTGAAGTGGGATAATGCCCACGTTGTACTCTGTTTACTAATTGCGAAGCTTCTTTAGAGCTTCCAGCATAAATACGGTCATTTTGTTTATTAAAATACTGCTCAATTGTAAAAAATTTCTCATCCGTAAACAAAATTTTTTTGTGACCTCCCTTTGCGTACCGCTTAAGTAGTTGTTTGGATTTTACCACCCTATTCTTCTTTAAATTATCAGTTAAGAAGTGACCAGTACGTCTCTTATAGGCTGCAAGTCCTAAGTCATCTTTTAATATACGCGACATGGTTCTAGGAGCTATCTTCATCTCCCGAGATAAAATCTTTTGCTTACGGACAGGATTTCTTCGAATTCTTTCCCTAACTGCTTTAATCACCTTTTTCACACGAACGGTACGTGGACGGCCAGATCTTTTTCTGTCACAAACAGAGGAGGTATCATTGTACCTATCAATAGCCCGGTAAACAAACATTTGACTAATACCAAGCGGGTGGAGGGTTTTAAAAATTGCACTTTTCTCCATACCTACTTTATGTAAGGCAATCACAGCGATTCGGTTCTCTTTATCACCCCACTCCATTTTAATATAACAAAATATTTAACAATATAATGGCGCGAAAATAAGAAAACACATCAAGCAATCATATAAAAATGACAGATTCCAAATTCAAACGTAATATTTTCTTTTTTTGAATAGTAACAGTATTTATGGCCAGACTAAGTATATATATATATATAATATTAATTTATTTAATAATTTAAAGATATAATATTTTACAATTGAACGTTACTAATAAAATATATATATTATTAATTTGTTTAATAATTTAAAGATATAATATTAAACAATTGAACGTTACGAATTAAATATATATATATATATATAATATTAATTTGTTTAATAATGTAAAGATATAATATTTAACAATTGAACGTTACGAATTATTACGTTACGTATATAATATTATTTTTTTAAATAATTATAAGATATAATATTTAACAATTGAACGTTACGAATTAAATATATATATAATATTAATTTGTTTAATAATTTAAAGATATAATATTAAAGAATTGAACGTTACGAATTAAATATATATATTATTTGTAAAAAGGGAAGGAATATTTGATTTCTGTATTAGTTGTGCGTTAATTTGTTTATTATTAGATATATATATATACAAGTGTATATATATACATTTTATAAAAATGGCTAGATAATTAATACGACTTTAATGTCTTGTGGAATAAATATTGTGTTTAATAATTATATTTATATTTTGTGGAACAAAGTGTTGACTAAATTATTTTTTATTTATTTATACTGAAAATATATATACAACAAATATATAGAATTAAAACCACCATTAGTCATTGCTTAATCTTTACAGTTTCATGTAAACAAACTGACGGAATTATGTCAGTGAATTGCAAAAAGATAAATAATTATCTAAAATTATCTTTGCGTAAGCATATACATACAATTATTTTTTACTAATCTATCCGTTTTATACTTAAAAATCAGTTTAAAATATTTAATCATGAACTAACCATGGTTTCGATGTTTAATTTTTATTATTTTAAATCTTATTCATTACAAAAAAATTGGTACGCAATAATATGGTCCGCAACATTTGCAAGCAAAGTGAATGAAATGAAAAGAGTAACACTTCATAATAGGCCGGCAACGCACTCGCGTCACGTTAGTCTATGTACGGCGACTTCACATTCACGGTGTACCTCCAGCTATGCCACCTCTTTTATAAAACAATAGAATTATCATGCAAGATAATATATAAGACCCAAATATAAGAACAGATGAACAAGTCAAAAACAATATAATAAAAATAAAACATACAATGTCAATATATGTCGTAACATATTTGGGAGATGAGCCACTAATTGAATTTGTTTTTAATTTTAGTTTTATTGTTTGCTTGCGGTATCCATAAGAAATAAGTTCTGTGTGTTACACATGTGTTAGTAATAAAATAATTAAAAATTTATGGTATGGTTCCCGGTACTAATAATCATATATATATCATTGTATTTAGCAAAGCTTAATATCTGTAAAATGTATATAACTTTTGAATCAAATCAAAAATATCTTTATTCGTATCGGTCACCAAAGTACACTTATGAATCGTCTTAAAAATAAGTTTTAAATTTTCAATTCTACATTTACTGCCAGTTCCCAAATCAAAGGTGTAGAGCGGACGAGAGGAACTGGCAAGAAACTCTCCGCCACTACTTTAAATATAGTTAATATATTTAACAAGACAAGAAGTTTTTTAAGCCAGTTTCTGCCTTGCACCACTCTTTTGTAACAACTGCCAGCGCAGGTATTCCCGTTACGACTTGGGGGCCTTCAACTAAAAAGGCCGGCAACTCACTTGTGAGCCATCTGGCGTTGCAGGTGTCATGGTCGGCGGTTGGCTCATCACTTGAAGTAACCCCGCCTGCTCGTTGGCCTCCTGTTACATAAAGATAAAGACAGACCAACAATATATATAAGAAGAGAAAAATATTATTATATACAGACTTAAATAAACAAATTAAATGACGTAAATAAAAACTAAAATAAATTATGATCCTTTTGGATACACACAATATTATTAAATTTGAATGTTTAAACACAAAATTCACGCATTATATGACGGAGGGGTATAATTGTAGATATTTACCGACAACAACATGGTGACTAAATATACATTCGTGACGAAAACTATGTTAGATAATTTCGGACAAAATTTTCAGCGAATTTGGAAAATTCGTTAAAAAAATAATTCTCGCTACGTTCGTTATGGGATAACGATTATTCGGACACAGAACCTTAAGGCTTTGATCATCCGAATCACACTTTAATATTCTATTAACGCATAACGATTTTTCCCTCTCACAAAAACCTCTTTCAGTTTTAGGTCAAATAAACGCGACTACAACATTCGTGTATTTTGTGTCAAGAAAGTCTACCTTTATAACTCAAAATATCCTCATTCAAGATACATGATTAATTCAAATTACAAAGCATTATTGGACTTTTCAAGTATTTAATTGTCCCGATGCCGAGTCTCATCTCCAACAAGTGAAGTGTCTTCTGTCAGCCTTCCTTCTACCGAAAATGTTTTCCCATCATTATCAACTGCACTGTAGAAACCTTTATCTACCGTACTGTAGAAATGAGGTGTGTATTGTAAAAACCACAACGTAAATGAAAATGTACTAATAGTTATTTTTCAATACATTTAAACACACAAATTTATTCATTCAATTGTATGTGGCAATTGCTCATTTATGAAAATTAGATTATTTTTTTATATATTTTATTTCTTAGAAACCTAAAATGGTAAGCGTGTTCTTTTCAAATATAAGCAGAAAATTGATTCATGGAAACTATATAAAAGGAAAGGTACGAAAAACTTCCTCAAACTAAGTTTTTTTTTTCCTTTTGGAGTAGATACTTTTGGACCATGTGGTGCAAGTGCACAGGCGCTTATTAAAGAATTAAGTAGGCGCCTGTTAATCAGTACCGGTGATCCAAGAGCTGGTGCTTTCCTTGCTTAGCGTCGCGATACAGCGAGGAAATGCCGCCAGCATTGTGGGTACTCTGCCACAGGGACCAAACTTTTAAAATTTGTTTTAGTCTTGTGTTTTGTTTTATTTTAAGTTACTTATATTAGTTAGGTTAATATTAAGAATATTTTATTTTTATATAGAAATAGTCTCCAATTTATATTCCATGAAATGAGTTCATCTAATTTGTATATAATAATGTTATATATTTCTTTAATTTTAACATAGTTGAGCGTATATCTATACTTTTTAAAGCATGATTATTGTTTCACAATTATCTTTATCAATGGGTGGTTAAAATAATATCAATAATTAGATTCGAATAGCTGGAAGGCTCTTAAGGTAAAACTATTACTAAAATATCCTTCAGACTGTGTTTAATTTGATAAGTATTCGACAGATTTGTATAGTTTGTGATTTTTTATTTTTTTTATATACCCATAGTGGATTGTCATATATTTTAACATGTCTTAAATCTTGTAAATTTATCGTTGACAACATTATTACGCTAATTATATTTCACAATAAAAAGATATATTTGTATTCACGTTTGTCTTAAAAAGTTTTTTAAAATTTATCTATTCATATTATAAGCTCTGTTTAAATAATTGAGTGTAATTTATTTTTATCTTATTCAAAGTCGTGACAAAAAAGAACTTGCCAAAATAAAAGTTTTTAATACATATAAACATATCAGTTGGTCGTTGAAGGATAAAAATGTAAGGGGTTGTATGTATTCTTAACCGCTGTATCAAACTCAAACTCAAAATATCTTTATTCAAGTAGGTCTTTATAAAGACACTTTTGAATCGTAAATTTTTACACTACCACCGGTTCGGAAGGCAGTTATCTACCGAGAAGAACCGGCAAGAAACTCGATAGCTGCTCTATTAAAATAAACAATTAATACAAAATTGTGCTACTGACAATTAAAATAACAAAGCATTGTAAGGCTACTCAAGAATTGAACTGTCCCGATGCTGAGCCAATTGTCGACACATTAAAGGGATCTTTGTCCTCTAAATATTCGTTTACGGTATAGTATGCCTTTTCAACCAAAATACCTTTTAATTTGTCGTAAGTCAATTTGGTAATATCAAAAATAAATGGCAGTCGAATGAAGGGTTAACCCTTACCATATAAAATGTTGTCCGATTTTACTCACAAAATATCAAGATCCGTGTCAAAGGAGTGTAGCAAACATCGCGACACGTGAATTTTATATATATCGAGTCGAATTTACAATTGAAACAAGCGAAGTTGAATATAAACCTTTAAAAAGAAACATTCACTCAGTAAAAATGTGAAGTCGTATCGACGTCGGAGGAAAATCAGATAACGTTAAGAGATGGATTCAATCAAAACAATAAGAACCAATTTAAAAATGCAAATAATAATTTAACATTGTTATTTATATTGTGTTATCAATATTTTGATGACTGGCTCTCAACAACTGTGCATGTTTTAAGGCAGTTTCTGCCGCACACCAGCCTTTTGCGGAACCAACTGCCAGTGCAGGACTGGGAGCCTTCTAGAGAACTTGTGGCTTACATGGACTCCTGGAGTTGCATGTGTCCATGGGCGGCGGTTAGCACTTCACATCACACATCCTGTTACATCCACATTTTTTGAGTGGGAGTGCCATACTGTTACTTAGAGTTTCAGCTGAATGGGAAATACCACTCTCTCACGGAAAACCGGCGTAAAGTGATGCAATTGGACTTTGTTCATTTTGTAGTTGCGTTTCGTTCGCTGAGTGAGATCTTCCGGTGCCCATCTTTTCCCCTCCCCCCCCCCTCCCCATTTTCTAATTTACCTTTAAAGGCCGACAATGCACTCACAAGCTCCCAGCCGCGTGAGTGTCTATGGGCGGCGACTTCACCTTTATGGTGGGCGTCCTGCTCATTTGCCCCCTTTTCTAAATTGATGTGTAATAAATGTTCTATATAATTTACAACCGTGAAAGCTCAAGTATAGTTACTTCAAACTTGTCACGTATTATATCCAAAACTTTGATAAAATAACACTATAGAGAATATACTGTAGACTACTGGACACTTGTTGGTATGAAATAATTTATACAGCGTTGAAACCCACACTGGGATCCCCTTAGGTTGTGTGCTTCAATCTCTTTTATCGATACAAAAAATATTTAAGATTATAATTCAGAATATATTTCGTTGATATTAGAAAATATTTTTTTTTACACATGTTTGTGTGCATGTCATTGTTTATGTTTAAACACATTTCAATAATAGGTTTAATTCTTATCTTGATGTAGTCAAATAATTCTCAGACGAAATGGGATATTTAATCGGGCCGTGAACGATTGATGACTGAACGACATTGGACGCCGCGGGCTTAACAAAAATATTAATTGCGTGACGTTCACTCAATTTCCAACATGTCAGATTGTTAAACAGAAATGGAATGAATTGATACATAATTAAAGATAAACCAAGTCCTGTTTCACGGTCGCAGATGGTTTATCATCCAAATTTTCTCCATGTTTGATTTTGTTCCTTTTGGAGCAGAGACTATCGGACCTTTAGGTACAAGTGCACAGGCGTTTATTAAGGAATTTTGTAGGCGCCTGGTAGTAAGTACCGGTCTCCCAAGAGATGGTGCTTTCCTCGCTCAGCGGATAAGCATCGCGATACAGCGAGGAAATGCCAGCATTATGGGTACTCTGCGACAAGGAGCAAAGTTTTTAAATTTGTTTTGTTTAAACTAAGAGTATATTCCTTTCATTCTATAATAAGAAATAGACTTTCACATATACAGCATAGGCAATCAATTGTCAGGTGTATTTTAAACCGACAGAGATCTTCGATTTTCCGAGATCCTTGCAAAGGAGGCTTTGCGACAACTCCAAGAAATAATCTGCATTTACTAACTTGCTGAAAATTTTATGAGTCTACTTAGTTCAGTTATGCATCGAAAACAAACAAACATAGTTACCATCTAGGGGGCGTGATCACTGATAATGCTACCTATGCTAATATAATAATGCATGGAATGCTAGATGCTAACATAATATTGCCAGCTATGTGTTTAGAGCGATTTTCTCCCAAGCATTTTTATCGATTTAATAGTTAGCTTACTGATTTATCTACAAAAATAATACTGTGTCCACAAACATTGAATAATCCAACCGATTGTTATATATTCAGCTGAGTTCCCACGGGACAAACGTGATCGTAATAAACGTCCAATTGGTTTTCTATTGACACAATGTCCCTCGTATTCCTCAAATTGTATGAATACATTTTCTCTAATAGAATAATCGAACTGATTGCAGTAATATTCCGCAGTCGTTCAAAATCAAAATCAAAAAATACCTATTCATATAGGCCACCAAGGTACACTTATGAATCGTCAATAAAATAAGTTATCAAAAATTTCGACTCCACAATTACTGCCAGTTCCCAAATCGAGGGCGTAGAGCATAAGAGAAGAACTGGCAACTCTCAGTACGTGTAATGTTCAGTACGGTTGTAAAGATCTGCAACCATTACACCATGCACCAGAATCCATATTAAATAAAAGCATTTTAAAAAGAATAAACTGTACTCTCATCGATGGGGATAGCGATATAGGAGCACACATTTATGTTATAGTGTGATTGCTTAGATTACACCGTCCCTGTAATTTTTTTCCGGCTCACGAGACATCCATAGCTGGCTGAGGTTCACTTCCGATTTGGCCTCCGCCAGCAAAGCTCCATTAATCGTTTCCAGCACCAGAATGTGACAATTTTATGACAGTATTAGTGGTAGTGGAATATTAATTAATTAATTGTAGTTTTAATTGTTTTGTATGTGTTTTTCTTTACATCGTTCGTAAATAAATCTGATACATACGCTTCTTAAAGTGAAGGGCTACGATAAAAAAGCCTGCGTCTATATGGCCCTAAATGATAAGCTTTTGAAACGGCGGATCTGTGAACTGAGTTCCTTATGGGTTCTCAGAGCTGTAAGTTGAATATTTGAACATTTTGTCACTTAATCAACTTTGGGTTAAGACACTTTTTTGTATACATAGTATGGAAGAGATTTAAAGGTTCTATTGATTTCAATTTTATTTATTTGAATATTACTTTTATTGAAGCGATTTTTACAGTAAATTCGTCGCAAATTAAGCTTGCGTGTGGCAGTGTAAAAATTGACGATTCAAAAGTGTCTTTAGTAAGACCTAATTGAATATAGATGTTTTAAGTTTGAGTTTAAACTCAATACAATGTCAGTTGCTTCAAAGCGAAACCGATATTATTATTTCAATTATAAAATGAGAAAGAAGTGGTCGTTCGATTGTCTGCTTTTTGTAGTTGATTTTTATGAATGAGGAGGCAAACGAGTAGGCGGGTGGTTCGCTCCTTTTTTTGAAGGTCTCCAAGTTTTAACTTCTTATTAAGTTATAGTTATAATTCAAATATTGTTGACATATAAATCATTTTAAGGCAGCAAACCATTCTTAGTAAATACCTTATCTACGTTCAGAGCTAACCGCATTGTTATGAAAAATATGACAGTTTAAATACATTTTAATGAAATTGTGGCGCGAAGTTTTCTCTTTGTTGTTTCAAAACTTTGAAATGTATGCACTATACAAAACACACAGACACCACACGTGCTGTCATCTATTTCAACTTAATTGTCAACTTTGACAGTGACAGCTCAAAAATATATTAACGTCAACGTAAATCGTTTCAATTTTAAGAGAATTAATCAGTCTATAGTAGAAATGAGTATTACTACGTACAATAATGTTTAATTATAATAAAATTTAAACGAAAAAATACGTCTGCCTTGATGCGATATAATCAAATCTATTTCTGACAATATCACCTGGCACTGCCAGCATATTAAGCATCAAAAGCCACGGATAGCCCGCTATGGTGATTTCAGAACGGTCCTGGAGTGTCCCTTACAGAGATCATTTCAAGAAGCTTGAACTGCTGTAATTCTGGAAGGCTTAACTAGCACCAAACGCAAAACGGAGAACGGCCCTGTCTATTTGCTGATGACGGAGCTTGCAAACATTATAATAAGAGATGCGTAAAGAGCGTACCACGCCCTAAAAGGCCGGCATGCGGGCTTCCAGCCACGTGTCTACGGCGAATTCACCTTTATGGTGGGCCTCCTGCTCGTTTGTCCTGTGTAGTGTATTTTGCCTGTATAGTTTGATTTAGTATTGTTTTTTTTTGGTAAAATTTATTTACAATGTAACTTATTCACATACATGTCTTGTATGTTTGTATAGTTTTATATTTATCTATGCTTGTTAGCGGTGTGCCAATCAAATAAATATCACATTGAGCAATTAGATTTGCAACTAAGTTATTGCGATAAAAAGTTTGACCTATATAAATTAGATATAATGGAATCTTAACCCTTCGGGACGGAGTCTTAAGACAAATACCACAGTCGGGAACTGTCAAAATTGAAAACAGTCACCTGTTTAACGATTAACGGATTACGTTATTCCTATTTGCAAAATCTGTTTAAGTTTGAATAGAATCATGATATAGTGCAGTGTTTTCCCAAAGTTTTTAACGCCATCCACCTTAACATTCCAAAAATACTTTGCTCCTATACATAATTCTTCCTAACATTAAAATTTTTTTTTGTTACCTTAAGACATATGATAAGTTTGAGAAAGAAATCACTATGACATTCAATCATTTTATTTACTCCCCTTAATTATCAAACTGCCCTCCTGTGGGGCGTGGATCCCACGTTGGGAAACACTCAACTGTCAAGTAAACACACGCTTTCGTCTGCTTTTATTAATACTAAAAATTTAAATGCATCTCAGACATACCACTTAACACGATTAATTTAAAGCTTTAGTTTATATTTTGTATTTTACTGTATATCCTTGACATTACTTGTAAATTTATTGATTGTCATCAAACTAATTACACCAACAAATTTCTTGTTCGTTTGATTTCACAAAATAATCATTTTTACTGAGCTGTTGATGCCCAGATAATTTCGACATACGGTTTACTATATACAATCTTAACCACTCTGACACTAAAATAAACATTAGGTTTCTGGATTCTATATAAAAGATATATATTGCAGTCTAGTATATATTTATTCTATTCTAAGTTTGTAGTTCTATTCGCCTGGGATCGTTGGAGCCATAATAAATGCGGACAGGAGATGTATATATGTCAAAAAATATCATGTGAACCAGAAATAGATAAAGTTTAGTTTCAGATTTTGGTTACTTGGAAAATTATAGTTGGCATTTGTAATCCTGCTGGTGCAGGTCCATGGGTGCCGATTATCTCATCCGAAGTGACCCACCTGCTCGTTTGCCTACATACAAAATATAGTTTAATAAATAAAATTGTGTGGCAAAATTAAATAAAAATAAACACGCACGTGTTAGCGTTACATATATTTTGTCTAATAGTTGTACTATTCTCTATATTAATTAACTATTTAGTACTTATATTTTTCAATACATCATTATATATTATGCTTAATTATCTATTGTCAGGATTATAATACATATATAATTTGCAATATCAACCAAACACAGTAATCATTGTCATAACAGTTATATTTACTAAAAGTAACTGTTTAATAATAATTTTACTAATGTACAATCAAGGAATAACACTTACGTTTATCTCGTTTGCCAATCGAACCCAGAATGGCCGCTTACCACAGAAATAACAAAAGCTATCGAACATTATTCTAAAATGCTTCTAATCAATTCATTTAACCAAAAAGAGGTTCTAATGAATTTATTTCACAAAAGAGGTTTTAACAAATTCATGTATAATCAGAGATATGATTATACATTATATAACATCGTCTTACTATATGTAACATCAGTATATTAATATGTACCATATTAATATACATATAACACAATGATGGCATTCATAATATAACGTACACATTCTCGAAGCTATACAGACAATAAATTGCGAATGCATAGAGTGTAATAGATTATAGAATATAGAGTATCGATATTTTAAATTTTAAACCGCGCGGAATAATGACATTCTGTCTTGGCACCGGATGGAGCCCCGGGCGTATCCTTGATACAGTTAGCTCAAGCGAAAATGCATTAAGTTACTTTCTTAATCATTTTAAGCTGTTTAAACGTAATGCCGAAATATTATTTGCATTTGCAGAGTCAAAATATTAGACAACAGAAAATATAGCTTACGCCTTCAAATTATATATTCTTAAATTAATACAATTTGTGCTTCGTACAGCGGAATTAAACTGGCAACACAGTCTCGAATAAAATATGAATAATATATTTTAAATTTATAAAGTACAGGCAACATCTACACCTGCAATCCTTGTAAACCTCTTTTGTAAGTTGAAAACTCAGAAAACTACATGTCATTAGAACATTATTTAAGTACACAGACCATGGACAATGCGGTAATGTGATCAGGTATGAGATGTTCACGATGACAGAGTAAAGACAATTTTAATATCATAAATCGTATAACGAAGTTTTTCACCAAGAGGTTATTATTAAATTGGCGGGAAATAATAGTCCAGGCGTTATCTGTTACACAAACTTGAGGTTTATATTTAACACTAGCTGATCCCGACAAACGTTGTTTTGCCAAAAAAAAAGACAATTGCTCTATAAATAGATGTTGGCCGATTCCCAGACCTACTCAATATAGCCACAAAATTTCATGAGAATCGGTCAAACCGTTTCGGAGGAGTAAAAGAACAAACATTGTGACACGAGAATTTTATTTATTAGACTTTGTACGGATATGTGAGAATCAATTAAACATCTTTAAATAATGTTTGCGTTTTTCATATATTATTTATATAAAAAATACACCACATTCTTTGTAATTCTAATAAAGTTATGAAAGTCATGTGAACGGGCAACACTTTAAATAAATTGTAAACACATATACATATTAATAATATCGTAATATTTGTTATTAAATTCATAATGCGTTCATTGATGTTTGTCGTTATAATTTCACAAAGTCAAAGGCATTCCAACTTTTCACAATGGCGGCATAAGCGTGTTGCCTTAACCTTTGACGATATTTGATAATTTGAAATCTTTACATAGGATTGGACAAAGAGGTAACTCAATTATGGATAACCGTTATAACAAAAGTTGTATTACCCGCGGCGTTACTGAGTAATTTTGAATAGGCAACACTGGAAGCAATAAGGCAAAATAGCGTATTTTAGTTCAAACATAGATTTTTCTAGTTCTTTTGGTGTATATTTGAGACTATCTAGATTTGTATTTTATGATGACACACGGTATGGTGTTCTTCGAAATTTTTATAGTCATAAACCCTTGGCGGTTTTAACATGAATCGATTGTTAATGAAATTTATGAATATACAAAGATTAAAATATGTGTAATGTCTGTGTTTCTAACATATATTTATAACTATGTTATATATGAATATTCTTTTAATTTCTTATGTGATATTACACTTTCTATTTTTTGTATATGGCATTTTTCAAATAGACATTATTTACATACAAAATTCACATCTCACTTTCACTCAAAGCGTCTACAATATTGCATGAGATTGCATTTCAAACGCAACGACTTTTCCATGTGAAAATGTAAAATTCTTACTACATTGAATATTTTTCTATTTACAATTTTAAAATCTTTGATACTTACAAAAACATTTAATCTTTTATTATCAGTATGTTTTACGGGTTACGCGCTATTAACACAAACTCGGGAATTGCAATAGTCTATTCTTTGAATACTCACATCTTTCAATATATATATATATATATATTTATTTTATTAAAACTGTTTATAGCTGCGTTTGACAATTAAATCACAACGCACTGTTTAAAATTTAAATTACCCGTGTAAGTGTTGTTACATTTATTGGTTATAAAAAACAAGATGGCCGCTCG
The DNA here is from genome assembly GCA_951799465.1 of Leptophobia aripa. NCBI lineage: Eukaryota > Metazoa > Arthropoda > Insecta > Lepidoptera > Pieridae > Leptophobia > Leptophobia aripa. The sequence continues at coordinate 1,523,808 of OX637284.1, forward strand.
TCTGTCAAATGTTTTACGCGCCAAATAAAGATGGATCATTTATGTTTTACAGACAATAAGATTTCATTATTCACCGAAGTGGTGCTTGTTTTTGTTTAATGAGTTTAATTTTGTTTATTAATTACAGTTGTTTGGATTTAAACCAAATTTTAATTGTGAGACGTTACGTAAATCCGGTTTAAGTGAGCCATTATTTAAAAATTCGTGTAAAAGAAAACATATAATTTTATATCGATTTATTTTTCGCACTTAATAATATAATTTTGTTTATTAACGAGGAATTAATATTTAAATATACCTTTGTCATTGGGGGCATAATATATATTACATTCAGTAATTATGTTCAGAAGGTAGAATATTCAGAATGTCGTTACCCTCATATTTAACTTAGAGGTAACTCGAGCAGAATTCCCGCTTCCGTAGAATTACTAGACAATCTCATGTTTTAAATGTTACTTTGACATTTGACATTTATTATTTGTGTTTCGGTATTAAGCTTTTTTATTTAAAAACGTAAATGGAGGTCCCTAAATTAATTTTACCCCGGGGAAGGTTGTCTGCTGAATCTTTTTGATTTCTTAACTTGACTGAGTTAGAGCGTTATCATTATTTAAACTATTATTAAAGACGTTTTCAATCTAATTTAACGAATATCAGAGACAATTTAAAAACATTAATAAAAAGTACCATCACAATGGCAAATCGACAAAGTTCGCTATACCTCTTGCGAACAGTCGAACTGATAATCTGCTCCTCGGAAATATACCTGAAGATAAAATAAGATAAGATACCTCAGGTTTCTAAGTGAGAAGTTATCTTCTGAAATTGTGTTCCAGGACTGAGTCTTGGCAGCCTACACTTTGATTATTTTCGGGGGGTACTTTCGTAGCTCCCCTAATATAAGATTAATAACTTCGCGTATTTGCTGCTTATTCACATTTAAATGCCTCTCTTCTTTTTCATTCTGATCTCTCCTGAGCCACTCTGTTCCAACAACTAGAACATATAATTTAAAATTCGTGCCTAGCTAAAGTATTAGCTTTATATATACAGTAGTATATATATTAGATCAGAACGTGAGCTTTTGAGTCCCCGACGTTTTTGACATCAAGGCAGAATACGAAATTCCATCCGTACCACCCTGACGTCTGGCTCTCCTCAACAGTGCGTTTTAAGGCAGTTTCTGCTGCGCACCACCTCTTTGTGGAACCAACTTCCAGCAGCAGGTATTCCCGAGCCGCTACGACTTGGGGACCTTGAAAAAAGAGCGTTCCTCTCCTTTAAAGGCCGTCAACTAACTTGTAAGCTTCTTGGCGTTGCAGGTGTCCATGGGCAGGTTAACACATCACTCGAAGTGACCCCGCCTGCTCGTTTGCCTCCTCTTACATAAAAACAATCCGATACTGTCAACAAACCGCTAGAGCAATGTAACAACAATAAATAATTAATGTTAATGCTAAATTTAACTTAAAAGCTCACTGGTATAAAGTTATTTAAGCTATTGTGCTGTTTAAATATACAACAGACACGTGTGCAATTTGACAGTGCACGATTGACAAAGGAATGTGCAATACTTGAGCAAAATCTACTATGTAGAAAGAGACAAAGATACACGTCATTCGCAACTACTTACCGCATATGTCTCTCTCACACATCAACACATTTAAATTTTTAATATAACTCTTAAGTCTGACTTAAGAGCTGGTTTCTGGCTATTAGCATCGCGATACAGCGTTTAAAACCACCGTTTACTTTGTCACAAGTTTCGTATTTTTAAACTTATTACAAGTCTCTTTATTTGAGTATTAATATTGTTATTTAAAAATACTATGTTTAGTTATATTTTAATAAAAGTCAGTGTACTAGGTCGAGCCTGTGAAATAAATAAATAAAAAAGTTTATTACAAAGTTTAATAATAAATAAGGTTAAAACGTAGAACCGGAAATGGAATCTAAGATCAGAAACAACAATAACAAAAAAAAACGAAAAGAAAAAAAAATATATATATATACATATGAACAAGTAAAGTATCTTATGTGAAGAACGAGCATTTAAGTGTGATGTGTGATGTGATGTGTGTGTATTAGTGTGTGTAATGGTGTTGCTGTGTGAGTGAGTGTGCGAGGTTGAGTCTTAGTTTTTTTTAAAGAATTTCTACTTAGGCCAAATATATCCAAGGACAGATAGGACTCATTATAGGTTCTTGCTGCGCGACACAAGACTGAGTTTTGTCCGTAGCTTTTTCTTGCACGAGGGACCTGCAACAAGGCAAGGCTGCGAGTGGGATAGGCGGGTACCAGAAAGTTTATGCTTTCCCGTAGCCCGCTACAGTCTATTCTGCCCGAGACCAAGTCATGTAAAAGCGTCATATCATAATGTTCCCGACGAGATTCAACGGAGAAAATTACGGTATTGAGGCTTGGGTCTACCTAAGTACTCGTGGTACCAATGGCGGGTAACCCAGCACTTCTTCTACAATATAAACATATCTACTTTATATGAGCGAACTTAAAAATCATTAACATAACAATGGTATTTATTTATTCACACTTTATTGCACTTAAACAGTAGAAGTAGAATATATTAATACATATAAGAGCAACGGACGGCCTAATCGCTAATTACTGTAGTCTGTAACTTAGATAGTTCTTCGTTATTTATGTCTCTGTTATAAATATGAAAGTAACTATCATTTTATTAAGCAGAAGAATTGTTAAATTATACCAACTGTTATTTGCCGATATGTTTTGCAAATGGCGGAACATTTGCATCATAATGGGCTGTAAACAGAATAGATATTTCTATACGACTATACACAACCCAACCAATAGTTTTCAGTTTGATATTTTATAATAACAGATTATGTAAAAAAAAATAATATAATGTGGCTGGCATGTTTTTGTTTACTTTTTTTTATTCATTTTCAAACGCAACGGTTTGTCCGTGCCATGGTTCACTACGGTTTCTAGTTTTACACTTAAACCCAAACCGGAAGTCAGAGGACACTGACGCTATCCCGCGTCATCTCCACGTCGCATTGAATAGATTCCTTTCAAAGTCTGCTGGATGTTGCAGACAACAGTTTAGCGTGAGTGTCCGAATCTAATCTATTTAAGTAAAAATGGTAGGAGATACTCCCACGTACGCTCGCGTAGTTTAACATGCTGTGTGAGTCGTTACAAATTGGTAAAGGTGTAATTATATCAGAAGCATTTCTCATCTCATCTATACGCTTCGCATTTAACAAAGCACCATTTGAGTGGGAGGGCCATACTGTTACTAAGAGTTTCAGCCGAATGGGCAGGCACGGCCGGAGAAATACCACTCTCTCACAGAAAACCAGCGTAAAGTGATGCAATTGGGCTTAGTTCATTTTGTACTCGCGTTCCGTTCGGTGAGTGAGATCTTTCGGTGCCCATCCTTTACCCTTGCCCGGGAAACGGAATGGAATGAAATGGGGGGGTAGGGGAAGTAAGCTCTTCCTCTACCCCCCCATTTCCTAATTTCCCTTTAAAGGCCGGCAACGCACTCGCGAGCTACCAGCCGTGTGAGTGTCTATGGGCGGCGACTTCACCTTTATGGTGGGCCTCCTGCTCGTTTACCCCCTTTTCATAAAAAATCGGATGGATTATATATGAATGAATATACGATACGAAATTTGAGTAAACATTATAGTCGCTAAAACCGGTTGGTCGTTATAAGTTAATTCTAATGTATATTTCATAGAGATTTTACAAGATTGCCGTCAGCATTATAGTTACTCTGCCACAGGGAGCAAACTTTTTATGTTTTATTTTAATTTTTTGTATTTATTAGTTAATAAATAATGTTACGTTTGTTCTAACCTCAAAATCACAAGTGAAGAATTAAATGAATGAGTCGACTGAAGTTTAGGTAATTAAATACGTCCAGTGAAAATCACTAGATCAATAAATCTTCTTGAGTAGGATTGATTGCACGCTAATGACTGGCAAAGGTAATGTTAATTTAACCTTTTTTTAAATATGGTTAAGGACCAACGATCACACTTGTACACTTGTTTGTTCTTTTTTAAACTTTTCAAGCTTCGCAATTCGCATTATAAAACCAAAAAAGTTAAGCTGAATTTCTAGATTCTTCTCTTGGTTGCGAATAGGCGTGATTTAGTTTTATTTTTACAAGACATCCAATCATAGTTATTGTGACAGCGAAAAACTTACATAACGTATTTTTTTGGTAGCCTCTCTGTTCGTAATTTGGCCTTCAAAGCTCAGTTAGGGCTGGGCGACATTACCTCTGCGTTGTTATAATTCTGTATTTTTTTTGGATAAAATCTCAGTATTAGATTTCGGATTCAATTAATACCGCGATCATGATGACGAATGTTATGAACGCCATCTATCGAGCACATTGTTCAACACTTCAACCGCGCCCGCGCGCACTGCGTTATTTGTTATTTTTGTTACCTCTCATAAGTTTTAATATTAAGATTAACTTATATTAGAACATATTTAACAATATATAATATATAACAAATCAATCAATATAAGTGTTTAAAAGTTTTGAAGCAGTGGTTGATGTAAATTTTCATTTGACCATAACTTCTTTTTCTCTTAACCGATTTTGACGAAATAAAGTTTTGACAACGCTCCCAACTATATGTCCGTTCAGTCCATTCAGTTTTGAAGTTATAACGTACCAGACAGACAGACAAGATTTCCAAAAAATTTTGTTTTTGTTTCTGTGACTCTTCTTTATTTGCCCATTTTCAGAGAAAAATATTTAATGTACAGACATTTGATCTTTACTGTCTTATTATAAGTATAGAATACATTTACGGCCGAAGCCAAAAAAACACATACAGTTTTTAACTTAAATCTAACAACCTCTTATTACCAAAATGACAAAAGCTATCGAACATTATTCAAAAATGCTTCTAATCAATTCATTTAACCAAAAAGAGGTTCTAATGAATTTATTTCACAAAAGAGGTTTTAACAAATTCATGTATAATCATAATGATTATATATATAACATCGTCATACTATATGTAACATCAGTACAAACCATATATGTTATATGTATATTACGTCCACTATCATTCCTAACCCTATCATAAAAATGTCACATTCTGATGCAGAGCTAAGGAAACGATTCATTAGGGCGTTCATACACGGAATTGGGCTTTGCCAGCGGAGGCTTGTTCGAAACCGTACCTCAGCCAGCAATGGAAGCCTCCTGAGCCGGTAAAATTTATCAGGGGCATGTAATCTTAGCAATGATTGCAGAATATTACTGCAATCAATGCCACCCCTGATTATCTTCCAGGCAAACTTCACTAAGGCCATTTCCCTACGCCGGTTTATGTCATTATACCCTAAAAAGCCTAATAAAAAAGCAGTCGTCTACATGAACGGATAATAACTATAATTTCTTCGGTAAAAATATCTTAGAAATATCTTTATTTACATAAAGAAAAACTCTACGTTTACTGCCAGTTCCCAAATCAGGGGTGTAGTGCGTACGTGAAGAACTGGCAAGAAACATTCAATTCCTTTTAAAAGATCCCTCTATATTAAAATCGTTTTAACATTTTAACCCACAGATTAAATCAAATTGTTGATAGTACTTAACCGTGGCAGTTGAAGTCGTTAAGACTTATTGAATAAATTTAAGCCAAGATGATTAATTGACTATTAATTACGTCACCGCTTAAGCCTTTAACAATACGAACAAAACGTCGTATTTTATGTTTTATTAAAGAAGCCTTCATATACAATCGGATTTAAAAGGTTTTTTTTTAACGGGCAACGTGTACGCCTCTATAACAAAATCCAAAACAATCTGTTGACTTTGTGAGTAAGGAAATTTAAAAAATTAGTTGAACGGAAGCTTTTAGAGAAAGCTTTTTATGAATTGTCAGATTATTTTGTTGATGAAAAAGTTTGGTAATGAATTAGCACCAGCTTAGCCTTTCTTCAAAAAGTGTACTGGGATCATTTCCACAAAAAAAAATCAACCGAGCCGAGTTTCTTGCCTGCTTCTTCTCAGCTTGGTCGCTTACGAACAGGCGTAGAATCACTTAGAATTAAGACGCTTCCAAATGGTCCTATGTACCTTAATTAACAAAGATATTTTGACTGACATTGTAAGATTTAATTTTTTAATATATCTTTATAACTGAACAACTGTGTAAATAAAAATAACAAAAATTAAAGAAACAAATGAAACTGTTAAAAAAATAATCATGAATTCGTATTTTTTATATAGAAGAGCAAACGGGCAAGAATCACACCAAAAAGGTGAATTCGCCGCCCATAGACACTCACGTTAATTCATTTGTGATGAATTTGATTATTTAACTTTCATAATTATTTGTTATTTGAAGGCTTATTTTATTATTGAAAGTTAATGAATAGCTGAAAGTTTGAGACGCTAAACCTTTCAAAGCTTGAGATTAATCTGTGGTAAACTTGTAAATTGCGACTCATTTCTTGTATATAAACAATAACTTAATAGTAATAAAAACGTTATTTTTCCCCCTCAAACCCCCCTATTTCAAGATATATCTAGATAAATGTGGGGAAAAAGGTGTTTCAACGGTTGCCTGGAAGAGATCACTTTTCAGTAGGAAATTGGATTCTAAATAAATATTTAAATAAGACTTTATTATCGTACGCTTTCATTTTATTTACACTACAATTGCCTTTTTTGGTCTTTCTTATTCTCGAGTCCGTTTTTTATATACACAAGAGGGGGCAAATGAGCAGGAGGCCCACCATTAAAGGTGATGTCGCCTCCCATAGACACTCACGTGCCTGGGAATGCGTTGCCGGCCTTTTAGGTAGTGGTACTCTTTTGTTTTGAAGGACCCTAAGTCGTAATGGTTCGGAAATACCGTGATACCAGCTGGTTCCATAACGTGGTGGTGTGTGGTAAGAAATGTCTTACACAACGCGCAGTGGTGGAACGACAGGCATCAAGGTGATACGGGTGGAATTTCGTATACTGCCTTGATGTCCCGAGATGAAATTCAGCTGCAGATATTAGGAACATCTCCTCCGAACACTCTCCATTGTAAATGCGATAGAAGATGCTGAGAGAGCCACCGTCTCTACGTTTGAAGAGATTTTTAAGTACTGGCAGTATTTCTGACGATTCACAAGTGTCTTGAACTTATGTGAATAAAGATATTTTTGATTTGATTTGACAGTTGGCATAGGTCCCTGCTTCGTTTTCGGTAAATTCCAACATGTTTCCTCACCATCACTTATGGTGTTTCTCTGGCTGCTCTGTTTAACTATTTTAGTCCACTTATTATTTCCTCTTTCTTCTTTCATTCATGCCTTTTTAATTTTACAAACCTGTATCTTGGTATTCCTTCTTACTTCTATCATATTCCCTTCATGTAGCAAGTGGCAATGTAATTCAATATCTCTTTATTCAAGTAAGTCTTTATGAAAACCACTTGAAGAGAGACACCAAACACTTTTAAATCGTAATTTTTTACATCACCACCGGTTCGGAAGGAGCTTATAAAATAAATATTTCACGTGAATTTTATCACACGATTAATTCAAATAAAGCTTTAGCGACACAAGAATTAAACTGTCCAGATGCTGTTGTTGATACAAGGATCTTTGTCTTCTAAATATTCGTTAACTTTAATCAGAACACTAATGTTTGGGATTATGTATTATAAGAATTGCAATAATACATGCAATATAAGAGGTTGTTTTTATTTTGAATGTTTATATTTTTAATAAAGACAAAATATTCTTAATATTAACCTAACTAAAATAAGTAACTTAAAATAAAACAAAACATAAAACTAAAACAAATTTAAAAAGTTTAGTCCCTGTAGAGTACCCACAATGCTGGTGGCATTTCCTCGCTGTATCGCGATGCTTATACGCTGAGCAAGGAAAGCACCAGCTTTAGGATCACCGGTACTGACTACCAGGTGCCTAATTAATTTTTTAATAAGCGCCTGTGCACAAGCACCCCATGGTCCAAAAGTCTGTACCCCAAATGGAAAAAAAATATAGATTAATTAAGTGGTTGTTAGATTTAGGTTGAAAATTGGATGTTTTTTGGCTTCGGCCGTAAATAAGTTATTATATAATAAATAATACGCTCAATTGTTTTACGTAATACAATTCTCGCAAAGAAACTCTTTTAATATTTTAAATGGCATAAAGAAAGAAATACCGCCTCAGATATATTTATCTTCAAATGTTCTTTGTTTTGTCTTGACAGATATGTCAAGCACAGAATCACTTAGTAGGTAACTATGAAAGAAAGCTTATGAAAACTTATAAAAATAATCACATTATTAAACTCAAACTCAAAATATCTTTATTCAACTAGGTCTTTATAAAGACACTTTTGAATCGCCAATTTTTACACTACCACCGGTTCAGAAGGCAGTCATCTACCGAGAAGAAGCGGCAAGAAACTTGATAGCTGCTCTTTTAAAATAAACAATTAATACAAAATTGTGCTACTGACAATTGTAAGGCTACTCAAGAATTGAACTGTCCCGATGCTGAGCCAATTGCCGACACATTAAAGGGATCTTTGTCCTCTAAATTATATTACCTGGTAAATACCTGGTATTTAAATGTATTTTTTCTTCTCTTATGACGTTAAAATCTCTATTACAGTAAAGTTCTTTACTGCTTTGCTTTTTTTTATAGAAGAGGGGGCAAACGAGCAGGAGCCCCACCATAATGACACTCACATGCTTAATTAAGTTTAGTTATTGTGTATTTAGAATGTTTAGATTTTGCACTTTATCAAAGTTTACTTTCAATTTCCTCTTTTGTTACGGTTTACCTGGAAGACATCGCTAATAAGGCCGCCGGTTTCTCACCTCATAATTTTGCATTTTGCGTGTGCATTTTTATATAACTAATTGTTAATAAATAAATTAAGTTTAAATGCCACATACTTTATTATAACCCAAAGGTTAAACACTTAAACCTTTTATTAAGAGCTTAATATACGATTTAATTGAATTTGCCGAAAATTTTCAAGTGAGTAATTTCGCGTCTTTGATGCTTTTGTAATTAATAATCGTATGGCCCTTCTGATCTTGTCAAATTGATACTCCGGGGGAAACTGTCTCAACTATTATGGGTTTTGATTAACTATTCAACATACCGTTACCATATAACTATGCATCTCCTATCGTATATATCATGGGAAGTTCTCTCATGAACTGTTCGGATCGAATACCTGCAGGGGAATTCCATCACCGCACAAGGTAGAATACAAAATTCCATCCGTACCACCTTGACGTCTGGCGCTCCACAACTGTGCGTTTTAAAGCTACTTACTTTAATAAAAGAGCGTTTTCTTATAGAAGAGGGGGCAAACGAGCAGGAGGCCCACCATAAAGGTGAAGTCGCTGCCCATAGACACTCACGCGGGAAATAGGGAAGTGGAGGGGTAGGGGAAGAGGACGGGGGAGGGGAAAGGATGGACACCGAAAGATCTCACTCACCGAACGAAACGCGAGTACAAAATGAACAAAGTCCAATTGTATCACTTTACGCCGGTTTTCTGTGAGACAGTGGTACTTCTCCGGCCGTGCCTGCCCATTCGGCTGAAACTGTAAGTAACAGCATGGCACTCGCACTCAAAAAAGGCCGGCAACCCACTTGTAAGCCTCCTGCGTAGCACTTCACTCAAAGTGTACTTAGTGTATTGCCCGACTATACTTTTGCCTCCTGTTACATAAACAAAAATAATATTTGATTTAAACATGTATTACCGAACCTATACGACTTAGGCGCGAATGATTTACGGTTAGTTAATCTACCTGCTCCTTTACTTCAAATGCGAAAAGTGTCAGAAACTCCATTTATCAACAACCTAGACTTAAGTCATATGTTAACTCAGAAGATGGTATGATTAGAGCCTGAAAGAAGTGAGCATCCTGGTTTGCCACCTCATCTATAAAAGATATACTAAAAAGCATGGAATGCACCAGTGTCTGCTTTGATTAAAGAGGTGGGCATGTTAAATGAAACATTTAAAGAATATTTAGAGGACAAAGATTTTATTGTGTCAGCAATAGCTCAGCATCGGGACAGTTTAATTCTTGACTAGCCTTACTTAGTAACTTTTCTTATTTGAATTGGTCAAGAAACATAATTTTATATAAAATGTTTATTTTATAAGAGCAGACTATGTTGTTTCATGTCCGCTAATAACTATATTATATTCTTCACATTCAAATCGTTTGTCGTTAATACAATAGATTTTTATTGTCGTATTGAAATGTCTGGATTTCTTAAATGAGCTCATATGGCTCGCAGTGGGAACATTCGAAATGGCTGTGAAACTCTTAGTCTGCAATTTTCAAGGGTCAAAGCCAAACACAAATACTTTTACAATTAATTTTATGGTCAATTATAAAATATACGTTAAAAATGTTTTGTAAGTATTTATTGTCGATAAATGTTGTTAATATCAGTGAGAAACTATTTTATTTATTTTTTATTTCTTACACAAAAAGCTTACACATCGAAAATAGATCAAAAACAAAGCCAAGACAAGGTCAAAACATACAATCTAAAAAAGAATCCAAGTTCAGAAAAAAATAATACAACAAAAAAAACACGAACAGAAAAAAATAAATAAAAAAAATGTTGATAAAAAAATAATAAAAAAAACACACTAACAAGATATAAGTATAATAATTGTATATTAACAAACAGAGGAGCAATAATAAATAAATTAATAATTAGTGTTTTAAACCAACAAATCCTAATATTATTATTACTATATGAAAGTTGTCTTTCAAATCGGAGATTGTTCATCCACACAAAATAGAAGAGTTGTTTTCTTTTTATAAAGTACGACCATAAATTTTGCTGATTTGTAATGTTACTGAATGTGTGACTATAGACATACTGTCAAATAGGTTAAGTTATTTAACACACGTCCCGACAATATGTATCCTAGGAGAAAATCCCTTATTCCACGATAAACTTCATGAGAATCAATTTATACACAACGTTCAATATTATGTTTATGTTCCAATAATTGGTAAACTCGGTTTAAATTAAAACTTTCTCACTCTGTATTGTTAATACAAAAGGAATTTGAAAAATCGTTTTATAATTGACAGAGGTGTGGTGATATTTCTATACTGACTTTCTGATTTTTTCAACCGCGTCCTATTTTACTTCAAACTCAAACTCAAAATATCTTTATTCAAGTAGGTCTTTATAAAGATACTTTTGAATCGTCATTAACACTACCACCGGTTCGGAAGGCAGTTATCTACCGAGAAGAACCGGCAAGAAACTCGATAGCCGCTCTTTTAAAATACACAATTAATACAAAATTGTGTTACTTACAATTAAAATAACAAAGCATCGTAAGGCTACTCAAGAATTGAAGTGTCCCGATGCTGAGCCGATTGCCGACACATTAAAGGGATCTTTGCCTCTGAATTATATTAACTGGTTAATACTGGTATTTAGATGTATTTTTTCTTCTCTTATGACGTTAAAATCTCTATTACAGTAAAGTCCTCTAAATATTTATTTACGTTTTTCATTAATTACTTCCCTAAAGTTTTGTTAGTCTAGAAACAAAATTCATCGAAATTGGTTAAGTAGTTTAAGCGTGCAATCGTAACATCCACACAGAAAGTTACTTTCTAATATTAGTGTGGTAAAGCAACCGACCGTAGCATGAATGTGAACAATAGTATTTAGTTAACTACTATGATATTATTGGGTAGAATGCTTAGGTAAATACCGAAGGGCCTAACTTAGAAGCGTGTGGATGCTATTGGTGTTTTTATCGTCTATGCAAATCGTGTAACGGTCCTGTTAAGAGATTATGTCGTATTGTGAATGTGGACGAGTCGGTTGATGTTTTTGCCGACTCTCTACTTACCTTTCGTAGAGGCATTTTAAACAATTTAAAAAAAAACAAACCTTTGAATCCTAGTAGTGGTAACACGTATGTCGTATTTTGTTCGTATTATTATGTACATTGTATTTTCTTATTGTACAATGCCTCAAGTTCCCATTTAATTGTCTTATGTGTATATTTTGTTTTATTATCTTATAAGTTTATTGTTTTTTTTAAATATATTTAGCACATAAGATGTTTGGGGACAGATGTAATAAAAAAGCATTTGCCACCTTTCCGGCTTTAGCAGGGGAGCCATCCCCACAGTCTTGGCGTCATTTGCATTTTAGACCTCTGTAAAAAATCGCAGTTGTATAATTATAATCGATTAGCATCGCCGTGATCCGAACAATCGTTTTCAAAAGAAGGTTAGGAAAACCTTTGTTCGTTTATAGTTCTACTTGGAAATTATTGTTAAACACTTCATATTTCTTTGTCGGAAAACCTCCTTTGTAAATGTTCCCCTCCAACAATAACCGTCGGACAACACGAAAACATATTTTATTTATGTTCCGATTTTCCAAACGATCCGGTTAATCTGATGTCTTGTGTACGAGTTACATTAATAACCACTGTTTTGCTGTCTGCCAAACACGGATGAAATTGACATTCGACATAGTCCAAGGCCCCGGTATTTTAAACTGGTAGTAACTACTAATTCTAACTACGTAGTAACTGTTAAAATCACCAAAAGACTAATCTCTTAAAAACACGGCGACGTTACATAACAATGTCATTGTTTTATGATGAATTGATGCATCCGTGTAAAAGCTTTCGTCAAAAGCTTTTGATTATCAAAAACTAGAACTTGTTTAGAAAACTGTTGCATGATTCGAGGTAAAAAAACATAATTTTCAAACGTCAAACGCGGAAGTACAGTAAAAAGTTAAGTATATGAGTACTTTCAATTATAATTTTTATGTTTACCATAGACTGTAATACGTTTCCTTGCAAATAATCGCACAAACTTCATAATCATATATTCAGTATTATTATATATTATATGTCTAAAAAAACTTATATTAACTATATAATTTAACAAAACAGTATACCCCAACAATGAAAAACATACCATGGCCAACTAGAATCTATGTAGTCTGTTTGGCCACAGACTACATAACTAACATCAATATAGATTTTAGCATTTTATATAAAAACTATTTGCTATTTTTTATCATAATTAAAAATATATTTCATTCGTATAGCTTGCGATAAGTAATTTTGGTGTCGTACGCGTAAAGTGTTAGCCAATATTACCATGGCCACCTTGAATCTATCCAAGTTTTCCCGCCTAAAATGCACGGTCTCAGTTCGGCCACAGACTACATCACTGACATCAATATTTATGCATTATTATATAAAAACTATTTGCTATTTTTTATCATAATTAAAAAATAATTTTATTAAATAATAAATTTGTAGGAGGAATGAAGTGTAAAGCCAATATTAACCAGCGACAGCAGAGCACATGAAAAACAGAATGATTGTTGTCACTACTTATCACCGTAAATTTTGGGATGGCTTACGTTCGGAATAAGGTTGCCGTCTATATGTATTTACTGTCTATGAACTTATTTAAAGATGATTGTTCAAACACATATTAAATATAGATATTTACTTGTAAACGTTGTTTCGCTAGGGGTTGGTGATAAAAAAAATAAAAAATACGGTTTGTGTGTATTTTTAAATTATAAAGAAATAAACACAAAAATTACGTCAGTAAGTTTTTTAATGGTGAACAACCCTTAGGAGTATGGCAAAATAGATAGTAGCCGATTCTCAGACCTACTGAATACGCATACAAAATTTGTCATAACTAACATTGTGACACAGAAATTTAATATATTCGATTTCATTAATTCTAGAAACTTATAGTAAGCATTATTATTATACGTTATTAAAATTAACGTTGTAGCCTAGTGTATAATATATGTTTAGATACATTTTCCTCCAATTAAGCCTGATTTTCTTATGCTTTCACGATACAAAGAATAAAAGTAAAAAATATATTTTCCTTTAAAATAACTACTATATAGATTATTATTAAAAATAAATTATACTAACACTTATTACAATTTCTTTTTTTTTAATGAATAGAAACAATTTATACAGTAAACATTCTTAATATTAACCTAACTAAAGTAACTTAAAATAAAACAAAACACAAAACTAAAACTAATTTAAAAAGTTTGGTCCCTGTGGCAGAGTACCCACAATGCTGGCGGCATAACCTCGCTGTATGGCTATGCTTATACGCTGAGCACCAGCACCAGCTTGGATCACCCGTACTGACTACCAGCGGCCTACTTAATTCCTTAATAAGCGCCCGTGCACTTGCATCCCATGTACCAAAAGTCTCTACTGCAAAAGGAAAAAAAAAACATAGTTTGAGGAAAGACTTTTCTACTTCCTTTAAAATACATCACAACATTTTATAATACACGCACGTACAGTCGACACGTAATCAAATCACGTATAATTATAATGTTATTGCCCACTTCATAACACCATTATTTGATAGATAATTCAATATTATCGTTATTTGAATAATCGATTGACGTGAGCCGACTCAAGATAAGGTGTGGGCTATGACCCGAAGGGAGAATTATCAATTCTGTTGAATGAGAACACCCCCTTCAGAGAAACGTTTTTACTCGTTAGCATTGTTGTTTATTAGGAGTCACTCGAGTTATATTTGGATTAGATAGAAATTCTTTAAAAAAAAAAAGACTCAACCACGCACAATCACTCACACAGAAACACCATTGCACACACTAATACACACACACACACACTTAAATGCTCGTTCTTTACATAATATACTGCACCTTTTCATATATATACATATATATATATATATATATATGTATATATACATGAACAAAAATAAAAATATATATGTATATATATATATTTTTTTTATTCTGTTCGTGTTTTTTTTTCTTGTATATTTTTTTTCTGATCTTGGATTCTATTTTCGATTGTTTGTTTTAACCTTATTGTGGCTTTGTTTTTAATCTATTTTTATTGTGTAAACTTTTTGTGTTAAGCTCTATACAGTTTAAGAAATAAAAAAAATTAAATTGTTCCTGATTGATAAAACCTCTGGACAGATATGTTTTAGAAGTAGATTATATATATGTGTATACTTCAATGATACATGATTCACTCTGGTCGTGGGAAGCTTTTTAAATATATAACTTCTTGTTCAAGTCAAACGTAAGTCAATACAATGTAATTTTTAACTAAAGTTACATTTTCTCAGAAACTGATTTAACTTAACTGATTGTACTTCTTGTGAAAGTTTTTAACAACATATTGACTGGGTCTCCGCTGCGGTGGTTTCTTATATATATGTCAGAGGAATACTATGTATGTACATTAATTATTTATATAAACTTTAATTTGTTTAATAATCCTCACCCTACATTTTTATTGGTTTAAAACATTCATTCTAGAGTTTTTTTGTCGTATTAATAGTCCTCTTACACTACATTAGGATTTGCTTTAATTTTAATAAAGTTTTAGAATTTTTAAATATACATATTTGGAATAACATTTGGGTGTTTGCAATTTCCCGAATGAAAATAACATGTTGTCTTATAAACAGTTTTTTTCTTGTACATAAAGAAATGTTCGCCATTTGGTTCTTCGGTCCAGACTGTGGTTACAAGTCGTGTATCTCACCACACGTTTAACAAAAACTCAAGTTTCTTTAAAAGTTTAAACAAAAACCATCACCGGAAAATTGACAAACTTTTAAGCTCCACAATTTACATACAATCAAACTTTGAAAACTTTAGGTGGGACAGCGCATCTATTATTTATACATTTAAAACACTATGACTATATAATATCAAAGAACTGGTTTCTGATTTAAGGTAGTAAGAGAGCAAACGAGCAGGTATACCATGGTGAAGTCGCCGGCACCGCACTCACGTGGCTGGGAGCTCGTGAGTGCGTTGCCGGCCCTTTCGCGAGTAGTAGCGTATAAGGCTTATTTTACTCACTTATTTTTCCATTTTCATGTGGATTTATTTGTGACGCAAACACGTATATTTATTACCAATAAATCTGTTCACATTTATTACTTGAGAACGTAAAACACTATCGATTCCTATAGCAGCTATTTTTTATGTCGTCTTGTACAGACAACTAACAATTTTCTTACTATAAAAACCTTTCTGAGAAGAATATATGTAGATTTTTGGCGTATTTAAAAAAAAAAAAGGTTTAATTTGCCATGATGTCCCTTAGAGTTTCAGCTGAATGGGCAGGCACGGCCGGAGAAATACCACTCTCTCACAGAAAACCGGCGTAAAGTGATGCAATTGGACTTCGTTCATTTTGTAGTCGTGTTTCGTTCGGTTAGTAAGATCTTTTGCTGCCCATCCTTTCCCCTCCCCTCCCCCATTACCTATTTTCCTTTAAAGGCCGGCAACGCACTCACGAGCTCTCAGCTGCGTGAGTGTCTATTGGCGGCGACTTCACTTTTATCGTGGGCCTCTTGCTCGTTTTCCCCCTCTTCTATAAAAAAAAATTATGTTCCTAAACCGTAAATATGATATAACAACAAAACAAGGACCAAAAAAGACACATACATGCATAACATGGGAAGTAAAACTACGTTTTGCTACAGATATAATTTACTCTCCTTGGTAGTCTTCTTAGAAGTATTTTTATTTACACTCAACGCTTGACACCGCCTACCACTGTCACTTTTGAATGCCCAACGACCCCAGGACTACAGGGTTACAAGGACTCTTAAGCCTACACCAGACGGACACTCCTCGGCAGTTATTCCTTTACATATGTATATCTTCCGCGTATGTTTTCCATACATAGTCAAGAATAGATGAGATTCAGATATCTCGGATGTGAGCACACTTATTTATTTATTATTTATTTTACAATTTATTGCACTTAAACTTGGGCGATCTCTTCCAGACAACCCACACGATAAAAGAATACTTAGAATATAATAAGACAGGTGAAAAAGGGTGCGAAGTATACAAATAATAATAATAATAATACAGAAACACAGACTTATATATACATAAAAAAAAAATCAGTAGACACGATGTGGCGGTGTAACCGCAACCAGTCTGACATAACCTTACATTCGTCAGGTAATTAACTGTTGGAGAGCTTTTGGCCTGATAGGTTATGAGTGTCCGTGGCAGAATCGATCACACTTGTCTATACACGAGTTTACACAAGTCATTGTTTGATAGCAAATAGATATTGAGTGGAATGCTCTTAGTTCTATCACGATATTTATTTGCGTAGTCCAGCCTCAGCCTCTATACGTCCGTGGAACAATAAAACAATACAAAAGCCTTTCAAACTCAAAATATTTATATACAAGTATGTCTATACCGGTTCGGAAGGCAGTTATCTACCGAGAAGAACCGGCAAGAAACCCGGCTTTATTCACAAAAGAAATATTCATACTAAGATTACATCGGTGTCTTAGTGATTTTCAAAGACCGCTCCACAGCTCTTATCCAACAACGAACCATGTATAATAGAAATAAATTAACACCAAAGCCTGTATTGGGTAGAATATACAATATTTTAAAATGTGTCCTAAATATACCTTTATTATAAGCCAAACAATTAAATTATTTAAAATGAAATATTAAAGCGTAAAATCTACTATATATATATATATATATATATATATATATATATATATATATATATATATATATATATTGTTTCCTTTCGGAATGTATAAGTCTGACTCCAATAAATTTGTTTTATATATTTAATTGTATATGTGTTTATTACATGACATGTGAGAAATTGTAAAAAAATTAAAATAGTTTACGCGTAAAGAGGTTTTAGTCCTGTGACTGAACATCTATAATATATTAGAAATTATATTCTTAATCGTTTATATGATACAAACTCACGATTTTCAATTAAATTGCAACAAAAAAAATCTCCATTAATATCTATATTTTATTTTATACGAAACAGTGCTCTAGTTACGATGCATACCTGGGAGACTGAATTAGGTCATGCCAATAATTCCCCAGTAACATGATAGCGAACAATTTGTTATTGCGTTACTAAGAAAACAATACGAGTATACAATTCATATTATTGACATATATATATATTGGACAATCACATATGTATAGCGTATTCATTATGATGCCTGGTAGTCAGTACCGGTGACATTTTCTTCTGCTTCTCTTATACAGCGAGGTAATACTCAGCGTTATGGGTACTCTGCCACAAGGACCAGTCAGTTTATTTTAATACGTAGTGCTTATATCAACTTGTAAATAAAACTATGACAATTATAACAATACCAACAATGCTCATCACGATTTTGATACCGAGGATAGAACGAAATATTCGTATCAAATATATTTAACTTATGTGGTTAGTCCCACAAGGTTTGCCTTACACGACAGAGATGCTACTTTATATATACAATGAATTCATACTTGCAAAGTCAAAATATCTTTATTAATTAAGGTACATAGGACCATTTTGAATCGTCTTAAATCCAAGTGATTCTACGCCTGTTCGTACGCGACCAAGCTGAGAAGAAGCAGACAAGAAACTCGGCTTGGTTGAGGTTTTTCTTTTTGGAATTGATCCCAGTACACTTTTTGAAGCAAGGCTAAGCTGGTGCTAATTTTTTCCTAAACTTTTTCATCATCAAATTAATCTGACAATTCATAAAAAGCTTTTTATAAAAGCTTCCGTTTAACTACTTTTTTGAACTTACTTACTGCGAAAATCCTACAGGCAAAATCTTTTAAAGCACAAAATATGTTTCAAACTAGGTCTTCAATAATTTGAATCGTCATTCACTATACCACCGGTTCAAAAGGCTATCTACCGAGAAGAACCGGCAAGAAACTCGATAGCTTCTCTTTTATAACATATATTTTATATATATTTATTTTATTTATTTATTTAACACTTTATCGCACTTAAACACTAGAAGCAAATGACATTAACAGATGTTAGTACATATAAAAGCAACGGGCGGCCTTATCGCTATTAAGCGATCTCTTCCAGACAACCCACACGATAAAAGATTACTTAAAATAAAATAAGACAGGTGCAAAGGGTGCAAAGTATACAAAAAAAAAAAAAAACATAATACATAAACAAAACACAACATACATTAAAATAAGAAAAACGAAAAGATATGCTAATTTAAATCTAGAATTATAAATAATTATATTGAAGACAAGAAATGCTTACGAAGAAGTGATTTGTAAGATGATAGTGAGGAGGCTGATCGAATAGGATATATAACTAGGTGATCCTGACAAACGTCGTTTTGCCAAGAAAAACTGTCTCTAAAAATAGATGTTGGCCGATTCGCAGACCTACTCAATATGCTCAGAAAATTTCAGGAGAATCGGTCAACCCGTTTCGGAGGAGTAAGGGAACGAAAACTGTGACTCGAGAATTTTATATATTAAATTATGTTACTTAGGCGTAACAAATAACAAGAGTACTGTAACTACTCGCTATATACTAAGAGATTATATATATATATATTTATTTATTTTACACTTTATTGCACTTAAACACTAGAAGCAAATGACGTTAACAGATGTTAGTACATATAAGAGCAACGGGTGGCCTTATCGCTAAAAAGTGATCCAGACAACCCAATACACTTGTTGTCGTGATAATAATGAAAACTATTAAATAGCACAATTTGTTTTTTTTTCAGATTTAATTTCCCGACACATCAGCTACTATACTCATCATAATGGTAAGTACACTAACTAGCATTTCCAAATAATTGATGCTTTTCAAATATTGTCACACTGTATTCAGTACATATTTGTTTAAAAATGTCCGTCACTACAATATATTTATATATTTTCTACACAGAATCACCTATCACCGATTACTTGTGAAGGTTAATTTTCTTATAACCTAAGGTTGTGTTCAAAATAAATAGGTCTGAGAAGATAACAACAATAAAGCTTAACTATATTTTTTGTAAACATGATCACTATTCAAAATTTATTTTATTTTATTAGTTCTAATACATAATGTATTGTTAACACTATAGGATTAATATTTACATTATAATCTTAAAATAACTAGAATAATTAAGTTCCGGCATCATTTAATTGTCCTACGATAAATTTAAAAACATAAGTTGAATACCTTAAAGTTTATTACGCTGTGAAATGTCATCCTTATTATTTCAATACGTGGTTTTTGAGTGAAAAACAAGTGCAGACATGTGAGCATTATAAAAAGATATATGAAAATAAAACCTGGCAAATATCAGCGAAGTGTTGTTTTTATAATGAGTGGTAATCGTGAAGTCGGCAATGCTAACACAACGCCTTGCCAATACCCTATGGATATACTTCTTTCGTTAAAAACAAATTAATTTTCCTCGTGTGTTAACCGAGCCATTAAGAAACAATGCAAAACCATCTATTTCGATATGCTTATCTGCAATATAACTTTTTAACAGTTTCCATAATAAAGCTATGCTAAACAGGGGTCACTATTGATAATATCCCATTCATCATAACGGTGATGGATTAAATACGTAAATTATTCATGAAATCATAATGGCCAATAGATTTATCGCGATGATTGATTTCGTCTTATGTTTGGTTTGGGAATTGTATTGATAATGATATCGCGTGTCGAGACGTCATGTCACGTGTGGGCATGTAACCAATCCGTTTTCAATTTGGTCTTAATCAATAAAAGTCGTAGTCTAAATATCTTTATTCACTATGGTACGTAGGACCATTTTGAAGTGTCTTAATACTGTGATTCTACGCCTAAGTCTAAGCTTGTGTTAACTCAAAATCAAAAATACCTTCACATAGGTAGAAATGTAAAGCTTACTGTAGTGATAAATATTATTTTACAATTATACATACAGCCAGTTCCCAAATCAAGAGCGTAGAACTGGCGAGAAACTCCCCGGCTCGTTTAAATTGCCAAGCATGTTAGCAACTATGTTGTATATGTTAAGCTTTAAAGATATATTTTGTTATGATTTAAATTGTGTATGTCTTTAACAAAAGAATTTATAATCAAAGATATCTTTGAATTGATACATATAGATAGTCTTTGTTAAAATGTCTTTAATGGAATAATTTCTTATCAAAGAAATCGTTTAATTGAACCATAGATAGATATATTTCAGGTGCTTTTTATCTATTTATATATAATTTAATAAAATTACGAAAACTGAAACGTTTATTGTCCAAAGTAGCAATTTCGTCTTTAAGACAATTTAAATTAACCTTATCTTAACGACTCTCCACAGATAATATCGTCCGTTATTTAAATAAATTTCCCCTTGTTGTCTCGTGATTAAATGATATATTTCACAACAAGCTTTGAGGCAATAAAATTGTACGAAAATAATATATAAATCAAAATTGAAATAATATCAAGACCTGACATGTATCTAGATTGTCTATGATAGAAGACGTCAAAGTTGAATGTCAATAAGTCTATGTTTTATTGTTGAATAAATTGAAGACAAATCCAAGAGTTTTACGGTTTTATTCAACAATAAACAAAAAAAAAACGAGAGAGTTATTGACATGTATCTATGTCAAGATGGTTGGCGATTTATATTTGGGTGCTAATGACCACATAACAAAAAAAATAATACGTAAAATATCATAACGAAATCATATATATTTTCTACGTTATAATAAGCTCATGTAACTTAAGCTTTTGTATTACAGCACACCCAAAATATGATATAAGCTTTATTCTTATATCACCTCCGGAACTTTTACGGACAAGTGACAAATACAATGGTTTATATAAATAACTTACAGTCATTGAGCCAAAGACTGTATTCCTTTTAAAGTTATCCAGTCTGTTAAAGTGCAAAGGCAGAAATATTTATGGCATTGAAGGGAAATTATAAAAAGCTTCTTTAACGCGATTTTTTATTACAATAACTTTTCAACTATATACAAAATACAAATATTTTTTTAAAAATCACGTCCACAAATCTCTTAAGTTGTTCATATATCTTCAGGCTGTCAGGTTAATCATTCAAAAAAAGAGCATACCACTTCCTCAAAAGGCAACGACCTCCCAGCCACGTGATCTATGGGCGGCGTCTTCACCCTTATGGTGAGCCTCCTGTGATGTTCGTTTGCCGCTCATCAATAAAAAATTAAAGAAGAAGAAATGCTAATATTTAGATTAACGATAAATTATAAAGAAGTGGTTGTAACCCGGCTGTAAAGTGTACAGCCTTCAAAGGCAACGTTTAATATTGAGGCTTTGTAATTGTTTGATTATATAAATTAGTAATTTACACGCGATACGAAAAATCACTTTGCCCCACTTTGGTCCGAGCTTTCTGTCTGTCCGTTACAGTTTTTAATGTAATAATTATGATCGAATAAAGATGTGTTTTGTTGACACAATGTTCAAGTTGTTGTTACAATAGGCGTTTGTTCTTCAAGTCCTGAACAAATACACTTTGAAGTGTATTTAACTGGTAATAGACGAGAAACAACATTTACGGAGAGCTTCAAGGCCTTATTTCAAGAAAGTTAAGAACTTAATGATTCGTATAGAAAATCCTTGCCGTTAATCATTTATTTGATGATGAAAAAGTTTAGGCTCCAGCTTAGCTTGCTTTGAAAAGTGTACTGGGATATTGGGTCTACCTAAAAAATTTACCAAGACAAGATATTTTTGCCAGCTGCTAGGCTTGGTCGCGTAGGAACAGACGTAGAATCACTTAGTCTTAAGATTCAAAATGGTACTGAATAAAGATTTTGACTTATAGAATATAATTACTTTATTAGGTAATTCTAGTTTGGACTACATTCCAAAGCTTACACAGCTTTAATTCGCTTAAAGCTAAGGATTTACTGTCGTTCATTCTATGCAAATAGATGCTCTTGTTTCATAACACGTGCTAACCAAAGACAATTGTAGATGAACATTACAGATTAACGAACGGAACGTTGTGTATGCCCGAAAAGGATTTATTGCCGAGTTATACTGGCCGGCGACAAATCTGTCGCTTGTTAAAAACGTGACAGCTCCCGAACGAGACCGGTTAATTACTTCCCGCGTATTTTTGTGAAATGCATTTTTCTGCTAAAAAGGAATTTTAAAAATAATTGAAACCTATAGTAATAAAGATGTAATTTCTGGTCATTTATTCACAGTTTTATACATACATTAAAACAACAGAAAATATATGTTTTTATATATATGTTCACTACATACATGTGTGAACTGCATACGTACTGGCAATATCACTTATGAGAAATATCTTCCCAGGCAAACCTTGTGTAAAATGAGCCGCATATAATGGGCAACTGATGAATATTATATAAACTTTGAAAAATAAATAATAAATTCTCTATTTCAGACAACAGACATACATGGACATGTATGGACAAAGTCCATACATTTATGTTAGTAACAATAATTATAATTTGTTTTAAAATAAATACACAATTTTTAATGTGCAGGCTGGAACAGTGACGAAGAACAACTGAATCCCACTCTATCTGAGATCATTTTCAGCGCCAGGAGAGTTCAAAGTATTGATTAGAATAATGTTGTTTATAAATTTTACGAGATTTTAACGAACTGGCTTTTTTTTTTATATAGAAGAGGGGGCAAACGAGCAGGAGGCCCACCATAAAGGTGAATTCGCCGCCCATGGACACTCAAGTGGCTGGGAGCTCATGAGTGCGTTGCCGGCCTTTTAGGGATTTATACGCTTTTTTCTTGAAGGACCCTAAGTCGTAGTGGTTCGGAAATACCGTGGCGGGCAGCTTGTTCCATAACGTGGTGGTGCGTAGTAAGAAATGTCTTACGAAACGCGCAGTGGTGGAACGACAGACATCAAGGTGATACGGGTGGAATTTCGCGTTCTGCCTTGATGTCCGAAGGTGAAATTTAGCTGCAGGTATTAATCCGAACAACTCCTCCGAACACACCCCATGGTAAATGCGATAGAAGATGCTGAGAGATCCAACATCTCTACGCAGCGCCAAAGGATCAAGCCGGTCGGAGAGTGACTGGTCAGCGACTTGGCTTTAATATAGTATAAAAAATGAAATCACCATGCCATTACCAAGATGGCGGTAAATGTGCAATGAATATAAATTTTTGAATCAGGTACGAGGAATCGATTTATCCCCGACACTGATTATTATCACGTTATGCTCATTTTGCAGTGATAGCTTTTCAAGCGGTCATTAAAGCTTTTATGGGAGCTTTTTTAGCGTATTTTTTGTTTGATATAGATTACTTTATTATACAAACTCTGTATTATCACACGAACTAATAAGAGGTAATGTAATCGAATATTATGAAGCACAAAAGCCTAAACGAATAAATAGGAATATTGAATAACAGTACCAGTATTAATCTATAACAATGATTTATATGAAAAGGTGTTACACAGAATATATGAAAAGCTTACTATAAGTTTTTATATTTATATCACCGGTACTGACGGCAAGGTGTCTACTTAATTCTTTTATAAGCGCATGTTACCTCAAATTCCTCTCAAAAGTCTCTTTAAAGGGAATGAATTCATTGTCGGAGGAAAGACTATAGTATTCACGATAAAAAACCTTTTCATTTTTCATTTTCATTTTTTTTTATTTCTTAAACCTATACAGCTTATCAAAAGTTTACACAATAAAAATAGATTAAAAATACAGCCAAAATAAGGTTAAAACATAGAACCGGAAATAGAATCTAAGATCAGAAACAACAATGACAAAAAAAACACGAACAGAAATAAATAAATAAATATATATATATATATATATATATACACATATAAACAAGTGTAGTATATTATGTGAAGAACGAGCATTAGTGTGTGCAATGGTGTTGGTGTGAGTGAGTGTGCGAGGTTGAGTCTTAGTTTTTTTTTTTAAAGAATTTTCACTAACCTTTGCATGCCGTTAAAAATTTGTTCATAAATGAAAAAAAATGAGAAGAGAAACTGATCAGCGATCTCTTCCAGGCAACTATATAAACGTGAATACCATAGACAATTTGGCTAGTAAACTCAATTATCCTGTTACAGATGTGGTGGGCACTATGTTGTGTTTTGTTGGCTGTGGGCAGCGTATGCGCAAGCGCCGCACCGAGCGATCTATCACACCCCATCGACTGGACCCAGCTGGAACCGGCTTCTGATGATGTAAGGTTTTCACTTACTTTACAGGGTTAAATTGAATGTATAATTATAACAAGCTAGCTTCAAGGGCATTTACACGTTATGAACTAAGTCATAACGCAAAGGCGCTTTTAAAAATATATTTCAATCATCAAATCGTCATTAGCTTCACAGACACAACCATAAACAAAAACAGAGCTATATAAAGGAAAGACTTTTTAAAGAAGCTTTTAAAGGTAGGCATACACACTTTAAAATGAATCAATGTAGGCATTGCTCACTCAAGCCGTGTTCATTCCATTTCAACTCAACCACTGATTTTCCGCATAAATCTAAATCAATATTAATATGTCATTGATCTAAGATAAATAATGATAAATGTAAAAACACATTAATACACAAGTTTAATCACTACAAAAATGAATATATAAAAAAAAACAAACAGAAAATGGTTGTGCTAGAGAATGTTTAAACCACTGTTGATTAACAGTGTACACATTTATATTGGTTTCATTGTAAACTAGTTAATCCCCGCGACTTCGTACGCGTGGTTTGTATAGAAAATGAATTTGGAAAATCGATTTATAAATAGCAGAGTTCTGGCCAACCCTTTATTTCGAAATAAATAGCCTTACTCCTACCCTAAAGTTTTGTCTATCTCCATATCAAATTTAATCGTAATCGATTTAGTAGTTTAAGCGTGAAAGCACACATACATAGTTACTTTCGCATTAATAATCTTAGTAATTATAAATATTTAGACATGTTCTTTCGATCTATAAAAAAAAAACACGCGTTGAATTCTAAACCATTCGAGTTATTTAAGTGTGATTCATCACTACATAATATGAATATATACTTACATAATATATGAAAACTACTAAATTATGAATAACGGACGGAGAATATCGGACGTGACTTAATATATATTGCTTACATTGTTAACAATGTGTATTTGTAAGTTTGTATACTATCTAATGTTCTCGAGAAGTGCTAAAATTAACTTTGAATTGTATTTAATACGCGAAAACACAATGAGCACACGGAGAAAACTAGACGAAAAGCAGACTTTAAGCAGGCTTCACAGAGAAACGATACAGGCAAATAGATCTTTATAAATAAAGAGGCTTAGGGTGAAGAAAAAGCTTACAAAATCAAACTGTGGGGTAGAAAAGTGATGCCGCCTATTCGGACATCACTGTATGCATCTTGACTGTCAGTCTCTCTTCTATAGGAGATATAAACCATGATACCAGGCATGGTGTAGATCAAAAAAAAATATGACTACTATAAAAAGTATACTGAATCTCTACACCGATACGACCTAAGCGCCACACATCTGAAGGCCTCCCGATGACTTAAGTGTCCACATCACTTTGTTTAACTAAAACCCCACTTAACACTCAATGGCTAAATAATTGTTTAGGAGACCATCGACTATGCTGTGTCAGCTGGACGTAATCCCTCCGCCCCCTGGTTCTACCTTCTAGCGGAGGCACCCCGCGATTCACAGGTAACTAACATGCTACTTAATAAATGTGCGGGGTTCGTATAGTTATTTTTAAACTGTTCATCATTTTAAATGGTTTGTAAATGCATACGATATTCGACAATCTTTGCAAGGCAATGAAACCATGGCCATACATAGGTTGCTTTTGTCCGGCTCGAAGGACCATGAAAAGAGATGTGGTTGTAGAAATAAAAGCGACACGGCGGATCTAATAGCTAATGGTTTAATGACAAACTAACTAAGCCGGTTTGCTAAACATTGTTGATATTTAGTTCTTTTTATGATGTGGTACAGAATTACTTATAAGACATTGCTAGATCACTATACAATAA
The DNA here is from genome assembly GCA_951799465.1 of Leptophobia aripa. Lineage (NCBI taxonomy): Eukaryota > Metazoa > Arthropoda > Insecta > Lepidoptera > Pieridae > Leptophobia > Leptophobia aripa. Next base: position 1,550,726 of record OX637284.1, read on the forward strand.
TTCAGATTGAAAAAAATAAAGTAAATAAGCAAAGTACTGTTGGCAGTATATTTAACCGTAAATCACGTGTACTTACCGGGACTTCTGTAATAAACCCTTAAATACCAAGACAAAAAAAAGACTGAACTTTTATACAAGTATTGCGTAAAGCTTTATCCATAACCTACAACATTTAATAAGCTTTTGTAAAAATAAATACTTATTTTGGATTGACTAAAATAATCACTTAACTAAAAACTTAAAACAACTATTGACGCTATATATAGATGGTAAGATGTGATTTTAACTAACTTACGACGCGTGTTCCTTGATTTTTAATATCATTTAAATTAACGCCAAAAAGAGTGTGAGTGTGAATGAAATGTCGCGGATACTGCATCGGGAAAAGAGGTAGGTTGTGTTTATGGTTTATCTTATTATCTATAGCTATAGTCTCAAATCATATTTCAAAGCGATTTGAGGTTTGTGGTCGGAAATAGTTCGACAATAGTTTGTTTTATTTCAATAATTTAGGGGCCTATGTAGTAACAAAATAAAGCCTTTTAATCTCTACTTATAAAAGTGTATGTTCAAGTTAATTCGTGGTAATACTCACAGACAATTTGATTTTCTGTTTGCAAACTCGAACCGCAAAGCTACAGAACCGATACCAGAGCGTAATCTAAAAATTCGAATGGTTCTCCAGTTTGTTCACACACAACAGATAGTTCGTAATATATATCATATATATATATTCATTATAATCATATATATATCATAATTAACACCATGGCTATATTTAAATTACATTTTACGACAGATTCAAGCAACCCCGATTGCAAGATGGCTGCCTAAATTCTTTCATTAAGCCGCAATTACGGAGCCGTCCCGTGATTTAGAGATAAAATTATTTTGCAAATATTATATACATATGATTAAATATACTAAATATGATGTTTTAATTTTATTAACACTTTGGTATGTCGCGTTATGACCGCGCTTAATCGAATAGACTTTATGGTTTTACATTTATATGAAATGTTGAATTCGGGCATAAATCTAATGCACACTAGCAAAAAAATTAACGTGTCAATCGATTTTGTATTAAAACTGTTATATTACATATATTTTTAAAAGTAAGATTTTTACAAATCACTTTTCGGAGCGTCACGATGAATCGTGAATTAAACTGGCAAGAAAACCAGAGGATAACTGTATCATATAATAATAATTAATAAATCTTGCTATTTTTTTTAAAATCTGAATTAATATACCTCAAACTATATTGTGTATTCATTTTACGGAAATTGGGCATAGTGTGTAGTTTTTTACTGTTCGACACAGAATTTTACACTACTCTGTAGTCTCACGTGTTTTAGGCGGGAAAATGTTTATTACATGGCCACGGTGTTTTTTGTTATTTTGCGTAATATATTGTCAAATTACATTTGATTTACGTATTTCATTATTTAAAGAGTGTGAATTAAAAAAAACAATAGATTGGGCAGGGTATGTAGTCTCTACTCTGTAGTCGAATCGAGCATATTTTAGGCGGGAAAAAATTTAATATACCTACTTGGTTATTTAATGTGTGTGTATTAAAAAAACAAAAGATTAGGCATAGATAATGTTTTTCTATTCACCACCGAACTCTACACTACTCTGTAGTCGGTGTAGTTTTAGGCGGGAAAAGAATTGACGAGCTTCTAGATGGCCACGGACCAAGGTGTATTGCGGAATATTGTGTTAAAATGATTTTTTTATACGTATCTGGTCATTTAATGTGTGTGAATGGAAAGGCCGAGGGCAGAGTGAAACGTCGGATGCCATCGCTGTCCATCGATCTGCCCATGTCTGTACTACGACACAAGCTGAGTCTAGATAAGGAGAGAAAATTCCAGGCTCTACGAGCTGCGGCCAACAGGGACTACCTGAACGATATTGGAAAGCGAGGTATTTATTTCTATATTACGCATAGGCAAGTTTTATTAAGACAGATGTATAAAATAGGGCTTCCATATTAAATAATTATACCATAGTTGTAGTTATGACTAATGAGAATCCAATACGATTATAAATTATTTGAAGAATATTGAATGTCAACATACTTATTGTTTTCATTTTACGGTAACAAAACAGACACCGGCAACTCACTTGTAGTGACCCGCCTGCTCGTTTGCTTTCTCGCATAAAAAAAACAACAAAAATGCTATTTGACACTTACCGAAGCATTCGAGAACATGTCTCACAGTTAATATATGTTATATGCAGTCACAAATACAAAACAAAAGTGACGGGAAGAAAAACGAACAAAATTAAAAATGAAAACAATAAATGAAAAATTACATAAACACAAAACAGTATTATATAAGACCTGTGCATTTTTTTTAAATTAGTGATTAGTTTATATCAAGTATTTCCTATATTATAATCAAAAATGATATATAAGAAGTCTTAGAATCTTTATTTGTTAAGTTAAAGTATAGTACAACCTAACGTTGACAAATGTGTAGCGTGTGACGTTTTGTGTTTAGTCTGTGGTCTCGCATTTCTGTTTTCCCGCCAATTCGGACGACATTCGATTCAGCTAACAATGTAATTAACAAGTATCTTCTCTTTATATTTTTGGTGTTTTTTTGTTGGTCACCTACGCCACCACCGTTGAGCATACAAATTTCACACTTTTTTGTTCAAAATTCACAAATCCCCTTTCCGCCTTTAGTTGCAGGCATTTAAGCCAGTGTTTCCCAACCTTTTTTAGACCGTGCCCCATTACACATTTCTAAAAAATGTATGCTCCCATACATAATTTTTAACCTTTAAACATTGTTTTGTTTAAGATTAATTATCAGTTTTAGAAGAATTGTGGTCGAGTGCATTTTTTTAAATTACTCCCCTTAATTATCAAATTTTCTTAATTTTTCACCCATTCTAACGTTGAGGGTAAATCTCTACTGGTTTAACGTCTGTTTAATTTGCAGGTAACTTATGGAATGCGGCATTCGATACGGAATTCTGAACACGTGAATTCAATTTTAATATATAATTTTAATTATTTATAATATGGATCTCATTTGTAATATGTTATTTAAAAATTCGTAGTAATATTAAAAATATAAATACATACATACAACTGTGTTTTATTAGTACCTAACATAATACATACGTAAACTCCAATATTGTAAAGATTAGAACCATTTTGAATCGTCTCAAATCTAAATGACTAAGCTTGAAAGCTTGATGCTAAGCTTTAGAAATTCAATTTATCTACTATTAGTTTTTTTAACAAAGCTGGTAAGCTGATTTAGCGACAATAATAAACATCTGTTCGTATATAAAAATATAAACTTGAGCGCAAGAACATTTCTATTCGACGTATTTAATTTAAAAAAAAATCTAACCTAAATCCATCTTAAACTGTATTAAAATGATCAATCAATTGTGGGTTGTCTGGAAGAGATCGCTTATTAGCGATAAGTCCGCCCGTTACTCTTACATGTACCAACATCATTTACTTCTACTGTTTAAGTGCCATTAAGTGTAAATAAAATCCTTAACATTTCGGACATTCGAATCATAATGATGTCCCACCTTTTTTTTTTTCCGAGGTGGAAATGCATTTCCGCATTCCCTGGTCCCAAAGGATAAGGGATATGTGGGACTCAACCCACGCTGGTGTCTCTGCTCTTCAGAGACGAGGTGGGCAATACCCACTAAAACCACCTCGGGTAAACCTGCAAGACCACATTGAAAGGTCGCTTTCGCACTCAACCAGGCACCCAGCGGCTGCTAATGTAGTTGTCAGTGGATTTGTGGTGGAACGCTCTCTCTCCCGTTCCGCCGCCTCCTTCAATAAAATAACCGTTTCGCAGAAGGTTGCCACTGCACTCCACTCCTCCTCACTACTGAGCATCTTTTGGACAACAACAGGCATGTTGAGGTTGTTGCCCACCACACAACATAAATCACTCCGGAGTCGTGACCACCGTGGGATGATGTCCCACCCTAGATTTTTGTCATTTTTAGGTTTGAAGTATAAAATCAAACACATCCCTAAATTTTTTCTTATTTACATTTTTTTAATGGTGACACTTCAATGATTTTCTTCTCTTGACGGTCGATAATTGGCCAAATCGTTCTTTTAGTTATTTCTAACAGGATTTATTTAATTTAATAAGCTTAATTTTATTGTTATTGGTATACTGCGGGATGTTGGGTTGCATCACCATGCCTTATAAAATATATCGATGTATTATAACATACGACATTTTCTTGCCAGTTCTTCTCGATTTGGGAACTGGCAGTGAAGAAGAATGTATTTGAGTCTTTTTTTGACGATTTAAGTGTAAGAAAGTTATTTATATGAGTGAAGTTATTTTTAATTTTGATTACGATCACTACGGTGCTATGTATGAGTGAAAATAATTTTCTCCTAATTCTTTTGGGTGTAAAAATTCTAAACTTGTTTTACAGTATCGCTTTGCAGAAATATTTTCTAATTAGCCATATGAATAATATAATTAGCGATACAGTATTATGGATATTCTAACAAGGAAAACTTTCAAAAAATGTTTAGTGTATTATTTTTATATATTTCAGGTTAAAAGCATTTATTTTTAATTCATTTAGTTAAAGTCAAAATATCTTTATTCATTAAGGTACATAGGACCATTTTGAATTGTCTTAAATCTAAAAAGAGATGCTATGCGACCAAGCTGAGAAGAAGCAGGCAAGAAACTCGACTTAGTTGACTAGTAATGATCCGACTTTTTGAAGCAAGGCTAAGCTGGTGCTAATTAATTCCCAAATTTTACGTGAACTACCTTTTTCAAATTTACTTACATACATATTATTTGTTATGTCAACATTAAGATATATTGTGATACTAATTAAACAATATTTACACAATAATAAAACTTTTAATAAAATAAAACAATGACATAAATACACTTTAAAAAGTATGCAGTTTATGGAGCACTAGCTGTTGGCGAGAACAGAAACTCTTATCAGCATTACATTTGTTTGTAAAATATTTTAGTTACCCTTAAATACAGAAATAGATATTTTTTTTTATAATATAATATCAATATTCTAAACTTAACTAATATAAGTAACTTAATAAAACAAAACACAAGACTAAAACAAATTTTAAAAGTTTGGTCCCTGCGGCAGAGTATCCACAATGCTCGTGGAATTTCATTCATTATAACACTAATAATAAGACAGTAAAAATAGATAATAAAGTATTAGAAATTACAAAAAAAAATGTCTCAATAAGGTTTTCTTGTTTGGCAGAGGCTGACATTTAGGGACATACGACAAAAACGCAAGATGCCTTCCCTATCCATAAATAACCCAATGGAGGTTCTACGTCAGAGGTTGTTGCTGGAAGTTGCCAGGAAACAGATGCGCGAAGCGAACCAGAGGCAAGCAATGGCAAACAGAGTGTTCCTACAGAATGTTGGAAAACGAGGTATATTTTATCAAAATATCTATATATATTGGAATTCTAAGACATGAAGGTACTATCTAGGCCAATGCGTTAAAAAGTATTTTTATTTTATTTTATTATATCTGTCCCCAGACATCTTATGTGCTAAATACATTTAAAACAATAAACTTACGATATAACACAACAAGGTTTACACATAAGACAATTATATGGGAACTTGAGACATTATACAATAACAATATACATAATAATACGAACAAAATACGAAACTACTAGGATTCAAAGGTTTGTTTTTTTTAAGGTGTTTAAAATGCCTCTACGAAAGGTAAGTAGAGAGACGGCAAAAACATCAACCGACTCGTCCACATTCACAATACTATTATAAAGTCGACACAATCTGTTAACAGGACCGTTAAACGATTTGCATAGAAGAGACGTGGGCGTGTAAAAAGTATGATTATATCTCGTGCGTGTGCTGCAGTGAAAAGGAATTCTGTGTTATTATATATGTCTTGTATGTTTAAAACGTTTACTTTATATACGAGTAAAACTAACACCTTTTTTATAGGTCTCTGGCTTAACTCACCATCCCGATATGTCAACTAAGAACTCACGGCTCAACCTTCTCTTCTTCTATTTCTAAAGAAGCTATACAGTCCAAGGTACCATCATTGAAAGAATAAAATTTATTTTCATGTAAACATTTAATAACTATTTGTCTTCCTTGTAATTAGAACCGAGTTCACTGTTTAACGGTCCGTTATTTCAGATATTACATCTATAAAAATAACTAATTTTTTCACTAGTATTAAATTTTTGGCCAATATAAAGCCTTTAAAAAGTCAACGATTCTTTATTTTACATACATTATTTTCAATTTTTTCTTATTAATTGTATTTTGTATATTCTCATGTCATTATTTATCACAAACACGTGATACAAGAATGATTTTCGAGACCTACCCACATTTCCGTCGTGTTTAGACAGTTTTTGAAACATTAAATAATGTATTATATTTTTCTAGAAACATTTGAACAGTGAACTCGGGCCTTAGAAAAATGTATTTTTTTCATAGTAATAGTAGAGTTATATACAGATTGTTATCCAGCTCAACAATCGTGTTAATAAAAAGTTGTTTTGTATGATTTTGCTATGTATAAGTGCCAAAATATATATAACGTTTTACAACGCGGACTATTTACTAGAATTTGTGTTACATGCTTATATTTAAATTATTGTAATGCTAAGTGTAGCTCTGAAACGTCACGAAATTCCAAATCAAATCAATATTTCGAATAAAAGGAGGAGTTCGAAACTATATATTCTTCTTTCTATTACACATAAAAATTCCAGAAGTGTCAAATTTAATCAAATATCTCGCAAGTTTGTAAGGCTCTGGAGCGGACCATCATCTAGGTGGACGGGGCATCTGAGGTATCTCATTATGGCTCGCCACCCATCTCAGTTCACCAACAATAGCCCCCATACCTCCTCCCCCAACCGTAGGACAGACCTGATCTGTAGTGGAAGATCTAGCGGCCTGGTCTTCTCTCCCTCGAGGCGTTTAATAGCCGGGCAGCTTCACCTTAAATCCGAAGAGAGTATGCGAGACTGTACCATAGAAAGACGCTGTTTGATCCCGATTTCCTGAACCACTCCTCTTCATTGACAGATTCTTTATCTACAATTCATTTCTATTTTATTCCTCTTAATCATATCTTGTGAACTGTTCATACCCTTTCATCAGGCCTGGTCTTTAGATACCAAATATGTTGCTGTATCCTATAGAAAAGTGCTGAGTAGGTGTTGTTTTGTACTCTTAATTCGATCTCTTAGCATATTAGTAGACAAATTGTAAATTACATTCAATAAAACGTTAACTTGTTTTTTTTTTTGTTTTATTAACTCCTAAAATATCGCACTGAATATTTAACATTTGTTTTAGCTTAATATTCACTTGAAAGAGAACTGCCATATCGTAAAGTATGACAAAAACACAGTACAACAAAAATTGGTCCTTCGTAATCAAACCGGATTACGTTTCGAAGGACCAAAAATGTACAGTCTCATGAAATTATAATAAATCTGGAAGCAGGTCTGAGACCAGATACCAATTGTAAGATGTGCAACATTTTTTCGTAACAAATGTTAAAAATATAACTATAACGTTTAAATTATTTTTAACACAGATTCTTAGTTTAACTAATTTTAATAATATTACTTAACATAGCTACGTTAACAACCAATAAATTCTTAATTTTTACATTATATAAACTCGAAATATCTTTATTCAAGTAGGTATTTATAAAGACACTTTTGAAATAAACAATTAATACAAAATTATGTTACGTACAATTCAAATAACAAAGCATTGTGAGGCTACTCAAGTATTAAACTGTAAGTGTTAAACGCATTGCATTGGAATGCTTTTAGAAAATCCTTTTTTCGGAGTAAAGTCATTTTCCTAGGTTAATCTTTTGGTCTTCGGTCACATGCAACTTTCTTTGCCACAGCAGCATTGCAGAGTATTTGGCCAAACAACAGCATAGACCCTGAACGCTTCTATTAGAAATAAATGGGTTGTCTGGAAGAGATCACTTATTACCGATAAGGCCGCCCGTTGCTCTTATATGTATTAACATCTTTCAACTGTTTAAGTGCAATAAAGTGTGAATAAATAAATATTATTGATGTTAAAATATAAATTACAATTTTGATGTTACAAACCAATCTCGCGAACTTAACTTCGTCTAGCACTTCCAATGCAACAATTTGGGCACCACTTAAACTCTAAGTGGAGCTAACCACTTAAAACGTTCTGGTAATTGATTTTCACGAATTTTCAGATGCAAATATTGGATTTTCGAAATAGGCTATAAATGCAAGCAACGCCGGTGACATAATACATAATATATACTAGATATAAGAAAGACAGCATTATATATTTTCAAATATTACACAGTATAAAATAATGCTTATTTTATTACATCTGTCCCCAAACATCTTATGTGCTAAATATATTTAAAAAACTTATCTTAATATATATAAATCTCCTGTCAGGATGTTTGTCCCCAATGGATTCCTAAACTACAAAACCAATTTTAAATTAAATTGGCACACCGTGAGCAGTCTGGTCCAACTTGAGATATAGGATAGCTTAGATCTTTATGTGTTAACTCCAAAAGATTCTAACAAATGTCGATACTTTTCGACTGGATTGAGTAAGTAATCAAAAGATGACACTGCTACGGTAAACCGACAAACGTGTCATTTAAGCTACAATTCAATAGCATGACTACCACGCGTTATTGAGGCTAAAGTATAAATTAAATTTATTTTGTAGTAAACGAAATAGCGTGAAATTCAATTATTTCTACTTTTTTAATAATTTATATGGCAAAACAACGTTTGCCGGTTCAGCTAGTAAGATAATAAAACAAGATATACACACAAAACAATTATATGGGAACTTGAAACATTTAAGAGATAAAAAAAAAATACAATATATACAATAATACAAACAAGATATAACATACATGTGAACACCATTAGGATTTAAAGGTTTGTTTTTTTAAGGTGTTTAAAATGCCTCTACGAAAGGTAAGCAGAGAGTCGGCAAAAACATCAACCGACTCGTCCACATTCACAATACTATTATAAAGTCGACACAATCTGTTAACAGGACCGTTAAACGATTTGCATAGACGAGACGTGGGCGTGTAAAAAGTATGATTATGTCTCGTGCGTGTGCTGCAGTGAATAGGGATTCTGCGGAGGCTTATAGCAAACACGCTGCTTTTATTGTCTACTTCTTCTCAGCTGGTCTCGTACGAACAGGCGTACTGAGTCTTTAGATGTTTCAGAAAAGTCCTAAAGTGATTTTGACTTGGACATTTAGTTTTGGATAATTAGTATTGTTTACTTATTGTGCCACTGGGGCCAAACATTTTAAATTTATTTGTCAAATTTTATATTCAGAGGACATTCAACATAAACATTCTTAATATTAACCTAACTAATATAACTTAAAAAACACAAAACACAAAAAAAATTTAATGGTCCCTGTGGCAGAGTACCCACAAAGCTGGCGGCATTTCCTCGCGATATATCGCGATGCTTATACGCTGAGCAAGGAAAGCACCAGCTCTTGGATCACCGGTATCAACTACCAGGGGCCTACTTAATTCCTTAATAAGCCCCTGTACACTTGCACCGCAAAATATATTATAATATAATATACTACATTCACAAAACCACTTAGTAACAAGGCAAACGTTTGCCTTTAAATTAATACCAAGTCGGGAATCTATTGTGTTTATTATATTAAACTTCTGACAGCAACTCGCCTGATTTGATAAGTAGGATTCACAAACAATGTTGAATGCCCTTTGACATATCAATGCCACCACTATTGTGAGATATTTGACAATTGACATGTTTACTTTTAGTAGGGCGAAACGTGGCTGTGGATGAGCAATAAAAAAAGTAGTATTACTTCTTATATATTAGTTCAAAAAGTTTGATCCTTGTGGCGCGATGCTAATCCGTTAAGCGCCGAGCTCAGCACCAGCAAGCACCAGCTCTTGGGTCATATCTACTGACCCGGCACCTACTTAATTTATTAAGAAGCACAGAAGTAAATTATGTTACCTGTTGGGTATTTCAACATTGCGAGAGACAACAAAAATATGATTTAATCTTATCATTTATCATCCTGAAGTTGATATTGAGATCTCATGTTTGTCACCTGGTTCTAACCTTATAAAATATATTGTCAAAAAATATTGTCATTTAACATAAACATTCCTATTAACCTAAAGTAAATATAACTTAAAATAAAACAAACAACAAAACTAAAAGATATTTAAAGTTTGGTCCTTGTAGGAGAGTACCCATAATGCTGGCATTTCCTCGCTATAGTTATATGCTAAATATATATTTTTAGATATTTTAGAATATCTGGCCATCCATCAGTGTTTTAGAATAATTCTCTTATCGAATTGTCTTCCTTTTAGTCATTTTCTTCCTTTTTCATTTTTACTTACATCTTACAATATCATGTAGGCAGATGTTGGAATGGGTACAGGAATCTTCGTATCACTTTTCTGTATCTTATTTCAATTTTGACTTTCGGCCAACGGAGGACCTTCTAACCTATTCCATCATGATAACTAAGTTATCTTATTAAAACTAGTATCGACTCATATCCATACACACAAACACACGCACGTATGCTTTGGAAGTGACTGGACGCCCACACACAGTGTGAGGCTCCGGCGTCCGCTAAATTGTAACTATAATTCTGGTTTTAGAAATAAAGTGTTTTTATATTTGAAGTCAAATTAGACTTTCGCAGTTAAAATAAATTACTTTGATGTTAATTAGATTTCGGAATGGTTTTTTTGGTTCGCTACTTTAACGTTATAAAACCTATTTATTTATTAAGGTAACCACACACGTACAAAGATAAATAAAACTACAGAACGCATGTGCAAATGCATGCACAGTATCACAGTATTAGGCCGGCAACGCACTTACGTGCTCCCAGCCACGTGTGTGTCTATGGGCGGTGACTTCACCTTTATGGTGTGGCACCTGCTCGTTTCCAAAAAAAAAAAAATACACACACAGTTAAAAGTTATTTTAACCGGCTCCATAAAGGGAAGAAATATTTTTTTCTGAAGGGATGATATAACAATCAATCAAGGTTAAATAATGTCCGAACGAACAGTTATATTTATTATGTAATCAAATTTAGTAATATTCAATTAATATACAATGAATTCCATATAAATATAAATTCGAAAGTAATTCTGTCTGTATGTAGTTACGCTTTCACGCTTAAACTACTGAACTGATTTCGATGAAATTTTGATATGGTGATTGATTAAACTTTAAGGTGAAATAGGGGGTGAAAGTTTTGTATAAAAAATTCAACAGTACTTACTCTGTCATTCATAAACCGACTTTCCAATTTCCTTTTGTATATATTCCTTTTCCTAGTATTATATAAATATTTCTTTTACGGAGCGTCTGATACAAGAAAGATTCCGGAAACCCTTAGCCCAAATAATATATGGCCGTATAGAATAATGTTACACTCTTTCATTGTTACTTCTTAATTACGTGACAACCTCCTTTGCCTTCGGGTTGTCTTCAAAAATCACACAGCAACACCATTGCACACACTAATACACACACACACACACACTTAAATGCTCGTTCTTGACATAATATACTCCACTTGTTCATATATATATATATGTTTATTTATTTTTTTCTGTTCGTTTTTTTTTGTTAGATTCTATTTCCGGTTCTATGTTTTAACCTTATTTTGGCTTTATTTTTAATCTATTTTTATTGTGTAATTTTTTTTTTGATAATCTAGGTTTAAGGTTTAAGAAAAAAAGAATAAAAATTTTTTAGTCACATAGACACTTATAAATTGTCACAAAAAACTTCAACAGATTTCTTTTACTGTCAGTTATCAAGGGCGTACGAGAAGAACTGCCAACCAACTCTCCTTTAATATAATAAATATAAAAAGCTTATAAAAAGTTTTAACCATACTTTTGCTATGCATTTAATGCTTTAAAAGCTTGCGTATTTTATAAAATTATTCATATCGTTCAGTGTGATAAATTTTAAATAAGTAATGTCTGTTGTATTTAATTTACTATTCTGTAATTACGAAATAAGGCGCTTTAAAGGTGATTAGTTTCTTGTCAGTTCTTCTCTTTATTGGTTTTGTAAACTGGCAGTAAATGTTGGTTTAATTTTGAATTAATTTCCTATGAAACTTTACGAAATATATGTGTCGATTTGTAACAATAACATATTATTAAAATAACTAAAATAATCAAGTTCAGGCATCATTTAATTGTCTTACAAAACATAAGTTGAATACTTTCAAGTTTATTACGCTGTGAAGTGACATCCTTATTATTTCAATACGTGGTCTGTGAATGAAAAACAAGTGCAGACATGTGAGCATTATAAAAAGACGGATGCATTGTAACTGCACGTTAAGTGAAAATAAAACCTGGCAAATATCAGCGAAGTGTTGTTTTTATAATGAGTGGTAATCGTGAAGTCGGCAAAGCTGACGTGCCTTACAAAACCTATACGGAGATACTTGTTTCGTTATATGTTAATATTGTATATATCCAGCCAAAAGTACTTACGGGGTAGATCCCAGCTTTAATATTGTTTGCGTATTTTTTTATGTTAAAGAAATGAACTTTTATTAAATGTAAACTTTAAAAAAAATCATAAAATACTTCACCGAATATTTCTTGAAATTTCGCTTTGTTAACTTTTCCTATTGATGTCGACATCAATGGGCCTCTTTGTTTAATGAGGAATTATTTAAGTCGACTTCTCGGTTAGCTCACTGGAAATGCCGACAGAGTTTAAACGTAACATACTATTCGTTACGTTACGTTCTATATATTATATTTTTTTCTATACTCTCTCTCTCTATTTATATATAATATATATAGATCAAGAATCAAGCTTTTTGGATATACTCTCACTCTATATATATTACGTAACGTATACATATTATATTAAAATAAAACTGTTAGGTAAGTAAGGTAAGGTAAGGTAAGGTAAGGTAAGCTAGGTAAGGTAAGTTTGTCTGTCTTCTGTTTGCTTTGGATCCCACGTAGCTCTAAATATATGATTTTTTCTGTCTTTTTTTTGACGTACACAAGTGATCGCTACTAAAACTATGTGTAAAAGAAATATATATATATATATATCGTTATTAAACGTATATAGAACGTAACGTAACGAGTATGTTACGTTATATATATAGAGTGAGAGTATAGCAAAAAAGCTTGATTCTTCATTGAAATACCGAAGAAATTTAATCATAATCCCATTATAAATTATTTAAAAGGATACTTTAATATATTGTTATTTAAATTACGTTAAGTGCACATAAAAATGAGAGCTTTCTTGTATCGGTTATAAGCTTTACCACAGTATATAGCGTGTCAACCGAAGCGTAATAATAATTAACTAGTGGAGGTTACTCTTTCGGGTCACTCCAGTGGTTACTCTTAGTACTCATGGGGGTCAAACGGAGGGTTTACACTTGGGGGTCTCTCGGGGGATTACTCTGGGTGGGTTAGTTGGAGGATTACTCTTGGGGGTCCTCTCGGGGGATTAGTTGGGGGTTTCTATTTATGCGGAGTAAATACTTAGTAAAGAAATACATCTGATTACTCCAATGACGGTACATATAGAACATGAAATATGGAAAGCACAAAACTATGAAAACTTGGAAAATTCGCACAAGAAAAGTCGCGTATGTATGCATACCTTTCATACCCTACTGGATGTCATAAGATTTCCATAAATCCTTTTTATATATAAATACTTACTTGACACTACAACACTCTTTTGCCAAAAACAATAAACGCTAACACTTATCTAACGCTTGAAAAACTGTTAGGTAAGTAGGGTAAGGTAGGTAAGTTTGTCTGTCTTCTGTTTGCTTTGGATCCCACGTAGCTCTAGATATATGAATTTTTCTGTCTTTTTTTTGACGTACACGAGTGATCGCTAATAAAACTATGTGTAAAAGAAATAAATAAATAAAATATAACAACGCATATAAAAGCTTTCCGGCCATATCTTCCAGGCGACCACTCAAAGATAAAGATAAATAACACAAATACACCACAATGTATAAAATATGGCGAATGTCTAATACTACATTGCAAGACATTGTTATTTAAAAGCTCATGTTGATATTTTCAATCTTAAAATGCGCTTCTCTCAAGTCTGCAGATATCTGGTCACGACGTCCACTTGAGAGACATGATCTCTGGATGTTTGCTTTGAGGAGCATTCGCTCCTATTTAATGTAGTATTTGAACGATCCAACTGATATAAGCTGAAGATATATACACACGAATATAAAAATCCATACTAATATTATAAATGCAAAAGTAACTGCTTTTACGCTTAAACTACTGAACCGATTTTGATGAAATTTTGTATAGAGATAGACTAAACTTTAGGAAAGTACACCCGTATACCCGCGACTTCGTCCGGTAGGTTGTAAATTTTTTTTTGTTATGTGGTAGTGTGTAAATAAATATATATAGACAGTTTTCTGTCTGTTTTTTTATCCAGCGCTCTACATAAAGTTAACTCTTTATTTAGCAAAGTACATAGGACCATTTTTAATCGTCTTAAAAAAACTACGTCTGATCGTACGCGACTAAGCTGAGAAGAAGCAAACAAGAAACTCACCTTTTTTTGACAATTATTTAAAAAATGTTTACTTTTGCTAAATAAAACAGAACCAAAAGTAAAAGCTATTATATCTAGCTATTATTCTATATATTTATATATATCTATATTTTCTATATATTCTATATATATACATCGTTTTAAAGACTTAGTTTTTCATTTTAGTCGATAGTTTCACAGCTTTTACTATTAATTATATGCTGAAGTTAGACAAGACAAATAAGTTCTGTTTTATATACTACTGTAGTAGTATATATATATATATATATATATATATATATATATATATATATACATATAGAATATATAAATAATTCAATAATACATTTAAAGATACAAACAGCCTCGTTTGAGAATTTATCGACCAATCAAATGGTAGCTAAGCAATAAAACTATAGATCCGCGTACACAACATATCACTCGTTTTATATCATTTATCGCTGATTCACTGGTAATTGTGTATTTTGATCAAGTTCGGAGGAAAAACAGTACTTTTAAGCAGTGGTACAGTGGTTATATACAGTCAATTTTATTTATTAAAAAAAGGCCTTTCCAACGCTGGTAACTAAAGGCTGACGCTTTGACGGTTAGTTGATTCTATGTGTTCCAAGTGTTTTCTCATTTAGATGTTATATTAGCGAACATCTCATATATAATACTTATATATATCTAATATATAAAATTTTCGTGTCACAGTTTTCGTTCCCTTACTCCTCCGAAACGGCTCGACCGATTCTCCTGAAATTTTCTGAGCATATTGAGTACAGTTTAGAGACATGCTTTTTTATTGCTTTTGCCAAACGATGTTTGTCGGGATCAGCTAGTTAATTTTATATATTCCATTATTGAAACGAGATATATCTCTGTTTTAACTTTTTTTGACAATTGCTAAAGCGAACCCCCATTTTATGTAATATCCAGGCCTTAATAGGCTCAAATAAGGAAGATTATCTAGTCAGTAACTATATATACTACTATACCTCTAATAATAAAGCTACTTCTATTGATTTTTTTTTATAGAAGAGGTGGAAAACGAGCAGGAGGCCCACCACAAAAGTGAAGTCGCCGCCCATGGACACTCATGTGGCTGGGAGCTCGTGAGTGCGTTGCCGGCCTTTTAGGGAATTGTACGCTTTTTTATTGAAGCACCCAAAGTCGTAGTGGTTCGGAAATACCGTGGCGAGCAGCTGGTTCCATAACGTGGTTGATTACCACATATGCTGGGTTGTTTGGGTATTTAGGGTGTGGGAGTGGTACCATTGTATCTTGACGAAGAAGGAATGGGGGTGATGACTGACCACAGGTGCTACTTGTGGTGAATGGTTGGACTTGATTTTGTGTTGCTATGCTAATCATTTTTCCTGGTTTAGTCTCGGTGTACTGTGTGTTTGTATTGTTCTCACTATAACGTAAATGTGTGCTCCTATTTCGCTATGACCACTGTATAGGTTATTTTTTATTTAATATAGATATTGACGCATTCGCTGGTGCATGGTGTAATGGTTTCTTTACAACCGTACTGTGAAACATGCTTCGAGATTTAAAGGAGTGCCGGAGAGCCGCCAGTTCTTCTCGTCCGCTCTACGCCCTTGATTTGGGAACTGGCTGTAATAGAGATATTTGTGTGTACCATAGTTACCTATGTGAATAAAGATATTTTTGATTTTGATGGAGAAATGGCTTTTGCCGGAAAGTGGAGCTGTTCAGGTTATTAATGATATAGTGTTTTGGTAAGGATCTTACTAATCGTTTTGTATTAATTTCAGAATTGCCAAAATGGATGTAATATTATTCGTTATGAGCTTAGAGACGTCGTATTTGCAAATTCAACTTGTGGGTAAGTTGTCGGCTGGATTATACTCTTAATACTAATGGAAAATGTAACAAGAATGTTAACTGGCAATTGACTCCAAATAATCCAGTGTCGCCATACTTTGGTGCTGGACTATGTCAGACTAATGACTAATAACATTATTTTAACAGAGCAGCTATCTAGTTTCTTGCCGGTTCTTCTCGATAGATGAATCCCTTCTGAACCGGTGGTAGTGTTTATGAAGATTCAAAAGTGTATAGACACTTTTGAATTTTGATATACTTAGTCTGGCCATAAATACTGTTACTATTCAAAAAAAGAAAATATTACGTTTGAATTTGGAATCTGTCATTTTTATATGATTGCTTGATGTGTTTTCTTATTTTCGCGCCATTATATTGTTAAATATTTTGTTATATTAAAATGGAGTGGGGTGATAAAGAGAACCGAATCGCTGTGATTGCCTTACATAAAGTAGGTATGGAGAAAAGTGCAATTTTTAAAACCCTCCACCCGCTTGGTATTAGTCAAATGTTTGTTTACCGGGCTATTGATAGGTACAATGATACCTCCTCTGTTTGTGACAGAAAAAGATCTGGCCGTCCACGTACCGTTCGTGTGAAAAAGGTGATTAAAGCAGTTAGGGAAAGAATTCGAAGAAATCCTGTCCGTAAGCAAAAGATTTTATCTCGGGAGATGAAGATAGCTCCTAGAACCATGTCGCGTATATTAAAAGATGACTTAGGACTTGCAGCCTATAAGAGACGTACTGGTCACTTCTTAACTGATAATTTAAAAAAGAATAGGGTGGTAAAATCCAAACAACTACTTAAGCGGTACGCAAAGGGAGGTCACAAAAAAATTTTGTTTACGGATGAGAAAATTTTTACAATTGAGCAGTATTTTAATAAACAAAATGACCGTATTTATGCTGGAAGCTCTAAAGAAGCTTCGCAATTAGTAAACAGAGTACAACGTGGGCATTATCCCACTTCAGTGATGGTTTGGTGGGGTGTTAGCTATGAAGGGGTGACTGAGCCATATTTTTGTGAAAAAGGTATTAAAACGTCGGCACAAGTTTATCAAAATACCATTCTTGAGACGGTAGTTAAGCCTTTAACTAACACCATGTTCAATAACAAAGAATGGTGCTTTCAACAAGACTCGGCACCGGGTCATAGAGCTCGATCCACCCAATCTTGGTTGAAAACTAACGTTCCGGACTTTATCAGCACTGAAAACTGGCCGTCGTCAAGTCCTGACCTAAATCCATTGGATTATGATTTATGGTCAGTTTTAGAGAGTAAGGCTTCCTCTAAACGCCATGATAATTTGGAGTCCCTAAAACGATCCATTCGGTTGGCAGTGAAGAATTTTCCTCTAGAAAGAGTTCGTGCTGCTATTGATAACTGGCCTCAACGTTTAAAAGACTGTATTGCAGCCAATGGAGACCACTTCGAATAAACATTGTATATTTTTAATAGTTATATATTGATGTATTAAACTAACTCACTATGAAAGGAATAAATGTTACGTATAAAAAAAAAATCGTGCTTTTCTTTATAACAATATTTATGGCAAGACTAAGTAGATAAAGACCTACTTGAATGAAGATATTTTGAGTTTAAGTTTGAGAATGTTTTTGTTGTTTAACTTGGGTTTGAGACCAGAGAAACCTCCATGGATCAAACGCACAAGCTTATCGACATTCCATTTCTTAACTGTGGGTCGATTGTGAATGTGTCAGATATCACATCTCATGTCATTTTTATATCCTGTCTTCTATACAAGTACGTAAGTGCCAGGAGACTTAGGTACTGGTATAAAGAATCTAATCGTGTGGCTAGTGAATTAATTTATAAACAAATGGAATTGAGTTTAATTTTTAACAGAATACAGCATTTATAGGGTTTAAAAACTCAGTTAATTACAAATTATGCATAAAATAACTATTTGCGCTTTGAACAGTCTGTGGTTTAATTTTGACAGATTTAGACGGGAACATAATTTTGGTCGTTACTTTAATTTACTAATAATATTAGTTAATTAATATAATATTGTTAGAGAGTAGTATATCACTTCCACCTGTCACTGCTAATCCATATCAGCGCCATCTCGTGACACTAAATTGAACTTGAACGACTGATTTATTATGTGGGAATGAAATTAGCTGACCGTGTTACAAATTTTTAATACAGCGCCATCTAGCGATGTCTATTGCAGGTATCTGTGCAAAGTACGAGGTCGACGCGAGCTGTAACAAGAACCGTCAGAGAAACAAACTCAATCGAGACCGGTAAGTTATACGCGAGATATGGCTTCATTATATATACAGTAGAATTCACTTGTAATTACTTCACTTATAACGGGCTTAGCGTTATGTTTACTTTAGTTTGGTTTCGTATAGCATTATCTAATATATAAAATTCTTGTGGCATAGTAGTTCCCTTACTCCTCCGAAACGGGATGACCGATTCTCCTGCAATTTTCTGAGCATATTGAGTAGGTCTTGAGAATCGTCCAACATCTTTTTTTATAGAGAATTTTTTTTGGCAAAACGACGTTTGTCGGGATCAGCTAGTATTCATATATAATCCGTCCGTTTTGTACGTCTACCAGTCCCTTGAATTTACGCTATATAGATATTTTACAGTATTTTTATTTTTACCTGCAATTAATTCTTTTTCAAAGCTGTCTCCTGAATGATGTCTTGAGACGAACACTTGTCGAACTTATCGTTGATGAAGACTGGTCTGTACTTCGGAATGCAATAAAATTACTGCAAAAATCATCTCTGCACCAAGCAGATCTGCGCAAACGCTACGATCAACTGAAATCGTAAGTATGTAAAGAAAAAATCGGTTGAATGTCCAAAAGACAGTATCGTCTGTGGTCGGTCGAAAGATAATGTTCAGGTTTAAATTACGATAATGACAGTTGACAGCTATATACCATAATACTACGTATGCCCGGGCACACTTGCATATGTTTTTTATAAGAGTTGATAGACACAGAATATTGAGCTTGCTTAAATGAAACCGAATCAGAAACTCATATTCTTCTCTTCTCTTTAATGCAAACAGTCAGAATGAATTGTATATATGGTTTGTGTTTGTGAGCACACTTATATATTTATATACTAGCTGAACCGGCAAACGTTGTTTTGCCATAGAAATTATTAAAATAATCAGAAATAATTGATTTTCTTTTACAAAATAACTTACTACAAAATAAATTTAATTTATACTTTAGCCTCAATAACACGTGGTAGTCATGCTATTGAATTGTAGCTTATATGACACGTTTTTCGGTTTACCAAAGCAGTGCCATCTATTCATTACTTACTCAATCCAGTCGAAAAGTATCGACATCTGTTAGAATCTCTTGGAGTTGACAGATAATTGTGACTTTCAATTAATTATATAGACAAATAATTTGCAATAAAATAAAATTGCGACTAAAATTAAAGATCTATATCTCAGCTATCCTATATCTCAAGTTTAACCAGACTGATCACGGTGTGCCAATTTAATTTAAAATAAGTTATGTAGTTTAGGATTCCATCGGGGACAAACATCGTGACAGGAGATTTATATATATTATATATATATATATATACACAAACTCAAACCAAAAATAAAATTTATTAAATTAACACATTATTAATGACATTTTATATTTGTAATGTTTATAATAATTTTGTTTAGGATTTTTACTATGTGAGTTTTACTTGTATTATTTATATATATTATATTATTATTTATATTATTATATATATTTACGCTTATATATTTATAGGATATTTACTGTATCCGTGTGTGTGATGGGCTGAAAATCAGTGCTAGTGCCGAAAGACAGTGTAAGTCCTAATCACACTGCGAACGTTAATTGTTTTTTTATATTAATTAATCTTAATTTTACATGTATATGTAAATATACATTTGTATCTGTATTGTATATGTTAATAAATATTTCATAATTTTTATTTATATAGTTCTTTAAAAGTTATAACAATTCAATTGATGAAGAAACGTCAAGAATCAGATGCTAAACTACGTCGTTCCGAACTCCACGCGGCTCAGCTTAAGGATCACATAAAGGTAATAAACCATTCACACTTTAACCCAAATAATATACAACAATTTAAGGACCGAATTAGGTATTTATTAGAGGTAGCAACTTTATTTTTGAGACGTGTTGGGGGTCAATAGAAGCTTAACTTCAAGTTTGTGGGCTCGCCGCGCTGGCCCCTCGGCCGCCATCTTGGAAAAAGGGGTGAAAACACTTTTTTCACAATATCTCAGAAACTGAAGTTAAACATCTATTGACCCTCCTCCAAACACACGAAATCGATGCCTCTAAAAATTGCAAATCAAATGTATCATTTCGATGGTCTACTAATTTGTTTTACATTTTAAGATTTGTGGTCCCCCAGTCAAGCGTAGAAGACTGAATCGTTAAATTTTACGTGTTATTCTTCTATGGGCATGAAAGAAATTTTGGAGATGGACAGCCTTTTGTCCTCCTTCTGTTTTGGTTGCATAAAACTGTTATATCACCGAAAAGAAGAGTTTTTTTTTAAAATAATTTTGGTTATTTTATCAGGATACAATGTTGAATATGACAATGCAGTTGAATTATGTCGATAAGAGGCTTTTGGCACGTGCAGAGTCTGTGGACTTGGAGCACAGATTGGAAATAAATCTACCACCGACAACAGACTCAGAGACACGAGTCCATCAGCAGGTGATACAAATTTATGAACTGCAGACCAAGGTAAACGCAAAATTAATTTATTTAAATTATTCAACAAAGTGTAGGAATAATGTTAAAAGATGTTATTGTTATATTTTAGTAACTAATATAAAACAAAACTAAAACAAATTTAAAAAGTTTGGTCCCTGCGGCAGAATAGCCTGTGATGCTTATACGCTGAGCAAGGAAAGCACCAGCTCTTGGGTCACCGGTACTGACTACCAGGCGCCTACTTAATTCTTTAATAAGCGCCTGTGCACAAGCACCCCATAGTCCAAAAGTCTCTACTAGTCTCTCTCTTTTATTTAGTTAGTTTAATTAAAAAATAATTACGCGTAAAACAAGGTTATTATAACTATGTACTTGTAATTGACATTGTAGGTCAATCAAAACTTACGCCTTTTAATTTATAAATTATTTTATATATATATATATATATATATATTTAGAGAAAGAAAAAGCTAGTGCTTGCATGACTTTTATGAGTGAATGTTTCAATCATTTTGTTATAAATACAAAACATTCTTGACCGCCGCAGGAGCGAGCCAAATGTTTTAGTAACGCTGGCCCATAGACAAGTATAGAAGGTAGTAGGATAACCAAAAAATAAATTAACAAGAATAGATATTTATAGTAAATATAATCTGTGCTGGTTACATTTTGTGTATTATGTATTCTTTATTCGAATTATGAAGAAATGCCAATGTTTTAGACTGTTAAAATTATTATCTGTGGCATTTATATTGTTCCCGCCATGTCATGCCGTCATATAGTTTTCCAACTTTTAAAATGAACATAATATAAAATAAAACCGCCCGATTCTACCTTTTCTTCATATAAAAATACCGTAACAAACTATCAGACATTCAAGTAGTGTACCACAGAATAGGTTAATTATTTGATAATTTGCTTTATTTCGTTACCAGGAACGCGAAGAGTTATTAATACATTGGAAGAATTGTTATATAAAACATATTGCCGATATAAATGATAGATTAAAAATGCAATCCGATAAATTGATGGAAGCTGTCGGTCGTCGTACCGAATTGCAGGAAAAGGTAATTCGGAAAAACTGACGTTATTCCGACTATTTCTACTGTTTAGAGAAATAAGAAACAAAACCAACTTATAAGCACACAAAAAAATAAATTACAAATAAAATATCACGCTTGTAAATCAAATATAGTAAAGAAAACGATTCAAAAAAGTGAAAATAAATATTATAAATTGTAATTTAATAAAATATTTTATATTGTTGCTTCCGACGATGGTGAACCATTTGGGAATCCGCTCCATGTTTGTATGGAAAAATACATTCCACACGCAGTCCCCCAAGATGACAAGAGATTTTTATATTGAGGTAATTACAGTTCGACGTGCATTCAGGGGAAATGCGCGCATGGCTGACCTTCAAACAGGAACGGTCGGCGAGGCTCGCTCGTGAGGAACGCTCTCGCCAGACCGCCACACGCATTCAGGCGTGGTGGCGCGGTGTCATGGTGAGGCGAGGCATCGGCGCCTTCAAACAAATGAGGAACGCTAAAAAACCACCGGTCAAAATTAAAAAAAAATATATATCTAACCGTGGGAACTGATAAATGACACTGTCTCGTTATTATTACATATTAACATTTATTATTTGTCATATTTTTAAACCTAATTTGAGGGACAAGATAAAAGGACAGGTAATAAGAAATAAGAAGTTTATTTCATAGCATTGTATGGTATTAATAAGTTAATCATGGTTAAATAAGAGTCGTGGTATTCAAATTATATAAATGGTGCATTGAAAACCGACGCCATTAAAATACAAATCACTCGAGTAGGTACCATACAAAACAGGAAAGACAATGCTTTCTATAAAAACACTTTTATTTGTACTTTAACGTAAAAATCATAACGATCATAACAATTAACGTAACATATTTGTGAAATGCGTTAATTATTTGATTCTGTACAATATTATATAGTAAAATATGTATTAAAATTTATTACAACCAAGAAAACAAGATGTATCTTTTTATGAAACTCTTTCCCACTTAAAGCTACAAATTACTTTATTTCATCACGGATATTGTAATTTTGGATGTCAATGTCAGAAATAAATTAAATAAATAATAATGACAACCGTAATCCTCTTCAATATTACTTAATCTGGGATTATAGCTTAATTATTTGTTAGCTGGGAGGAAGATCGATTAACTAATGATCATAAAAAAGATAATAACTCTAACGATGATTCATAATCTTGCAACATAATACGAAATTTGACAAAAATATATTTTTGAAGAATCTTTCAAGAATTAACCTAATACGATCAGCATAAACAAATTAGGTAATATTAATGAATACAATCGAACTTAAACCTTTTTTTTTGATAAAATATGACACGTTATATTAATATTTATTATATTACTTATTCATTATTAATATTATAAAAGTTAATACCAAACTGCCTTTACAGACACAAAACAACCTTACTATGTAATGTGCGTAGATCTGTGGTAACTTTAAACTTGACAGTAGTCTTTGACTGCTAGAATGCGCTCACATTTTCTGTGACATTTCAATTTTTCACAGTTGCGATTACTCGTTGATGGGAGGTGTGTGCGTTTTACACTCTAAAGTTATTTATTATTTTAAGGATAATACGTTTAATAATATAAGCGTTAATGAAACAGAGTTACATTATATCGAAGACCCCAATATGTGTAGTGTATAAACTGTGCCGTAGATATATCTTCAAGTGTATAATATATTTACTGAATTCTTGGTAATACGGATTTTACCGCTGTATACTTTGGTGAGTAATCAACTTCACTTTCCTTTTTCTTAGAAAACGTACATATGTATGGATATAATATTTAACAATAATGGATTATTATTGTGTTTAAAAGGTGAAAAAACCACGTGCTTACTCAAAAGCTCTGGTACTATGACAAAATCTACTTATATTTTGTTCTTATTCTCTAAAGAGAATCTGCAATATTGAATAAAACCAACGAAAACTGATAACATAAGTTAGGTCTATGTCCAAAATTAAATTCAAAAACAAGTTAAATCATATTCTTTTTGTTTACTTTTTTATGTGGTTCCTGAGGTTCAAACACATGATATTACATAAATAATAATATTTAATAAAGTCAAACATTGAAGTAACTACCACATTTTTTACATGTGTGAATTTTAATTTTAGTTAGTAAATTAAAACCTGTATGAGATATCTCTTACAATAATATATATATATGTGTTAAATATTGTATATATAATTTAATATGTTATAGTGATTATATTTTTTATAACAAGATTATTCTTTTATTGTCAGACTTTGCACATCTGCATTAAAGCATATAAATCAAAACAAGTAAATTGTATATTAATTCATGTAATAAATCTACAGACAGGTATTAATTAAAAAATATATATAAAACCTAACAGACATTTAAGTACATGTGCCGGTCAGTTTGCTTTTTACTCAAATAACCATATAACTCCCGAGGAAGTCAGTCTCTTGATTCAGCATACTGCGTTACTTTTCAAAGGAGGCTTAAGTTCTACTAAAAGAATAGTCTGTGACACATCAGAAGCTTTCAGTACTTAAGCAGGTGCAGAAGGTAATAACTTCAATCTTCTCGTGTCACAATGTTGATTCCCGTACTCCTCTAAAACGGGTTGACCAATTCTCCTGAAATTTTGTGGCCATATTGTGGACTGTGAAATCGGCCAAAATCTATTGTTAGAGACATTTTTTATGGCAAAAGAAGTTTGTCGGGCTCAGCTATTAAAACTATATAATTGTAAATTGAGTTTAATAATCCTCATAATAATCAAAGTCAATACATTAAATAATTGAATATTAAATCAAGAATATGTTTAAGTGAAGGATATAACTTATCAGACACAAACAAGTTGTTTCTCGTAGAAACTACAGCAACTTTTTTTTGTGTTGCCAGTCGGCACTGTGCTTGGTAATTAGTGCTTTAATCGCTCCCAACTGCATCATACCGCTCTCGCGTTTTCTTGGAAAACCGATCACTGTTTGCTGCAAATTACCGTCAGATATGTATGCCGACAGTAATTGCATGTACATATATGTACCATGTTGGATTACGTATATAAAATATTGTCTGATTGTGCTGTTCGAGTGAGAGCATTTGCGTGTTGTATGTTTGTTTATTTATTTAGCGGAAACAAAATAAGACACATCACAAAAATACAATAAGAGATATATGACAAAAATAAAGAGGCATCCTAAAACATGTTTCGCGGATAAAATATGTTATATACACAGTCACAAGTACAGAAACAGCAATAACGCCACGGGAAGAAAAGCAATAACAAAAAAAAATTATAAATTCTATAAATTAAAAGTAACATACCTTGTAAAAGTAAAGTAAAATATAAGATATATTGTTAATACTACTAAAAATTTGCTATAACAGTGATTTCAATTTCGATTCTATGTTACACCTGAACGCAGCAGAGGGGCACGAAAAAATGTCTGAATCAAGAAAGTAATGTTAAATTTTGATGTGACGTAAAGGTATGCGTATCACGGTACGTGTATGTCTGTGATGGTGGTTCAAGGTTGTGCGATTATTGTGGATTTTAAGTGCATTCATTTTGTGCTTAGATTAAATTCCTTAGATGTAAGTCGTCTACATCACCAGGTTCACCAGCCACTTGTTGTGTAGTAGAAAAAAAAAAACAAAAAAGAGATGACATTTAATAAAAAAAATCGTTCTGAAATTATGTTGCCGTGATTGTTTTTTTGTCAATATTTGTGTGTTTTGTTTTAATTAAAACATTGTTAATAAAATTGATATATCAATGCTAAAACCAGCTGAACCTACAAACATTGTTTTGCCATAAGCTTACTAAAAATAGGGCTTTGCTTATGGCACATTATAAAAAAATCGTCAAAAGTTAAAACAAAAAATTAAAGTTCGCCCTTATCATTTAGGTGTATGGATAATAGATTGTAGCTGATTCTCAGACCTACTGAATACGCAATTACGAATATGAAATTTGGTAAAAATCAGTCGAGCCGTTTCGGAGGTGTACGGTAACAAACATTGTGACATGGAAATTTTATATATTAGTTTATCTTCATATGTTACAATTGCAGAAATGTAGTACTATATATATATATATATTATTTAAGCAATTCTAAATCACATTGCCTATTAACTAACATCCTAGTTATCATAGTAATAAATTTTTATTGCTTATCAAAAAAAACAATATTATACCCTTAGTAATATTTACCCATAGTTGGCTCAAGTAGGCATAATAAGGCTCTATAAAATTTGTAATTAATTGTCGGTTAACTACTTCAATAAATAAACAATGTTTCAAATTTGTCTTTTAAACATTATTTAAGCTTGGGAATGAATCGCGCTAAATTTATTAAAGGCGCAAGCCGAAAATCACATTAAAAATTAAATATTTCAATGTCACAGTCAAAATATTTTTTATAACCATTTTGAGGCGTCTTAAATCTAAGTGATTCTACGCCTGTTCGTACGCGACCTAGCTGAGAAGAAGCAAGAAACTCTGCTTGTATTGATTTTGTTAAACGGTGCTTAAAATATAGCCAACTGAGCTTGTTGTGGGTATCTTCTCAGGTCTATTTACCATAGATACCATCATTTGTTCATGAGCTTTCTTGACAAGTGATCGATTCAATATAGTAATTTAATATATAACGATTTGCAATTTTATTCGAAAATGTCAGACGAAAGATTGGTTATGTCATGTAAAAGCGTACCCTAAAGGCCGGCAACGCGCTCGCGAGCTACCAGCCACATGAGTGTCTAAGGGCCGCGATATCACCTTTATGGTTGTCTTCCTGCTCGTTTGCCTCCTCTTCTATAAAAAATCATTTTTCTAGCCCCTAGATGTATTTGTAAAACTTCCAAATACTCCAAAACACTATTACTTGGTATTCGTTGTGAAAATATGTAATCGCATACAGTGTAAACTCTATATAACGCCACTGTAGTGTCTCCATTTTATGGCGTTACAGATGAAAAAGCAGAATGGAATACAAGCTGAACCAACCAAAGCCAATTCACTTCGACACTTTACAGAGCTGTAGAGTTAACACTGTATTGCGAACTTAATTCTATAAACCAGGCCCTCGAATAGAATGAGTTAACGTAGCCAGCAGTTAATAAAAAGGATTATAATGTTTATTTGACCGCAAATTTCTCGGTATCTACAGGGGTAAATCTTACTTAAGAGCCTTAGGCATTAAGCCTATTGTTCAGTACATAAAGTTTTCCCTAGCTGACGTATTTGAATGTCTAATTATAAAAAAATAATTTTAACGAGTACTACGTATATTATTTTTTTAATGACAAATTTGGTATTTTGATGACGGTAATAACGTCATATTGTTTTGTCGTCTCGTGTGCTCGTCATTCACGTGTGTGGATTATCGAGCGATCGTATCTGAGGTTGGAATTCGTGTGAACGGCATACCCGCGTAGACATGCGACGTGATACGTACGTTATACGTTTACTGTGACGTTGAAAAAGAAAGAACGTTTAAGTCTATATAACGACTCTGAAGTCCAAAAAATTTGTTGACATCATCAGTAAGTAAATTTAAAAAGGTTTTAAAAGAAGAAAATGTTACAATTGTCAGATTATTGTGATGATGAAAAAGTTTGGGAATGAATTAGCTCCAGCTTAGCCTTGCTTCAGAAAGTGTACTGAGATTATTTCCAAAAAAGAACCTCAACCAAGCCGAGTTTCTTGCCTGCTTCTTCTCAGCTTGGTCGCGTACCAACAGGCATATAACCACTTAGATTTAAGACGATTCAAAACGGTCCTATGTACATATAATGAATAAAGATATTTTGACTTTGAAGGGTTATGGTTGTTATTAAATAAAGATAAGAAAAATCAGAATCGATAACAACCTAAACCAACCAAAGCTAATTGATTTCGACGCTTTACACGATTTGTCGTTAAATCGTGTGGCGTTACCTGGAGTTTACAATGTATTGCAAATACACCATACTATGACGCATCTATTCCAAGATGCACGGAAACTTGTTATGTATAATATAACAATAAAGTAGTTATATTATACTCATAAAAGTATTAAATACCTTGTAATGACAATTGACAAACGAACGCGCTATTATGTGAATTGAATAGGCTTTCCAAAACTAGCAGAAATGCTATTGTTTAAAAAAGTATTTAATTTTATTGTATTTTTTGCATTAAAACATTACGGTAGATAATAGAAGTGTATAATGAAACAAAGATAAAACCGGTAGTGCAAGTATGGAGACTGGTTATCCTTATTGTGGGGAAATGTAACTGCTTGGACTCGGCACCGCTAATTACACTATGATAATATGGATGTAACATGATTTTTGAGGGTAGTTTTATTTAAGTATACACATTTTTTTATTACCGGCAATACATCTACTTGCTAATAGTAAAACAGTACTTGTGGCGTTACAAGGTGTTTTTTAGGAACTTTTGTTAAATTGTTACCAATCGATTTATATTGGCTATGACATAGACCGTGGATTTTTAGGTTTCAGACATGTTCGTATAAGCTAAGATGTAAATCTGTTGGTTACTCCTCAATTATAGATGTTAAAAAAGTATTTTTTTTTAATATTATATAGATCTGTATAGATTTTAGTTCTGATCGTACATACGTCATGCTCACCTGAGTGTTTGGGTTCAGAATTAATGGGATACCTAAACAAGCGCTCCTTCGCCTTGACCCTTTATTATCGGTAGAAAATAATTATTGTAAATTATGTTTAAGAAGTACTCTTCTCTTACATTTGATTATTTTTTTGTGATTTGAGATATTTAACTTGAGCCTCGTTTGATATTAATTTAATAACGCCCGAGCTAAGCTCGCCAACAAGCCCGAGCTGATCGGTAAAGTGGGAGGCCTCCAGGGGGGGGCCTCCCACCCAAAAATAAAAGATAGTCAGTTATGACTGACTATTCTTATTTACGACCCCGAATTATAATATAAATATAATTACAATATAGATACATATGAAAATATATAGTTTTATTATTCGTTCTACTCAAAAAAAAGGTGCCATGCTGTTACACACCTACCACTATCATACCACTCTCTCACAGAAAACCGGCGTAAAGTGATGCAATTGGACTTAGTTCATTTTGTACTCGCGTTTCGTTCGGTTAGTGAGATCTTCCGGTGCCCATCCATTTCCAAATTTTCCTTTATAGGCCGGCACCGCACTCACAAGCTCTCACCTGCGTGAGTTTATGGTGAACCCCCTCTTCTATAAAAAAAAAACCTGTTAACATAAAATATATTCTGTTTGCAGGATGTAACTGAGATGATGTTGCTTGCGATGTTCTGTATGGCCGCGGGTGTTACGTACGTGCACGCCGGCTACTGTTCGACGAACACATTCCCAACGAACACATCACTGATGCATTTCACAAAGGAGCCGATACCATTCGAGTATGGTTTCCAAGATAAATTCAAGAGTATACACTGCTGTGTCAAGGGATACAGGAGTATTGAATGGTGAGTTTTTTCTTTTCATTATTTATACAGCTAACACAATATACGGCCGGAAAAAAAGGAAAATACAGTTAAATAAATAGACAATACACAATTTTTTTGCAGAGGGATTTAAAAAATAATAAAGAAACAGCATAAGATTAACAGGAATTATATTATATTATGTAAAATTTTCCTTAATTAAGTTTGGTTAGGAAAAGTCTGTAATAAGATCCGAATAAAAGGGATATATTATTTCAATTATTAACTAAATATGGGAAATGACTATTTTAGTGTATTTAAAATTTGTGATGAAAAAGGCTTAAAAAACTCGAAGTTAGTCAAGATTATCGATTACCTTAGGTTAGATGATATGTAGGCCAAACATCACAACATTTGAGTATGACATGTATTGGACCATTTTTAATCGTCTTAAATCTAAGTGATTCTACGCCTGTTCGACCAACTTAGTCGCTGAGAAGAAGCAGGCAAAACTCGGCCTAGCTGATTGGTAATGATCCCAAGTACACTTTTTGAAGCAAGGCTAAGCTGGTGCTAATTAATTCCCAAACTTTTTCATCATCAGAACAATCGGACAATTTATAAAATGCTTTCTCTAAAAGCATTTATCTACATTCTAATGTCCTTACTGACAATGTTAACAAATTGTTTGGGATTTTGTTATAGAGGCGTACACATTTTGTCGTTTAATATATTTTTAAAGAAGCGGTTCATAAAACTTATATTTGATCCACACTTTAAGTGTGCGTAGTACTCAAACAAAAACTATTCGGCTTAGTGGTTTAAAGGCAAACATTGAATAGTGTACGTACTCATCAAAATTCATAACAATGCGACTTTAAACAAGTTGAACAATGCACTTGTACGTTGGGAATACGAATTTATATTTTTTTATCGTCTGGTATTATTTGCAAATATACATTTCACGGGTGTGTTATGAAAAAATGCCTCTGCATCTATCAAAAAGTTTTTAAAATAATATCTTTATTCATATATACACTTATAGATCGTTAAATTTAGACTCTACCAGTTCCCAAGTCATGGGCGTAGAGCGGACGTACAAACTCTTGTTGATAAGCTATTAACAAGAGTAAATCGCTAAAGTACAATTATTATATATGTTGTTTCCTTTCGGAATATAATTAATATGACTCCATAATTTTTTATATATATTTAATTATTACATTAATTGTATTATACGTGAGATAATTCCATGACATTAGAACAAATGCAAAACAAAAGAAAATTATAAATGGCCAAAGGGAACAAAAAAAAAGAAATTAAAATAGTTTCCACGTAAAAAGGTTTTAGTCCTGCGACTGAACATATGTCAAACGAAAACTTATGTTAGGGGTTTTCGTATATAACATTAAAATGCGGAAATTGTCTCGTTAACGCCTGGAACTGGTTGCAGTGATATACTGTATTCATTGCTAAGCTTTTAAGGCTCTCATATTTTTTTTCCGACCCAGGGCCATTGCTAAGGTTCGTTTCCAAAATAGGCCTTCGCCGGCGCCAACCCGGCGAATCGTATTTTTAATCGTTTTAACTCGAAATGTGACACATTATGACAGGGTTAGGATAGTGGAAGAATGTTAATGTTAGATTTCAGAACAATTTCTGTTTTAACATGAATAAATAAAGACATCTAATCTTTTTTCTTAATGGGAATAGAATCTTATTTTAGCCAGCATTATAAGTGTGTCGTCAAACGATAAAATAATTATAAACATTCAATTGTATAACTAATACCACGTTGTATAACTAATTCACTAATACCAAGTTTTCGTCTAGAGCTTATATATTAACTACATATTGGTATTCCAGTATGTACCTTGAGATTTTTTTAAAAATACACTGTACACTATATAACGGCACTAAAGTTTCATGGCAAAATATAAATCAGAATGGAATACCAGCTAAGCCAACCAAAGTCGATTTTGATTTCGTTTGTAGTTTAATCGAGCGACGTTACATGCAGTTTACAGTGTATTTCTGATATAATTTCAGCATTTAGGGTAATCGTACGGTAGGATACACTCATGGGCCATGGGCCAGCTTCAGTGTTTACCTATCGCGTAATATCATATTGTGTGACTAGGTTATGTATTTTCCTTACTATAAAAATAGCGTTTGTTATGTACAATATTGTACATACCACTTGCGTTATGGTAATTCAATAAAAATTCCAATGTAAATCAGTTATTCTGCGAATTCGTTTTCCTCCAATTCAATTATGATGTCGATCAACCGACAGTCGTTTAATGGTAGTGCTATGGTGCTATATAATTATGCTGTTGTTTCTATGGTGGCGATAAAAATCTTAGTACGGACTCGAAGGACCAAATGTTGTAATACGCACGCTTATTAAGACTAAGGGTCCTTTCATTAGTGCCCCGGTGACTTCACCTTTATGGTGTGTCTGCTCGATTGTACCTTTAGTGATTGGAACTGAATAATAACTGAAAATAATTATTTATTACATCGATAACACGTATGAATGGACAAAAGAAATTATAAAAAAATGTCGAAGTCTAATAAAAGCGGAAAAAATGTCGAAGAGGCTGAAAAGCGATTTCTTAACGGAAGTATCGAATAGCATATTATCTAGTTGAGTTTTTAAATAATTATCGTATTCTGTGTCGGAAAAACCATAGATAATAGAGTATAGTGTGCGTCATCATAGTAGATTTTTTTCAGGTTAATCACGTTTAAAATGGAAAACAATTGAATTACATTTCGCAGATTTCATTCAAAATATCTTTATTCACATAGGTAACTATGGTAACACTTATGAATCTTCAAACAAAACAAAAAATCATTAAATTGATAGATAGACTCTTAATGCCAGTACCCAAATCAAGGGCGTAGAGCGACAGAGAACTGTCAATTCTCCTTCGTCTTCTTCTAGGAGTTAAAATTGACAAATTCTCCGCCACTCCTTTAAATCTCCAAGCATGTTTCACAGCACGGTTGTAAAGATCTGCAACCATTACACCATGCACCAGCAGATACGTCAATATCTATATTATATTTAAAAAAAACCCTCACTATCAACGGTGGGCAAATTAGGAACACACGTTATAGTGAGAACAACCCGCAAACACACAGTTATAAATATTTAGGTAATCTCAATATTAGACCGTATCTCTCTTAAAAGCCAGAAACTCACCTATAAGCATCCTAGCATTGCAGGTGTCGTATTAGCACTTCAGTCACAGTGCCTGCTCGTTTGTCTCCTGTTTTATTCTCCAATTTCTATATTATATTCAAAGGATTGGCGGAGAGTTTCTTGCCAGTTCTCGTCCGCATAACACATCTGATTTAAGAACTGTCGTTGTTAAGCCAATCATCCCAATCCCGTCATCTCATCTTCCACCTACATGTGAAGTTTTTATTGCTTTGCATCATAGTTCTAATGTATTATCTGATAACAGTCAGTTGTTATTCACTATTGAATTATGCAAATGGTGACCGAATTTAAAAAAAAAGCTTAATAGAAAAGGTTTTGTCCAAGATTTAATTATTATGTTTGTAATTTGTCAATATTTAAATAATATTGATAGTAATTACAATCATAACTATAATTAAATCTTGGACAAAACACCTTGATGCCTGTCCTTCCATCAGTAAGACATTTCTTACCACGCACCACCACGTTATGGAACAAGCTGCCCGCCACGGTATTTCCGAACCACTACGACTTAGGGTCCTTAAAGAAAAAAGCGTACAAATCCCTAAAAGGCCGGCAACGCACTCCTGCTAGTTTGCCCCATCTTCTATAAAAAAAAAGTAATGAATAATCTATATCTGAGTGGTTCTTGTGTTCTTCAGACAATAAAGGCCGACAACTCACTCACTCACAGCCACGTGAGTGGGGCGACGGATTTAGAGTGCCTCCTGCTCGTCTCATATAATTTGCATACCCAGATATTTTCTTACAAGTGTACGTGTAATGTCAGCATTACGGTACATTAGAATCAACATTTAAAAGTATATGGATGATGTTATCTAGAGCGTCACAATTCGTTGTATTGAGTCGCTTGCGCACGTGGCCGTGTTTACCGGTTCATTCCAGGAAATATAGCAAATTATCTATTGTGTGCGTTCTGCTTTTTTTTGCAATTTAGGTTGAGTATTTTAATATATAGAGATCGTTAACTCTGTTTTGACTCTTGATTTATTTGTGAAGGTTATATAGGCTTATTTATCATATTTATGTGTACAGTAGAATCCGGATATAACGACGTTCTACGCGATACTATGTCGTGCTAAGCGGGTAACGTACAAAACGGACGGATTGCGATACGGAAATTGAGTAAAAATTATTAGTCGCTAAAACCGGTTGGTAATAAGCGAAGTCGTTATATTTATTTACAGTTTATTGCACATGAACAGTAGAAGTAAATGACGTTAATAGATGTTAGTACGTATTAGAGCAACGGGCGGCCTTATCGCTAAAAAGCGATCTCTTTCAGACAACCCACACAATAAAAAAAAAATGTAAGTGAATTTTACTGTATTTACAAATTAATATATATAAGTAAATAATATATAAATAAACCTACAAGACCGCATTGAAAGAGCCCTGGGGTCGCTCTTGCACTCAATCAGGCACCCAGCGGTTGTCTGCATTGGAGAAATATGGTGGGCATACCTTCTCCTACACTCTCCATGTCTCCTAACCCGCAGTGGATTTGTTGTGGTGGAACGCCCTCTCTCCCGTTCAGCCGCCTCCTTAATTAAAATGACAGTCTCGCAGAGGGATGCCACGGCACTACACACCTTGGGAGTACCTAAGTCTCCCCACCTTGGGAGTACCCAAGGAGTGATAATATTAATAAGTGTCTATGCACTTTGTCCAAATGTCCAAAGGCTCTCGTCTCTGTATTAATCATCTGTCTATATGGATACCAGAAAATTGCACTCATACCATAAATAACTGTTCTCTGTCCCTTGCGACGCACTCACGTTCATGATTTTTTTTCTATCACATGCTTTTGACAACTCACAAAGCATCACATAAATTTTATTACACGAGAACCACGTTCTGTATCGTCCACTGTGTTTGACAATAGTCCAATATGGACTGCAATCAGTGTTAAGCAGATGTTTTCTTATCTATTTTTTTTAATATGATACAGAAGCGTTATGTTAAATTTACATTAAATTTGTTTTTTATATAAACACATACTTGAATAAAGATATTTTCAGTTTTAATTCATGTGACAGTTTATCGCGTGTCGTGGTAAGCGAAATTCTCAGTCATCCCTTCACTCCCCATTTCGATTTGAATACATCCCCTCTTTACGCTACCTTCTCCAATAATTCCCTTCGCATTGCAGAATTCCATGTGTGTACCAAAATGGTATGTATGTATTTTGATTATTTATAATTTGACAATTTTTTTATTCATTTACGACCTAAACCAGGAACACACACAAAGTTAAAACTAAATTCTTCCACTGTCATTCCTAACCCCTGTCATATTCTGGTGCAGAATTAAAACGATTTTATTACATCTGCCCCAAACATCTTATGTCCAAAATATATTAACAAAACAATAAACTTATAATATAATAAAACAAGGTAATAAATCATATATATGGGAACTTGAGACATTTAAGAGATAAAACAAAATTCAATATATATAATAATACAAACAAGATACAACATCAGGATTTAAACGATTAAGCAGATTCGGTCCGGCGAAGGCTCACCACCCAAAAGCCTGAAGAAAAACTTATTTTCATTTTTGAATATCTTACGATTTCGCGTTAACAGATAATAATGTTCTAATGCTCTATATAATGCCGTAGTCTTGACAATAGCCCGTACCTGAGATATCTGTGTATCGCGAACCGGTATTGTTTCCCGGTATGGTTTCCCGGAAGGTCCGTCCCTTTCACAATGCCCTTTCGCGTGATATTGTTAAGGACACAATAGTGATATAAGATTGGGATAGAAGTGGTTAACACAGTCCGTCATTGCTACAATTCAAGAATTTAAAGGATATTTATAATTAATAAAATAAGATTTTATTACTAATAGAGAACAGACCCAACTAAGTTTCTTGTTCAGCGCGTAAACTCAGTTTTAGTTCAGTGCGGAATTTTGTTTTAAAATTGTACAGTCAAATCATATTATTAAATTTAGCATTTCAGCGGTTGTGATGTAATAATAAAAATATCAATGTTCCAAGGCGATTGTACATTTTTTAAATTAAATTTATATCAGCTGTGCTGTTATAAAAAAAAATTAAATTCGATAATAATCAATTTTAATTTTAGTATTCCATCCAGCTGTGTTGTAATCAAATTAAAATTCAATATTAAATCTCAAATTTAATTTTAAGTGTGTCAGCTGTGTTGTTATAAAATAAAGAAATTAAACTCAATATCAAACATCAATGTTTAAGTCAGCCGTCAGCTGTGTACTAAGTATGTAATTGAATCAATATAGTTAATAATGAAGTGGCAATGAACAGAAGACATTTATATTCTTACCCTACTAAAAAAAACTTGTCCCGACATGTTCGATTTGTTGAACTGATTGCCTTTACAAGACCGCCTCACAGGTAGGCGTTTTGTTATAAATACATTTGACAAAAGATTTTGATTAAAGTCGTGTGCAATACAAAAAAAAAACATCGTTAAAGTATTTTAATTTAAAAAAAGTCTGCATCGGATGAAATTCAAAATATCTTTATTCAAGTAGGTCTTTATAAAGACATGTTTGAATCGTCAATTTTTACACTACCACTGGTTCGGAATCGAGAAGAACAGACAAGAGACTCAATAGTTGCTCTTTTAAAATAAACAATTAATACAAAATTGTGTTACTGACAATTCAGATAACAAAGCATTGTAAGGCTACTCAAGAATTGAACTGTACCGATGCTGAGCCAATACATTAAGGGATCTCTGTCCTTTAAATATTCGTTCGGTATAGTATGCCTGTTCAACCAAAATACTCTTTAGTTCATTTGGTTATAAGTGCTGGGACTTTGTTATAAAAACGTATGCTAAGGCGAGAAGCAGGCACATCCTTTTTTTCTCTATTTCATGTGGTCGTGTTTATCTTTACTTTTATTGATAAAAATTTACGCTGATAAAACTAAAATTGAGTTTTTATAAACGAATTATACTCCAAAGTACTAGCATAGTATTATGGTAGAGAAAAATATGACCAAGTGTTAGTTATTACATATAACTGTCTCTTTTTATCGCATACAAAACGCATTAGATAAAAAGTGTAAAATACATACGATTAAAACGGTTATATAGAATCATATTTAAATTTTCGAAAATATTAAAGATTCGTATTGAATTTTGAAATTGTAAAAAAAGTGTCATAAAAGTATATGACAGCTCGAAGCACGCCGTGAATAACAGTTTATCTCTCACGTGATATTTGCCACCTTTTATATATCTAACAAAAGACATTTTTTGTTCACAAGTATTGTTATATTTTATGGGTTACTCAAAATTAAATTATATTATATATTAACTTAGATGAATGAGTTAACGTACTGCTGTGGAATCGGTGCCCAGAGTTCTTCCATGGTAGATGCGTCTGAGAAAATGTTCAAAAAGAGACCAGGCATCATTAAGCCTCCGCAGCCCACAATATTGGATGTCCATGAGCGTTTTTGTCTGACCCCTAGTCAGAGAGAGACAAATATATATGTCGCATAGTCTGATAAGTATTTTGACAAGTACTGTCTATACATATACTGTCTACGGATTCTACTGTCCGAATATAGCGACATTTAATGTACCGGCAATACTATGTCGTAGTAACCGGATTATATATATTAATGCGATACGAAACCATAGTTGACTAAACGACATAGTCTCTAAAAACGGTTAGTCGTTATAAGTGAATTCTACTATATATAGTTAATATAATTCAAGTTATAAATCGCTTAGCTAATATATTAAGATAACTATCACGTTTTGAATAATTTAATTATGTTCTAGAGCCTATATATAGTATTGTTAAATGTTTAGTGGGATTAATGTTTGTATAACTAGTACTATTTATTAGGCAGATACAATGTTGATATAAAAAACTTATAACTAAATGATTAATACAGTGATTTTTTTATATATGAACAATATTCGTTTCTTAAATATACATTTAACCCATGTTAAATGGCCTGCCGTGTTTGTTAAAAAGTCATAATTCGAATATTCTCTGGTACTACTAACTAACTAACTAACTAAAAGCGCTCATTTAGATAAAGAGACAAATAAAGTAACGTCCAATTTCTTCAGTAATGGGGTCTTGCGTTGTAAATTTCATATCCGTCACAAAGGAACTCTCGTATTACTCAAATTTGTCTACAAATTATTATCAAATATGTTGACAATCTATTTTACTAGGAAAATTTTGTCCACGTATACAAAGTGTTTTATTTCATTTTTGTATATAAACTAGATGTTTATTTAATTAGTTATATAAGCCTTCTTTTCGACACGGGCATTTTCAAATAAAACTAATAGACATGTTACAATCACATCACATATTCTCTACTACCATCCGCAGCAATTATCTGGTAGAATGCAAACGCTACCCCATTAGTCTCCTTATGCGGAATCGAACACCCGAGGTGTGTTTTAGTGGGTATGGCTCACCGGTCCTCTGAGTAGCAGAGGTTTCCTGGTTAGTGAGTTGAGTCCCACGTATCCACGTGACATTTGGGTTCACCAATAAAAAGGCAATCAGCCATTATATAACAAAAACTATATCTATTCCCTAATAATAATTCCGAGTCGCTTACTCATTCGCTAGCGTCGCCACTTGTCAAACATCAATCAAAGGGTTTACAGATTATCAATAGATTTGTTTTAGAGATATTATAATAAATATTATTCAACTTTGGAAATATAATAATACAAAACTAATATTAACTTCTTTTGTTAATGCTTAATGTAATTTAATGTATGCCTTCAAACACTGGAAACTCTTAATTAAAATATTATTATTCAATTTAACAAAACCTAACAGTTAGTCAAAATATATTTATTAATATTTTTCGCGATTAAGCTGAGAAGAAGACAAGAAACTCATTCACTCATTGGTATGTTTCAATTACCGAGTTAGGTATTTATTATAGGTTGCAATTTTATTTTGCAAATTAATAAAAAAATATCTTACTTTTTAACATATAACTTCTTTAATTTTAATTTTAGGGCATAAAGTTAAATAAACATATATATACGCAAAACGTTTTGCTACAAATTGTGACTTTACAAGTTTATTCGTAAGACGCACATTTTCTGAGATATTGCGTAAGAAGTGTTCTCACCCCTCTTTCCAAGATGGCGGTCGTGGGACAAGGGTGGCGAACCCACAAACTTGAAGTTTAGCTTCTATTGACCCCCCAAACACGTCCCAACTTTAATAGACAATAAGGCCAGGTGTATATGTATAGTTTTAGAAACGCGAATTCCTTACATATCATTCAGATGGAATGTGACGGAAATCCGATACCACAAGTTGAGCGAGCCATGAATGGAAACACGTTGCATCAAGAATATTATAGCTGGGAGTCATATACCTGGGTTTTGGTAGCGAGGGTAGACAGATATATTTATTCAAGTGTGAGTTCGATTTTCAAATGCAGATGACGTTTGGCCATTTGCACGTATGAACGTTCCTAATAGGACCGCAACGCAATCACGAGCTTCCAACCACGTATCTATGCCTCCTGCTCGTTTGCCCTGTCTTATCAAAAAAAAACCGATTAACGTCGTGTTTTTATGCTAAATTTCTTTATACGCTATTTTATTAAATCTGTCCCCAAACATCTTATGTGCTAAAAATATTTACAAACAATAAACTTATAAGATAATAAAACAAGGTATACACACAAAACAATTATATGGGAACTTGAAACATTTGAGAGATAAAACATAACACAATATATCTAATAATACACACAAAAAAACTGTGTGTGTGTGTGTTCTGTGTATATTTGCGTTTGCTTTACATAAAATAAGTTGTTCTCGATTGAATAAATTCCCGATTGTCATATCTATCGTATTATAAAATGGCGTCTGTTGAGTTTTGAGAAATCGTTCTGTATGCACCTAGCGTATGAATGAATGGCTTCGTCGTGAAAATTAACATTCACCCGGCGTCGCCCTGCGCCGCTGTCAATTGTCAATATTGAACTTAAGACCTCCACGGAGGTGTTAGTATTTTTTGTCAGTTCCAATAAGTCATATTGGAGCGTGTGTGATTCTAGATTTTGAAATCGGGGTTCGAATTTTAAATTGCGAATTCCAATTTTAAATTCGTTGGACATCGCTTTTCGTTCTGTGGTTGTTCTCTCTAGTCGATGTTTCTTATTGACCAGTATTTGAACCAGTTTAGAATCTTTGAGAAATATTAAATTTCCATGTCACAATGTTTAGTTACCGTACTCCGAAACGGCTTGACCGATTCTCATGAAATTTTCTGAGCATATCGAGTTGGTCTGAGGATCGACAAACATCTATTCTTTTTAATGTCACTTTAAAAAATACATTTAAAGCTGAATTTTTACGATTTCATCACCAACTTCTATTTAGTAACTCTATGGCTAAACAACGTTTACTAGGTCGCCTAGTAACGTCATATATGTAACTATTTAAGTGAGATTTTGTTATCTATAAGGTTGTATTTGTTCTTCTATGCATATGTCAGATTTCGGAAAACTTAGTTTAATATGAAAATAGGAAACTCTAAAGCGTCAATATATTTTTTTATCGGTTCTAATACAGAATGTATGCTTGAATACACATAAAAAAGAAAACACAATAACAAA
Organism: Leptophobia aripa; assembly: GCA_951799465.1. Taxonomy (NCBI): domain Eukaryota; kingdom Metazoa; phylum Arthropoda; class Insecta; order Lepidoptera; family Pieridae; genus Leptophobia; species Leptophobia aripa. The sequence continues at coordinate 1,591,350 of OX637284.1, forward strand.
TTTTACATTAGAAACATATTTTTCCAAACAATATTAAAATTAAAAATAGAAAAGCAAATAGACAGAAAAAAACAAAAGTAGGTATACTAAACTAACCTAAACCTTATTGGAGGGTACTTTTCTAATCTTAGCGAATTGACTTTTCACTTCGCTGTCCGGTTTGTCTAACCTCTGGAAATATTTAATAAATACTGGTATTGTAAATAAATACATCAACACGTATTATTTTAAAGCATCTTTATGTATAAAAAAATTAAGCTATTACATAAATCTAATAATTCCATTATATACTTTACAATACAATATGTTTCATATTACTGTGTCCAAGTCAGTGAAATACCAACTTGTGTGTGTGTTTTTCCCCCTTATGAGGGGAAGTCCTGTATGGTATGTAGTACCCGTGTCTTGTGTACTGATCCAACCCGAACTAAAAAGCTGGCCTATCCAGTCGTATGCTGGGTGGTAAAATCACTATATATTAATATTATAAAGAGGAGAGATTCGATTTTTTTGATTGTTCGTAATGAATTGGCTCCGTAACTACTAGACCGATTTTAATAATTCTTTCACACTATTACCGAATAGCATATGTGTGTGTCGTTATTAACTTGAATAATCTAACCCAAGGTGTTAAAAATGATGATTAATTATTTTGATTAGCATATATCCAAACTAATTATGAATGCTGTATGTATTACGCTTTCACTATTAAACTACTAAACCGATTTCGATGAAATTTGGTATGGAGATAAACTGAACTTTAATTCGGGTTTGGCGAAATAGTTTATGAAATTTTCACCACAATTCAGCCATTTATAAATCCATTTTCGAAATTCATTTTGTATTCAAATTACGTGGACGAAGTCGCGGCCAAAAGCATATATATATACTATGAACATTCCCACAGTGCATCTTAAAGGATATTTGAGGTGAAGACTTCGTATGATGTTGCCATGGAGCCGGAGCACAGATCGCATGCAACCTTGAATTAGAATAATTCCCACGTCAGCCAGACGATACAATGACAGGTCTCACAAAAAATAAAGGTGCATGCAAATAACACTTATCGTTTTAAAGGGGCGATTACCTACAGTTGTGCTTTGTGAAAATTGTAATTTTATTTTATAAAATTGAGTTTTCATTTTGGGACTCTCGTTTGGATCGATCTATCGATTAAATAAAGATTGATGTTATATTTAAAGAGTGTATAGCAAAATAATATTTTGGCAAAGATCCTTGTGTGTAGCAATCAAAAGCTCTTTGAAGGCTCTCTTACGACCCCGGTGGATTCAAATGTGCATTCAATCTACTTGAATAGAGATATTTTGAATTTCAATTAGGACCTAATGAATGAAAGAAAATGAAGTGTTTGACTAAATTGGACGACTTTGGTAGGTAGCAGCTAGGGTTGGTCTTAAAATTAACGTGCGAAAGACTAAGGATATGAGAGGATGGAGCGCGTGGCAGTCACCCATTTTTCATTGGCGATGAAGTAGTGGTGAGAGTAATAAGCTTCACCTATCTTGGTAGTATCCTGTCGGGACTCAGACTTGGACATAACTTACCGGATTGTCAAATCAAAAGGTGCCTTTTGTCCTGGCACTCCAAGCACCTCTGTCGTAGAGTGAAACTAAGAATATTTAACTCCTTAAAACATATGTGTCTGACTTGGAGTGAGCTTAGACGAAAGGCCGCTAACAGAGCAGAATTTTTTGAGTGGGACTGCCGTGCTGTTAATTAGAGTTTCAGCCGAATGGGCAGGCTCGGCCGGAGAAATACGACTCTCTTCCCGAAAACCGTTATGTAGTCGCGTTTCGTTCGGTTAGTGAGATGTTCCGGTGCCCATCCTTTCCCCTCTTCCGTCCTCTTCCCCCACCCCCCATTTCCTAATTTTCCTTTAAAGGCCGGCAACGCACTCACAAGCTCCCAGCCGCGTGAGTGTCTATGGGCGGCGACTTCACCTTTATGGTGAACCCCCTCTTGTATAAAAAAAAATGGAGTAGGGTCATACTTGCCCTATGCCCCGACGTAGGGCCTTAGGCCTCTAATAAGTAACGAATCAAAAGCTGAATGCTCCGATTTTTCATTTATTTAAAAAGCTAATATCGTTGTGTCAAAGCTTCTTTACTTAGGTCGTTGTGTTGTCCTATCCTACCTTCTGGTTCTAACTATATATAAAAACCATCATATTTGAGGAAAGTGATCTAATTATCATATGCTAAGTTGACGACTTAGTTGTCACAGTACAGTCAATATTTGTGTGATGAGCATTAGGTGTCCGTGTATGTGTGGCACTTGGACCTGTGTAAAAAGTGTAGCGTAAACATTCATAATACCTAGAAAACAGAGTATCACTAAGAATGATTGTATCTAATTAGGTGAAAGAGGGCGCCAGAGATACATTCTAATTTCACGCGACGCATAAAGAATTGTCCATTTCCGGCCGATACGCAGAATTATGTACATAATATTTCGCGTAATCGTGTAACAGTGCCGTTTAACTTGTATTAAATCTACTGTTATAATTTAACAGTAGATGTAATGCGGTAGATTTAATTTCGAACCCTATAGTAGAAACAATATCTAGTTTTGAATAGTACAGTAATAAAGGTTTGTAGGTTTGCCACATAACAAAACAGCATTGTCGATGATATGAAAATATACATATTTCATTTAAATATAAAAAAAAAATCTCAAGCCTACTAAAGCCTTTTTAAGTAACCATAATAAATTTATGAACGTATACGGCCATTTATCGCAAAGTGTAACCATTTCCTTATAAGTCAATACCTTGGGCACCATCATGGGTAACGACTTCACCATTGTTTCATACTATTTGTTCACCGGTACGAAAGATAAATTCAAACGAACTTTTTTATTCTTTACGCTTAAACAGTAGATGTAAATGTCAATGTATAAGTGCAACGGGTGGCCATATCGCTAATAAGAGATCTCATTAAACAATTCAGTATTTATTAACAGTATCTACTGTATTACAGTATATCACGCAGCGACGCCTATTAGCATTCGACGCGTGATCGATGTGCACTAGCAATTTCGTAGTTACATTCGCCGAATATCAATCATACGTAAAACATTTTCATTATATACAATACTTTCTATATACATCAAAGTCAAAATATCTTTATTCAAGTAGGTCTTTATAAAGACACTTTTGAATTTTTACACTACCACCGGTTCGGAAGGCAGTCATCTACCGAGAAGAACCGGCAAGAGACTCGATAGCTGCTCTTTTAAAATACACAATTAATACAAAATTGTGCCACTCACAATTAAAATAATAAAGCATTGTAAGGCCACTCAAGAATTGAACTGTCCCGATGCTGAGCCAATTGCCGACACATTAAAGGGATCTTTGTCCTCTAAATATTCGTTTACGGTATAGTATGCCTTTTCAACCAAAATACCCGCGCGTTTTAAATTTGTTAGAAGTCAAATTGTTTATCATCAATAATATTTATATCTGTTCCACATTCGTATCATCGATCACTTGTGTACGATCTATCCAAAAGAGAGTAGGTAGTAGGAGTTTGGGGGGTCAATAGAAGCTTAACTTCAAGTTCGTGTGGTCGCCATCTTGGAAAGGGAGTGTAAACACTTTTTACGCAATATTTCAGAAGCTATGCATCTTAGTGTATAAAAAAAGTATGGAAAAGAAAAAATCTTATTTTTTACCCGAAATTAAAAATTAAAGAAGTTCTAAGCACAGCTTCTGAGATATTACGTAAAAAGTGGTTTCACCCCCTTTCCAAGATGGCGACGACACGAACTTGAAGTTAAGCTTCTATTGACCCCCCAAACACGTCCCAAAAATAAAATTGCGTTTAAAAATGTAACATTTCAATTGACTACAAGGCGAAGCTTGGCTCACTTTTAACAAAAAGAAATTAATAAACAAATAACATCCGAACAAAGACTTTGTATTTAAATTATTTGATCGGAAACAGGAACTAATTCCCAATTACGTTTGGTTTGTCGATGGAATAATAAATTTAATAAATTTTTTGCACATAAACTTTTGTCATAGTGTGTTCGTTCTGTGGCTTCGTTTTGTCATGAAAAATATTAAGTGCTCACTTCACACGTGATTAGAAATATTCCGGCTTCGTGTAGTTCCAAATATGTCCCCGGCCGCCCTAAAAAGCTTTTTAGCATGCTAGGGGAGGGATTCTTAAACTTTTATCATTCATGACTCAATAAAAATAAAAGAAAATAAATATTTTTTGATGATTTATTTATTAGGCAACATACATATGAAAATATATAGTTTTAGAATTCGTTTTGAAACACACAAAATACTAAAATTAAATATTGAACCAAAAAAAATATAAAATGGTTTATATAAATATTTGACATTAAAATATCTCTATCTCTATCTTGCGACCCTAAACTATAGTTTAAGAAGCCCTGGCAGCAGTTCTGCAGATAATTATGGGATTCCAATGGAAAACAAATCCGCATAACAACAGATTCGCCCATAGTCTTTGGACTGATTGCAAATATATATATTATATTAATTAAAAGTAAGTCTCATTCTATGAAATTACATAGTTATAATGTCAGTTAACATACCGACAATGATTTTTTAACTATTGTGTTTATACGAAGCGATTACTCATTGCGATTATATACCCAACCTCTTTATAACCATAGATTATAGAGTTTGTGTCTGTATTAAAATGGTCCGTCACGTGAAAAATGGCCACGCACAGTTGACAATTTTCTAAATGCTCCGTTAACGTATCGCGTAAGTGACTTCTTCCCAGGCGAGCATAAATTCTCTGACCATTTTCTCGTCGTCATTACGATACATTCTCCGGATGAATTCAATAAATGCACTCTTCCTGTTTGCTGTGTGTGTTTTTTTTAATACCTGTTACATAACATATTATGTAACCAAGTATAGTTTACTATGTGTGAAGCGATCCATACGGCGCATTTGTTGTGGGGTCGAAAAAAAATCATTGTCTCTCTTGTCTACCCTCAAAAACGTTATAACATTTTTGAGGGTAGAACGTAAAAAAAAATGTGTATATTATCAAAATATATAGTTATAATCTGCCCTATGCCCCGACGTGGGACATTAGGACCCTATAGTAATTAAGTAATAAACATGCTTTCTTCATACATACCCGCTTAACAGAATGAACGTGTTAAGAGCGATGAGGCCGCCCATCGGATTTCTGATTATATGAGTTTTTCGTCTGTAATATTTTATATGTAGCAGAAGCTATCGAGTTTCTTCTCGGTAGATAACTGCCTTCCGAACCGGTGGTAATGAAAATGCGTATATAATTTCCCTAGAATGACGAATTTTATAGATAACTTATATTTTAGAAAGAAAGAAAATATGTTTATTTGGACTTTTATGACTGGCTGGTCCCGACAAACGTCGTTTTGCCACAAAAAAAAATGTCTCTCTAAATAGATGTTGGCCGATTCTCAGTCCTACTCGATATGGCCACAAAATTTCATGAGAATCGGTCGAGCCGTTTCGGAGGAGTACGGGAACGAAAATTGTGACACGAGAATTTTCTATATTATATAAGTTTTATTACACTTACATGATTTTCAAGTAATGTTATAAACGAAATCATCTAATAAAACTGTTCGTTGCATCAGAATAAGTATTCCAGTACCGGTCTCTGATCGAGTTTTTCCACGCACTTTTTCTATAACATTTCCACCAGCCATGTAACTAACTGTACTGTTTACATGTGATTTTTGCTTTAAAATATCTGTTTTCCTGACAATGCCAATATATTATTGTGGTTAACGAGCCTGCGGGGAAAAGATACTACGCCATGTTCGTTACCATGGCAACGATGTTGTTAACGACGTAACTTAATTTACGCCATTTATAATACGCGCCCAAAAAATACCTAAAAACAATGTATTATATGATTTTGTTCTGGTTTTTCTAGATGAACGTATGTAAAAGAAATATAGCCTCGGGCGGTGACAATTTGGTACCAGCTGGAACTAATTACCGGTTCGTGGAAGGCTCCCTTTGTTGATATTAGGAATTACGCGCACTGCTGGTTTTAACCGCTGTGTGCGGGGAAATTTTCAAATTACCATCATTTAATGTGGAGATTGTTGTTGAAAATTTCTCCTGCTGCCTACGGTAAACTTAAAACTTAATTTTTACAAAGTATTAAGCCAGATTTGTCTTTGACCAGACCAAAAAGTCTGTATCACTTCTTACTGATAACTGATCTCAACACAAAGTTTGTTCCTTTTTTGCATATCTATGAAATTTTCTCTTGAAACTAGACTTAAGTTTGACGTTCGGAATACGGGACCTGTATTGTATATAGCAATGATCTTAAGCAACGGAGCGGTAACTTGATTCCGCGAAATAGCTGTCTGGCTTTTTATCGTACGTTCGCATTACAAATAATAGTTACATTTAATTAACAAATCGGTTTATATTTACAAGGTAACATCCTTATTCATACCTGTGCGATAAAAAATCAAAGGTACACTTATGAATCGTCAAAAAATGACTCGAAAATTACTGCTAGTTACCAAATCGAAGGCGTCTCTGCCTTAAAATCGCCAACCATGCACCATCTATATATTTCTTTTTTTTTATATAGAAGAGGGGGCAAACGAGCAGGAGGCCCACCATAAAGGTGAAGTCGCCGCCCATGGACACTCATGTGGCTGGGAGCTCGTGAGTGCGTTGCCGGCCTTTCAGGGATTTATACGATTTATATTTATTTATTTATATAAAGCAAAAACAAAAAAAAAACTTTTTCTATCGGTGGGCATAGGGAAATAGGATAAACTACACAGAAAAGGCCTTATTGCGAGGGTTAGGAAATTCAGGGGAATAAAATATTGTTTAAGGCTTGGCGGAAATATGTATTTTTTGAGCTTTTAAAATGTATTTGATTAACGCGAGAAAAGGCTGTAGCCTCCAAAAAAGTTGAATGAAAATACAAAAGTCGAGCCATAACACGCTTACCTGCAGAATGATGCACGAATGATTTGCGGCGGATCGCAGGTCAAAGACCGGTTTGATGACCTCATGTCCTTTTCATTCTTTTTGCTGTCTTCGTGTTCTGATTTTTAAATCGTTAACGATGTTCTGTATAACGATTGATTGTCTATGACTCATTTTTCCTTGATTTCGATTGTCTGCTGTATTTACTTTAATACATGTGTACGTCAAACACAATGCGATATGTCGTACTTAGCAACTTTCTTATAACCAGGGTTCTAGTACATACATGTAGATTAACTTCTAACATATTTATAACACCCGTAATTTATACAGTTAAACATTGTTTAGAGGACAAACATCCTGATAATGTGTCTGCAATAATTCAAAATCGGGACAGTTTAATTATTATGTATTTATGGTTATTGTGTTTTTCTTATTTTTTCTCGGTAGATACCTTCCGAATCGGTGGTGCTGTTAATGTCGATTCAAAAGTGTCTTTATTACCTACATCAATAAAGATATTTTGAGTTTGATTGCATAGTTGCAATCTGAGAAGAAAAACTCATCTGGTACTCTCTCTGTATCCGTTGTCACACAATTCTTCATCAGAAAAACAATGGGATATGCAGTGTAACTCCATGTCACATCACTCGATATAACGACAGAGTCTCTAAAGCGCCGAAATCAATTAACCAATACATACATATATCCTGTCCTTACGACCATGTCTCTATAACGCCACAAAATGTACAGTCCAGTTAGTTAGAGTATATATAGAGTTTACACTGTATTTCAATGGTCGTTAATGGCTTGTTACTTTAAATCTTTTTTTATTATTATTTTATTCAAAATACACTTACGTTATTAACATTACATCAAAGATAACTCTCTTATAACATTTGGTTGGTACTTGATTATTAACAAAATCATTGTTTATACTTGGGGTATGTAACTGACACATTCAAATATTATATTTTCAAAATGGATACAACGTACATAATATACAGTCTGTTAAGAGTTTTTTTCGGTATTTATAGAGTGTTTCTCGAAATAAATTCCATGCGAATATATTGGGGCAGTTCCGAGAAACACCTCCCGGCCTTGCTAATGTTTGTGTTACATTTCAACTGTTTTACGCAATTGTGATTAACAATACACATCTGTTGTTAGGGCATTAATCGTGTGTTAAGCCATATCCCGGGTTCTGTCTGACAACCGCGCAGTGAAATCATGTGAACTTAGTTATAGTGACGCTCACAAGTCTTTGAAAATGGTATAAAAATTTGTGTTTTGCTCAATAAGACAGTACCTCCTAAAAGGTAGAGAGTATGAGCGGTGGCTTTGTTTGGTGTGAGTCCTGCTCGTTTGCCAGTTAGGCAGTCTTCGGACATTTAAGCAGAATTAGTGACTCCGTATCACCTTGATTGTCGTCCAAACACAGAGCGTTTCGTGAGACATTGTACCACCACGTTATAGAACCTCAGGTTCCTTCAATAAAAAGCGTTTCACTTCTTTAAAGGCTGGCAACGCACTCACGAGCTCCATCCCATGTGAGTGCAACTTTATGATGTGCCACCTGCTCGTTTGAACTCTCTTCTATAAACGCTTTAAATTAGCCCCAAACTAGATGGTATATAAAACGTTCTAAAAAACGGCATCCTCTGTCCAGGTCCTCAGGATTCTATTGGATAACTGAATTATTGAAATTTCAAGAAGAGATTGTTGAGCTAGTATTTCTTAGACGTGGGTGGTATCGCACAGATGGTCGAAACCTTCGAAAGTCACGATTTCCTCGTTAGCGCGTAAGGCTTTTTATACAGGGAGACACTTTGTTGGCTATTCGCGATTATGTAATGTAAGGTACGATGATATGAAAATCGTTACTTACTATGTGCCTAAGCTACTTTCCGTAAACGAATATTTAGAAGACAAAGATCCCTTTAATGTGTGGGCAATTGGGTCAGCATCGGGACAGTTCAGTTCTTGAGTAGCGTTACAATGCTTTGTTTTTTTAATTGTCAGTAGCACAATTTTGTATTAATTGTTTATTTTAAAAGAGCAGCTATCGAGTTTCTTGCCCGTTCTTCTCGGTAGATGACTGCCTTCCGAACCGGTGGTATAGTTTATGACGATTCCAAAGTGTCTTTATAAAGACCTACTTGAATAAAGATATTTTGAGTTTGAGTTAACGTTGAAGCCCTTTTTAAGAAAGTCCAAACTAATAGTTAGAACCGCCAAAATATATAGCTTATTAGCCAAAAGACATGTTCTCATATGTACTAACATTTCTGAACTCATATTAGCATAAAAAAACAAATCTTCTGTTTCTAGTCAGAAAAATATGTCAATCCTACGACTAACACACAAACAAAACAAAGACAACATTTAACGGGGGACTATCGATACAAAAGAAATTATAAAATATATTAAAACATAGTAAACAATATTAGGAGGGTAGTCCATGGTGAACTTTTAAAACAAATCAGATTTTAATTGAGTCCGCAAGACTGATTTAGTTTTTCAGATGTTCCGTCTAACTAAAGTTAAAAATTATTATTCAAAATATATTTCTTCAAGTAGGTCTTTATAAAGATACTGTTAAATCGTCATTTACACTACCACCGGTTCGGAAGGCAGTCATTTACCGAGAAGAACCGGCAAGAAATTTTATAGCTGCTCTTTTAAAATAAACAATTAATCCAAAATTGTGTTACTGACAATTAAAATAACAAAGCATTGTGAGGCTACTCAAGAATTGAACTGTCCCGATGCTGACCCAATTGACGACACATTAAAGCGATCTTTCGTCAAGTGTGTAAACAGCCTTAACGTGATCCTGTTCGCAGAATGTCATCAGGCAGATGCACTAACGCGATTCACGGTTCCACAATGCAATTAGTAATTCCTGTGAATTGTTTCCTATACGGATCGTATAATAACTTGCGATTGCTCTAAACATAGAATTATTTAACAATGTTTCAAACATTATTTATATTTGGAACTCACTTCCCGATCCTATCCGATCAGCATCCTCACTATCATCTTTTAAATCACTTCTTCGTAAGCATTTCTTGTCTTCAATATAATTATTTATAATTCTAGATTTAAATTAGCATATTTTTCGGTTTTTCTTATTTTAATGTATGTTGTGTTTTGTTTCTGTATTATTATTATAATTTTTTGTATACTTCGCACCCTTTGCACCTGTCTTATTATATTTTAAGTATTCTTTTATCGTGTGGGTTGTCTGGAAGATCGCTTATTAGCGATAAGGCCGCCCGTTACTCTTATATTTACTAACATCTGTTAACGTCATTTGCTTCTAGTGTTTAATTGCGATAAAGTGTAAAATAAATAAATATTTATTCACATATTGAATTGTATTTTTTATGTTGTAATGTAAAAAATATCGCGATTACCATAACCTCAATACGAGAAGGATGCTGTTCCCACTACTGGGATCCATAAAGTTAGTTAAAAGGTTTTTCGCCTCAATAACAAAAACCCAAGCAATTTTTTGACTCTCTCAGTGAGGATTTAAAAAGTAATTAAACAGAAGCTTTTAAAAGTAACGTTATATAAATTATCGTATTATTTTGATGATGAAAAAGTTTGGGAATGAATTTGCTCCAACTTAGCCTTGCTTCAAAAAGCGTACTGGGATCATTACGAAAAAAAAAAATTCAAGCCGAGTTTCTTGACTTCTTTGGTTGGGTGCGTACAGTCATCATTTATATTTAAGACTTAAATGGTCCTACGTACCTTAACGAATTAAGAGATTTCGACTTACATACCGAGAAGAACCGGCAAGAAACACGACAGCTGCCCTATTCAAATAAATATTTTAAATACAAAGTAATAAATTAATGTCATGGATTTTTCCGTAATACTTACACATTGTATATGTAACAATATTCTCAGGTTCAAAGACGGTGTGGCGTACCCATGGTCGACTGGTGTGTCCAATTTGATTCTGTACCCGGAGGCGGCTAATCAGACACTGTACACACGACGTGCTTCGCAGTCAGATTCGGGGAACTATACATGCAGACTTAGCAACGAATCGCACAGCGAAACACATACATTACGACTGGATATATTAGGTATGCTCTCACAAAAGAATAATTCATTTACTTTGCCAGATTTTTATACTTAATTAAATGTGTGTAAAAAACGCGTGTAACGGGTACTTTGGTTGAAAAGGCATACTATACCGTAAACGAATATTTAGAGGACAAAGATCCCTTTAATGTGTCGGCAATTGGCTCAGCATCGGGACAGTTCAATTCTTGAGTAGCCTCACAATGCTTTGTTATTTTCATTGTGAGTAGCACAATTTTGTATTAATTGTGTATTTTAAAAGAGCAGCTATCGAGTGAATGCCGGTTCTTCTCGGTAGATGACTGCCTTCCGAACCGGTGGTAGTGTTAATGACGATTCAAAAGTATCTTTATAAAGACCTACTTGAATAAAGATATTTAGAGTTTGAGTTTAAACGTATTAGTTACTTGCTGATCCGTTGTTGTGCAACTATTTTTTTTAAGGTTGAACAACCCTTCTCTCATACCTGAATACGTAAATACAATTTGGTAGACTCGAGTTAGCATTGCAGTCGCTAAAACCGGTTAGTCGTTATAAGTGAATTCATCAGTGAAGCCCACAAAAGCTCAGATAAATGCATTTTCCCTTCATCTCAGCTTTTTTTTGTATTATTAAGGGAAAACTGAACTTTATAGATAAACCAACTGACGCGCCCAAAACCACGTTCATATCAAAAGACCAATGGGTTGAAGAAGGGAGTGGGTTACGTCTCTTCTGCGAAGCACTTATCGGTAAGTATATTCAAAATCACTGGCTCGCATTTATTATGAGTGTTAAGCGAAACAAAAATACACAAAACTATAATCTCCTATCATTTTTAACCATGTCAAATGGTTCGGAGAGAAAATTATTAACATAAATTATGTGCGAATTGGGGCTTCGCTTGAAGCTTCGCGATTTCCACAGCAATTGCCCCCTGGCCCGGAAAATTAGGGGAAAATCATATTACTGCAATCAGTTCTAGCACTGATGTTTCACACAAGGTATCCCAAAATACCTAACGAAAATTATATATATATATAATGTAGACGTCATATACTATATACATAATACTCTTGATATGGGTTAGGTTAGGTTATCTGTTTTTGTTTTATTTGTGTGTATGTATGTAAAATTTTGAAAATTGTATGTGTCATAGTATGAACCATTTATTGAAAGGCCAACGACGCACTCCCAGCCAATCTTCTACCTTTCAATATGCTTTCATTTATTATATATTGAATCCAGGTCGATCCTACTTGGCCGATGCGAGGAGTGATCTACGCTGGTGGAAAATGTGGCCGAACGGCTCTGAAGGTGACCTGTTACCATATCAATACGAAGTGAAGACTGTCAGGTATCTACACACACATAATCGATATATATATATATACACAAAAATATTAATACATAGTAACACTTATGAATTGTCAAAAAAAAAAATTTCGACTCATTTATTCATTTATTAAGGAAACATCATAATAAAAAAACTATGAGATATTAAGAGGTAACCAACTAAGCTTCACTGTCAGTTACCAAATCGAGCGCGGACGAGAAGAACTGGCCAAGAAACTCTCCGCCGCTCCTTTAAATCGTCAATATTAAATTTTAAAAAAAAAACAATAAAACCTTTTTATCGCGTGGGCAAAACAGGAACACACATATGTGTAAACAAACACACAGAGACAAATCCGGGTAGCTATTTTAACATAATCCATGTGACCTTTCAGAGATGATGTAGAGGACATAATCGGCTCCTATCTCAGCATCAAGCATCTGTCAGCCCAAGATTATGGTACATACGTGTGCGTGGTGCACAGCAACGACGTGGTCTCCAGGAGTTACGTGACCGTTCATTATAAGAGTAAGTTTGGGGCCTAGTGCGAATCGCATCGCATTCACGTCTGTATATATGCAGAGTATATTTTAAATTATATGGTGTTATAGAGAGACTAAGCATAAGTGACGTTACATGGAGTGACTGTATTGGTAGTGAACAGATTAATATATGTATAATTTCAATAAGTTAGGGCCTAGTGTGAGTCGTATCGTTACGAGATCGTTTTCAAAATCGTATTGACGTTTTTATCTGTCAGCAATGTATACAGTCGAATGCGTATATAACGACATTCTAGGCGATACTGTAACGTACTAACCCGGTTGACGTACGAAACGGACGGATTATATATGAATATAATGCGATACGAAACTTGAGTTAGTCGTTATAAGTGACACTAAACTTCAAATATTGTTAACATAAATATCATTATTTACTTAATTAATGACTCTGGGTTCTGATTAACTTACAGATGGGGAATGGCTAAGCAGCGATGTGTGGTGTGGTAGTAGCGAAGTGCAATGGCGGACTGTGGCGTTGGGTGGGGCGGCAGCTGTCCTGCTGCTCATATCCGCTCTGGTGCTGCATCGGCGATGCACACCTCGCCTGCTGCTCGCCGCTCGACAGGCTCGGGCAAGAGCAGCGGCTGCCCAATATAGGGCTAGAGGTATTTATCCAGACTTATAAATCTACCGGTGTATTTGACTTATGCATTAAATTATCCTTTTAAACACGGGGAAAGTATTTTTTCTCCCATTTTCTTAATTTTTTTTATTATTATTATGATATGGTAACAAGTTTATCTACTTACAAATAATACCCACAAACAATAATATATATATGTACTCCTCGAGCCATTTGGTCCTTCGAGCCGTACACATACTACACTAATATTCTATTCACTAAAACGTTAATAGATAGTAGAAGATAGTAAATTGTCGTCTCAAATTCTCTTGAATATCTTTTCAGCTCTCGAGAAAGAGTTCGACGTGTTGGTCTGTTGGACGTCTGTGGATGCTGAGTTGGTGCGCGGTGCGCTACTACCCACATTGGCGTCGAAATACAATTACCGTGTACACACAACCGTCGTGTCAACGAGCCCTGATAATTGTGAGTTGTCATTCAAAATGGTGGGATTTGTATGTCCTACCCACCATATTTCTTTTTTACGTCTCTTTACCAGTCTGTTTGCCAGTTCTAGTATTTTATGCCTTTTTATGTTCTAGAACAAATTATTTTTTTTAAATCATATTTTAATTACAAATTCCACCGGAACATAGAAACACACTGGTAAATAAATAAAAAAAATCGTTTCCGAAACGGCTCGACTGAATTTCGTGAAATTTTACACAGACAATAAATGTTTTATTCCAGGGCACAAGGAGATTGTATGCGAGGCGGCCCGTTGCCGTTCAGTGGTGGCTGTACTGTCTCCAGCCCAGTATTCCTCTCCACATCAGCTCTTGACGGCCCTCTGCCAGCTCCGCGCACTACCACAGCCACCAGTCGTTGTCCTGCTGCAGGTATTTCAGCCAGTATATTAAAACTAATGTTGCCATGTACAAACCATAAATGATAGAGCCTTATTTAGCAGTGTTGCCAGATTCGAAACTGGCAAATCGGACATATTTTTGAAATGGGATTATGGCTTGAAAAAGTTTGGGAAACACTGGCTCTATAGGATTCGCTAATACTCACAAATTGGACTTAGTATTTTTAACGAGCTTTTAAGCTTCAATCCCTTTATTGCTATTAGATAACTGGCAAGAGTTTCTTGCTTTCTTTTTTTGATAACACAATTGATGACAGGATCTGCCGAAGTTGAAGCGCGAGGCGAAAGATAGCGGCGAGCGATTCGTCGAAGTGGTTAGGCGTACGCGCCTCATTCCCTGGAGGCACGTCCACGACCGGTCTTTCTGGACAGCTTTGAGGCTGGCCTTGCCACTTCCGCCTGCCGGTGACGCCTCACCGCACAATGTAAGCCCCCTTTTTTTTAGTTTAGTTTAGTTTTACTAAAGTGCCGGCAACACACCTGTGGGGCCGTTGGCCCAATCTTGTATATTATACAGGGTGCTAACAAAAACAGTATGATGAGACAACAATCTCCGATGCTTTGTTATATTGCTGTTTTTTTTTTGATAAATATATATATATATATATATATATACGTATTTTACAGCATGATTTTATTTATATTTTATGACAGAAAATAACGTCCTGTATATGACGGGAGCTTGCGTTGTACAAGAAAATTTAACTTACAGTGCATAGAAGAATTGTCCACAGACACAGACGAGGTCGTCTGTAAACTATTCCCATAAGTCTCTTGTCTCTGTGTATATTTTGTACTTTTTATTATTTATATAGTAATTATTTACTTTTGTGTGTGTCGACTGATTCAAAAATACGATTTAATTGTCAAAACAGTTCTGTATAAATCTATAAAAGGTGTGCTTTTATGTTTGTGCCCAATCTGTATCTTCTTTTTTCTTCTATTAAATCGCGAGACGTTACATGGACTTTATTCTGTACATAAAAGAAATGCTGTCAAAGATAACTTAAGTAACTCTCATCAGAGGACATATTATTTATGTATGAATAATAAACCAGAGACAATACTTTTCTTGCAGGACAAAAGCTCGAACCCTTCGGAGCAGGACAGCAAAAACTCTCGTTCGGGAAGTCTGACAGCACTGGTCTGACTTTGGGCGTGCGTGTTTGACACTGGTGCCGCTGATTGAGGGGTGACTTTTCGATGTCGTGTGGCGTAGGTTAATTTAATTTCGAGGGCTGTCGAAACATTTTGTCAAAATATGTTGTCAAACGTGCTGTCAAAACATTTGACAGCTCTCGAGGTTAGGCGGCGTTCTATGGAAATGCGATGGCTGCTGACAAACGGAGCCTCAGTTTTCTCTGTACGAATTCCTCTTTCTCGTGCCAAAGGGAGATAAGCATGACAATTTAAACATTCTACTATTTATTCTATTTATCGTTTCGGGTACCGTTCGCGACTGTCGACTTGCCGTTTGACAGATTGTTTCTCTCTCGACTTTCAAAATGTGGTGTCAAAAAAATCGATGACACGTGTCGATCAAGTCGATGACACACGTCTAACAAGTCGATGACACACGACGAATAATTCGATGACACACGTCAGACGCATAAGTTGACAGTCGCAAACGTTGCAAGCATTAGAGCCACGAGCCGAGAGCACTTTGCGACAGACATTTCATCTAAATTATTTATTTGCATCATCTAGGATTAGTTTTATTTTAGTTTCGCTTAGCATACGCCAATATGTATTACTCTGTAATCGAATTGCAAAAAGTCGTTTTTTTCTTCTTAATTAGTTTCTTTACACATACATAAAACAGTTAAATATAAATAAAACCAAAAAATCTTGAAATTCTGTACTTAAGTCACATATACACTGTACGTAATCCCTATTCTCATGATTTCTTAGAAATGTATTTAGCTTTTGCTTCTAGGATTTAAGCTTTGTGTAATTTGATGGCATGTAGCTTTTGACGACACAAAATGGCGGATGGAAATGATAGAACCTACTTTTTTATTATAGCTGATAATTGAACACAGTTTTGAGCGACAGAGACCAAAACATGTTTAATTAGTTCTAATTAATCCTTACCTGGCCAAATTATCCCAAACCTGTCCGTTATGTAAGAATATATTGTTTTAATTCGTCAAACGCACAAACCCATATTTATTTTTAATCGAGAATGGTATAAAGGTCTGTGATAAAATATTGTTGTAAGGGATCGGCTTGTATCATTTTCTTAAGGCTATGTCATTCAAAGAATGACCGGCTTAGCCTTTCGCACAGACTACCCCCCTGTCACCTTTGACAGTTGCATCTGTCAAAGGTGACAGGTGGGTAGTTTGTACATTCAAACGTCGAATGCGTGGGCACCAGAGACAAGGGAACGAGCATAGACGATCGTTGTTTTGCTCTCTCTCTCTTGTAATGTTTGTGTTGAGGATACTAAACCATACTACTATACAGCGTATCTAGTAGCGTATACAGTATTGATGTAAATAGTTTTGTAAAAGAAAGTAGCCTGAACATTTTTGTATTTTTTAACATTCCGAATTCTCATTGTTTTAAAACATTAGCGATTTAATAAAAAAAATTAAGGTTAACTCGTGTTTTATTGTCCTACATAACATCTGGTAACACCAGACTGACCAGGCTGACCAGTCGACAAAAAATTACGAGTGGGGATAACTAATTTATTTATTTATTTAAATCAGAGTTATTGAGTGGGATGCAAAATTATTAAATTTCTAAAAAATAGGGATCGATGATAAATGGGTAAAAATTTATGTATTTGTAATGCCACATTATAAAAAAAATTGTGTAAGGATGAACAATCCTTATCACTTAGGGGTATGGAAGATATTGGCCGATTCTCAGACCTACTGAATAAACATATAAAATTTGGTGAAAATCGGTCGAGCCGTTTATAATCAAAAAGCCGAGATAATCAAAAGTATGTAAAGTATAATAAGGTTTCGTAAGTAAATGAAATAATATAAAATTGCAAATATATTTAATACATTCAACAAACAAGATCTTAATAAAAATAGATTATTTAAATGTTAATAAAATCACACAAAATTCAATCAATATTCGAGACAAATTGCACTTTAAGCTCGGAAAGTACACGAAGTTAATTCACAATTATTAAGTACCCGTGACGACAACATCAAATTCAATGACTCTTCATATAAAAAGTACAGAACAAAACTAACCATACAAAATGTATTGAATATTCGTTTGAATGATTGAAACAATTGAATTCAATCTTTACAATTTTGCAAAGCACACGCACACACACGCACACAAATCACAAAATTTGACGTTATACAGTGTTGGTCCTTCGATCCGTAATTTAACTACTTAAAAATTAAGTACTTATCATACTAGCACCCACGCTACGGCAAAAACAAAATTTGAGCTTTCGATTAATTTACACGGTTATATGAAAATAAAAGATATTCAGCTCAATTTGGGGTTTTGGGCTTATAGAATGCCGAATCAAAATCTCGTAGAAAACGCCCACTTTTGGGACTAAATATCACTAAATAGGAACATTCATTCGATGGCGCCCGCGCTCTGGGAATACTTCTCGTTGTACGCCTGCAAAGAGATGCATTAATTCACATTAACAACCTGACATTTAATGTCACGTCAGGTTGGAAACGATGGTTAAAATTAAATGGTTATAAAGACTTGGTAAAAAGGTTACCTGCAACGCCACCTTGGCGAGGGTTTCCGCCATGGACCGTCCAGTCTGATCGACCATGCCTCGCAAATACCCACTCGGATTTTGCAGCAGCAGGTGCGGATGATCAAACTCCACCATTTGCCCCGCGTCCATCACCAGCACCTTTCGAGAATATTCACATTTGCAATAAAGAAACCCGCCAATAGGTGTTAGTATCAACGAACGCCCAACAAGCTGTCTCTGCGTTTGGTCACACATTCGCTATATCCGCTTTTCCGGTCAAAAGACCCGGAAAATGATACAAAATTCCGAATCGGAAGCCGCACCTTATCGGAATCCATGACCGTGTGCAGCCTGTGAGCGATGGTGAGCACTGTGCAGTCGGCGAATTTGTTGCGAATCGTCGTTTGGATCAACGCGTCCGTCCTGAAAGCGACGCAACACATTTTCTGGTTATTTTTTATTGTTTTTATTTAATATATTTATATTGAAGCACTGTGAAACATGCTTAGCGGTTTAAAGGTACAGAGTTTCTTGCCAGTTCTTCTCTCTGATTTGGGAACTGGCAGTAAATGTAGAGTCCTTTTTTTAATTCCTGTAATACCTATGTGCAAAAAGATATTTTTGGTTTGATTTGGATTAAACCAAATATTACTTTTTTTGGAAACTCTTTTCATATAAATCAGACCAACCGCCCATGGGCACCTCAATAACCAAACTCACTGCGGATCCACATTGGCGGTGGCCTCATCCAGCACCAGCAGCCTGTTCCGCCTGACGATGGCTCGCGCGAGGCAAACCAGCTGCCTCTGGCCCACCGAGAAGTTCCCTCCGCCCTCGGACATTCTGGAGCTGAGCCCGGCAGGCAGCTCCATCACAGCCTCCTTCAGTTCCACCTGAGTGTCAATGAAATTAAATATGCGTTGCTGGCCTTTAGCAAAGAGGCACACGCGTGTATTAAATCACGTTTATGTCCGTCTTATATAAATGTATAGTTAAAATATTAAAAAATCATTTGTGTAATAATAGAGCGGGGGGTTATAACGACATGAGATGGGGGAATAAAGAGGTAATAGGGGGGGGGGTAAAAAGATATAGTGGGGGGAGCAAATAGATAAAAAGGCATTATAAAGAAAAAGTAGGAAGGTTATGGAAGAGTGGAGAGGTTATAAAAAAGAGTGGGGAAGTTATAAAAAAGAGTGGGGAAGTTATAAAAAAGAGTGAGAAGGTTACAAAAACGTGGGGATGTCTTAAAAAAAATAGGGGGGCTATAAAGAGAGTGTGGAGGTTGTAAAAATAAAGAAAGTGATAGGAAAAAGTGGGGGGGGGGGGGGTGTGGGATTGACACGAGTGAGTACGCTTTTGAACTGTACCTCCTCAAGAGCCCTCCAGAGCACCTGATCGGGATACTCATCGAACGGATCCAGGTTATGCCTCATGGTCCCCGAGAAGAGAACCGGTTCCTGTGGGATGATCGAGATCTGACTTCGCAGCTCGTGAAGACCAAGTGACGCCGTCTCTCGGCCATCGATTATTATTTCTCCCTCGATTGTTGCCAATCTGAAATTTACATTAATCAAACTTAGTAAGCGACAAAAACCTTTCACGCTGGAATCAAACACAAATACTCGTGTTGTTTGACGACGGAATTATTAAAAAAAAAAACTCAAATATACGAATCTCCATACTAACCTGAACAGTGCATTTATAAGTGAACTCTTTCCGGCCCCTGTCCTGCCGACGATGCCCACCTTCTCCCGGGGCAGCACCTCCAGGGTCAAATCCTTCAACACCGCGGCCTCACCGGGCGCATAGTAGAGGAACACGTGCTTGAAATGCAAACGGCCGGCGTCGGGCCAAGACGGCGGCGGCTTTTTGCCCAGCTCCGACTCCAACGGCGGCTCGGGCTCTATATTCGAGTACTCTTGTATCCTGTAAAATGGTTGTGCATTGAATTTGTGAACAACAAGACCCTTCCCCCCCCCCCCACCATTCCGCGTCTGGGGTCTTACCTCTCGACACTTGTCATCTGGTTTTCGAGTTCCGTGGACTGGCGCATACCCCATTGAAACATTCCGGTCAGACCCATAGCTTGTGTTATCGCCAGACCCACGTTGCCACCATATTTCTCTGTCAATAACAATTGGTAATATTAAAATCTATATAAACAGTACCAGTTTCAATGAATATTGTGTTTTTTTTTAATGTACCTTGTCCGAAAACGAGAAAACTTAGGGTAACCACCGCGATGTAGATGACGCACACCAAGTCCAACCAGAAGCCAAACGCGCGGGAACTGGCGATGAACATATACCTGGAAAAAAACTTAATGCTTGGGTGGGTAGAAACTAAATTCCACAAAAGTGAAGTAGGTAGATACTAAATTCCACAAAAGTGAAGTAGGTAGAAACTAAATTACACAAAAGTGAAGTAGGTAGATACTAAATTCCACAAGTTAAATGGGTAGATACTAAATTCCACAAAAGTGAAGTAGGTAGATACTTAATTCCACAAAAGTTAAATGGGTAGATACTAAATTCCACAAAAGTGAAGTAGGTAGATACTTAATTCCACAAAAGTTAAATGGGTAGATACTAAATTACACAAAAGTTAAATGGGTAGATACTAAATTCCACATAGGTGAAGTAAGTAGATACTTAATTCCACAAAAGTGAAGTAGGTAGATACTAAATTCCACAAGTTAAATGGGTAGATACTAAATTCCACAAAAGTGAAGTAGGTAGATACTTAATTCCACAAAAGTTAAATGGGTAGATACTAAATTCCACAAAAGTGAAGTAGGTAGATACTTAATTCCACAAAAGTTAAATGGGTAGATACTAAATTACACAAAAGTTAAATGGGTAGATACTAAATTCCACATAGGTGAAGTAAGTAGATACTTAATTCCACAAAAGTTAAATGGGTAGATACTAAATTCCACAAAAGTGAAGTAGGTAGATACTTAATTCCACAAAAGTTAAATGGGTAGAAACTAAATTACACAAAAGTGAAGTAGGTAGATACTTAATTCCACAAAAGTGAAGTAGGTAGAAACTAAATTACACAAAAGTGAAGTAGGTAGATACTAAATTCCACAAGTTAAATGGGTAGATACTAAATTCCACAAAAGTGAAGTAGGTAGATACTTAATTCCACAAAAGTTAAATGGGTAGATACTAAATTCCACAAAAGTGAAGTAGGTAGATACTTAATTCCACAAAAGTTAAATGGGTAGATACTAAATTACACAAAAGTTAAATGGGTAGATACTAAATTCCACATAGGTGAAGTAAGTAGATACTTAATTCCACAAAAGTTAAATGGGTAGATACTAAATTCCACAAAAGTGAAGTAGGTAGATACTTAATTCCACAAAAGTTAAATGGGTAGAAACTAAATTACACAAAAGTGAAGTAGGTAGATACTTAATTCCACAAAAGTTAAATGGGTAGATACTAAATTCCACAAAAGTGAAGTAGGTAGATACTAAATTCCACAAAAGTGAAGTAGGTAGAAACTAAATTACACAAAAGTGAAGTAGGTACTAAGTACTAAATTCCACAAGTTAAATGGGTAGACATTAAATTACACAAAAGTGAAGTAGGTAGATACTTAATACACAAAAGTGAAGTAGGTAGAAACTAAATTACACAAAAGTGAAGTAGGTAGATACTAAATTCCACAAAAGTTAAATGGGTAGATACTAAATTACACAAAAGTTAAATGGGTAGATACTAAATTCCACATAGGTGAAGTAAGTAGATACTTAATTCCACAAAAGTTAAATGGGTAGATACTAAATTCCACAAAAGTGAAGTAGGTAGATACTTAATTCCACAAAAGTTAAATGGGTAGAAACTAAATTACACAAAAGTGAAGTAGGTAGATACTTAATTCCACAAAAGTTAAATGGGTAGATACTAAATTCCACAAAAGTGAAGTAGGTAGATACTAAATTCCACAAAAGTGAAGTAGGTAGAAACTAAATTACACAAAAGTGAAGTAGGTACTAAGTACTAAATTCCACAAGTTAAATGGGTAGACATTAAATTACACAAAAGTGAAGTAGGTAGATACTTAATACACAAAAGTGAAGTAGGTAGAAACTAAATTACACAAAAGTGAAGTAGGTAGATACTAAATTCCACAAAAGTTAAATGGGTAGATACTAAATTCCACAAAAGTTAAATGGGTAGATACTAAATTCCACAAAAGTGAAGTAGGTAGATACTTAATTCCACAAAAAATAAATGGGTAGATACTAAATTCCACAAAAGTTAAATGGGTAGATACTAAATTCCACAAAAGTGAAGTAGGTAGATACTAAATTCCACAAAAGTGAAGTAGGTAGAAACTAAATTACACAAAAGTGAAGTAGGTAGATACTAAATTCCACAAGTTAAATGGGTAGATACTAAATTCCACAAAAGTGAAGTAGGTAGATACTTAATTCCACAAAAGTTAAATGGGTAGATACTAAATTCCACAAAAGTTAAATGGGTAGATACTAAATTCCACAAAAGTTAATTGGGTAGATACTAAATTCCACAAAAGTGAAGTAGGTAGATACTTAATTCCACAAAAGTTAAATGGGTAGATACTAAATTACACAAAAGTTAAATGGGTAGATACTAAATTCCACAAAAGTGAAGTAGGTAGATACTTAATTCCACAAAAGTTAAATGGGTAGAAACTAAATTACACAAAAGTGAAGTAGGTAGATACTAAATTCCACAAAAGTTAAATGGGTAGATACTAAATTCCACAAGTTAAATGGGTAGAAATTAAATTACACAAAAGTGAAGTAGGTAGATACTAAATTCCACAAAAGTGAAGTAGGTAGAAACTAAATTACACAAAAGTGAAGTAGGTAGATACTAAATTCCACAAGTTAAATGGGTAGATACTAAATTCCACAAAAGTGAAGTAGGTAGATACTTAATTCCACAAAAGTTAAATGGGTAGATACTAAATTCCACAAAAGTTAAATGGGTAGATACTAAATTCCACAAAAGTGAAGTAGGTAGATACTAAATTCCACAAAAGTGAAGTAGGTAGAAACTAAATTACACAAAAGTGAAGTAGGTAGATACTAAATTCCACAAGTTAAATGGGTAGAAATTAAATTACACAAAAGTGAAGTAGGTAGATACTAAATTACACAAAAGTGAAGTAGGTAGATACTAAATTCCACAAAAGTTAAATGGGTAGATACTAAATTCCACAAAAGTGAAGTAGGTAGATACTTAATTACACAAAAGTTAAATGGGTAGATACTAAATTCCACATAGGTGAAGTAAGTAGATACTTAATTCCACTAAAGTGAAGTAGGTAGATACTAAATTCCACAAAAGTGAAGTAGGTAGAAACTAAATTACACAAAAGTGAAGTAGGTAGATACTAAATTCCACAAGTTAAATGGGTAGATACTAAATTCCACAAAAGTGAAGTAGGTAGATACTAAATTCCACAAAAGTGAAGTAGGTAGAAACTAAATTACACAAAAGTGAAGTAGGTAGATACTAAATTCCACAAGTTAAATGGGTAGAAATTAAATTACACAAAAGTGAAGTAGGTAGATACTAAATTCCACAAGTTAAATGGGTAGAAATTAAATTACACAAAAGTGAAGTAGGTAGATACTTAATACCACAAAAGTTAAATGGGTAGATACTAAATTCCACAAAAGTGAAGTAGGTAGATACTTAATTCCACAAAAGTTAAATGGGTAGATACTAAATTACACAAAAGTGAAGTAGGTAGATACTAAATTCCACAAAAGTTAAATGGGTAGATACTAAATTCCACAAAAGTGAAGTAGGTAGATACTTAATTCCACAAAAGTTAAATGGGTAGATACTAAATTCCACAAAAGTTAAATGGGTAGATACTAAATTCCACAAAAGTGAAGTAGGTAGATACTTAATTCCACAAAAGTTAAATGGGCAGATACTAAATTCCACAAAAGTGAAGTAGGTAGATACTTAATTCCACTAAAGTTAAATGGGTAGATACTAAATTCCACAAAAGTGAAGTAGGTAGATACTTAATTCCACAAAAGTTAAATGGGTAGATACTAAATTCCACAAAAGTGAAGTAGGTAGATACTAAATTCCACAAAAGTGAAGTAGGTAGAAACTAAATTACACAAAAGTGAAGTAGGTACTAAGTACTAAATTCCACAAGTTAAATGGGTAGACATTAAATTACACAAAAGTGAAGTAGGTAGATACTAAATTACACAAAAGTGAAGTAGGTAGATACTAAATTCCACAAAAGTTAAATGGGTAGATACTAAATTCCACAAGTTAAATGGGTAGAAATTAAATTACACAAAAGTGAAGTAGGTAGATACTAAATTCCACAAAAGTTAAATGGGTAGATACTAAATTCCACAAAAGTGAAGTAGGTAGATACTAAATTCCACAAGTTAAATGGGTAGAAATTAAATTACACAAAAGTGAAGTAGGTAGATACTAAATTCCACAAGTTAAATGGGTAGAAATTAAATTACACAAAAGTGAAGTAGGTAGATACTAAATTCCACAAGTTAAATGGGTAGAAATTAAATTACACAAAAGTGAAGTAGGTAGATACTAAATTACACAAAAGTGAAGTAGGTAGATACTAAATTCCACAAAAGTTAAATGGGTAGATACTAAATTCCACAAGTTAAATGGGTAGAAATTAAATTACACAAAAGTGAAGTAGGTAGATACTAAATTCCACAAAAGTTAAATGGGTAGATACTAAATTCCACAAAAGTGAAGTAGGTAGATACTTAATTCCACAAAAGTTAAATGGGTAGATACTAAATTCCACAAAAGTTAAATGGGTAGATACTAAATTCCACAAAAGTGAAGTAGGTAGATACTTAATTCCACAAAAGTTAAATGGGCAGATACTAAATTCCACAAAAGTGAAGTAGGTAGATACTTAATTCCACTAAAGTTAAATGGGTAGATACTAAATTCCACAAAAGTGAAGTAGGTAGATACTTAATTCCACAAAAGTTAAATGGGTAGATACTAAATTCCACAAAAGTGAAGTAGGTAGATACTAAATTCCACAAAAGTGAAGTAGGTAGAAACTAAATTACACAAAAGTGAAGTAGGTACTAAGTACTAAATTCCACAAGTTAAATGGGTAGACATTAAATTACACAAAAGTGAAGTAGGTAGATACTAAATTACACAAAAGTGAAGTAGGTAGATACTAAATTCCACAAAAGTTAAATGGGTAGATACTAAATTCCACAAGTTAAATGGGTAGAAATTAAATTACACAAAAGTGAAGTAGGTAGATACTAAATTCCACAAAAGTTAAATGGGTAGATACTTAATTCCACAAAAGTGAAGTAGGTAGATACTAAATTCCACAAGTTAAATGGGTAGAAATTAAATTACACAAAAGTGAAGTAGGTAGATACTAAATTCCACAAGTTAAATGGGTAGAAATTAAATTACACAAAAGTGAAGTAGGTAGATACTAAATTCCACAAGTTAAATGGGTAGAAATTAAATTACACAAAAGTGAAGTAGGTAGATACTAAATTCCACAAGTTAAATGGGTAGATACTAAATTCCACAAAAGTGAAGTAGGTAGATACTTAATTCCACAAAAGTTAAATGGGTAGATACTAAATTCCACAAAAGTTAAATGGGTAGATACTAAATTCCACAAAAGTTAATTGGGTAGATACTAAATTCCACAAAAGTGAAGTAGGTAGATACTTAATTCCACAAAAGTTAAATGGGTAGATACTTAATTCCACAAAAGTTAAATGGGTAGATACTAAATTCCACAAAAGTGAAGTAGGTAGATACTAAATTCCACAAAAGTGAAGTAGGTAGAAACTAAATTACACAAAAGTGAAGTAGGTACTAAGTACTAAATTCCACAAGTTAAATGGGTAGACATTAAATTACACAAAAGTGAAGTAGGTAGATACTAAATTACACAAAAGTGAAGTAGGTAGATACTAAATTCCACAAAAGTTAAATGGGTAGATACTAAATTCCACAAGTTAAATGGGTAGAAATTAAATTACACAAAAGTGAAGTAGGTAGATACTAAATTCCACAAAAGTTAAATGGGTAGATACTTAATTCCACAAAAGTGAAGTAGGTAGATACTAAATTCCACAAGTTAAATGGGTAGAAATTAAATTACACAAAAGTGAAGTAGGTAGATACTAAATTCCACAAGTTAAATGGGTAGAAATTAAATTACACAAAAGTGAAGTAGGTAGATACTAAATTCCACAAGTTAAATGGGTAGAAATTAAATTACACAAAAGTGAAGTAGGTAGATACTAAATTCCACAAAAGTTAAATGGGTAGATACTAAATTCCACAAGTTAAATGGGTAGAAATTAAATTACACAAAAGTGAAGTAGGTAGATACTAAATTCCACAAAAGTTAAATGGGTAGATACTAAATTCCACAAAAGTGAAGTAGGTAGATACTTAATTCCACAAAAGTTAAATGGGTAGATACTAAATTCCACAAAAGTTAAATGGATAGAAAAAAAGTTTACGCAGGAGTTAATTGGGTACAGACAAAATGCACAGTGGTTATGTGGATAGAAACATATGTGACGTCATTATTATTTAACCGCGAAATTAATTTGAATAATAAACGATTTTTTAATAACACAACACATATAATGATAATTTCATTAAAAACCAATCCAATTTAAATAAAACTAGAATTAATAATAATTCAGTAATATGAACCAATTAGCATCAATTTCGTTGATGCAATTTACCAGGGACGGATTCACCCAATTTTTCTTTTGTTTCTTAAATATTTATGTTTTACTATCAAACGTCGCTTTTCCATACACATTATTTATATAACTATTTAAATGACGATTGATCAGTGATCAGAGTAATCACTAAAACGTACATACAAAATAGGATTGGACGTATTTTTTGATGGCTTTAAAAATATATTGTAAAAAAAATCATCAAATTTATAATGGAAAACCCTTATCAATTAGGTGTGTGGAAAATAGATTTCGGCCGATTCTCTAACCACTGCAATACTCATTTAATCTGATGAAAGTCTGCATTGTTATATATTTATCTTCAGAAATCAATTACCAAGCTGAGCTGTGCAGATCCTGATGGCTGTCAAACTCCTTGATGAGTATCTCTTGAGCGCCGAAAGCCCTTATTGTTGTGATACCTTGCAGCGAGGCGTTGAGGTGCGAGAATACGGGACTTCGAGCTGAAAAAAAAAATTAAAAAAAAGTTACTGAATTTATACCAACATTTAGTTACAGTAGAATCCGGATATACGACCAACCGGGTGACAAAACGTACGGATTATATATGAACGTACGATACGGAACTTGACTGTACGTTATAGTCGTTAAAACCGGTTGGTCGTTATAAGTGAATTCCACTGTATTTTCATGTCTCGTGTGGGGTTTTAAAGATGTGACAGTTGACTCACTTACACCCTCCAGGCGCTTGATACTACGTGACGATGCGATGTAGAATATGCGGAGGCCATAAAAGATGAAACCAATCGCAAGTGTCGGTATTAAGAGCCAGTAGTTGACTATGGCCACCACAACCACTATACCGATCAGCGATAGGCCAATCTGAAAACAAATTGTTCTAATATATCTATCTATCTATACTATAGATATATATTACATTCATTTTTGTTCAATTATATATTCGTCATTGCACATGGGCGAGTTTCATATGAACAAAAAAGACAAATAATTTTAAACAAAAGATAAATTTAAACGAAAAGTACATTTAAACAAAGGATAAATTTGAACAAAGGATAAATTTGAACAAAAGATAAATTTAAACAAAAGATAAATTTAAACGAAAAGTACATTTAAACAAAGGATAAATTTTAACAAAGGATAAATTTTAACAAAAGATAAATTTAAACAAAAGATAAATTTAAAAAAATGGTTTATTTAAATAAATAATGTAAACGAATGTGAAATTGAAACAACTGACCGTTAATAATACAATTCAGTGTAAATTCAAATGTAGACTATTTGTTTCTTTGTTTTAATGTATACGTTAAGAATGTTTAACGTAACTTATACGTAGCACGTAAGTGTATAATAAAAAAAATGGAACCTGCAAAACATCCAGCAGCGCCGAGGGAAGCACTTCATCAACAGCGCCCATGTCTTTGGAGAACCGGTTCAAAATGCGTCCAGATGGATTTGTATGGAAAAATCGCATCGGCGCACGTGTTATTGACGAAAACATCCTGTTATGCAGGCACGTCGACGCACGCATGGCCATAGAGAAGAAGAGAAATGAACGGAGCAGGGAGACAACAACCAGGGCTATTATCATACCTGAAATTATTTCATTTTAGTCCAATATTCTAGTGTTTTGACATATTTTAAGGTGATATTGGAATTGTTGAAAGGGAAGGAATAGAGGGGCAGCATTGGAAGACGGACTATAGGGAAAGTATTGTAGGGAAAGGGAAGGGGAAACAAACTAAAGGAAATGGGGGGGGGGATAAGAAAAGGGGAAGGATACAGGTTGGGTTCCGTGAGCCCGTTGCATTCATCACTCACCAGAATAAATATAAATGCAGTCATATCTCGTGAGGCCGGTCTCGAATTGCGCGTTGTTGATGAGCGCGTCCGTGAAGTTGGACGTCAGCTGCAGCGGACCCGTCTCGTTCGTGTCCAACGTGCGGAGCGTTGTTATTGGATGCAGCTCCTCTTGGTTCACCCTGGAATTCGTATTCCAATGGTGAATTAAGTGAGACAACAGAATGTGTTGTTTGTTTTTAGTTTTATATATGCGAGTGTGAGACGACATGGATACTTGTGTGAGACGACTTGGATGTGGGTGTGAGACAACAGGCATGCTTGTGTGAGACGACACGGATACCGGTGTGAGACTACATGGATGCTTGTGCTTGTAAACGTGCGAGTTATCATTATATATTCGATATGTTATTTTTCTAACAAAAATTGTAATTACCAATAACTCGTCCACCAATCGGAGCTGGATCCCAACAACTGTGCCAGTACAGCAACCATCACCATCAGGGTCACCAACAGAGGGTGCCCACTTGCCCGCAAGTAGGCAGCGTACACCTGGCTGGAAACCGCACCGGCCGACCGCATCTCCGCCTCCTCCCGCCCACCTTCAGGTGGCGCTGTTGCTGTCAGATTGTCAACTGAACTTACCTGCAATTTTTTATAGAAGAGTGAGGGAGACACACCACAAAAGTGAATGGCCCATACACACTCACGTGGCTGGCAGTGAGTGCGTAGCCGGCCTTTTAGGAAGTGATTCTTTTCAGTGAAAACAAATATGGCCCCCAAAGTTCCCCAATACAAAACTGCATTAGTACGCGGATATCACAGTTTCCCAAATTCGAGAGCAACGGCCTTATCGCTAATAAGCGATCTCTTCCAGGCAACCCACGAAATCAAAGAAAATACAGCTTGACTGGTGCAAGAGGTGGGAAAAATACATATAAAAAACAAAACATACATTGGATTAATTTAAATGTAGTTGTCATACTATGCCGATCTGGATCTATGACGTTTGAACCACTAGAGACTGGTACTCACAGAGTGTATGCTCATCTGACGTTTCCTGAAGCTCCCCTGCAGCACGGACTCCTCCTCGACGTTGGGTTTGTCCTCCGGTGTCGGTTTGTCGTCCTCCTGGTCATCCCTCGCCAGCAGCGTGGCGAAGTCCAGGCCGGACGCGCTCAACGTCTCAAAGTCCCCAGCCGCGGCTATGGCTCCATTCTTTAGGATTATTATCTGAACAAATTCGAACATTTTCAGACATAAGTACCACAATTATTAAGTTAATCCCCCCCCCCCCCCCATCAAACCAATGGAATAAGTCCATCTCTTTTCAACACTGCATTTAACAGAAAGAGACAGAAGAGATTCGTTTTGATTATTTTAAACTTTGTGAATGAATTAGCTCTAGCTTTAAAAATGCTATCAAAATTGATTCAAAAATGTGTTTTAGTGCTAAATATATATATAAGTTTCTTGTATATATTTAGCACATAAGATGTTTGGCGAGAAATTTAATTTAAAAAAGAATAATAATAAAATCAGGAAAGGCGAGTTTCTTGCATTTTCAGCTTGAACGCGTACGAACAGGCGTGGTTAGATTTAACATTAATTTCGTACTTAACTAAAGAGTTATCTTTTGACTTATTTCTTAAGGGAACATACATCACAATAAAAAAAAGAGTAGTTAAGTGAGTATAAGAATAGTTAAGAGGTAAGAAGCTTCACTGGCAGAACAAGAAGATAAGCAACAGGAAATAATGAGAGATAGCGCAATGAGAGAGCAACCACTGTCTCTATCTTGGTGAATACAACTTTCTCTTAAATAGTTTCCATATTTTACCGTATAAAACTCTGTTAGTTTAGTTAAATTTACAAATTAACCGTGTTAATTAGAAATAATAAAAAAAAGCTGCAGAGGAGTGTAAAAGCAGGTCAATAATGCAGGGGTGTGAAACCCATGGAGGAGAACGTTCTATGGATGGGTGTACAAAACCCAATATTCGTTATGTGAGGCAAATGTTCGAGATGAAAGTATACCTGATCAACGTCTTTGAGAAACTGCAACTGATGTGTGACCAGCACTCGGGTTGTGTTCCTCAAATAGCCGACCACGCACGACTCAAATAAATGTCTGCCCACGTGCGCGTCCACAGCCGACAGGGGGTCGTCCAACAGGTAAATGTCAGCGCGTTTGTAAACCGAACGAGCGAGTGATATACGTGCCCGTTGACCTGGAACGTGCAAGAGTTCGTTTAACGCCCATGGGCACCGAGACTTAGGACGTCACATCGGAGACACATAGATAATAGAGGTAGTTAGCTTTATGTGATAAAAAAATGTGGCCTTCATTCTTGCCTTGCCAAAATACACTGTTGTTAAAGGGTACAATTATTGTCCATACCATACACTTTGGTCCTTCGATCCGGACAAACAACACAAAGATTTTCATATGGAAATATATATTATCTATAGATAGATTTTAACTTACCACCACTCAAACTGACCCCCCGTTCACCAACCACGGTCTTATCGCCCTGAGGGAACAATGTAAAATCCCTGTCCAGGGCACATCGCCTAACCACCGCGTTATATCTCGGCCTATCCATCGGCTGACCGAAGAGTATGTTCTGACGGACGCTACCTGCAATTTGTGTGTGTGACTTGGTTAATATATGTGTGTGTTAACTTTAAACATAATAACAACACGCTGACACGTTATATGCGACTAGTTTATTGAAATTTCGGTGACCTTTTTACAGCCTCACATACACGTGCAAGAGTCAGCCAAGTCAAGACACAGGCAGGTCAAGACCCAGCCAGGCAGAGACATAACCAAGTCAAGAACCAACTGGATGAAAATTATGAATGAACATAGGAAACTTTTGGATTACAAAAAATCCCAAAGGTTGATAACCGCTCAACTCTAGGTGGTCATGGATTACAGGCAAAAAAGAAACAGGTTTTCGATCACCAAATTCATGAAAGGTCAATCATAACCGGTATAAAAATAGATTCAATAATTAATGTATGAATTTTATAATTAAATAAATAATATTGATTATGATGCTAAAAATTCCATCAATTTTCATACGAAATAATTTGAAAAAAACCTTTAATATACGATTCTCACCCGCGAATAGCCACGGCTCCTGGCTTGCATAGGATACCGTGCCTCCCACATGCAGCGAACCAGAGACTAAAGGCAACTCACGCAGGAGGACATGCAACAGCGATGATTTACCAGCACCCACTGGACCTATAACCGCAATCAATCTGGAAAAGTGTATAAACAACACTAAGATAACATCAAACACTAGTGTGGCTAACACACAACAGTTGGACACACGCACGCATGGTAATATTTGGCACTTAACCAAAATGTGAATGAAATATCCTACCCAAAAGCAATTGTATCAGTCAAAACCACTGTCCGGCTCGAAGGACCAAATAAGACAATCAACAATATTTGTAGGCAAAGATTATTTGTACCTGAATTATTATTAACTAAAGTAAGTTTCACATAATTGTATATATAAATAAATATATTCGTTCCTCAAATAGATAATCATATAGAATACTCACTTTCCAGGTTTTATAGTAAGTGACATATCTGTCAGTGTGTTCTCCGCGTGCGAGACAATCCACTTTGCGGTGGCGTGCTTCAAGCGGACACCTCTCGCGTCCTCTTCAACCCTGGTTGCCAACTCCTCTGTGTCTTCTTCGCCAGATTCCAGTGGTGCTTCTAAGTTACCTAAAAGTAATTTTGCTGGTAAAAACTTTAATATGTTTAAGTTTTTTTTTTTATACAAGAGGGGGCAAACGAGCAGCAGGCCCACCATATAGGTGAATAGCCCATAGACACTCTCGCGGCTGGTAGCTCGTGAGTGCGTTGCCGGCTTTTAAAGGAAAATTAG
This sequence comes from Leptophobia aripa, assembly GCA_951799465.1. Lineage (NCBI taxonomy): Eukaryota > Metazoa > Arthropoda > Insecta > Lepidoptera > Pieridae > Leptophobia > Leptophobia aripa. Next base: position 1,623,952 of record OX637284.1, read on the forward strand.
GAAATGGGGGGTAGGGAAAGAGCACGGGGGAGGGGAAAGGATTGTCCAACTGAAGATCTTACTAACCGAATGAAACGCGACTACAAAATGAACAAAGTCCAATTGTATCACTTTACGCCGGTTTTCTGTGAGAGACTGGTATTTATCCGGCCGTGCCCGCCCATTCGGCTGAAACACTAAGTAACAGCATGGCCCTCCCACACAAATTCCCACTTAAGTGATTTATTTTGACATGTTTATTGTTAAAAAACGCATGTATTTGTGGGTTGTAGAAATAAATTTATTCGATGCGACAGAGACTACTGAACTAACAGAGTGATCTGTCTGAAAGCTTTGACAGAGGCGTACCCCTCTGTCTACCCACTAAGTACGCCCAAAGATCGACCGTATGTCAGTAGACTTGCAATGTTGGTAGTGACCCCGAACTACTTTCAAGTGCTTTCGACCAAGTATTGTCTCTGCTAATTCCCCAGAACTATTGTGGTAGCAACAGACTAGACCACTATTATTTACATATATTTTATTAAATCTGTCCCCAAACATATTATGTACATAGTACCAAACAATAAACTTATAAGATAATAAAACGAGGTATACACACAAAACAATTATATGGGAACTTGAAACATTTAAGAGATAAAACATATAAGATACATGTCGATCACAATCAGGATTTAAAGGTTTTTTTTTATCGTATTTAAAATGCCTCCACGAAAGGTAAGCCTTCAAAAACATCAACCGAGTCGTCCACATTCACAGTATTATAAACTCGACACAGTTGTGTTAACAAGAGAAATATATAATACCTTTTATTTGAATGTCGGTTGAAATGTAGCGAAACCGTACAACGAACACGTCTTAAGCAAATATGAAATGGGAATGGAATGGCCAAACGGATTATATGCATTGCGTGGACTTGTTGAAGAATGAAGAACTTGGTTTGGTCTAAATACCTATTAATTACGGGAGTTTTTTTTTTAAAACGCGTATAAAGAGTGCTGGTATATACTTAGCATCGGTACAGTTAAAATATCTTCATTCGTGTATTCAAGCCTTCGAATGCAGCACGTCGCCATGGTGACGACGTTTTACGCGTAACCATGGCAACCATTTTCAAACTCAAGATCAAAATATTCTTTTTACAGTAGGTCTTTATGAAGACACTTTGGAATCAAATTTTACACTGCCACCGGTTAGGAAGGCAGTTGTCCACGCACTCAGTAAATCAAACAGGCAATCACTCACGACAACCGACCCCCCCCCCCCCTCCCCCACTTCGGATACCCTCAATTGAATAAGATATTTTGTAATGGTTTGAGTTTGAAAAATGTCTGGTTGCCATGGTTACGCGTAAAACGTCGTCACCATGGCGACGTGCTGCATTCTAAGGCTTGAATACACTCCAAAGCTTGCTAACAGTTCTATTACGAAACATGAGATATACGATAAGATATGAGAACTTTTTCTTCTACATTTTATTGCTTTTTTTTTACTTTTCTAACTCGTACGAGTCTTGATGAACAAATGTAAAGTGCTATCCCTTGTCTTATAATATTAAAACTTACGCAAATTAAGTTAGAACACTCATTAGTCTCAATTAAGGCTAGACCGTAATTTTTAAATTCTCTGACTCATCTCATTAGAAAAGAAATCACGTAAAACCAAATGTCGGTCCTTCGAGCCGTACGATTACCAAAAAAGCGCATTCTTTTAAATTAACTTAGCTAGTTAAACAATACCAACCGATGTTAGTACATACGAGATCAACGGACTTATCGCTAATAAGCGATCTCTTCCAGGCACATTTCAACTGTAATTAAAAAAAAACAAATACCGTTTCCCTTCTCCTGTTTCGCCATCAACGGGGATTCCAGCGACTGTTTCGATATCTCTTTAACGATATCGTCTTTCACAGAGTCTCGTGCTTGCTTCCTGGACGTTTGTATTTCACCAAGACCCGGTACTGGTTTGCTGGTGTCCTCATACAGCATAAAGTTCTGTAGACGCTTTATCGATATTGTCGCTTCGGCTACTTGTGCTATACCTAGTAAAATTCAAAAATACCTTTATTCGCACATGTTACAGTTGTCAAATCGAGAAGAGCTTACCTCCAATCAATATTAAATAAAGCACAGTCGAAAAACACTGTATTTTAAAGGCTATTCTTACCAATGTATGTTACACGAATCTACAAACTAAAGGTTATCCAAGTGTTTTTCTAATAGTTGAATTTTCTAGGAGTTCCAAAAAAAAAAAACTCAGCCGGTTACAGGAAACTAAAAAAAAAAGTGAATAATTACCTTGAGGAAAGAAGACCGTCATGGTCTGCCTCAAAATGTTGTAGAAACTGGTGACAACGAACACCTGCTTCGCGCTGATCACATTGTTCTCCAGAACAAACGCTAGTATAGAGAAGAAGAGGCAAATTCTCGTTGTGAACATGATGAACGAGGTCAACACACCGCGGATGTACGACGTCGCTTTTATCTGCTTAATTTCTTGCCTGTCAGAATATGTTTTCATTTTAACATCGATTCTTGTAACGGAGCACGTCTGGGTGATTTTGACTCGGAATGTTCACCACAAAGAGGCCTCCTATAGAGGGTTTTTGCCACTACCACCAAGAGGCCTCCTCTAAATGATTGCCACGACCTCAAAGAGGTCTCCTCTAAAGGGATGCCAATACCATAAAGAGATATGACGGAACTCATCAAAGGAGACTGTAACGCGTGATGGTCGAGCTCATTCGGCTTCTATACACTACGGGTTTAGTGAGAATGAGAATGTTTTAGTGCAATAGTGACAAGTGCTAAGATAAAAAAAAAACACGAAAAAATTGTTATCCCTTAATAGAGTTAACGGACACTATTCTCAATAAAACTAAGCAAATAAAGACAGAAATAGTATAAATTTAGGCTACCATTTTGAATTATTAAAAAAAAACAAAGAAGCCACCTTTCCGAAATTAAAAAAAAAAAGATTCGCCTCCCATTTGTATAACAAAACGTTCTCTAGTCAGCCTCTTATGTCAATTCTAAATTATCTTAAACTTTGTTTCCCCCATTGGACTACAAATAATATGGTAAATACACATATTTTGTATGTGTATCTGTAGTTTTAACCGTTATCAATATATTAAAATATTATTTATATTAAGCCTTAAATACCGAGAACTCGTCACGGGCTTACATCATCGTAAGCCCCGCTCCTTATCAACCTTTTTGAAAGTTATTAAATTTCCCGGGAATTTTCATATTTTAAAACGGATTGCTTCACATTAAATGTGTCACTGACAAGTTAGTTACAAAGTACAAATTACAATCAATTCAGCCTTGCATAACAGATGTTAACAACAATTCTAGTTCGTTACGATTTTTCATACAATATTAAATTTAAAAAAAAAAAAAGATAATCACAAAAGTCAAAACAACGTAATCTTTAATACGAAAATTTCAAAATAAACTCGGCTGTAGCAATATCAAACAAAATAAGTTAATTATTTATTTATTTACACTTTATTGCACTTAAACAGTAGATTAAAATGAATTAAATAGATGTTAGTACATATAAGACCAACGGGCGGCCTTATCGCTAATAAGCGGTCTGTTCCAGACAACCCACTTGTTACCCAATTAAATAATGTCAAATAGTTTTTTTTTTTAATGTACTTTACATTTCTTTTGTCACATCGTCCTATTTAAATGCAATAAGCGGTTGTTAAGTAGCTTAAGAATAATTTAAGTGTATTTGTTTGTATGTTTTTGGCTTCCTTCGTAAATAAATAAATGCTAGATATCGGTGTGTCCAAGACCCCAAGACCCCGAATCGCATAAGGCTGGTTAACCTTATTACTTACAAACCAAGTATAAAAACCAAAGCCAAGAGCCACAATGACTTACATTCTAGTCTTAGCCACAAATCGAGTCACACCAAAACCCATCTAAAACTTACTTCCTAGCCTTAGCCACCAAATCAGCGAATGGTTTCTCCCACGTATACATCTTAATAACTTGTATTCCAGATAAGATTTCATTCATCAATCTCACTCGCTCATCGGTGCGTAGGGCCGTTTTCAGACGCAGCACGGAAGTGCGCTGGCCCAGGTACGCTGTAAATAAAACGTCCTTCAAACTCAAAATATCTTTATTCAAGTAGGTCTTTATAAAGACACTTTTGAATCGTCATTAACACTACCACCGGTTCGGAAGGCAGTCATCTACCGAGAAGAACCGGCAAGATACTCGATAGCTGTTCTTTTAAAATAAACAATTAATACAAAATTGTGCTACTGACAATTAAAATAACAAAACATTGTAAGGCTACTCAAGAATTGAACTGTCCCGATGCTCAGCCAATTGCCGACACATTAAAGGGATCTTTGTCCTCTAAATGTACAGTAGTACTACTACTACTACTAATACTATTCTTGTAAAAAAAATAACTGTAATGAGATCGTCTGTAGGTTCAACTTAATGGGGATATCGTGCTTCCCCGGCATGCACCACTAGTAGACAACCGTCGTCATGGCGCAATAGTTAATGGTGTAGGGGGATTCTCAGTGTCAATCCCATTTCCCCTAGGGGAGGTATAGGAATACCTCCCCAAACCTTTCCCATTCGTTTACCACACCATAAAGTACAGACGCCTACTGGCTTTACAGATTGTTCCCTATAGTGGCCTTCTTGTCACTTAATTAAAAAAATCCTAAGTGCACATTACAGAACAGTTATCAACACTAACATTCTCAATAAAAACTTTGAGTTTGTTTGTGTGGGAAGTGTGTGAAAACAACTCAGTTAGGATATTGGGAGTAACACAATTTTGTATTAATTGTTTATTCTAAAAGAGCAGCTGTCGAGTTTCTTGCCGGTTCTTCTCGGTAGATGAGTGCCTTCCGAACCGGTGGTAGTGTTAAAAATTGACGGTTCAAAAGTGTATTTATAAAGACCTATTTGAATAAAGATATTTTGAGCTTGAGTTTAAAAAAATAAAAATCGACACAAACGGAATCCCCTCCCCATTGGTAAGGTGAGAATGGGGAGGGAATGCCCCCTAATTACGGACGTTCATAGCCACATTTAAATATAATGATTCGCAAAATTGTTCTATATTTTAAAACAAACAATATTGTTTTGAAACAATCAAATTGTTCCTAATTGAAAACAAAGATAACAGTTTAATTGAAATGAACTCAATTGCGTCCCTTAGATAAACTTCGGACACGCTGATCAATGAACTATTATTGTTATTAAATTTTAATGTTAAGGTCAACGAACTTATTTAATTAATTTCACTTAATCAATAAAACACATTACACAGTAAATATGTGATAATTCAAAAGTACTTGTGTTATCCTAACTGAATGTAAGTAACTTAAAATAAAACAAAACACAAGACTTAAAGAAAATTTAAGAAAAGTCTGGTCCTTGTGGCTTTTACTCGCTGTATAGCGATGCATACGCTGAGCGAGGTAAGGACCAGCTCTTGGATCACCGGTACTGACTACCAGGCGCCTATTTAATTCCTTAATAAGCGCCTGTGCACTTGCACCCCATGGTCCAAAAGTCTTTACCCCAAATGGATAAAAAAACATAGTTTGAGAAAAGACTTTTGTACTTTGACCTTTTCTCTTTTTTTCGCCTGCTCTGCAGCCGCGTCAGCTTTAGAGCTTGTGATACGAAGGTGGGACGGCTTGTGTTATTAGATATATCACGTACTTCGCATGAGATAAATTACAATTTATTCACAAACATTATTAGTCTAATAAATTATATAGTAGGTAGCTATTGTCAGCGACTTCGTCCGCGTGTTTTAAATCAAGGGAAAATTGGTTTATAAACAGCAGAGTTATGGTGAAAATTCTATACAAACTTTCCTCCCATATTTCGACACTTTCTTACGCGACAATAGTTGCCTGTGTCCATCCTTAAATTTGGTATTTTAATACCAAATTACGTCGATTTAGTAGTTAGAGCTTGAAAGCGTAACATATATGATATACACACATACAGAGTTATTTTAATTTATGCCGTATATGAGAAAAACTGGCAGTATATATATATATATATATATATATATATATATATATATATATATATATATATATGTAGAGGAAATTTTGAAGGCAATATGAATAGTTTTTTTTTTAAGATTTTTTAAAATGTGTGTTTACCCTAGAAAGAATCTATTTGACATCTTTTTTACCGGGTAATGAATGGTGTATATAGTTGAATGACCTTGTAAAGAGTCGATTTCAACCACAAATCCAAAATAAAGCCACAATATAAGATTGTCTTACCTGAGCTGGTATAAAAAGTACCACAAGAAAGTTAATACGCGAATGCTGTCAAAAACCCCCAAGTCAAGGGAAACGTATGTTTTATGTATACCAAGCGGTTGTAATGTTAAAAAAATGACCATTCAATAGTGTCTAAAGTATAAAATGTATAGAAAAAAAAATCTTACTTTTTAACATATATAACTTCTTTAATTTTCATTTTAGGGCAAAAATATATATAATATTTGTAGGCAAAACGATTTGCTGAAAATTGTGACATTACAATTTTTTTTATAAGACGCACAGTTTCTGAGACATCGCGAAAAAAGGATTTTCACCCCTTTTTCCAAGATGGCGACCGTGAGACAAGCGTGGCGACCACACAAACTTGAAGTTCAGCTTCTAATGACCCCCCAAACACGTCCCAAAAAAAACTGTTGCCTCTAATAACATCAATGAAGCAAAGTCATTTTGTAAGAAAATCTAATCAATAAATCTTTAACCAACCCATTTTTTTTTAATTCATTCGCGAACCGCACTTAACCTACACTTAAATACACAAATTGAGTATAAACAAAATAACATTAAAACCAACGATTTGATTAACTAAAAGTCTTTGTACCAAAATTCAAAGTACCGTGATCCATACATAACATAAGTTTTAAAGAACCTGTTACATTTATAGAAAAATGACAAACCTTGAAGCGGTATAAACGCCAGCATAAAACCAACACCTACAACAGCTGCCCAGTTAATCTCCAGCCACATGAAGTATGTGATGATGACGGTCGCCAGTGGTCCGATCCACAGATAATGCAGGAAGATGACGGCCACATCGAACCTATTGACGTCATTGGATAGGAGATTCACCACTTGGCCAACCGTCGTCTCGCCGAGGGCGGTCTTCGATAAACGGAGAGACTGGAAAGAATATTGTTCTATCAAACTCAAAATATCTTTATTCAAGTAGGTATTTATAAAGACACTTTTGAATTTTTACACTACTACCGGTTCGTAAGGCAGTCATCTACCGAGAAGAACCGGCAAGAAATTCGATAGCTGCTCTTTTAAAATAAACAATTAATACAATATTATGTTACTCACAATTCAAATAAGTATTTTAAGGCTACTCAAGAATTGAACTGTCCCGATGCTGAGCCAATTGGCGACACATTAAAGGGATCTTTGTCCTCTAAATATTCGTTTACGGTATAGTATGCCTTTTCAACCAAAATACCCTTCACGCGCGTTTTAAATTTGTTAAAAATATATACTAGCTTTACGACCGCGGCTTCGTCCACGTGTCATTTAGTAAAGTATAAAGCATTATTTAATGATCTTGACAGGGTTTCCTATCACTATTGGGCTTTTCTATAGTTTAGTCTATGCCTATACCAAATTTCATCGAAATCAGTACAGTACTTTAAGGACAATACGGATTTTATTAGGAGGAACATATATACAGACATGGATTGACGGGGCCTTCCTAATCTAACCTAACCTCAAGCTATATAGCCTTTTCGTATTAATTTCCATTTAATTAAGGCCATTTTTGCGCCCCCTATGGGCCGTATGACGTATGGATTTAGCAATAATCTTGCAAGACATGAATAAATATCAGTATTCACAAAAAAACAAGTCTGGGTTAATCGTCCTTCTGTTTTCAACTTTTTCTTAAAAATATTTATTACGGAAAATTACTTTTCTTTAAGCATGCATGCTGTTTATTTACTTAAAATTGACGAGAAATTAAACGAAACGTGCATGGGCATATTTGGAACTAAAAATGATGACACACGATTTAAATGATATAATTATCGAAATTCATTATTGTTTTTTTTTATATGCTAAATTTTATAGACAGAGACAGAGAGATATGAGATGAGTGGAAAGTTTTATCAAGCCATACAAAGTTGCCGGATCATTTATTTTAATTAATAAATTGGCATCAAATCTTAAACGTCATCATCTACTAATAATATTAATTAACCAGCAGCGCTACTCATATAAGAAAATTTTATTATTAAAAAAAAACACCAGCCATAGAGTATTCAAGTGCAAATTAACTAGTTATCCAGTGAACACACATAATCAGGGGCATTTTTCACAGCGTACCAGAATTGGGACGGAAGTTCAAAGGGGCAATTACAATAAACGTGTTAAAATGTCTCGAATGTTTCCGCATACAAAACTCTAGATGAGCCATCAAAATGCACTTTTTTTGAAAGTGGTTAAAATACGCGAGTCTATTTGTAATAATTTAAAAAAAATCAATTCAATATCGTTACAGTCGGAACGAGTTAGTTAGTCGGCGTATCCTTTAAAATACGATCTAACAAAACCAAGGGTCCGCTGGATTATTATTAAAATACCTTGAGTGGTAAGCGTGCTGCTAGCTCAGCGCGCGTGCGTGAATAACACTTGGATGCTTCGCATAGCACGTTTTTTCCTCATTGGAAAACAATGAAACAATAATTCTTCGATATATCATGACTTGACGATTCCATTATTACGCAATTACAAAGTAATGAAGATTGAAACAATTTCAAAAATTGTTTTGTGGACCGTTAATTGTTTTGTAGACAGTAAATTGTTTTGTATACCGTCAATTGTTTTGTAGACTGTCAATTGTTTTTTAATCGTTTTAATGAACCTTAAGACGCAATAAACATGTTTAGTCTGCGGTCTTTTATGTCTTTTCGCATACCCCATGCTGTACTGTGGTACTTGTATAGTTTTCATGTATCGTATTAAAATTGAATTTGCATATGATTTAATCAATTAAACAAATTATAAGCAAAGGTTTCGATTTTTATATGTGACTTTTTTCAATCGAGCTTAATTTAATATCAATTAAGAGTTGTGTGATTTTAACATCATTTTTTATGTCTTTTTTTGTATGTCGATAAAAGTTATTTAGAGATTTTGATGCTGTATATTTTTTGTATGTATTTTGGAAACAAAAAAAATATTATATTATAGTACTTTTGTGACGTTAATGAATTAAAGATTCCAAAAACGCTCCAAAGTTTTTTTTAATACAATATTTGTCGCAGGTAAACTTTACCGATTTGGGGACAAGAGTTTTTTTTATTTATTTACAAGCAATTAAGCGAACTTTAGCTTATGTTAATCTTACCCAAAAACAAAAACTTGACACAATACTAAAATTTAAAAAAAAACGTATCCACTAAAAATTTGTCACAGTGTCTTTCGCCCCACTTAACATTAATTTGATCAACACTTTTCGTTATATAAATTTAAATACAGTAGGATTCACTTATAACGACATCGCTTATAACGACTAACCGGTTTTAGCGACAAATATTTACTCGAGTTCGGTTTCATATATATATATATATATATATATATATATATAGATGGATTATATATGTAATATATATATATATATTACATATATAATCCATCCATTTTGTACGTCACCCTATTAATACGACATAGTATCAAACTGACCAAATATGACCGTTTCGCATTGACATTCAAAATGTCATAAGTGTGAATAGTTTATGAACGTACCTTTCTATATATGAGCGAACAGCAGGCGACCCTGAACTTCATTCCCATATGTAGTATTGCCATCATATACGGATGTACCACGAAGACATTCAATGCGGAACAGATAACCACACCACCAGCGTACAAGTATGCTTCGTTCGGTTTCATTGTCCTCTGGTCCGGGCTATAATACTCCACCAATTTACCAAGGAACACCGGTTGGGCTATACTGTAAGAGAATCTAACGTCAAAAATCGAATATTTATAAAACCGTAAGGTAAAGAGGACCATCTACGCAATTGTTTCCCAAACTTTTTCATTTCTAAAATTTATATGACCCCATACGTTTTATTAATTTTTAAAAGTTAATATTCTAGCATTATAAATGTCTTTGTTTTCCCAGTTAAGAATTTGCTCCCCATGATTTTCAAACTGCCCCCCCAGTGGAGCGTACGGTGTTGAGAAACACTGATCAAGAATCTTACCAAATCATCAAAATATTCTGGTATTTTATATAATGTTCTGGAAGCTTCTAAGACATACCAAAACCTTACCTTTAAATTTCCTTCATACAGAAATCGCATTAAATATGGCTTATAAAACATATCTATCTATCTAATATGAATTATTAATGATAGTAGGAAATAACGGAAGGCAACGAAACCGGATGTTGAATGTAGGTCAAGTGACTATCATTAAAATACATCATAGAAAAATAATGACACAGGATTAATCATTATCTCGACAAACTCAAAGCCAAATACTTTAATAATAATGACACATTTTACATCTCTGGAATTCGAACGATATTTTGCAAAAAGGTCCACAATAAATGGAACTTTATGGTCATTATCGGAATGAAGTCGGCACACGCCTGACCTTGAACGCCTGACCGAATTCTAACAGTTCAAGGTCAAATAAGTCCAACGACACTTCGAGCATAGGTGCGTATTTTATTGGCAAAATTGACCTTCTTTTACTTTTTATTACAAATTCTAAATTTTATTTTTTTTAGGATTCAAATAAATACGACCAAGGCTATTTATATTTTTTATACCCAATGAACTATCAGATCATATTAACTAGTACCGCGACTTCGTGCGCGTGGTTTGATTGAATTTTTGGAAAATCAGTTTATAGATTGCTGAGTTCTGGTGTAATATTTTCAACAAACTCTCATCTCCTATTTCGACACCCACAATCCGTTTAGTGTACCGAAATCAGGTCAGTATTTTAAATGTAAAGACGTAACATACATTGTTACGTTCGCTTTTATAATATTAGTATATATTTACCCGATGATAAGAAAAATCGATGAATTCAATTACCGCAAGGTGTTTTAACATTTTATAGATAAACATTATCTATTCATTGCATGCATGAAAATGCTCCATGCATAGTTTGAAAATATTAAGGTTATTTTTCTAGAATAAATCATACATCACAAAAATCGAAGCATCGTTTAAATTAAAGAAGTCAATCTTTGTACTTGGAATTAAAATGGAACAAAATAAAACAATACAATACAAGAACAATATCAATTGCAAACTAAACAAATCTAAACGAACAATTTGAAAAACTTTCCACAGACTGTGTTTACCTTGTAAACACGTAATCTGTGTAATTTGGAATTGGAATAAACGTACTCTACACAAACATTCTATTCAAATTAAGAACACACGTTTTACAACAAAAAACAATTTCAAATTTAAAAATAGAATTATCTACACGAAATTCGAATATCGAACATACCATGCCGAATACAAATATTGAACAGAGACAATTGTTCTTTACGAACAAAATCTAAACAAAATCTACGCATACCACTAACACTAGATACGGTCTACAGAACATACGTCATATTTCTCTGAATATCTCTAGCTCTCATAACTTGAGTGCTCAGTTCCATAAGTCTCTTGTGCATTAACGTTTCGTAATCCCGACTGAAGTAACCAATGAATATACCGAGGAGCCTCGGCTGTTGTATGCTATAGGGCAGAATATTGATATTAAGGTACATTTTTTTTATCTGTCGGTGCAATTGTCTGAAATAACAAACAAGGTAATATCGTCATGTATAATTGAAATGACCGACAGAAGTGACAATAGCGTGTCATCCATTACTTAAACCTTGTCATGTGGCCTTGCTTGAATGACTGTTAAAAAAAAAACACCCAAGTGATATTTTTTTATTTCTACCGTATGTTTAGTAGAATTCACTTATAACGACTTCGCTTATAGCCGGTTTTAGGGATTATAATGTATACTAAAGTTTGGTTTCGTATCGCATTATATTAAACAATCCGTCCGTTTTGAACGTCACCCGGTTAGTACGACATCGTATCGCCGGTTTATTGAATGTCGTTATATCCGGATTCTACTGTAATTTCTTTGCAGAACATTAAAATATTCCAAATTCAAATTGTCCAAAGAGGTATGTTTATTTCTCTTGTAATTGTATTGACATATTTGCAACGGACTGTTTTTATTGCCTCGGTCATATTTGGCACGGACGAATATGACCTACACCGAATTTCATAGAACACAACGTCCGGAACTCGTGTTGTTTCTATATTTAGAATTTGTAAACGTCAATACGTTAATAGTATTATACAACACTTATTTGACAAATCACGGGTCCGCAGTTTTCAATCTAAATAACTTTATTCGTACAAGTAACTCTATTCAATACGTACGTAACGTATACGTTTGCCAGTTACCAAGGGCGTTAAAGTTACGTGTAGAACTGGCAAGAATCTCTCCGCCTAACCTAAACGGTTTTGTATGAGATATAGTTATATATCGTTTAGTGCTTGGTTACCATGGTTACCCGAGTGTTCGATGAATTTGTATATCTTTCGACATTTTTGTAATATCGTTGAGCGTTATTATTATTAAACACCTGTTGTTTGTTTATTATTATTAATAATAATCTAGAATAGATTACTATTATTTAGTTTGCTATTGTACTGCTATTATATCTTGTTAATGTTAAGGTTATATTATCATTAATAATATTTCTAACTAAATTGGTTTGGCGTGTCACACAAATCATAGTAAACTGTGACGTTAGGTCACAATCAATTGTGCAAATGTATGTATTTGATGACGTAATGACGTCCAATACAGTCACTGTACGCAAGAATACCTCTTGCGTCTTGTGTTCTTACAAGGAATTTGAGCTTAATACAATTTAAGTCAAATAACCATTGTACCAGTAACCATAACTTATAAACCTTTCCTGTATATAACATTCGTTCAAAGAAATATTCCAAATACAAATTATTTGGTATATGAATTGGTATATTATTTGGTATATTAATTGGTATATTATTTGGTATATTAATTGGTATTTTTTTAATGTCCACAAAGGTTTGTTTTGAAATGTTAAAAACATCGGCCACAACCTTCTGTTGAACACAATCCTGCTATAGCAATCCGTGGGCATACATGGAGCGGTCTATATTTTCGCACCATGGTCACATTCGGTCACCTTCACCATTCTACGATCAGCCCCCAATTTAGTATCGCGATTTTTTTATGTATATGTCAAAACAACGATTACCGGGTCAGCTAGTATATCTATAATTTTTAATTTGCCTTTTTAAATTTTCAAAAAACTATAAATCTTAAAATAAGTAACAGTATGTCTTTAAGCACACATAAAACCACAGAACAAAGTCAATACAAAGTCCAAAGACCACGTACGTACTCGTTAGAATATACAATTCTTGAATATGTATACTGATAACATTTCTTTGCGCAGGAACGTGACCCTAGTGGTACTCCAAAGGGAAGGCATACATGGGATTTATTTATATATTACCGGTCATATTCATAAAATATATAGCACGCTTTAAGTAGGATTTTATAAAAAAATTGTACTCATAAACGCAATTTCATTCATCATGTTTTTTTTTGTGATCGTATTATTTTTATTGTTTAATTTAGTTCCTAAGTTATTGTTATACATGTGTATGCCTCTTGGTCCTTGTTTTGAAACATATATATAAATAAATAAAAAGAAATCCGTGCCGATGGGTGGATGAATTGGAAGGCTGGACAGGTCTGGGGGAGGAGGCTGTTAGCCAAACACCCGGATGTTTGGACACACAAACTAATAGTTAAAGTTAAATATTTTTATAATTGCTTGTGTAATTAAGTTATTTCCATCTGTAATTTAGCACGTATCCCGGTGGCCACAGACAATTATCAAACACCTGAACATGGACTGATTAAGGAAATGTATGTCCATGGCGTTAATTAAAAATGATTATGGTTTTCACGTAGTATTGATTAAAAGAATACAAATCTCCAACCGACAATGGATTAATTAAAAAAAACCACACACTCACCGTATTCCACACTCCATAAACATAAGAACGAAACCGTACAGCATACACCTCGCGGCATACGCCTTTAAAATCACCCGGAGGAGGCTTGGTGTTCTCTTGCTACCAGCGCTGGCAACTTCCTCTTCCCAGAGACGAGCGAACTTGTCACCTAATGGACCTGTGAATACCATACCAAACTGAAGCCAAATACATCCATACTAATGCGAAAGTAACTGTACGTTGCGCATTCACGCTTAAACTAATGAATCGCTAACGATGAAATTTGATATGGAGACAGACAAAACATTAGGACACAGGCTTTTAACAAAAAAAGTGTGCATAAAAATCTTTCACCAGAACCCTGCCAATTTATAAAATGCTTTTTCTTAAGGCTTCCGTTTAACTAACTAACTAACTAACTTTTATAAATTAACTTACTGACAGAGTCAACAAATTGTTTGGGATTTTGTTACAGACGCGTACGCATTAGTATTTAAATGAATTACCAACTTTATGGAGCTTAATAGTGGGAACAGCAACCTTATTTCTCGTATTGAGACTATGATAATCACAATTTTTATTGAACATAAATAACATTTTTGTGATAGTGCGCGATGGTGGATTGCTGTGTATACCCTCTGCCCCATCGAGGGGACATGGGATATATATGTCATGTAAGTTATGATTTTTTTTTTTGCGCACTGTACTAAGAAAAATGGTCATCACATAATCAGTCGAACACAAATTTAATTAATATATAATAACGCATATTTACCTAGAAAATTCTCAGAAACAAAAACACATGACACAAATTCACACTTCTAGGAATGCAAGATAATTAATTTACTATTAGAATAATAGTTTTACAAATTTGTCTAATAGCACCATTTGTTTCACATGCCAACACCCATCCACGGGCAACCAATATTTAACAGGTTTACATACGTTTTCAACTCTATATAACGACACTGAAGGGATATTTTATAACGTTAAAGTGGTCGTAAACTAGAGAGAACAAAAAAGTATTGTATGGAATATAAGCTAAACCAAGCAAAGCCAACTTTGACGCTTTAGGGAGTTGTTAAATCGTCTAACGTTACATGGAGTATACACTGTATTTGCGCTCAACCATCAGAAAGTAACCATCTCAAACATTTATTTTTTTCCAGAAAAATCCGTTTAGACAAAGTTCTCGTGAAATTATTATACAAACTATTATCCCATATTTCAAACCTTTCCTTCGCGATAAAAAGTATGTCCTATATCCTAAAGTCTAGCCTACCTCCATACGAAAATTTCCTCAAAATCGGTTCAGTTAAGTTTAAGCGTGAAAGCGTAACATACATACAGAATTACTTTCGCATTTATATTATTAATATGGATTAATTCTATCGACAAGGGACACGTAAACAGGAAATGAAGTGGCAGCTGTAGGTACCTAACATTCATACGCTTCGTTCGTTTTTTAAATTTAGAACGTTCAAACAATTCTTATCTACCTTACGCATTTAATTATTTCCAAAATATAGATAAATAGTCACAAACAAAATAGAACTACCATCACTATGGCGTATGTGTTTTCATATCTAGGTTATACGTAAAACTTCAATGTCACAGTGTCAGTTACCTACGAAACGGCTTGACCGATTTCAACCAATTTTTATATGCGTATCGCAGTAGGTACGAGAATCGGCCAACATCTAAGTGATATGAGTTGTTCTCTAAGAAACTTTTTACGAAATATTTTGTTTTTATTTTCTTTATAATGTGGCATTACAAAATGCATACAATCCAAATTTTTTACTTTTTCTCTTATCACAAACCCCTATTTTCTATTTTAGTTATTTAATCGTTTTTCATAATTTAATTAGTTATCCCCGACACTAGAAATAATTCATATATTTAAATCTTGATGGTGTTCACATGTATGTTGTATCTTGTTCGTATTATTATGTATATTGTTATTGTATAATGTTTCAAGTTCCCATATAATTGTTTTATGTGTATACCTAGTTTTATTATCTTATAAGTTTATTGTTTTTTTAAATATATTTAGCACATAAGATGTTTGGGGACTGATGTAATAAAATAAAATAAAATATGCCAAAACAAAGCAACGTTTGCCGGCTCAGCTATTTATATATATATATATATATAATAATGTGTGGCAAACGAGCACACGCATGGCTGGGTGCTCTCGTGAGTGAGTTGCCGGCCTTTTAGGGAGTGGTACGCACATTTGGCACCGTTGCGGGCAGCATTGTGTATTTGGTTTGTTTGTGTTACTAAATACATATAGAAATAGAAAAAAAAAAATCAGTTTCACTGCATTAATTTCTATACACTTTGATATAACGAGGCAATAAAACT
The DNA here is from genome assembly GCA_951799465.1 of Leptophobia aripa. Lineage (NCBI taxonomy): Eukaryota > Metazoa > Arthropoda > Insecta > Lepidoptera > Pieridae > Leptophobia > Leptophobia aripa. The sequence continues at coordinate 1,640,449 of OX637284.1, forward strand.
ATACAATTTGGGACATAATTTAAAAGCTCACCCGACGCGTGTTCTTCGAGCGGCTCATACAGATCCTTCTCGTCCATTTCCTTCTTCAATCCACCCCAGAAAATTGGAAGGGTCCACCTAAAATGTATACAGCGTTAGAAACATTATTGTCCAAAAAATAGATTCTATAGACACTACATATAAAAAATACATGCTTTTTTCAGGAGTGCCCATGGGCACAAACACCTCTCCGTTGTCACAACAAAAATACCCCCTTTTTTACGAAAACGCGTGTTAAATATTGCATTGAAAAAAATCAACAATTCGTAAGAGAAAACTATTAGAAAGTTCACAAAATACGTCACTTTTCTATTTAATTAATTATTTTAAAAGAAGTGTAACGGTTCGTTAAATGTTTAGTTTAAAAAAAAAACAAGGCCACATGCGCCTTACGCGTAGAAGCTTTATAACAAGCCTTTTTTCCAAAGTGGAAATGCATTTTCGCGATCCATGGTCCTTTTTGGACGCATGTGAACACTTAAACAACGCAACTACGTTTTAGAGTGGGTATAACTAGATTTTTAGGTCTAGGGTACTGAGGTCGTTCTTACAGCTGCTTATATTATAATGCATACCATAATACCACCTCGGGTAGACCTGCAAGACCTAAAAGGGGTTATAATGCCTACCGTAAGTGGGTAAGGAGGCCTACCTTCTCCTACGATCTATGATACTAATAAGCTTAGTTTTGTTTCTACGTGCTAATCACTTCTTGATGACCGTTTAGTTAAAAAAATTAAGACGTCCATAAAGCACGTCAAAGCATTAGTGCAATGATATTAGTAAACTATTAATAAACTCGTGCGCAACCGAAGTAAACTGGTAGCGATATAATTGCATCCTACGGTTTTTATTAACAGATGATGATCAAGATCATATTCCTTTCATCATTTATTCAAATCCAAATGATGATTTTTTGAGTGGGAGTGCCATGCTGTTACTTAGAGTTTCAGCCGAATGGGCAGGCACGGCCGGAGAAATACCACTCTCTCACAGAAAACCGGCGTAAAGTGATGCAATTGGACTTTGTTCATTTTGTACTCGCGTTTCGTTCGGTGAGTGTGATCTTCCCCTCCCCTTCCATTTCCCAATTTTCCTTTATAGGCCGGCAATGCGCTCACGAGCCCCCAGCCACTTGAGTGTCTAAGGGCGGCGACTTCACCTATATGGTGGGCCTCCTGCTCGTTTGCCCCCTCTTTTTCAAATTTGCCTCTTAATAACATCGTGACCAATAAGCAAATAATTGTTATGCGACTGCTATATAGGATGACTATTCAAACGATAAAAAAAGCATGGCAATGAGTCACCCTAAATGAAGATAAGAACATATTTTGTAAAACAGTATCACGCTTAAATAGTTAACAGGCTGAGTTTGTTGCGGGTATCTCATACCCGTTTAAATTGATTGATGTATAAGTAAATGCTGATACGGTTCTATGTTAATAGATATATCGATTAAACATTCGCCATTATATACAAATACAGAAATTCCTTATAACGACACTGAAGGGACTGTGCGTTTTATGGCGTTAAAGAGACTTGTCGTTAAACGGAGAGAAGAAAAATTTATTGTATGGAACACAAGCTAAACGACCCAAAGCCAATTGATTTTGACGCTTTAGACAGTTTGTCGTTAATCATGACATTACATGGACTTTAGTGCATTTTACGGCGTTATACAGAGTGGCCGTTAAACGGAGGGAAGAAAAATTTATTGTATGGAATACAAGCTAAACCAACCAAAGCTAATGGATTTCGACGCTCTAGAGAGTTTGTCATTAAACATGACATTACATGGACTTTACACTATATCAATCGTAATGTATCAAGTACACTATGTGTGTGATAACTGTTTTTTTTTTTAATTTTTATATAAAATATTATATCTATACTAATAATAAGACAGTAAAAATCGAAAATCTGTACATTAAATATTTTTCCAAAAAACTGAAAGGAGGCAATTAAAGAAGAGTCATAGAAATTTATAATATTAAAACTTATTGTAAATTTTAATTGTGCACATAAAACGATAAAAAAAGCATCAACAAGAATCCACTTATCAATTTGATCTGTTTTTATGCAAATATATGTATAGTACCCTAATTATGAAAATTTATTAAGATGAACAAAAATTCAAAATGGTATATCTCAATGAGGGTACACCATTGGAGATCACATCAGCACAGGTAGAATAACAAAAACGGGTTTTTACAATCAAATAACAGTTCACCCCTTGAAAATAAATGCTTCTCAAAAAATATATCAAAAATATTCTTATTCATATAGATAAGTAAAGTACACTTATGAATCGTGAAGCCAGTTCTCAAATCAAAAGCATAGAGAGGACGAGAAGAACTGGCAAGAAACTCCTCGTCACTCCTCCAAACCGCCAAGCATGTTACACAGTACGGTTGTAAAGATGTCATTTGTAGCAAACATAGTTACATACTTCAAAACATTGCATTAGAAATAATTATCCTTGTCTATATATCCTTCCTTATATTTCTGTGTTTTAAAAGATTACTCAGTTTTCTGTTCTGTTTATACATTAAGTTTATCACTTGTTATTAAAGTAAACATCTTAACATACACTTGAAATTCTGTTTATTATGAATTTTATTAATAGACAACAGATTTTAACAAGACAATTGATTTAACGTTTATTAATTTATTGATAATTAGTTGTAATTGCATCAGTAAAATAACTGACATTATCAGAGAAACTTTAACGATGACTGTAAAGATTTACGAGATAAATACTTTCAGATTTGTTTTATATTCAATATCACACTATATTAATGCTTAATTACTGTTACATTAAAAAATATGGACTCTCTTTATAAGTAGTAAAGGCAAATATATAGCCAGTAGAAAATAGAACTAACCAAGTAATCTTAGATGTAATAAGTGACAAAGTCTTTTGGGTTAGCAGAGCCAGTTCTGACAACATTTTATTGCCTACCTTCAATTTTAATTAAACTAAGAAATACAGAAATTTGTGTGTAGTTCACATAAGCATATATGTATTGTAAAAAATATGTATTTAAATATAATGCAGACAATACTTACGAAAAGGTGAGTGCAGACAGAGGATTTGTTTTGGCCCGAGGATGAGGTGGCCTTCCTTTCTTTCTCGGAGACTCCATGACTTATCTAAGGAATAACAAAATATAACTTAAGTACTATTATGATTAAATGTATGTTATTTTGATTAAAAGCAATGTATTTACTTTTGTACCAGTGTCAAAACCACAACACCGCAAATATGAGTTTTATGTGACACTAAATGTTTTAATTCTATGTAATGCTAAGATTTAAAATTACATCGAAATAAATTAAAAGAGATGACAGAAGATACTCACAATTCTATGTTAAGATCGTGAATGTATATTTTATATAAATGATTTCATCACTTTTTTGGCAGCTTTATCAACTATGATATGCAGGTAAACAGTTTTTGTTAGGGAAATCCTCTGAAAGGTTCTTTTTGTATTACCCTCACGATCACTATTGTAAAAATATTAATATAGACTTTTAACCACTTCTGTGTAAACAAAATTCTGCATTTAGCAATTTACCGATGCCATATAATTCGATTGCATTCAATATATTTTTTTAATAAATAACCTACACTATAACACGCACACAAGCGTTCCAAAGCGCTTTTGTATTTTGACTATTAAATTTATATTTTTAAATTTTTATGTCCGCAAAATTAGGGATGTCAGACGTCATGCTACTGTCAAGTTCATTAGATACGTCAACAGTGTTGCTAGCCTACATTTTAAGTAAGTTAGACGTGTTGCGTGATTCTAATAATTTTTAAATGAAAAACTAAATACATTTAGTTGTAATTGGGAATATAGCCCAGACAATGGTAAAAAAAATTACCATACCAAAAATCATCTTAGAAAAAAATAGAAGTAATACCAATAGGTATATTCGTTTCTAATTTTACAAGCAAGTATAGTCATACTCGTATGTATTTATAATAAATGCCTCACCAAAAAGAAACTTTAATAGGTGTGATAGGTAGGTGTGTTGTCATGTCTTATCATATATCTTGTAAAATGTTGTCGATTAAAACCATTGTTATCATAAGGTTTTATCTTATTTAATTTTATTTTCATGGCTGCTAGTTAAAATAATATTATATTGAGTATTTTGATGTATTTAAAATTAAATAAAATTAAATATTATATTTCACGTTTTTAAATTAAAATTTTAGTTTTGTATTTTGTTTGGCGTATGGCTATCCTGCGCTTGCAGCCTACTACTTCAAGTCTGTGCCCTCTGTGGTAAAACTGTTCTTTTTCAATTGTTTACAAATAATTAGAATTTCAAAATTCAAATTACATTGATACAATAAATAATAATAGTACATTTTAATTTTTAAACATAAAGCTAGATATTTTTAATAGAAATATTTAATGTGATGTGGTAATAATTCGTTAGTGAGAATTGAGATGACAAAAGCTATCAGCCTAGACGAAAATCTACAATAATTATAAATTAAACACTATTCAATAATGGCTAACTATTATCGACGATTTTAGATGATATCAAGTGTTATAAATATGCTAGGAACGTATTATCTAAGAAAATATAAAATCATGATACTTTTAAGTATTTTATTTTTCTATCTTGGTTGTGGTATTACATTAAATTTTATACGAATGGATTGCGTAGCTGCTTCTCAGCAGTTAGCAGGAGAAGCAACTAGTAAATATGACAAAATAGAATATGCGGTGTTGGTTATAAGTGGTCCAGATTATGAATCAAAAAGAGATGCCATTAGGGCGACATGGGCAAACTTTGTTGGAAATATTTTTATAGAAAACGAAGTAAAGTTGTATAAATGGAATCATACGTGGATAGGTAACCCACCACAGCGTGATTTTATCAAAGTGTTCTTTGTTGTGGGAACTCAAGGTTTGAGCGGAGTAAAATTGGAAAGATTAAAGGCTGAACATATAAGATCAGATGATTTACTTCTTTTAAATAATTTCGAAGATAATTACCAAAACTTAGCTGTAAAATTAAAACATTCTCTGAAATGGGCACAGAAACATTTAAAAAGCCTAAAGTATTTAATTAAATGCGATGACGATTCATTCCTCAGGATGGACTTAATCATAAAAGATTTAGAAGCATTTGCTCCAAACATGAATGAGGCAGAAATACATAAGCATATCACTAAAAAGGTATTGTAATATAATTTATTTTTTAAATACAAAATATAATACATTCTTACTTTTATTCAATAATCCATTAGTCTTATCATATTCACAACACATGGAATGACAAAAGTGTTATTCATCAAGAAGACCAGAACCACAACTGTATAATTAATATCAAAATAATTGTTTATCAACCAGTGCCTGATTGGTCTTAATTTTATGTTTCCACTAGTTGATTTATGCTTTACTGAGCCTCCTGTGTCTTTCTAGAACGAAATGAGACATGTTCCTTAAATCCATTGGTGCATTGTCTTGAAATTTATTCTGTTTTCTTAACACTAATATTACTTTTCATTACTTTTAGCATTCGTTAAAAGTGTATAAAGGATTGTACTGGGGTTATTTTGACGGACGTGCCAGAGTGTACCTCAATGGAAAATGGGAAGAAAAAGACTGGTTCCTCTGCGATAACTACCTTCCATATGCATTGGGCGGTGGTTATGTGATATCACAAAGTATCGTTGATTATATAGCTAGAAATGCTGATTTTCTAAGGTATTTTTTAATGAAATAAGATTAAAAATTACAACAATTGTCTCTTGATATGACCAGTTGAATTAAAGTTTATTTGCAGAAAACATTTAAGTCTAGCAAATATTTATTAATCATACCAGTTCTTCTTGTCTGCTCATACACCTTAGATTTAGAAACTATAAATCTTTTTCACAATTCATAAGTGAATCTGTGAATAATATTTTTGATTATTAATTATTGCAGTAGTTATGCCTTAACAACTCTATTGTACATCTGTTCCTTGATGCTTTTATTATTTTTCAGTCACTACAACTCCGAGGATGTGTCCATGGGTGTATGGACTTCAGCCCTCGATGGCATCAACAGAGTACATGACAAACGGTTCGATACCCAATGGAAGTCGAGGGGCTGTGAGAATGATATGCTCGTCAGACATAAACAAACACCTACAGACATGTTTCAAATGTACAGGACGCTTGTTCATTCGCATGGTGAGAAATTGTGTAAGACGGAGAGTGCTTTAAGGAAATACTACTTTTACGATTGGAATGTTTTGCCCAGTATGTGTTGTAAATGATTTTTTATCACATTTTTGATAATGTTAAAAATATGTATTGTTGAGACGCTTAACTGGTTTTATAAGCTAAATCGTTTTTTGGTACTGGTAGCAGAAATGTTCCATAAAAGATTTTATGACTATGCAAATAGAATTGTGTGTGCAATTGTTCTTGGGAACGAAGGAGACGGTAAATATCGGTATTTTAAAGTATAAAAGCCAGTGTAAATTACTTTTTCCTAAATTCAAATGTTTGTTCTAAATTCAATTTACTTTGTTCTAAGTTCAGATTGCTTTGTTCTAAATTGAGATTACTTTGTTCTTAATTCAAATTACTTTGTTCTAAATTAATAGAAAACTATTCAAAGATCCGTTTGTTTTCGCCTTTGACGTTTTTATAACGAAAACTATTATACTGTTTTTTGAATTTCGTGTTACCAAAAATTAGTCCAAACTCTTCAAAAAAAACTGTTAATTATCTTCTGTACTAGTTTAAGTACTGCAACTAACTACAAACAATATTCTTGTCATAGTCAGTATAATCTCAAAGGACATCGACCATTTTGGGCCCAGAATGTTACAGCTAAAATGTTTGAAAGAAATCTTTGAATTTCAGCTGAATCAAAATCACCAAAAAAAAAATATAGTGTTCACACTTACTAAACATAGAAAATTATTATTTGAAAAAAAAAAATTTCTTGAAAATCTTTAAAGACAAGGTGCCAGAGGTAACCTTGTATTCAAGCTCATGTTTCTCCTATATGTAAATAGTAGGCTAAGGCAGCTAAAAAAGATATTTTTCTCTAACAAATGACATACATTTGACACTCGTTCACCAATGCATGGTCCCAACTATGTATGAAGGCTGGCCGATGTCCTTTATCATATGTGTTCATTGTAAGGCAAATCTTGACTGCCCTAAATCTAGTCACTTGTATTTAAATGAATGTTTTAAACAATATTTGAAAAATACTTTTTATTTATTAAAAATCAACAAACATGTGTGTACCTACATTGTCAAAACATTATACACACATAATATATAACTAGAAAAAAAAATCATTGCACACAATATACTAATTCTGTCATGTTCATACTTCGTTATGGAAGGTCATTAATTTACTTCGAAGACAAGTTATAGAACTCTTGTTTTATCTTAATGTAAGTTTTAAGTACTCACCTGTCACTTCTGATAAAAAGAATTTACAAGACAAAACAGATTAAGACACAGACACTTAAGACAGATTTATGTTAACAAATATAACAGTTTTATTTAAGACCATTGCATGTCAAGACTTATAACAGTTTTATTTAAAATCTTTGTAGCTTCACATTTAAATCAGTTTTAATTAATGCCCTTTTATGCTAACAAGTAAAACAGTTTTAATTAAAATCTTTGTAGTTTCACATTTAAATCAATTTTAATTAACACCCTTTTATGTCAACAAGTAAAACAGTTTTAATTAAAATCTTTGTAGTTTCACATTTAAATCAATTTTAATTAACACCCTTTTATGTCAACAAGTAAAACAGTTTTAATTAAAATCTTTGTAGTTTAACAGTTAAATCAGTTTTAAAATCCTTTTATGTCAACATTCAAATCAATTTTAATCAAGATCCTTTTATGTCAACATTCAAATCAATTTTAATCAACATCCTTTTATGTCAACATTCAAATCAATTTTAATTAAGATCCTTTTATGTCAACACCTAAAACTGTTCTGATTAAAATTATTTTAATTCAACACTTAAATTCTTTTTCAATCAACATAATTTTAGTTCAAACGCCCAAAACAAATACATATACATATTTACCAAAAAGAAAGTCAGATAACCAAGAACTTTGAAGCACAATCCGAAATGAACTAGTGTAAAAGCTTCACATTTGCATCCATGTATGTCTGATTATTATAAAATGTTGTTCTCGATAACTCCTCTTTGAAATAATCTATGGTCCGTTGCAGTCCCTCTTGTAATGATATCTGCAAGTTATTAATTCAATACTAGAAGTTGAGTAAGAGAGAGAGGAGTAAGAGCCATACATTTATATTTATATATACATTCATACTACAGTAGTAGTTTTCTCTTTTCTGTGTATTACTTTACTGTCAAACAATATTCTTGTCGGAGTCGGTGTAAGTCTATATAAACTCAAATTAACTGTCAATATTTTTAAGGTTGAAATAACTTTCAGAGAGATTTTTTTTTGTATAGAAGAGGGGGCAAACAAGCAGGTGGTCCACCATAAGGGTGAAGTCGCCGCCCATAGACACTCACATGGCTGGGAGCTCGTGAGTGCGCTGCCGGCCTAATCATTTGTAAAAGAGAGGTTGCTTATAGGTTATCATTTACAATAAAAATTAATAGGATCAACGAATTGTCAAATACTCTCTTACATTTACTCTCTCTCTCTGACACACACTTGTACACACCTTAGCCAACATTCAACCATACCTTAACATAAACTGCATGTTTAAGCATACTAAATTGATCCATAATTATCTTCCTTCTATATTATATGCTGTACAGCTACGAGTTTATTACATAACCAAAGCTTCATGTATACACGACGATGACTTCATCAAACATTCACTACTTGACCAAGCCATGTGGTCCTTCGATCCGGACAGTGCCTTACACGATCTGTACCATATCTCTTTCTTGCTATTTTTATATATATTTACACGATGTATGTAAAACATACCTTGGGCGACCAATGCAGGTGCTTCTCAGCGATGGCAATATCCGGTCTTCGTCTTTGAGGGTCGTCTTCAACAGCGGCACCAGTTGCTACTGTACTCCTGCAGCCGGGCACTAGGTCTTTTATTATTACTGCAAATTCTGAAAAAAAAAACAATGTCCACTCCAAAATATATAACTTAACGTGCTTAATGTAACTGTAGGTAACGCTTTCAAGCTTGTAACTACTGAACCGATTTCGATTAAATTTGGTATGGAAAGTTTTGAAGGGGATGAAATTTTCACCTTCCGGTGAAAATTTCTCAGCCATTTATAAACACATTTTGAAAATTCCTTTTGTATTTAAACCACGCGAAGCGGGCAAAAGCCAGTATATTATTTTTTTCTTATAACCAATTATTTCATAAAAGAGAAGGTAGTTTTGCTGTCTAAAATGAAGAAATTATTATTATTAAACACTACCTTCAATTGTATGTTCGACGGGGTTTCCTATGTTCACGGGCAGGGTGTAACCAGACTCCATCAACGCCAACAAACCATCAACCAAATCTGACACATAACAGAACGATCTCGTCTGTTTCCCATTTCCGTATACCTACGAAACATTAACAAATACTACTTAAATATACAGTAGAATTCACTTATAACGACTAACCGGTTTTAGCGACTATAACATATCGCAGTATAATTTTTTTCCATAGAAGTGGGGGGATACGAGCAGGAGGCCTACCATAAAGGTGAAGTCGCCTCCCATAGACACTCACGTGGCTGGAAGCTCGTGAGTGTGCTGCCGGCCTTTTAGGGAGTGGTACGCTTTTGTCTTGGACACTAAGTCGTAATGGTTCGGAAATACCGTGGTACCAGCTGGTTCCATAACGTGGTGGACTGGTGAAACGAAGATGTAATCCGAACAACTCTGAACACTCCCCATGGTAAAAGCTAGTTATCGTACACATCAGAAACGGCTTGACCGATTCTCATGAAATTTTGTGGTGACTGAGAATCTGCCAACATCTATTTTTTTTTTTGGCAAAACGACGTTTGTTGGGATTAACTAGCTTTATATATGTTATATATATAAATCTCCTGTCACGATGTTTGTCCCCGATGGATTCCTAAACTACATAACCGATTTTAAATTAAGTTGGCACACCATGAACAGTCTGGCCCAACTTGAGATATAGGATAGCTTAGATCTTTAATTGTAGTCGCAATTTTATTTTATTGCAAATTATTTGTCTATATAATTAATTGATAGTCACAATTATCTGTCAACTCCAAAAGATTCCAACAGATGTCGATACTTTTCGACTGGATTGAGTAAGTAATCAATAGATGGCACTGCCACGTGTTATTGAGGCTAAAGTATAAATTAAATTTATTTTGTAGTAAACGAAATAGCGTGAAATTCAATTATTTCTACTTTTTTAATAATTTATATGGCAAAATAACGTTTGCCGGTTCAGCTAGTAGTTATATATATATTTACTTTTGCAATAATTTTTGTTTATTGCACAAATGTGTGTTATTGTATATAGCTGTAACTTTTTTTCTCTACTATTCAATTTGGGTTGCCTGGAAGAGATCGCTCATTAGCGGCAAGGCCGTTGTGTATATAAATATATGTATACTATTATATGCAATATAGTGTGTATATAAATATATGTATACTATTATATGCAATATAGTGTGTATATAAATATATGTATACTATTATATGCAATATAGTGTGTATATAAATATATGTATACTATTATATGCAATATAGTGTGTATATAAATATATATTCACCGTTATCGTCAAGTTTTGTATCGCCTGCATAATGAAGTTGGAAACAACTCTGCCATCGGACACATGCATCCGCGGCCCATACGTGTTGAAGATCCTCGCGACTCTTACCGACACCTTCTCCTGCTTCGCGTAGGAGTACGCAAGTGTCTCTGCCACTCTTTTGCCTTCGTCATAACACGCCCTTGGACCTTGAAATACGAAGTATCCATCAGTGTTAGTCGGTTCAAAGCAAACATGTGACAGGACACGGTCAACTGTCAAACGTCAAATGTCATTCTGTTGTCACGTGACACATCGTTTTTACACTGAACATAATTGTATGTGAAATGTAATAAAAGAGTTTCTCGCCTGTTCCTCTCTGTAGATAACTTCGGAAACCTTGGTAGTGTTAATGACGATTCAAAAGTGTTTATGAAGACCTACTTGAATAAAGATTTCTCGTATGAGTCTAAAGAGAAAAATAGAGTCGAAACCGCTTATAACGACATCGTTTATAACGACCTATCGGTTATAACTTCTAGATTGTATGGTCCTATCCCCAGTAAACTAGTCAGTATACAAACCGCTTATAACAACATCGATGTTCGACATATCGCTTACAACGACGAAACTTTATCGATATACATCGGCTATAACGACCAGAGCTGATGAGGCAAAGGGAGCCGGTAAGACTTGCGAGCGAGATCAAATGCGAATCGTCGGACAGAGCGCGATGGTGGATCACTGTGGATGCCCTCTGCCCCATCGAGGGGTCATAGGACTATAAGTCGAGTTGAATGAGCGTTATATATCCGGATTCTACTCACCTATAGGATTGACATGACCCCAATAAGACTCGGGCTGCGGGTGCACCATGGGATCACCATACACCTCCGATGTACTTGCTATGAGAATTTTGGCACCGACGCGACGCGCCAACCCTGAAGACACACACAGGAGACACGTCAAATTTACAATTCACTGTTGAATGTCACCTGTCACCTGTCAACTGTCATGTCACTGTCATCGTAGATAATTCAGATGTGTAAATTTTTATAAAATCACCATTCCTTATTTTGTGACAAGGGTGTGTATGTATGTATATATATATATATATACACCTAAGTATATACAAGACACACACAGGTTAGGAAATTAGACATACATCTCCAATCTTATACATAAAAAAAAGTTATCAAAATTAAATTATACTAACCAAGCATATTAATTGTTCCTAATGTGTTAGTTTTGATAGTTTTGACCGGATTCTGCATGTAATGCGGTGGGCTTGCCGGACTGGCTAAGTGATATATCTCATCCGCCTGCAAATATACAAGTTAGGCTTGAATGTTTACTGTGATCAAATGCAACCCCAAAAGTTTCCTTCTGGCTAGATTTCCTTGCCCCCCTGCCTGATGCTGACTCTTATGTCTACGACATGTGCTTACATTGTATGCCATCAATGGTAGAAGCATTAGTATTAGAAATATATTAGCAATGTTATGAATGGAAGTTAAGTTAACATATTGAAGCTAGTGTTGACACACACACACACATAAAATGCACCTTGGAAGTGACTGGACACCCACAACTCGGGGAAATATCCTAGTGTGGTGTCCAGCTATATTGTAACTATCATATCTGGTTATCAAAGTAATTAGTATTTTTGTACAATGCTATAGAACAGTCAATACAAATGGCCTACCTCAACATAAAGCGGGTTGACAATATCATGGTGTATCATTTCAAAGTTCCGATGTCCGAACCAATGTTCAACGTTCCTCTTTCGTCCCGTAAAGAAATTATCAACTACAATTACTTCATGCCCTCGCATCATTAAAACATCTACTAAATGCGAACCTACAAAGCCTGCGCCTCCTGTTACCTGAAAAAACACATAATATACAGATGACCGAAACAATATCTATGCATAGAACTATAGTGAATACAATTTTTTGTAAGTTTTTAGACTTAACTTGAATACAAATTATACATGTATAGGCAACACATTACTTGCAAATCACATTTGTACTTGCAATATTGGATAATCTGCTATCTGCTACTGCTACCCAAAAAAACACACATCACACTAATATAATATTGTGTAATTTCAGAAATACACACAGAACACTAAAAATGTAACCGTAACACCTATTTACTAAAAAAATATTTGCGCCTACAGCACAATATGATGGGGACTTACTAACTTTCGAGTGCCCCAGGCCCTAGTTAATTTAGTGCCTCACCTATAAATTAACAAAAAAGGAATACAGTACAAAGATATTTATTAATTTACCAATTACTTATCGTTAAATATTATTTTATAATAAAAATATAAATATTGGTCTTGTTAGTAATATCATGAAATTCTAATAAATGGCAGACACAAGTCTAAGTAACAAGTCTGTCACCATGTTATTTGCAAAGTTTTCTTCATCGGCTTAACATTTAAACATGTAAATATTTCAGGTTTTGTTTCTATAAGAACTTGTTAAAATAAAAGAATCCAATTATAGATTACTTACCAATATCCGTTTACGCTGTTTATATCCGAGGTATTTAACTTCTGGATAGTTTTGTGGTATTCTCCCTTCTAATACGGCCAACTTCTTTTCCAATTGTTCTATTCTTGCTTTCGCCTCTTGTAATTCGTGCTTCATATTATCACCAACATTTTTAGTTTCCATATTTTTAATAATTTCCTCCTTAATTATACCTTTCTTTGGTAGCCTATTAAAGTCTCTGTAGCTCAACCCTTGAATATCATCAAACTTCTGATCCTCCTTGTCAATTTGTATGTCGTTAACTTTGTCTTGATTATGTATCAGAAAAATAAATATCACTGTAAAAATAAATAACAATTATTTAACATTTACGGTAACAAGCTCAAAATATCTTTATTCAAGTAGGTCTTTATAAAGACACTTTAGAATCGTCAATTTTTACACTATCACCGGTTCGGACGGCCCCTTCTTCTCGGCAAGAAACACTTAGGTGCTCTTTTAAAATAAACAATTAATACAAAATTGTGCTACTGACAATTAAAATAACAAAGCATTGTAAGGCTACTCAAGAATTGAACTGTCCCGATGCTGAGCCAATTGCCGACACATTAAAGGTATCTTTGTCCTCTAAATATACATTTATCGATTATTTATAAATTTGTTTAAATACTTACATAAAGCTATAATACATATAATTGTAATAGTTTTTCGGAATTTTAATGACTGTCTTATCATTTCTGTAAATAGTTCACCGTCGTGCTACTGTTTACATGTCGATAAGGTTTAATATTATTTTTCATCCCCTTATCGCTGTCTTTATTATCGTGTTAGACTTTTTATAGTTCGTTATAGTAATAAATTAATTGTATTTTGAAATGTTTAATTAAACGTTTGTATTTTTACAATAATTTTAACGGTGTTTGTCTTAATCTAAGGACAACAAATTTAAAATACTGTGACAGATTTGATATTACAGGTGATTGTGATTTGTGTCATACGTCAAGTGAGATAATGTCAGTGTGGAGTAACTGTCAACTGTGAATTTTGTTTTTTCCAATGGTAAATATCTTTCAGTTGTCGTAAAAGAAATAATATATTGTTAGATTAGTTATGTGGCTCAGCTGGTCCGTTAAGTGGCAGCACTTGGTGACTGAGTTTGCCCCGACATTGTGGCAGTTATAAGATCCAGTATTGCAGCAATTGTGAGCCCTGGCTTCGCGCCATTTCATGACAACATTTTGCAGGAGGTAAAAGTCAAAAGAAAAATTAACACACATGCAATGTAGCGGCAAAGCTGAAAATCATAAGGTACGGCCTCCAGCTGTAAAAGAACTACTAATAAAGTAGCTATATACAGCGAGAAATCTGGTCACGTGATATGTAGTGGCTAGCGAAAACTATGTTCAGCTTTATCGCTGAGAGAGACAAGTCGACATATTTTTTTTAATAAAGAGATTTTGAGTCCAACTTTATTATTTTAAATATCTAGCCGGTTGAGATTAAAACATTATTGAGGATTAAACTTATAAATGATTTGATTGTATTAAAAGCAAACTAAATAATATTTGGACTAAAAGTTATAACAATAATGAAGCAAAGGAGTAAGAAAATAAATGGATAAAATGAAACTTAATATAATTTTATTGTTTTTACATATATATTTATTGCTTATTGGTTTAAAAGAATATAAGGATGGTGTCTCTGTGTTTGGAACACACAAACTAACTTATTCCATCTTATCAATAAACAAATTAAAGCAATGAAATATAAAAAATACAATACAATTTTTTCATGTTACAGATAACATTATTTAGTTTTAACATCTGCGAATACATTTCATATTTATATTATTAATTCTTGTGTTATTAATTATAACTATCACTTAACAGATGTACATTAAATTTAATAATGAATTTACAAACATGGCTTCCTTAACCGTACGAGATAGTCTGGTTGGTCAATAAATAAACCATCTATACCAGTTGCCAGATAAGCTTCCAACTCTCCATACAAATCACCCAGAGCGCTGTCAGCCGTATGCGAACTTCTAAACTCCACTGGTAGATATGCATTTTCAGCTCGAAATGTATACGGATGAACTTTAAGACCCACAGCGTGGGCGTCATTGACAAACGACGTCGGAGCACCAAGCCTATTCCTGTAATCTCTTGGTATTATATGACTCTTGTCAGGTCCCACTGCGCTAGCGTATGTTGCTATCTCTCTGAGCCCCTCCGGTGTAATCATCCGTGCATAATTGTTTGTGTCTGAAATACGACCGATTAATTGTAACAAACGCAAATCCGTTATGTTTTTTAATATTTTCAAACTGTTGGCTTCAAATGATTGTATGTACACAGGCGCATCGGGACCAATATAACCGTTTCTGTGGAATATATCAACAGCTGTCTGTTCCATTGGTAATCCAATGCTTTGAAAGAATGCACCGTGCTTCAATTCCGGATATATACCGATAGTTCGGTTCAGACTTGTTTCTAAACCTTTCACGAGATCAATTATCTCCTGAAATGTCGGAATATCCATTGAACCATCCATTCGAGTGTTACCTGGTCGTATTTGTGGGATCGGTTCGATTGCTTTTAATGTTTTGATTTCAGCCAGAGTGAAATCTTCAGAGAGCCAACCCAGTGATATGTTATATCCTAATATTGTTTCAGTGCGGTAACGATCCGCGAATTCTGGCCGGTGTGCGACATCTGTGCTTTTTTGTAGCTGATTCTCGTGTCTCGCTATCAAATGACCGTCTTTTGTCATGACCAGATCAGGCTCCACATAATCCGCGCCTTGAGTGACGGCAAGTGCATATGAGCCTAGGGTGTGTTCGGAGACATAACCGCTGGAACCACGATGTGCCACCACCACTGGTTCACAGTCGTCGGGGCCTGGTCTACGAGATCTCGCATTGTCTGCAAGAACTCCGGTACAGAGCACGATGAAATATACACTTGCAACAGAAAAAATACCCATCGCTGTAAATACAACATACGACTAATAACAAATATCTTTTGAATTATATTTTGATAATAATAATCCCGTTGTATTATTAATAATATGTTTAATCATAATTAATTAATATCTAAAGATATCAAATCTCACTTTGATCGCTATTCTAATAATCGTGCACAAAATTATACAATTAAAACTTATAGTCATATGTATTTTCAAGTCAAGTTGAAAACCTAGTTCCATCCACATATGTGTCAACACATAATCTAGCATTTTCCCCTTATTGCTACAGGCACATCAGGTTGGTCTGAGAACATACCATCAATGCCAGCTGCAAGGTAGGCACTCAATTCACCAGCCAAGTTGCCTCTAGCTGATGGTGACGGATCACTGCTTTTAAACTCCGTCGGTAAGAATGTATTTTCAGCTCTGAACGTGTATGGATGAACTTTTAAACCAACCTTATGCGCATCATTCACAAATGTGGTCGGTTCTCCAAGAGTATTATCCTCTTTTCTTGGTATAATGTATGATTTATCTGGTCCAACAGCGTAAGCATATTTAGCGACTTCAGCTAACCCTTCCGGTGTAGACATTTTCCCATATGTCAGATCGGTTCCAATGATCGCTTGGTCAGCTGGTTGTGTGTTTTTATCGCTCTCATATAACTGCAACAAACGGAGATTTGTCATATTCTTCAGTTCCTTTAGGTTGCTTACTTCGAATGACTGGATGTAAGCTGGTGATTCTTGACTCGTATAACCATTACTGTGGAATGTATCAACCACAAGTTGTTCCATATTCAAACCGAGATTTTTGAAATGGCTACCATGTTTAATTTCAGGATAAATGCCAATTGTCCGTTGCTGAGAGACTTCGAGGCTCTTAACTAAATCGATGATTTCTTGGAATGTAGGCACTTCAAATATACCATCCATACGTGCGTTACCGGGTCTTATATCTGGAATACGCTCTATAGCTTTAAGTGTTTTGATTTCAGCAAGTGTGAAGTCTTCAGTGAACCAGCCACTCACTTCTATACCATCAACAGTTTGATTTCTGTGTCTATTAGCGAATTTTGGATTTTTTGCAACGTCTGTTGTTAATCCGAGTTCATTGTCATGTCTTGCGATTAGGGCACCATCTTTTGTCATGACTAGGTCTGGTTCAACGTAGTCTGCGCCTATTGTAATAGCCAGTGCGTACGAACCAAGAGTATGCTCTGGTATGTAACCACTGGCACCACGGTGTGCAATAATAGTCGGGATACATTTATCGGGGTCGCTCGATTTCTTCGTTATGATACCTGCTGATGCTGCTGATACAATTGCAATTCCTGCGACGATTAAGACGATCCATGCTGCGAGAGACTTCATTTTTATTGCGCTCTGTAAAAAGAAACGGATATATTTCACGAAAATTGTAAGTCTAGTGGAGTTTTTAAAAAAAAACCTAACTAATTATTAAAATCGTACACAAATCCCGTACTCTAGTTATTAGTCGTATGTATATACTGTAATTATATGTTCTGAATTGTATGAAATTAGTAGTCAGATTTGAAGTTCATTTTCACCTTGCAGATGAGCCTCATATATATTAAGTTATACGCGAGCCTGACATTATGCAAGACTCAGTTCAGTTATAAAAATGCGAAAGGAAAATCTATGCATCAGAATGACCACATGAAATTTGAAAGGCCAACATTATGCAAGTTCCTTGCGTAATTAGCTCGTGTCAAAAATAAGAGAAAGCTTTTTGCATAAATAAGCATTAATATTTCATTATATCGGCGTCAATACATAAATTAGTATTACAATAACTGGAATAATTAACTTCAGACATCATTTAATTATCCTAAAGTTTAAAAACATAAGTTGAACACTTTCGAGTTTATTAAGCTGTGAAATGTCATTACCATATTATTTCAATACGTGGTCTGTGAATGATAAACAAATGCGGACATGTGAGCGTTATACAAGATGGATGCATTGTAACTGCACGACAGCTAAGTGCAAATAAAACCTGGCAAATATCAGCGAATTGTTGTTTTTATAATGAGTGGTAATCGTGAAGTAGGCAATGCTGACGACAACACCTTACAAAAACCCTACGGAGATCAATCTTTCGTTATATATTATTCTTATAAATTAGGAACGCAAACTAATAAAAATAATAGCTGATTTTACGACTGGCGCGATTATAATTGAACTGCGTCAAGGTCAACAGCACAACGAGAAACAAAACGGCTAATAGACAAAAGAAAACGCGAAAAAGATGGGTGTGGCGTGACTCGTGATCTCCAGGAAAATGGGGACGATAAACGAAGCAACATAGAGATTTGTAGACGATAGTAAACACTTCTATTCTCCTTCGTTACGCCCTTGGCAGAGCAGTTGTGACCGTCGTGAAGTCTGACTGGGCAGCTAAAGCTAGGCCTCCCTTTGTCCCAGCATCCTTCATTACTACTTCACTACTACGTACTTTGACTCCCCCTCCCCCGAGTCTTGTCTGAACACTTGTCGGTCCAGGGCATAGAACTTTAGAGCTTTCCACTCTCCCTTGGACTGGTAGACGTTCAATAGAGTTGCAGCCCCGACTTGAAACGTGTCCGAAGAGAAAGAGAGTATGCGTTATTCTTACTATGGTAGACGCTACTTAATACCAAGTTGGTGCGAATTCAATATATCCCCAGCATTCTTCTCCAGAACTAAATTTCTAGATAGTAAACTAACTGCTGACTGAAGGTGGCGCAAGACAGGAAAATGTTACAATTGACCTTGAGTAACTCTAAACTACGCGACATAAAACTACTAATCCTTATAGCTGTATAAACAGACTTTATCTTCGCGAATTTGAAGGTAAGCATGATATGCATGCAGGCCATATAATGCACGAATGATTGAACCTATCAACCCGAAAAGGTTATATGTGTAACTGACCTTACAACATTACCGTACAAGTTCAAAGTATTGACCTCAATGGCCAAACGTGTTTTTAGCGAGATACATTTTATTAAAGTTTTAATTATTCACAAAGAAACGTATCAGCGTACACATACATGTGTACATTCAATTATATAAAGCTCGGGTCCCATAATAACAGGATAAATGGTACCTGTGATTATTTATATATATAAGATATATATTTACTCACCAGTATATTGCAACATCCGATCGTACGATCACCTATTATCGGACTATCTTCAACATGTTGAGACGTCCGTTCCACTTCATACATTTACAGGCGAACACAAAAGTCACAACACGACAACATTCAACAGCGTCTTTGAGACAATGCGGAAAAGCGAATTTTCCTTTGCAACTCGTTTATACACTATTTATGCATACTTAATATAAATGTGTAAGTAACTGTGTCTGTATTACGCTTTCACGTTTCATTTACGTGACTGATTTCAATGACACTTGGTATGGGGATAAAATTTAGGGACTTTTTAAACTTGGCTACTTTTTATCGCGAGAAAATGTATTGAAGGGTTCTATTTTTATTTTATTTTATTATATCTGCCCCCAAACATCGCATGTGCTAAATAAATTTAAAACAATAAACTTATGAGATAATAAAACTAGGTTTACACATAATACAAATAAATTAATTGTTGTTGGTTTGTAATAGGGGATGAAAGTTTGCATAAAAATTACACCAGAACTCTGACATTCATTTACCGATTCTCCGAACGAAGTTCCGGGCAAAAGCTAGTGTTAAATACAAGCTATGCGTACGCACGATTTTGTCTGAACCCAATTCTCACCTGTCAAATATAGACAGACGAAAAAAATACTCTTGACAAGCAGAGGTATCAAAATACTGGTTAAGAGTAGACCAAATAAGAAAAAACTAAATAGTTTGGCTATTATTACAAAGTATCCATCTTAATCCGAAGAGATCCCGATCATATTCCCAAACAGGCACTCTGTAATCCTAAAGGAAAGAGGAAGCGTGGCCGTCCCAAACAGACCTGGCGACGTACGGTTGCAGATGAGGCGAAGAGACGAAGGTGAAGCATCGGACAGAGCGCGATGGAAGATTGCTATGGATGCCCTATGCCCCATCGAGGGGCCATAGGAGTATAAGTCAAGTAAGTATACCCATCTTAATATGACTGGAGAGGAGGCAATCAGCTGTTAGCCTCTGTATCATTACTTCAGTGCAGCTAGTTCAGTACACAGTACCGCGTTCTTTCTCTTAGCATTAAAGTACCCACAATGCTTACGTTTTATTAATATATACAGTATTAGTCAGATGGTCTTCTCGGTAGATGACTGCCTTCCGAACCAGTGGTAGTGTAAAAATTGACGATTCAAAAGTGTCTTTATAAAGACCTACTTGAATAAGGATATTTTGAGTTTGACTTCAAGCGTACATACGCCTTTGAACCATAACGTTCTGCATTCGTTACTGGATCCAGATAAATTTTTCTCTATGAGTGAAATTGATTAATATTTTACCTTCGTGAATCTTATGTAAAAAAAATCAAATCAGGTCGTTGACCTTCTCCACAAACAAATAAAAATGTTCAAATATCAGTAACGAAACGAAATATCTGTCAAGTTCCGAGTTATTAGCTGGATAGAACAGGGTCACAATTCGTATTATGACTCAGTTAAAGATAAACAGCTGAGCTGATTATTAGTGTTAGTATACCAACCTGGATATAATAAGTCAAATTATAAAAGTCCAAGAGCTGGTGATTTCCTTGCTCAGCGTGTAAGCATTGCGATACAGCGAAGAAATGCCGCCAGCATTGTGGGTACTTTGCCACAGGGACCAAGGTAGAATACGATATTCCATCTTAGGTACCTTTATTAAACAAAAAATAATTTCTCTAAAAATAGATGTTGACCGATTCTAAGTCCTACTCAGTATGGCCACAAGATTTCATGAGAATCGGTCGAGCCGTTTCGTAGGAGTACGCGAACGAACATTGTGACACGAGAATTTTATATATTACATAATATTTATTTAAATTTGGAACCGAAAATGTATTTTCCAAACAACTGTACAATTCCATATTCAAATTCTCCAGATAATATTATCTATGCTATATATGACATTTGGAATGTTATTGCTGATAAGTGCCTGTCGTGTGGCGCAAGCCACGCTGTTTACGTGACAGGAAAATGTCTTCTATATACATATATTTAATTTAAAAAAAAAATGTTTTTTTTTATTTCATCCTACATGAAAATCTTCTAATAGAAAATTGTTTTATTTTGTTATAGAAGAGTGGGCAATCGAGCAGGGGGCCCACCATAAAGATGTCGCCGCCCATAGACACTCACGTGGCTGGGAGCTAGCGAGTGCGTTGCCGGCCTCTTAGCGAAAAAGGTTATTTAGAACCCCACACCTGGGGCAACTGTGTGGGTGTGTTTGAGTTTGTGCATGACATAAGCCACTGAAATATTACGTCGGCTATAATTCTAAAAAGCAAATGATGTAACTAAGAAGAATTTTTGCTTTCAAATTTATGCAATATATAGGACCATTTTGAATCACCTTAAACATATGATAACGCCTTTTACTACCAAGCTGAGAAGAAGCAAGAAACTCAGCTTATATTTAAATCACAAATCATATCTCCTAACTCAGTTCTGTTACAGCAACTAATTAATTATAACATTAATTTAGGTTTAAAAACTCACAGTAAGTAGCAAACGCTAATTTTTGCTTATGTTTTTAAAAACAAATCAGACCCTTGGCAGTGGCTTGTATGTCATGTTTATAGATTATAAAACGATGCGATAAGAATGGTAGGATCGTGCCTTCACTATGCGCTAACAGTGTTCTGATATTTAATTAACTAACTTTGTAACAAACCATTATAGAGAATCAATACATTCACTAGAGTGCATTCGGAAACACACTTTAATAAAGCTACACTAGATGGCGCCTTGAAATCCTGAAACTCGATGTTAAGTTGTAATCGTGATTTAATGACCAACGTAGCAGGGGTTGAATTCCAGAATACTCGTTGGCCTCCACCACCAGGACATGACACCAGGGCCGAGTCGAGCCAGACGCTCTTCGGCCCAACACCAAGGACATAATACCCACCCGCTCGATACGACGCAGTCGTCGCTGGATGGCCATTTTCTCAAGACCGCCAATTCGCCGCTCGTCGCACCGCAGCAAGAACCGAGGGTCATTGGCCCGACCCAGTAACCGTCCTGCATCGGCAGGACGCGGTATCCTCCTCGAGCGCGCGAGCCTAGAACATCAAACGAAGGAGGAACGTTTGTCACGGCTGAGCTAAGCTCACCAACCGGCCCGAGCTGAGCTGTAAAGGCCTCCTGGCCAACAGCGAGATCCCCCTCCAAAAAAAAAAAGGGGACCGACTGACCTAGCACTGCATTCGTTGGCTACGTTTTTGGTTTAGAGGACTATAACCCCTGCCTTCGTCCTTACTGGGAAAAGGTGGTTGGGACCTATCCTAATGAAATTGTACTGAAGTGGCAACGGTGACCGACATCCTTTTACAACTTTGATTTGGTTCTCTTTGGAGTAGAGACTTTTAGACCTTAGGTTGCAAGTGGACAGGCTGTTATTAAAGAATTAAGTAGGCCCTGGTCAGTACCGGTGATCCAAGAGCTGGTGCTTTTCTCGCTCAGCGTAGAAGCATCGCGATCTTTACTCTGCCACAAGGAGCAAACTTTTTAAATTTGTTTAAGTTTTGTGGTTTGTTTTATGTTATATTTTATGAACGAATAATTAATTATCGGCCAGAAAAATCTAGCACATAAATAATAGGTAATGTTAATTTTATTATGTCTTAAAGTTAATGTACTTATGTAAATAAACAAAGTGAAAAAATATATAATTAAGAGATGAGAAGTTATTATTACGAGCTAGTTAAGTCGTGAATACCAGACGATTCTTCTTTTATTACTAAAGGCTATATTTAATAATAATAAAACATATTTAGCTGAGACTTAAAAACAATCATGAAAGCTAAATTTACGAATACAAATTATTTCGCATCTGATTAGTCTCTCAAATTGTCATTACATAATAATAACATTTATAAATGTATATAACTGATAATAATAACTGATTGAAGATATACAATTATCGAACGCCTGTTAATATTTTCATAAAATGTCTCGTAAAAGAAATTATATTTAAAATCTAACAGGCGTTAAAAATTCTAGATGTTTTTAATGTGATTACACTATCGAGTTTTGACAATTGACGTATTGGTAACTTACT
Organism: Leptophobia aripa; assembly: GCA_951799465.1. Taxonomy (NCBI): domain Eukaryota; kingdom Metazoa; phylum Arthropoda; class Insecta; order Lepidoptera; family Pieridae; genus Leptophobia; species Leptophobia aripa. The sequence goes on from OX637284.1 coordinate 1,663,923, forward strand.
CTGTGGACTGGCGTTTTCCGGCCAACGCGAACTACGATTCTGTAACACTACGTATGTAAATATATTTAATATATGTTATTATATGATTAGTTTTTCGTGTAAATTATAGTTTTAATAATTATGTAATCAATACATTGTTCTTCTATCTTAGCTATTAATTAGATAATATAAAATCTTAACAATTGAACGTGAGTGAGTTTTAGTGAGTCAGCATATTCATTATTAATTTGGAGTAGAGACTTTCGGACTTGTAAGTAAAAAAGAATTGCATTATGGGTACTCTACCACAAGGACCAAACATTTTGAATCTATTATAGTGTTGTTGTTTAATTCATTAAATTAAATACATTAAAGATATTTATTTATTTAATAAGGCACACCAACAACACACATACAAACATAACCCAAACAAAATTACAAAAAAAACCACACAAGGCATGTATGTGCATAAATTATAGGGATGCACACCATTACAGGTATACAATTAAAAAACAACAACTAAACAATCATATATAGATGGTGGTACATATTCAATTGTTCAGTTCTACGACGTCATTTTTTTTTAAATTTTTGTGAAAGTGTTAAGTTAATATTAATAAGACTTGCATAATGTACATTGTATTGGATCACAAAGTAATTTAAAACGATTACGACTGGTATTAATCTTAAATAAACGTTTTATTAAAACTGAACATCCCTTGACAAACACTGCCCCCTGTGTTGACATACGGATTTGCTTCGTCAGGGTTGCCACAGTTGAGAATTTAAAAATATAATTATACTTAGAAAATAAAGGGATACAGTGTGATTTTAATGTCTGTAAAATTATAGACATGTATGGATGTGGTAGATGTGGTAAGTACAGGACTGGCAGTCTCCTCGCAGACGAGGAGAATCTAAGAACGAATCATTGTTCAGAACCGCTACATCCAAAATTTTAAATAACCTAATGAAAAGGAATCCTACGTATTGTAGCTTTATATTTATAAAATCAATCAGTTTATATAATTTGCATACAATATATTAATAATCTAATGTGAAATATGAAAACTAAATAACAATAATACATTTAAAAACTGTGGTCCTATATTTTCTCGATTTCCTCTTTGGTACAGACTTTTTTGTATAGAAGAGGGGGCAAACGAGCAGGAGGCACAACATAAAGGTGAAGTCGCCGCCCATAGACACACACGTGACTGGGAGCTCGTGAGTGCGTTGCCGACCTTTAAGGAGTGGTACTGTTTTTCTTGAATGACCCCTATGTCGTAATGGTTCGGAAATACCGTGGTACCAGCTGGTTCCATAACGTGGTGGTGCGTGGTAAGAAATGTCTCAAGGAGCGCGCAGTGGTGGTCCGATACCCGGCCGGTAGGTGGATAGACAATCAGCGCTTGTACATAATTTATTTTATATAAACCAGCAAGCAAACTCATACTCAAAATATCATTATTCAAGTAGGTCTTTATAAAGACACTTTTGAGTCGTCAATTTTTACACTACCACCGGTTCGGAAGGCAGTCATCTACCGAGGAGAACCGACAAGAAACTCGATAGCTGCTCTTATAAAATAAACAATTTATCCAAAATTGTGTTACTGACAATTAAAATAACAAAGCATTGTAAGGCTACTCAAGAATTGAACTGTCCCGATGCTGAGCCAATTGCCGACACATTAAAGGGATCTCTGTCCTCTAAGCGTTTTTTTTTAATTAGTTTCACAAATGTGCCAACCCTAAACCATCCCTATATCCATTGCAAAATTCGTTTATTTTTCCACCTTCCCTCGCGTCCTCTAATCCCAGTTGATGAAATTAAGTTTGTCGTTAATCATTATTGTAAGCTTCGAATACGGAATTAGACATTGATTATGGCAAGGGTGAATAGTTAAGAGACTTTATTAGCTCATAAACTTTATAAAGATTTGTATGCTTTTTTGGCGAACCGTCACAACGTAAACAGCGTAATAATCACAGGATTACTTGTAATTCAAAATTTTTTCAACATTTGGACGCGATCACTTGTAATATTAATAAATAAATAAACAATTTAAATTAAAATCATTTGTCGTGTATTAAGTATATCATGAACGGCACTTTATATACTCAAAAAAGGCTTATTATTATTATTAAGTAAAACAAAACACAAAACTCAAACAAATTTATCAAGTTTGGTCCTTGTAACAGAATACCCCGTAATATAGGCAAAAGGCTTTGTATGCTTATTCGTTGAGTGTGAAAAGCACCAGCTCTTGGGTCACCGGCACTAACCAGGCGCCTACTTAATTCCATAATAAGCGCCTGTGCACTTGCACCCCATGGTCCAAAAGTCTCTACTCCAAAAGAAGAAAAAATAGTTTGAGGAAAGACTTTAGTACTTTGACCGTTTCTTTTTATCACCTGCTCTGCAGCCTTGTGAGTGAGCTTGTGATAGGAAGGTGGGACGGAAAGTGTCCTCACAAGTGGCATCCCAGACCACAGCCCTTCCCATACTCCAAGTCGTCTACCATCACCTCTTGCAATACCCGTTGGCAGTAGCAAGAGAGCAGTGAATGATGTCATTTAGCGCGGCGTGGCGAGAAAAGCGACCTGCACTCTTTTGGCAGGAAAGGCCATGGTGACCGAGACCATCGACTACAAAGCCACAGAAACACTTGTGAGGAGTAACTTTATATAATCCTTGTTTTAGGGATTCGCTTTGTTTTTTAATTTTATAATTAATATGTAATCTGTGGCATTGTGTCTGTTACAGAAATAAAATAAAAAACAATCGTTATCTAAAACATTGTGAGAACACGGGGGTTGGAACACTGTCTTTTTGAGCGTAAACATTCAACATATCTCTGACATGATTTGGAAACACAAGGGACCCATAAAACAATTATAGAACCACAATTTATTTGTTTATCAACACTTAACACAATAACAACCCTTGAGGATATTAACAACGACCCTCTCCCAGAGGGCATGTACTCAAATTAAGGGTACATAACATAATTATCAGAATGTCCTTAGTTCAATTTATGTTTCAATAAATTAAATATAATTTAATATATATATATAACATATTTCACACATTGTTAAGTAAGAAGTACACTTTAGTTACAGTCCATTAACCACCGGTTTTAATTATCTATATATTTTTGTATATCTTTATATATTTTTAATTAATCAAATGACGGGTTTGATTTTAATAAAAAAAAAATTAAAGGTTATGAAGTGAAATTATTTTGATATAGACTTCATACGGAAGTAAGCAGGCGCCTGGTAGTCAGTACCGGTGATCCAAGAGCTGGTGCTTTTCTCGCTCAGCGTGTAAGCATCGCGACACAGCGAGGAAATGCCGCCAGCATTGTGTATTCTGCCACCGGGACCAAACTTTTTAAATTTGTTTTAGTCTTGTGTTTTGTTTTATTTTAAGCTAATTATTTTAGTTAGGTTAATATTAAGAATGTTTTATGTTTATTTAATAATTAATTTTGTTTCTTAGTTGTATATAATATATTATGTTACTAGTTACCATTTAGAATATAAAATGGGTTTTTTTTAATGCGGCCTCTGTTTGGTAAGTACGCAGTTTTCCGAATTTTCCACCAGCCATTTCAGCAATCCGTTGTAATATTTTAAGGTAAATCACATTTTGTTGAGGAGTTATTGGTTTTCAGATGAAAAAGTCACTTAAACTAATCATTAAAGCGGAGAATGTAATAAATATCAATAATTGTTATAATTTAAATACAAGATAAACCAGAAGTGATTCAGTTAAGTGGTTAATAGGTGGGATGGTCAGGTCGGGCGTGGCAGCCACGCCTCAACACGGACTTTTATTTACCCCATTGCGATTAATTATGGATGCCAATACAATATTGATTTAATCTGGGCTGATGGAGGTTTTGTTATGCATATATTTTATTTATGCTTTTCCTTTGTGTCTTTTCCAACAATCCAGACCTGGCTGACCTGACGTTTAAACCTGGGAGCCGATTTCACCCACCGCCCACTACACCATCTCGTCAAAAGGTGGCTAAAGTTGGGTACACGCCTAAGATTCACCCAGAACGAAGGTCGGCTCCAAAAAAAGATTCTATACACTGAACATCTTCAACACGAAATAAATTAAATCATTGTGTCTGTCGGTCAGTCCCGATACAATCAATACATCCAAACACAATAGGTACCTATTGATGCCACAGAGAAGAAATAAATTCGACTTGTCTATGCGCGTGACAAGTTAAATTAAAAACTAATGTCAAATACACATGTAGTTTGATTAAGAGTTAAATATTGCAGATTGATGTCGCGCAGACAGTCACATTGCCAGGGGTATGAGAGTGTGTTGCCGGCCTATAGCCTATAGCTCTAGTTAACTAGAGCTTACCAATTTTAAATAGAACTTAAGGTGACAGGCTCCATCAACGCGAATTAAGTGTCTTACGCTCGTTGGTAGACGGACATAAATTTTATGATGGCAGAAATCGTATGGTACATGACCAGCACCAGCTGGACAACAGCTGTTATTAATTTAATATTTCGTTATAGATTAATAGTCTTAAACACAGACACAATACATTTTTTTAATAACGCTTCGAAAGTGTATTACTTAAAAACTAGAAAATATCACGTCAAACAATAAATCAATTTATTATCAATACATCACAACGTTGTGGAACCCTTAGGGCATAAAATTTAAAGACTCGAAAATACTTCATTATCCGTGACAATCGACAATCAATCATCCAAAAGCTCGCAAAACAATAATCACATTATCATTCTCCAATAACTAATGTATTTTTGAAACGCATAAAGAATCCGCCTTTTCAATGGTGTTTTTTTTTATTTCAAGCAGACGAACAATAAAACTATATTTATCAATAAGTGGTTTGACATATTGTTAATATAGGACGCTATCACGCCGTACCTTTTTTTCAAAAATAACGAATTCGTTTTACGGCTTTTGACAATTTCAAGTTAGGCTAACGCGTGACGGTTTGGCAGTTTTGACACTGACAGTTCATCTATACTTGAGACTAGACACAGAATCACGTATTTTTTAAAATTTAAAATACATTTTTAAAGCTGCTAATACATATATATAGTACAGTTTGGAAAAAATAATACCATTATATATATATATAATTGTTAAACAAAACTACATATAAACAACAAACAAAATAACAATAATTGTTTTTGTGTCTTTCTGCGAAAGTTTGTGCTGTCATGAAAAAAACATAAAAGTGTGGTCTTTTAATTGCCAATAAAACCTTTAAAAATATATTGTATTTACTTTTTATAACAGGTTAGTCTTATAAAGTATCCGTAAGTTAATAATAAACAAAAGTCATAGGCAAATAATTGTGCAAATGGCGCGAAACTGTAACCATTGACAACAAATTGCGCGGCAATAACAAAATAATGAAAACTCCTTGGTGACACAAACGAGGTTTTAACTTTACCGATGTGACGTTCGAAATTCAAATATATATAATTAAACCGACGGTCATTAATAATTAAAAGGGTTTTTCTAACCACGTAATTGTCTTTGTTTAATAATACAGACGGCAACGCCATTAATAATGCTTAGAGTGAATTTTTCGAATTCCCAAATGTCATCCAACTTATTAACCGACTTCATTTTTTGTTTTGGTCTTATTTGTTTTGAACGGGCGTTTTGGTTTTGGCGCGGTCATTTCGTTTTTTGTCTCTTTTTTTTTTGTTATTGTTTCATGCCAAGATGAAATATTGTTTACAGATAATTACTTATCCTCTAATAAAGTGTTCTATGGAATCTCTTAATTATAGCGAGTATTTTTTTAATGACTTCCGTGTACCATAGACGAACGTCGGTTTGAAGAACGCTGGGTTGGTGGTTCTAATCCTGTGCTATAAGGGTAATAGGTCTAATATAATATTCTTAATATTAATCTAACTAATATAAGTAACTTAAAATAAAACAAAACTAAAACAAATTTAAAAGTTTAATCCCTGTGGCTGAATACCCACAATGCTGGCGGCATATCCTCGCTGTATGGCGATGCTTACACGCTGAGCAAGGATAGCACCAGCTCTTGGATCACCGGTGCTGACTTAGGCCTACTTAATTCCTTTATAAGCGCCTGTGCACTTGAACCCCATGGTCCAAAAGTCTCTACTCCAGAACGAAAAAAAACATACTAAAATATAATATTCTAACTATTATTAGTTATCCACTACTGTAAGTTAAACATAACACATAAATATACACACATAGCATTGTTTTGTTTATGGTTATATTTAAGTTTGCTTATATTGAATTTAGAGCGGTAGAAGAATTAGTAGAAGAAGAGCGGGCTCTCCACTACGTAGATCACAGCATCAATATCGGTCGTGTTTCGCACGATAAAGAAATAAACTTTTTTTTATTATCAAACACAATTTCTATACGATTCCATACTTTCCATATTTTTAATAATTATTTTATTTTATTATATCGGTCCCCAGACATCTTATGCGCTAAATACATTTAAAACAATAAACTTATGAGATATTAAAACGAGGTTTACACATAAGACAATTAAATGGGAACTTGAGACCCCGTAATAAAACGCTATTCATAATTTCCCAAAAATAAATTATTAAGCGTATACGTAGCGCGTGATCGATAGACATGTAGATCGGATCTATAGATCATATCGACGTGAAATGGAATGCGTGAGTAAGACGGAGATATAATTAATGATTTCACATTGACCAAAAAAAATCGTTTCGCAGACAAGTTGGCGTCTATAAACAAAGAGCAATTTTGAAAAAAAAAAAGGTTTCTCCTTTACATGTGATGTTTTTTTTTATAACGATTTATCATTCCCGTGAATTCATCTTTATATGTAGATCGGGCTATTGTTATACATGGGCCTTCGGTATAACATCATTCTTTTGTTATAACACCTGTTTCATAATAACGGTTGTATAAATACAATTTAATGTCTAAACATTAAATTACGACTAGTTTCTAAAAGAACTAGTCGATTAAAATTGTATAAATACAATTTAATGTTTAGAAGAACTAGTCGATTAAAATCATTACAATGGACACGGCCAAATTTTATTATTTATTTATTCACACTTTATTGCACTTAAACAGTAGAAGTAGAAGATGTTAATACATGTTACGGCTTTTTCGCTATTAAGCGATCACTTCCAGGCAACCCACAATAATAATTTTTATGGTTTTTAAGTCACTATAACTAAGTTTACATAAGTTCTCTGTTGAGAAGAACCCCACAAGTGAATGGGGGTTGTCATTTTTTGGTTGTTTTTTTTTTATATAACTGCAGTAGAAACATTAGTAGCAATTGGACGAGAATAATTCATTTCTAAACAGCAGTGACAGGCTTGAATACAGACCACAACATAGACTCGAATACAGACGATGTATGTTCACGAAAATATTAACGATAATATGATGAAAAAGTTTGGGAATGAATTAGCTCCAGCTTAGCCGTGCTTCGAAAAGTGTACTGGTATCAATCAAGCCGAGTTTCTTGCCTGCTTCTTCTCGGCTTGGTCGCGTACGAACAGGCGTAAAATCACTTAGATCTAAGACGAATCAAAATGGTCCTATATAAATATATAGGTATATTACCTATATATTTATTAATATGTAGGTAATATACCTATAATTAATAAATATATTTTGACTTTGTTTTGATATTTTGACATATCAAAGGTTTTATACATACTAATATTATAAATGTGTTGTATAAGTGTATGTTACGCTTTCACGCCTAAACTGATTTGGATAAATTTTGCCATGGAGACTAAACTTATGAGAAGGACAGGCTACATTTTATCGCGAAAGAAAAGTTTGAAATATGGGTATTAGGGTTTCAAAAATTTCAAAGATGTAGCTACTGGTAGGCTGTGTGGTTGAAGAATACTAGAGTTGCTGATAATGTAAGATCAACATGTGTGTCAAACACAAAAATGTGTCAGCATTAGATCAAACTACGTCGAGTTGTTTATCAAAATCAAAAATATCTTTATGCATATAACTATGGTACACTTATGAATCGTCAATAAAATACAAAAGTCATAAAAAATCGTCTCAACATTTTATACACGGTATAATAAGCGAAACTGACTCCATGTGCTTAATATAATAAAACTTGTAAGATAATTAAAACAAAGTATACATAAAAAAACATATTTGGAAACTAACAAGACAAATGCGAACACAATGTATATATTTTAACGGTTTTTATTGTCTGAAAGGTGAATCGGTAATTTCTCAACTGAAAAATGCCTTAAATTATTGGGTACCAGTATAAAAAAAACCTGAGTATCACTAGAGTAAAGCATCCGAGAGAGACACATTATTTCTACACCAACGAGCAATAACATTAAATACTCCAACGTCGTAAAGAGTTAATTGAAAAAAAAAAAATTATGAAACACAAAAATCCAAATTTGAATTATGTAACGTCTTCCTAGAAGATACGTTTAAAAAAAAAAACAAATATGCGACCACTTTTTACAACTGACAACACCCGACGTCAACTTTTTGTTGCCCGTTTTCAAAATTAAATTATAGGTTATAATTTTAATATGATGGGTGTGTAATAATTTATCTACGATTGTGAGATCTTATCTTTTTTTTATCTTTGTCTATGATATCTATAATACACATACACCATTTTTTTTAACACAAATAATAAACAGATTTAGAAGCAATACTGTTTTTATTCATTTTATATTGGTTATTTTAAATACAAACACATTATATTTATTTCAATTAAAAGTAATAAACAAAAATACATAAATTATATATATATATATATATATTGTTTTTTTTTATTTTTATTTATTTATTTAATAAGGCACACCAACAACACCAACGAAACAATCATATATAACACAAAAAAATAACGTTCCTAAATTGGAGTCTATTGGCGAAACAAGTTAATTATAAGAAACAAATTAAACATAATTTATTTCAATCAAAAGTAATAAACAAAAATACATATATATATATATATATATTTTATAGAAGCGTACACAACTCTTTCTGACTATAAAGTTAATTCCCTATATATATAAGTTTGACATATAAAAGATATAAACTCTTATAGTATTAAGTATATGAAAATGTAGTTTTTATATATAAAGGTACAGCACATAATAAAATAACGATTTAGCATTATCCAATTACATTAATACAAAATTCACCTAAAAACAATGCTTTAATAGTTTCAAATCGATAAAAACATTAAAGATTATCAGCAAAGTTAAAGATGCCGCTTTGTTTTTTTATTTTGTCTTTTGTCACAAAAAACCAGCGGCACAAGATGCGATTCCCGTTTGAGATAATACGGACATAAATAACACTTTGTTTTCGGCATTTCGTTTAGAAAAAAAAGCATTCTAATTCGATTATACAGTATAATGATTAAACTAACCTCTAAAATAACAATAACTGTGCTTAAAACCCACCCAACTGACTATTCAAAATCAAAATCACTTAAAAAAATCCTCTCACACTTAAGAAACTGTAAGAACTGTAAACTGTAAGAAGACGTAAGAACGTCACCAGATTGTAGGCAAAACCTTTGAAATCATCTAGGTCACTCTTTCGTTCGTGATTTTACTAAGTAATTAAAGTTTTTTAGCCAATTATTTTTTGTCACTCAATTAGTTATTTAAAGCCTTAAACTAGGTCGGTGAATGTGTTAAATGAACCGACACGCTAGACATTTTATTTTCATACGATACACTGACACCATTTGAACCAGAAGAGATTTCATGAATCAGGTGCCGGTTGCTAGGCAACGGGCGGGGGGCGTGGCAATCAATACCATCTTCCTATTCTTGCCCTAACATTAACCTAGCATTTGCTTTCAACAAGATTATTATAACGGATTCATTTAATATAAATAATATATTAATATAGAATATTTCTGTAATAAATGTACTAGGAGCAACGTGTGTGATCCAGGTTATATATGCCTGAGCTGTACATAGACTTACTAAGCAGCTGGCTAGTTACAAACTATCTTGTTAAATAAGTACTGCGACTTATAGCGGACATATAACGATACATGTCGACCGTCAAATCTGCTCATAATAATAGTCGACCGTTAAATCTGCTCATAATAATAGTCGACCGTTAAATCTGCTCATAATAAATGTTGACCGTCAAATCAAACCTTCGTTTTTGGCAGGCACTGTTCAGCTCGAACCATAAATGGTCTAGCCAGTGAGTTTATACTAAATCAGTTCAATTAGCAATCTATAGGATTCATTCGTCCTTCTGGTCGTACTGGAGATATGGATGACATGTCGAGAATAATTGTAACATTCCTATCAACAAAGATCCTTTTAATGTGTCAGCAATAGCTGTACTGGAGCTGGACTGTTTAATTTTTGAGCAGCCATCAATGCTTTTGTTATTTGAGCTTGTACCGCTTAAAAGAGCAGCTATGGAGTTTGTTAATCTACACGGTGGATGGCCCTCACTTTACCATCGTGGTAAAGAAGTGTTGATACCTTCATAAAGATATTTTCAGTTTGAGTTTTATGTACATCGAAAACTTTGCAATTAACTTTTTGTGTAATTATTTTTGCCAGTCGTGAAATTTCTAATCGCAAATCTCTTTATATTCACATAAATTGTATGGGGAACGTCTGAGCCAGACTCACCGATACTGTATTAGCGCACAAAGGTCGCCTGTCTGACGCAGGACGGGGGTGAGAATTATGACCTGTCGTTAACAGATCTACCTGGATACTAATCTCGATACATTTATTATATAACATACAGTTAAATTCACTTATAACGACTAACCGGTTTTAGCGACTATAAAGGGTATTTTGGTTGAAAAGGCATACTATACCGTAAACGAATATTTAGAGGACAAAGATCCTTTTAATGTGTCGGCAATTGCCTCAGCATCGGGACAGTTCAATTCTTGTGAATACTTTGTTATTTTAATTGTCAGTAGCACAATTTTGTATTAATTGTTTATTTTAAAAGAGCAGTTATCGAGTTTCTTGCCGGTTCTTCTCGGTAGATGACTGCCGTCCGAACCGGCGGTAGTGTTAAAAATTGACGGTTCAAAAGTGTATTTATAAACCCCTACTTGAATAAAATATTTTGAGTTTGAGTTTATAATATTCACTTAAATTTGATTTCGTATCGCATTATATTCATAATCCGTCCGGTTAGTACGACATAGTATCGCCGGTCAATTGAATGTCGTTATATCCGAGTTCTACTGTATCAAAATACAGTCCAAACTCTCTAAAGCGTCGATAATTCAATTGTAATAATTTCACTCCTCTCCATTTTACACGTACAGTCCCTTCAGTGTTGTTATATAGAGTTAACACGAAAGACAGCACAAGCTTTAAAGTACTAACAACCTAAGCATGCAAAATATATGAAATATTCATTTTAAATGAGTAACTATCGAGTTTCTCGCGGGTTCCTCTCGTCAGATAACTGCCTTCCGAACCTTTGGTAATGTAAAATTTTTCAAACGTCTTTATGTATGTATAAACATATTTTGTGTTCGAGTTTAATCAATGTCCATGACACATGGAAATGTATGTTTTTAATTAATACAGATTGCCATTCGCTCGTATCGTAATAGGCCTGTCCGCTGGCTCCACAACAAATATATGAACCATAAAACAACAATTACATTTTATAAACACTACGTTTATAACTACTTTATGATTGTATTATTTATTTTATGTAATATATTATCCTGGGAGATTTCATTTTTTTTTCTAAATGCCCCATTCAAATATTTAAAATTTCTTACGATGACCATTAATTTATTGTATTTGGGTACGCGCGCTGTGTGGAGGCGGCTTTTTTTTATAATAAATCTTAGCCTAGACAATCACGCTAAACGGTTATCTGCACCAATAATAAGTAGATACTGAAAACAAGTAATTATATGTAATGTGCGGATGATGCGTGATTAGCATGAGTGTCCTCTCATTTATACTTATAAGTACACTATCGAGTGACACGCGGCACAAGGAAACCTTATATAAGTAGCAAAAATAAGTTTAAATCATGTGAAAATTTAAAAAAAAAACTTAATAAGCTATGCTAATGAGTCTGTTCTCAGCTTTATTATGGTAAAGCGTATATTTGACGTAAACATATGGACAGACATACTTAGTGTCCTAAAATCAATGGAATGATGAAACAGAATGAGTCGTATTTTCTCTTTCACACAACATAACACATAGGTAATATTATCACACATTTTTTAACCGTTCAAACTCAAACTCAAAATATCTTTATTCAAGTAGGTCTTTATAAAGACACTTTTGAATCGTCAATTTTTACACTACCACCAGTTCGGAAGGCAGTCATCTATCGAGAAGAACCGGCAAGAAACTCGATAGCTGCTCTTTTAAAATAAACAATTAATACAAAATTGTGCTACTGACAATTAAAATAACAAACATTGTAAGGCTACTCAAGAATTGAACTGTCCCGATGCTGAGCCAATTCCCGACACATTAAAGCGATCTTTGTCCTCTAAAAATATTATAGTAAACTTATATAACGATATTTAAAAAGTCGCCTCCACACTTGTAAAACTACAAGCACCATCGCACGACGCAGGCAGTTATGACGCTGCGAGCGCGAGCGGGACGCGCACTAAATTTGAATATTTTAATCCTTAATTTAAATTTTTGACATTTTTATTTTATGTTGGTATTCGTGTACTTTAATTTTTGAAGTTATTTGTCATATTGGACGGCTTGCTTATGGCGCCTTGTCTGTGCTTATCTGTGCCACGGATTTACCACAGTTTTTTTTATATCATATCAGTTTGACAATTCGAAATACATATCATTTTTATAATAGAGCATCAAACATAGACGAGGTGTATATATACCGTAGTTGAAAGCATTTATTCAAGATTTGAGTCAACTTTTTTTATTACTAATCCTTGATTTATGACTTTTAATATAATAATAATGTCTTTATTTCAGTCAACAAAAAGTCCACACATTGTTAGTAACAATAATTACTTTCTTAACTTGTACAATACAAGCAAAATATAAATTAACATTTTTTTTAATAAATACATATTTTTAATGTGACAACTTAATGTAGACCATATTTTTTTTATGATAATGTCTATACATTACTAGTTAAATAAAATTAAAAAAATAGCAAAATCTACTTCCCGCCTAAATTGTAATGTGCCATAGACAACAAAATGTGCGCCTTCAAACAAAAAATAAAAACTCTTTGGTCATACAATTTGCTAGTAGCTTTAAAATTGTACTTAAATTAACCAGTTTCTGAGTAATTCTAACGTATGATAATGTGATTTTTTTACTAACATTTAACTAACATCGTATGATTTTGGAATAATTATCTTCTAATTATTAAATAATTATACATTAAATTAATGAATAGAGAACAGATCTATGTGATAACGATATATCTCTTCTCTTTCTTTAAGTAGTCTTGATTGTAAGTTGTCAATATTATTTGTAAATTTGGGTTTAAATTGTTTTTTTTATGTACCCCATACGCGCCTATAAACATTTCATTACTTTTTATTATTACTTAGTTTTGTTGGCGTGGCGAAAATATAAATAAATAGACAAAATATAGAATCTCTATGAATTTGAATTAACCACCGTATAAAGGATGTGTACCATACACTATACATAGACTACTGGGCTGATCTTATATAATAAGGTAAGCAAACAAGACTCTAAATTTCAGACCCGTCCATAGGGATAGGTCTTCAAACTTAAAACATATACCTAGCTTGGTATATGTTTTGAGTCTATGATAGACAGCTATTTAATTAAATATTTTTTTATTTCACTATTAATTCGTAATAAAATTTCAAGGTCAATAATTTAATTAACTCATCTTCATAATTATACTATTAATGCCATCTGCGTTATTTAAAATTATGTCAACGTAAATTATTATAATGTAATGTTGCCATAATAAAATGATTTATGTGTTAGACGTTGATAACCATATTATAATTATGTCTGTAAAGTGTGTATTAAAAACGAATTCTCCAATATTACGTAACAAATATCTGCCTGCTGTCATAGAGTTTTAAATTTGACATTTCCTGAGCAAAGACACACTACAGACTAAAGTTTATGGGCGGTATTATATTTTTCACAATACAATGAAATACATGAACATTTTATCAATTATCATATAAGAAAGGTATTATTAAAAAAATTCGGATCGCTTGCGCAAGACGAGGTGGCCGAGTGGTTAAGGCGTTGGACTGCTAATCCAATGTGCTCTGCACGCGTGGGTTCGAATCCCATCCTCGTCGTGACTTTTTATGTCTTTAATGAACTTGTTTTTCGATTTATCTTTTTTAATCGTTTAGCTACAATTTAAAAAGTGCTACATGCAAAAATGTTATGTGATTTTGAAAAAAAAAAGTATGCATTACACTTTCAAAATTCATTACGTATGATTTATCACTTAAACCCAAGATTTTTTTTTGTAATAAATGCTAGCTGCGGTCTTGCATCGCGACGATGCCACGTGACCAAATCATCCATGCATTGTTTATGGACACGCTCCCACGACCCCCAGAAGACTTGCTAAGCCCGGTTTTAATGGTTGCGGATTTATGAATGTAAATACGTAAAAAATCATTTATTCACACCAAAAAAGCCAGAGCTATAACAACTATATTAAATCATAGAATTAGTCACACCAAATATATATTATATATCTCACAAAAAACTCACCTATTTAGAAAAATGTTTAAAGAAATATATATAACTTTTTTCAAGAAGTTCTTCAAGAAAAGATTATAAAAAAACTTCTAAAAAATGGTGTAAAAAAGTAGTTTTATGTCTTTACTAATATTATTAAGAGAAAACATTGCATTATTTGTTTGATTGCAATGAATACTCCGAAACTAATGTACCGATTTCAAAAATTCTTTCACCGTTCCCAAGCTACACTATTCCCGAGTGGCTTTATTAAAAAAAAATAAGGGATGCTCACTAAAACTTGAATAGTCTAATCTTAAATCGCGTGCGCTGCTAAATTGCTGTAAATGTCGAATAATATAAATCTAAACTAACATTATAAATGCGAAAGTTACTCCGCATTCGCACGCTTTCGCTCTTAAACTACTTAACCGATTTCAATGAAAATTACTATGGTGCTTCAGAAAAGGATAATATACTTTTTAACGCGAAAAAATTGGTTTGATCTCTTCCATTAAAAAATCGATTTTCCAATTATTTTTGTATTTAATCCACGCGGACGAAGTCGCGTGCAACAGCTACTAGTTACTAATAAAATGGATCCACTGATTCTTGTTATGACAATAAATTATAAAGGGCAATGTAAAACGAAAGCCGATTGGTATCGGAAGTTGGGCGGGACGACGACGCGTAGAGGGCAACTTCCGGTACTCCTCATAACTCATCATCAGCACACCCCGGGTGGCTTCCTAAAGAAAAGATTACGGAGGGGATACGCAAAATAAATTTACAACGCGCCACAGTAAATTACGCGTATATCTCATTGTTTGCCGTATTCAGACAGTTATATTTAGTTTGGAATGTGCGTGTTGATTTTTTTATTTCAACAACACACACACAGGTGATATATTAATGAAAGAACAGGGCCAAAATACAGTTGAAATATAGACTATAAGAGAAGACGAGAATAATTATATTTGTAATATCTAATCGATTTGAAAAACATATTTTTAATTTAAAAAAAAGATACCGATTCAATCGTAAAATATAGTCTGTGGTGTCACCTATTTTGACATGACATTTCGTTACTTTTGACAGTTACTATTCAGTGCTCGTTTATTTGAACTTAGAGAATTCAAATATCACACGTTATCTTGTTACAAATGGGCCGAGCTTAATTTTTACTCTACATAAGTCGTTTAAACTGTTTATCAGTAACATGTAAATACACTTTTCAATCAGCACTTTAGATAACAATTCAATGAGCAAGGTGTTTTGTTACGCGACCGGAATTAAATTGTACGCAAGGAGGTGACATTTTAAATTTAATTTTTGCTAACGTAGCTCTATGGTTTTTATTTTTTTATCTTTATTCTAATACAGAATGTGTGTATGCTTAAATATACAAAAAGAAAACACACTGGGATTGTTAACAATATCCGCGGGATCGAAATAAATGTTAATAAAAAGTATTTATTCGCTTAAATTTATTACGGCTTGTTTGCATTTATTTACTTTGGACTTTTGCGACACTGGAGCAGTATTGCAAAGAGAGTATCAAATCAAAAATCATCTTTATTAGGTGACTAACATGTTGTCAAAATGTTGACTCCACATTGACAGCCAGTTCCCGAATCAAGGGTGCAGGGCGGACGTGAAGAACTGTCAACTCTCCGCCTTTAAATCGACAAGCGTGTTTCACAGTACGGTCGTAAAGCAACCATACCGCCATGCACCAGCAAATGCGTCAATATCTATATTAAATAAAAACAATAAAAAATAATTTTTACTATCATCGGTGGGCAAAATAGGTGTGCCCCATTTACGTTATAGTGAGCAATCAAACTCGACAGCTGCTCTTTTAAAATAAACAATTAATACAAAATTGTGTTACTCAGACTTAAAGCATTGTAAGGCTACTCAAAAATTGAACTGTCCCGATGCTGAGCCAATTGCCGACACATTAAAGGGATCTTTGTCCTCTAAATCTGGCATTTTACAATTTATTGGTCAACAACCAATAAATTACCTTTATCCTTTATTAACTTTATCCGCAACTGGATAGTTGTCCAATGGACTATCAAGAACACTTGTCTGGAAAATTCGCAAAAAAAGTTCGCACACTCACTCACACACCAACACCATTGCACACACTAATACACACACACACACACACTTAAATGTTCGTTCCCCACTTGATTTACTCCTCTTGTTCATATGTATATTTTTTTTTTTGGTCGTATCTTTCATAGATTTAATTTCTTGTTCTATGTTTTAACCTTATTTTGGCTTTGATTTTTATCTTTTTTTATAATGTAAACTATTTTAATATGCTGTTTGGGTTTAGAGAAATAAATAAAATTTAAGGATTCCGGAATGTTGGAATCAAAATCCGCCTTTGGTCCGTTTACATTATTGGAATCCAGTTATAAGCTATAATCTCTTATGTATAAAAATAAATTCAAACTTAAAATATCTATAATCAAGTAGGTGTTTACAGCACTTTTGAATCGTCAATTTTTCCACTACCATATATTATAATTTTTTATATGGAAACGAGCAGGAGGTGAAGTCGTCACCTATAGACACTCACGTGGCTGAGAGCTCGTGAGTGCGTTGCCGGCCTATTAGGGTGTGGTAATTTATTTCTTGAAGGAGCCTAAATTACTAATTCAAATAACAAAAACATTGTATGTCCCGATGCTGAGCTATTGCTGACACATTAAAAGGATACTTGTCCTCTAAATATTCGTTAACTGTATGCCCTTCAACAAGAATACTCTTCACGCTCGTTTTCAAATGTTAAAGTTTGCTTATACGGGGATTCTGTTATAAAATATAATATATTATACAAACAATATAAACAATGCAATCAAATTTTTTGCGATGCGTCTAAAACGTTAAAGTATAAATGCAGATTTATGAAAAAAACTACCTCCGGAGACGATCCACCAATTCAGGCCGCTTTATCATGATATTTTTTGCACCTTGCTAGATGTATTAGCAATTTTAACGATTCGGAATCAGAAGATATCGATACGATAATAGAATTAATTATCGTGTTAACCGTTAATCTGAATTTTATAAGAACCGATTGTGGAATATGTGTTTACAAATTTTAAATTACGTTTTCGGTTTTATTATCTGATATGTCT
Organism: Leptophobia aripa; assembly: GCA_951799465.1. NCBI lineage: Eukaryota > Metazoa > Arthropoda > Insecta > Lepidoptera > Pieridae > Leptophobia > Leptophobia aripa. The sequence goes on from OX637284.1 coordinate 1,681,792, forward strand.
ATTGTGAAGTAAAAATAAAATATATTTATTGTTTTTTAGTTTTGACAATATCAGGGTGGTGCCTTCATTTAAGTAACCATCTACTTGTTTTTGGAGAACAGGCTCTCTCTTATAAATCTTTAAGTAAGCTTTTTATAAATTGGTGGCTTTCACCACGTAACCACTCCCTTAATTTACCTTTACAGAAGTGGTATGATGAGGGAGAAGATTAAAACACTGTCTTGATGAAAAGGTGGTCTTGACAAGAATATACGACAAGGCAACCCTTGTTCGCCAACCCAATACCTAGAGAGGTTTGCAAAGAAGGGATTTGTGTTTTTCTTTAATAGTTAGTACGATAAATGATTTTCATGGTTTAAAATACAAATTAACGACGCGTTTTCCTTTTCTTCAGGATAAGGAACGGCGCGCTATAGTATCCAGTCTGAGGCTACTGCTAGAGTTGTTTTCTCGTATGTCAAACCTTGCTCTCAATATCAAAGTAAAAACACTCATAGAAGGCACCGTATTATAGAGACATTTTGAAACTCTAGTAAGAACACAAAAAAATTAATAGTCCTTAAAAGTACTCATAATGCTGGCATTATCTCGCGGTATCGTGTTGCTTATACGTTGATCGAATACCTTTTGGGTCACTGGTACTTCCAGGTGCCAAGTTAATTCTTAAAACTCCTGTGCACTGTACCCCCAGGTCCAAGAGTCTAAATCAAATATGGACGACTCTTGATATTTTCTTTTTACTTCTAATATAATTTTTCACAAACATACACACCACTTACATTAGAAACATATATATAAATTAAATATATTATAATTAAATTAAAAATGGAAAACACATAAAAAATTACTTTTGTGTTGTGTTTGCAAATATCTCTTTTGTAGACTAGGATATTAATTGTGAACGAAACACGTAATAAATATGTTGAAGTAGCTTAGCGATTGTGTTCAATATTTACAGATTCCTTGCCCGTCTATGAATTTGTAAGGGCTTGATAGGGGTTGCTGGGGCGGGGCCAGGTGTCACTTCCACACTGATCTTATCTGGGGCAAGGGAGATGGACCCCTCGCAATCAACGGGACAATACACACGTGTGTGTGCGTGTGTGTGTGTTATAGGTATTTGTGTTTTATTACAAGTATAGCTGTATCGAGTGCTACTTTATAGAACAAACATTTTACACACACAATTTTAAATTTCATCTACGAGTCATGAATGTTTGATTAGAAACATTTGAAAATGTACATATATAATGCTGGACGAGGTGAGAGATCTTATGTGTGTTAGTGTGTGTGTTAAAGTACTTGGATGTGGTCCGCAAATATTTTTCATAAGGCTAAATTACTATAGTCTGTGTGTTTAAGGCTTAATGACATTAAAGTGACAACGCTTCAAGCTTCAAAGGTTTTCCACCTTTCCTGTTTAGGTTTATAAATTACTATTAATTGCTTAACCAATATTGAATAACAGAATTGACTAAAAACAGACTAGTGATTCATAAACAAACATTATTCAGTAAACAGTATTTAATTTACTGAAAAAAAAACTTTTGAGAGAACGAAAATAAAACACGAATAGTATTTGCAAGGCAGAATTTATTCTAAGCAGAATACGAGACTCCATCCGTACCACCTTGACGTCTGTTTCTCCACGGCTGTGCGTTTTTTAAGACAGTTTCTGCCGCGCACCAACTCTTTGTGGAACCAACTGCTAGCGCATGTATTCTTGAGACTTGAACTTCTTGAGACGTTGCAGGTGTCCGTGGGCGGCGGATAGCACTTCACTCGAAATGACCCGCCTGCTCGTTTGCCTCCGTTACATAAAAAAAATCAGTTACTCGTACTCAGGAGCCCCCAGCCACGTGAATGTCTATGGTGAATCCTGGTAGTTTGGCCTGTAAACTGTAAATTATAAACTAAACAACTACAATAAGGTTTTTGAAATATTAAAAAAATACCAATAAATAATTGGATATTTACATATTATAATTGTATATTTAAAAAGTTAACTCATCATTTTGGCATACATTTAAAGTGTTTTTAAGGTTTCGTTTGAGCTTAGTTAACTATTATGAATGTTTCCTCTATCAATATCCACTTGTCAACGCGCTTAATACTCTTCTGGATAACCTGAGCACGGTTTGTGGATGGGTGGCAGCCTATATATATGTATGCATGAAGTTCTGTGAGAGTAAATGCAGCGTCTAAAAGTTTGTTTTTCCATTAGTTCCAATACAGAATGTATGACGAAAACACATAGAAAAAAAGAAAAAAGCAATAAAAGATTTCACTCACAGATTATAAAAACATAAATAGGTCAAATGAATAGTTAGAGGGACAAAAAGTGACAAACAAACAAAAATGTGTTTATAATAAACATACCTAATCTAAAGCTTAGACTATTAATATTTACTCTTCGCCAATTTTCTGTATGATAAGTTACACAAGATTCACAATATTTATAAATTAAATTCTTATGATTGTAAAATGAGGTTCGCAATGGCACTCAGAATCCTAGGCTACGGAGAACCTGCTGATTTAGTTTCTATGTGACTTAGAGTACGAGTACTTGCGCACTAATGTGTGTTAAATATTACACACACACGTTTGTTTTGATTGATATTGTATTGTATTTGGGTTTGCTCAAACTAGATTAATTACATATGTTTATATTGTTTAAAAGAGCGGGGTAGTCACGGGTACCTACTAGGTAGACACCAGTCTCAATATTGTTTGTGTTTTGTATTCGTATTGTAAAAAAAATAAATAAACAAACCTGTTTATTGAAGCAATATTATCCAAATTTGAAGTCGGTTAAAATCTCAGCACTGGCCAATCCAGGTTGAGAGGCGATTAATCATCTGTGGACAGTGTGCCTGAAGGGTACAAGACATCTGTCTCGCTCGCACATAACATTTACAACCAGTAGATCATTTATCATTTGTCTCTCCCAACAATAAATTCACTTTTATGTTTTTATTGATCGGAATCGATCGCGGGAAACGGTTTATTAATATTGTCTTTTGGTTTTGTTTATGGTTCAGATGTACATGGCCAAGTTGGACCCAGAATGATGAACCCATTTCACGTGATGAAAAGCTTTGGAAGTGGAAATAATGTGTGCTTAACAAAAGGTTTTTGGCATACAATCAATATAAACTTTACTTGAAATAAATTTGTTAAGGTGTCATCAAATTATAAAACAATACCTTTTTTTATAGAAGAGGAGGCAAACGAGCAGGAGGCCCACCATAAAGGTGAAGTCGTCGCCCATAGAACTCACGTGGCTATGAGCTTGTGAGTGCGTTGCCTGCCCTTTAGGGATTGGTACCAACGCTTTTTTCTTGAAGGACCCTAAGTCGTAATGGATCGGAAATACCTTGGTTCTAGCTGGTTTCATAACGTGGTGGTGCCTCACGAAACGCGCAGTGGTGGAACGACAGACATCAAAGTGATACGGGTGGATTTCGTATTCTGCCTAGATGTCCAAAGATGATATTCCGCTGCAGGTGTTAATCCGACCAACTCCCCCGAACAGTCCCCAAGGTAAATGCGATACAAGATGCTGAGAGACCCAACATCCCTACGCAGCACCAAAGGATGAAGCCGGTCGGAGAGTGACTTTACACGCGATTAACCTATGACGGTCTTAAAACAAAATTTTTTTTAAAGTTATTCTAGTAAATGTATATTGTAAGGAGAAGATATTGGGCGCACGGTATTTATAACGGTTTTATGAAATATATAACACAATTTTATTTGAATATTTTTCTTTTAATTCTGCTATTTACATGGCTATAGAGAAGGCGACTTATATAACTTATAATACATATTTCAGTCTAGATCAGCTCGTGTAAAAATAGATAAAAAATACATATTATTTTGTACTCATGAACGCCCCAAATTGTTGTTTATGAGAGTAGTGTAAACTTGAGGCTTACAGTACACAGAGTCATACATTAAATTACCTAGGAAAGCTCAGTTAAGCTTTCGATATGAACGTATGACTCTGTGTCTGTTTAAGACATACGCCAAAACATAATTTACAATAAATCAATCGAAACCTTAACTCTATTATCACTGGGCTATACTAATGTAAATAATTTACAAAAAATAATGCGTTAAACATTGGAACTTTGGCCTTAGAAATGTGCTTTAGAATATTCATAGTTATCAAGAATAAAATGTGTCAAACAGAACAAAGCTCCCGGTCGGGGACCGTAACTGACCATTGACAAATAGATCATTGTCAAAAGTACGACAACAATTTGCAAGCGATTGTTTTTAAGGTACACACACAGATCTATTGTCTATGTTCAACCCTTTAAAAACGGACGGTTATATTTGGCCACAACAGTCAGAAATATAAGCGTATTTGAAGCAGGTACGCGCTTAGTCAACCTCCATTCGCCTGAAACTTTAGGCGGATTGTGAGAGGCACAAGAGTTTAATACGTAATTCGTTGATTTGGTGAATGTGAGTCTCCTAAGCGCGATCAGGTCAGTAGGCTGCCGCGGCCCCAGTATGGTGCATTAGATGATGATGGTGATACGACTCTTGGGAGGGGCACCACCACTCGGGCACTCCGTGGGGCACTGGCGGAGCCGGCTGCTGAAATTGGCCCCAGTGACCTGTGAAACCATTACCGCCTATATTCGTTAAATGTTGGTGGTGGGGTGGTCTCTCATAGGTTTTTTGGTCGTGCGGGCTTAAGTATTTATCGTTAAGGCTTTCTAGTTTGTCCGTGATAGTCGGGTGGTGCTGGGGATGTTGCGGCGCTGGTGGTATCGGCGGTTGTGGTACGGTGACTGGTGGGCTCGCTGCGCCCGCGGTTACGCTGACGCTTCCGGCTGATGATGAGTCGTCACCGTCGCTGTCGTAACGCGGAGATGTGTCCCCCGCAGCTCCGTGGACCTTCATATGCTTGCGGAGGGATGACGGGTGTGTGTATGACTTGTCACAGCCGTGCACTCGGCAGTTGTACGGTTTGTCTGATGTGTGGACGTGGGAGTGTTTCTTGCGGTCCGATGAATTCGCGAACCTCCTGTCGCAACCCGCGTACTCGCACTTAAACGGCTTCTCACCTGTTGACAAGACGTACCGATTTTAAAACACATTTGGCGTTGGATATTTTCAATTCTCCTAATGTCAGTGTGTATAAACACTTTGTGTTTGTTTGTTATTTATGTGACCTTAAGTTTATATTGTGTAAGAGACAGACATCCACGACAGAGGCAATCTTAGTGTGGAGGCTGGTGACCTATTATATTGTAAAAATAAAATAATGTAACAAAATTAAATGATTATTTAGGACCATATTAGTTTAATAAAAACGTAAAATATATAAAAAAAATATAATGTAATAAATATGAATTCTTTAAAAGAAAAACTAAGACTCAACCTCGCACACTCACTCACACAGCAACACCATTGCACACACTAATACACACACACTTAAATGCTCGTTCTTCACATAATATACTCCACTTGTTCATATGTATATATATATATATATATATATATTTTTATTTATTTTTTTCTGTTCGTGTTTTTTTTGTTATAGTTGTTTCTGATCTTAGATTCTATTTCCGGTTCCATGTTTTTACCTTATTTCTAATCTATTTTTATTGTGTAAACTTTTTTTGCTGGTTATAGGTTTAAGAAATAAATAAAAATGAATAAAGATTAAATAACAAGATTTGCCTATTATTTATATGATTGTTAGTGATGTCAATCGTATTGTATACTGGCCATTGAAATATACTATGAACAAATTTGAACTTTAAATTAAGTCCAAATTGTTATCAATCATTTATCAGTAACTCATTTTATTCACGTGAAGATTCTAATAATTTTAGACAGAGATTCCTTCTATCACACAACACATATTTTGGTGTGGTATGAGTGTTTTTAGGATATTCAACAGTTTGGCTAGCGCTAATAGCACATAGCTATAAATTGTTTACTTTGACTAAGTATGTTAATATTGTCCCGTATTAACTTTGCGTGTTGTAACTTTTATTTGTGTGGGGTGTGTGTTGAGAATCACATAGAATGACGTATACATAATAAAAATTACGATATATCTTTTGATGGTTAATTTAATTTGCTACGTTTTAACGCTGCTTAATCAATAAATTCTAATAACAATTTTACAGTATTTCAAACAAATAGATTGTTTTGTGACAATGCAAAATGGGACGACCATGTTTGACAGGTAAGCTAAGGGTGAGCGACATTGTTATTTTGACAATATTCCAAGGATTTCATGACTTCCCATAACTACAAATCAATCCAAATGTTTTAGAGATACTTACGAACAGCCATCGATTTATTTATAAAATAGTACTTTGCTTAATTTTATTATAAGATTAGCTCTTAACATATATTATATTAAGGCATTATTTTTTAACATCACTAATTGGACAATACTTGATAAATATATAAATGTATCATAAATCAAGCTCTCTGTATCGTTAGACCCGACACAAATTACCAACATTGACCAGAACTTGGTGAAATCTGTACAGACGAGGATCCTATTAATGTTTAAAGTATTAATATGCACTGCTAATTATTTCTATTTGGATTCAATTCGGTTCTCTCTCTCTCTCTCAATGTTCTCACTATAAGGTAAATGTGTGCTCCATAAGGTTATTTTTTATTGTTTCATATATATAAAATTCTCGTGTCACAGTTTTCGTTCCCTTACTCCAACGAAACGGCTCGACCGATCCTACTGAAATTTTCTGAGCATATTGATTAGGTCTGAGAATCGGCCAACATCTATTTTTAGAGACATTTTTCTTGGCAAAACGACATTTGTCTGGATCAGATAGTATAATATAGATATTGACGCGTTCGCTGGTGCTTTGTGTAATGTTGCACTACAACACTATAGATAGGCTTAAAGCTTAAAGCTTAGGCTTAGGCTTAAAGTATTGGTAGAGAATTGCCAGTTCTTCACCAGCACTACGCCCTTGATTTGGGTGCTATGTGATGACATGTACGATTTCAATTCGTATTGAGCTTTTCGAATTGTGATGTATTTATAAGTTGTATACCTCAACTACCTGCTTATTACAATGCTATGTAATAAAAGTAATTCGAGCATATTTTGATACATTGACACGTTTCTTTTTTATTAACACAATTAACGTGTAGTTTGTAAATGCGATGGTCGCATTCTTTGTGTTAAACAGTAATCCTGTATTGTGTCTGGTGAACGTTCAACAGATGCTAATCTCAAGTGTCTATGAAAAAGGTTGTATTGAGGTGCACCGCGATGTTAAAAGTGATACTTCCTTTGGTGGCTTATCTGCTAATAAAAGGTTATTGTGTTTGTTTGTACACTCGACGGTCCTGTTGTTGAATGTGAAATATATGAATGGAATAGAATTTTTTTGTTATTTGGAATTCTTATTTCCGAGCGGGGAGATACTTTAAGAAAATACAAAACAAGGTGATACTAAGTGATACGCGGTTTATATTTTTATAATACAATACAATATGAATGCGGCATAGATTGCATTATCGACAAATTAAATGTTTTTGCCGACTCCCTACTTTTCGTAGAGGCATTTTAAATATCATAAAAAAAAACAAACCTTTAAATCTTGATTGTGTTCGACTTGTATCTTATATGTTTTATCTCTTAAATGTTTCAAGTTCCCATATAATTGTTTTGTGTGTATACCTTGTTTTTTTATCTTATATATATTGTTTGTTAATATATTTAGCACATAATATGTTTAGGGACAGATTTACTAAAATAAAATATATAATAAAACTCAGAATCCACCTCAATCACACCCACAGTATCACACACTTGCGGTAAATGCTCGTACTTTAAATACCTCCCTTCGTCATATAATTGTATATTTTAGCTTTTAACCCTATTTAGGCCTTGTTTTCATTTGTATATGTAATCTGTGGTATTGTGCTGTATGGTTTAGAGAAATAAAATTTGTTTAAAAAAAACTCAGTCTGCGTGACAGCGAACAGGCGTCGAGACATTTAAGACGATTCAAAATGGTATTGTGCATAAAAAGATTATATATCCGATTTTTTGATCCGATGAGATCATACCAACTTTGTATTAACCGGTAATACGTGTTCAAAAAACGAAAAAAAAAATAAAAAAACCGGCGGCGAAATGTCAAAAAACATGTGTCGTCTGTCTAATTACTTATCGTATCATCTCAAACAAAAAATTAACGACAAATTCTATTCGAATGCGATCGGTTATCTGCGCACGCGCCGACGCGGTGGCCTAAACGTGTCACACGAGAAGAAATTAAGTGATTAGTTACAATTTTTTTTTAAACTCTCCCAACTTGTAATAACACTATTTTGATCCAATCTTTTTTAATGTTAGTTTGCATTATGATCGTAAGCACGATCACCAGATAATGATTCGCTTACCCAAATTTACATTCACAAATAAATAAATAATAAAAAAAAACTAATAATTCCCAGTCTTTTATAGATCTACGTATTATACAGTTAGATACACAAAATAAGATCATAAAATCTCACCAAGCCCGTGCTCCGTAATGTTTTGTATTCGTCTTGCACCAAGCCCAGTATTCAAACTCAAACTCAAAATATCTTTATTCAACTAGGTCTTTATAAAGACACTTTTGAATCGTCATTAACACTACCACCGGTTCGGAAGGCAGTTACCTACCGAGAAGAATTGGCAAGAAACTCGACAGCTGCTCTTTTAAATACAAAATTATATTACTTACAATTCAAATAAGAAAGCTATTATTTTGTGGGTAATATCTATTAACATTACTTCAACTGTTTTATTGAAACAGAGTATGAATTGCATATAATGTTTTAATCAATAAAATATGTATCATGTCTAACTAGCGTGCAGTTCTTACAATTATGTTTAACACGTGGAAAACGCTGTGGGTTTCACATACCAGAATTATCTATTTATATATTTAATGTAAGTGTGTAACTGTTTGTTTTTCCCTAAAATAAACAAATCTTGATCATTTGTTATTAATATACAATCTAAAGTGTCTCTTGTTGTTAGGCTTTTATGTTGGATACCTACAATATTTAATATTAAATTTACAAGAAACAAAAAGGAGCATTCATGCCTTTTCGCGTCGTGAATTCGCTGCATGCCACATTCGGACGGGGGTCAGATCGTTATCTTAAACGCCTGTATCACACAGAACCCAATCGGGAGAGTTTTTTTTTGCTTGTTCAAAGGGCAAGGATAGATGAACACCTTACATTTATACAATTTTCACATAGACGAGGTCAGTTCTTCTCGGCCGGTCTACGCCCCTGATTTGGGAAACACAGTAAATGGAGAGTCGACATTTCTAAAACCTATTTTGTTGATTCATCAGTGTACCTTAGTTATCTATATGAATAAGGATATTTTTGATTTGATTTGATTACAGATGTTATTCTTGTCTTTGGATTATTTCGTACTTTTAAAAATCAGATGACACTATCCGTCATAAACAAACAAAAAGATCAACCAAGGCGAGTGTGTTGCCTGCTTCTCCGCTTGGACAGAGCAGGCGTAGAAACATTTAGATTTAAGACGTTTTAAAATAGTCCTATGTATCTTAAATATGCCATGACATATGCCAATCTCTAAGACGAACTTATTTTGTTGATTCATAAGTGTACCTTAGTTATCTATATGAATAAGGATATTTTTGATTTGATTTGATTACAGATGTTATTCTTGTCTTTGGTTTATTTCATACTTTTAAAAATCTGATGGCACTATCCGTCATAAACAAACAAAAAGATCAACCAAGCCGAGTGTGTTGCCTGCTTCTCCGCTTGGACAGAGCAGGCGTAGAAACATTTAGATTTAAGACGTTTTAAAATAGTCCTATGTATCTTAAATATGCCATGACATATGCCAATCTCTAAGACGAACTTATTTTGTTGATTCATAAGTGTACCTTAGTTATCTATATGAATAAGGATATTTTTGATTTGATTTGATTACAGATGTTATTCTTTTCTTTGGATTGCTTCATACTTTTAAAAATCAGATGGCACTATCCGTCATAAACAAACAAAAATATCAACCAAGCCGAGTGTGTTGCCTGCTTCTCCGCTGGGTCCACGTACGAACAGACGTAGAAACATTTAGATTTAAGACGTTTTAAAATAGTCCTATGTATCTTAAATATGCCATGACATATGCCAATCTCTGAGACGAACTTATTTTGTTGATTCATAAGTGTACCTTAGTTATCTATATGAATAAAGATATATTTTATTTTGAGTTTTTTTTTCGATAGATATTTCTAACACATTTTTTTTTTATAGAACGAGCAGGCGGCCCACCATAAAGGTGAAGCCGCCGCCCATAGACACTCACGCGGCTGGTAGCTCGTGAGTGCGTTGCCGCCCTTTAAAGGAAAGGGGAGAGGGTCGAGGGAAGGGGAAAAGGATGGGCACCGGAAGATCTCACTCACCGAACGAAACGCGAGTACAAAATGAACAAAGTCCAATTGCATCACTTCACGCCGGTTTTCTGTGAGAGAGTGGTATTTCTCCGGCCGTGCCTGCCCATTCGGCTGAAACTCTAAGTAACAGCATCGCACTCCCATCTATTCTTATGACTTGTATTTTTTATTGTGTTTTTATCTGTATATGTTTCCTTAACAAATAAATTTCAAATTTTACTAAATTAACCGGTCTAAATTACAAATCTGTTTGTCTGTTATACGAATCTCCTTGTCAGCATCGATTCATTCCCAAGTTTTTAATAATGTAATTTTCTTCCCTTATTATAATTCTTTCTGTTAATATATTTTAAATATTCTTACTCTATAATAGGATTTGCTTGACAATTTTTGTTTAGTTTCTTCTTAAATTTATCAAAAGTTTTAAGTAAGTTTATTTATTAAAATTTAATGGAAATTGAAAATTTGTCGAGCCTTTAATGGTACTCACTGGTCTCTTATACGAATGTCATTACATTAATTTCCATGACTTAATTTTTTCATATTGCCATGTGTAAATAAATATTTTTGATTTTTGCAAGTTTGATTGAGCGTATACGATCTATGCCACTTCTATCAATAAACAAAACGTTTTTAACAAAGAGGTTTAACACTTAATTAATGAGATGAAAGCTCTTGGGAACATTTCAATGTGAGGTATTATATTTCTTAAGTGCTCTGTTGTGAAAACACGCGTTTTCAAAATAGCAATGTAACCTAACACGGCCTTCGCTCCAAAATAAACATTACGCGCCTCTTAAAAGATCTATTCTATCAAATAAATATGTATTTCTTTTTTTTTATTTGACGACACAATTAATATGCATATAGAGCTTTTAATTTTAATAATGCATATAGAACAATTCCATTGATTATTTGAATTTTATAGACAAATCAAGAAACAAATCGAAATAAATTATTAAACATTAAGGTAAACAAAGACATCACATCATCAGACTCTGTTCTTAGTGTCCGTTCAGTACCATTCAAGTTTAAACCGTATATAAATATAATAGTTATATTTATATAAAAAAATGGCGCGGATGCTGAGCAAGTAATAAAATCCTCCTACTTTGATTATTTTTCTTTCAGTATGGACCTTGGGGTATAAGTGAATAGGCGCTTAGTAAATAATATATATACAGGTCTATAAATACAGGTATTTAGAAGGCGTGTCAAAGATTTATTAAATTCAAAGAGAGTGTATTTGAATTTGTATCGAGTTGAATAAGCGCCTCTAGCGGTTCTAAGACTTAAGTTTAACATAACCGAGTGCGTACCAACACATACTTAACACAGTTCTATGTGATTGTTTTTGATCGATTCTTAGTTAGTGGAAACCTTATCAACAACATCTTAATATTAAAACTAATAGGCATTGTTTAAACTTAATAGTTATAGTTAATTCCAGTTAATTCAATCGTATAGACAAGCGGTTAATAGGACAATGATGACTGGACGGTTTGAAATTTGATCAAGTTCATAACTGACCTTTTGAAATATATTTATCTGATTTTTCAAAGTGTAGTTGTATTAATTATGTTCGATGCGCGTTTTTAAATATAAATTGCACTGTAATACATGTGAAATACGGAATAAGATATTTTTTAGAATGGTCCCCCGGCCGCCATCTTGGAAAAAGGGGTGAAAACACTTTTTTTCGCAATGGCTCAGTAACTGTGCGTCTTACAAAAATTTTGTAAAATCATAATTTGTAGCGAATTGTTTTGCCTACAAATATGTTTATATAACTTTTTGCCCTCAAATGAAAATTAAAGAAGTTATAAATTAAAAAGTAAGATATTTTTTCTATACATTTTATATTTTCGTTCTAGCTAGGTGTCATATGTCATTTTATCAACAATTTATTAAGGGTTACGTATGAGTAGGGTCGGGGGTGAAAACGAGTTTTATAGTGACTACTTGAATAAAGATATTTTGAGTAAACTACCTCCAATATGGTTTTATGTTTCAGTCAGTCAATAGTGTCGAAGAGTATGTTCGATACTTTACGCGAATTTAATAGAAAAGGGGGCAACCGTGACTGGGTGTTAGTGTGTTGACGGGTTTAAGTGGTAGGCCCTTTAATAATTAATTTAATTATGATCTTTTGTTATTCTATGACTATTTGTGTGTAGTCGTAAAAGAATTGATTGAAAATCTTACGTCATAATATCATAGTCTAAATAAAATTCCCGGTAAGTTAATGATTTATGGTGTATTTTGAATTAGAGCTTTATCAAAAAAGGCACCCAACAGCCGTGTGACAAGGTACTTTATGAGAAACGATTATGTGTAGGTTCGATTCTCGATAAATAACTGCCATCTCACACAAAAGGCACAATAGGGGCCGCAAAATGCGAGGTCATCCCGCCAATAACGTTTTAAAACTTATTTTAAGCTTTATAAGTGTAATTTAAAATTAATTAAAACAATTTGGTTCTTGTATAATGCTGGTATTTCACGATAAAAACCCATATAATTGTTTATTTCTTGTCATTATATATATCGCACATAAGATGTTTGGAGACAGATTTAATAAAATAAATAGAAGCATAAGCTATCGGGTCCCCGGTACTGATTCCCAGGGCCTCAATTCTTTAATAGCTCCCCATTGACGAAAGCTGACTAATGGAGATCTTGAAAATTTAAAAGAAAATTCTTGAAAATTGCAGATTTAAAATTTCCTTTCCCTTTTTGAGAGTGAAATCAATCATATCTTTGGGAAATACACATTGCGGAACTTCAATCCCATATTTTAGGGAGAAGAATAGCAAGACAATAAAGCCTATGCCAATTCTCCAGCCCTACAACGACCTCCACAAATTTACACCAATCCGTTGCTCCGTTGTGACGTGAAAGATGAACAAACAAACACACATTTATAGCATTAATTGTTTTAGCCCATTCAGAAATATACCCGTAAAAATACGTCAAAATTTAAGAAAATTGACGTAAAGCGTAAGTTTCCACCAAGGCACCATTTTCACAATGGTAAATAATCGCGTTGAAACGCTGAAACTGACATTTGTCTCGCTCTAATGCACGTGATGGCAATCACCCTTCTCGCTTTTCGATCTTTTTGATTGTCTGATGTTTGTTTTTTTTATCATACTAGATAACGAACAATCTTTAGGTAGCTTATTATTAACACCTTTAATTATTGGCTTCTAACAAATGCCACAGTTCTTCTTTAACTATCTGCTATTTAAAGGAGACCAGCTACAGTACAGTCGACATGGTGCGGCTGTAGACGCTGGTTCCAGCGAGAAAGCTGAGAAGAGTCTACTACTAATTTATTTAAGTAGAAATATATAGTATACTAGCTGACCTGGCAAACGTTGTTTTGACATAATTACTAAAAAATAGGGGTTGGTGATTTAAAGGGTAAAAATGTATGTATTTTTAATGCCACGTTATAAAAAAAATTAAAACATAAAATTAAAAAAAATTGAGGGTGAACAACCCTTATCACTTAGGGAAATAGATGTTGGCCGATTCTCACACCTACTGAATACGCATTTATCTGGTAAAAATCGGTCAAGCCGTTTCGGAGGAGTACGGTAACTAACACTGTGACATGGACAATTTTATGTGTAAGATATTAAGCGTAAAACGTTTGAACACTCGTCAATCTGTCAGGCGTTTTGACAGCGCCTAACCGGCATCACCGTTGGACAGATAAAAAATATCTATGGGAACATCGTTTGTTGTTTATGACTTTTATATATACAACCTTTATATAATCGTGTGTTAATTATTTAGAACAAAATTATTATTCTGGTAAAATAACCAGCACGGAACAAGAAGAATCTACTAAGAATTTATGCGAAGTGTGATAGAAGATTGTCTTCTACTCTTACGAGGGACATAGGATCAGGACTGCCTTACAATGCTTTGTGATTTTAATTGTCAGTAGCACAATTTTGTATTAATTGTTTATTTTAAAAGAGCAGCTATCGAGTTTCTTGCCGGTTCTTCCCGGTAGATGACTGCCTTACGAACCGGTGGTAGTGTTAATGACGATTCAAAAGTGTCTTCATAAAGACCTACTTGAATAAAGATATTTTGAGTTTGAGTTTGACTAAGAATACATTCCAAAAAAGTTTTCTCAATTGTCTTTGATATGCCATAAAGGTTTTATATAAAATAAATTAAAGCACAAATTAAGTAATATACTGTGCTTAGGTGCTAGAAACAAAGGCTACACAATAAAACCGCTCTGATGGACGGTTATCATCAAAAAAATAGCCTTCTTTTTAAAGTTTGTATTCTGTTAAATAAAAGGTATGTATTCACTGGCGACCGCTTCGTTAATATGCCAAAAAATGCTTAATACGTATTAAATATAAAAATTAAGATAAAAAACCCAAACGTGCCCAGGGGCTAAAATTTGACTCCGCGTGGGTGTTGATAGGTACATCGGATTTGTCTCAAAATAATATTTATCACTATGAGACACAAATTATGCCCGAAGCGTTTAAACACGTATTCCCATTTAACAAGTGTTTACAGTATTTTGAGTTGACATTTTGAGATGTCAAAAAGAATGTATTATAAGCCCAATTTGAAAGTAGTAGTCGAAATGATCCAGGGATCAAATAATTACGCGGGTTGCAAAGATAGAAGACAATAAACACAGTGTTTTTTTGTTATATTTATCAAAAAATCATTTTGAATTTTTAACCGCTAGTTAGGGGTTACAGAGGGGACGGGAGTAAGGCTATACAGAATTATTACAAAGTATTAATCAACTATAGGTGTATATAAATATATATATATATATATATATATATATATATACATATATGTATAGTTGTATCTAGCGTTTGAACGCGAAATCGTCCGCGTGATTTAAATAGTAGCAGTTCTCAGAACCCCTGTTATTCCCATTAAAAAGTAGCCCATGTCCTACCTTAAAGATTAGTCTATCACCATATCAAATTTCATCGAAATCAGTTCAGTAGATTAAGCGTGAAAGAGTAACATACATTAACATTAATAATATTCATATCGATAATAAATCCTAATCATTTATGAAAAAGGGAAAATATATGACTGAATCACTGGATAACAAAATCGATGCTTTAACATATAAAACAGGGTTTTTTTTTTTGTTACCGTGTAAACATTTCGATTGTTATCCGATTCTTGTCTCGGAGCGTCCATCAGAACTTTTTGGTGTTGGTGTAAAATGCGCGGAATGTAATTTTGAGCGTTTTGCCTTTTTGCTGGTACGACCTTTTTCAATGTAATATCAAGTTAAAATAGGTAGGTATGTTATCAGTTTAGAATTGTGGGATCGTTTTGAAAATAGAATATCGACCTGATGTTCAATGATATTCGGATTTAAATAATCGATTTCCAATTCTGGAATACATTTAAAAATAGAATTCCATAATAGGCACTTGAAGAATAAAAATAGCTCTCGGATCATTTTGAAAATAGAACATCCACTTAGTATTAAATGATCGAATATTTAAATTTCAATTTTGGAATAAATTTAAAAATAGAATTACGTAGCCTAGTATTTGAAGAATCGAAATAGCTCATTTTGAAAATAGAACATCCAACTAGTGAATGTTAGGATCAGTTTCAAATTCTGGAATCGATTTGAAAATAGAATTCCATACATACAACTTGTATTATTAAAAAAAAAATCTATAATTGAAATTCCGTGCAAGTATTTGAAAATAGAATTCTCAAACACGCATCAACCAACATAAAACCACAGGGGCCATATAATATATAATCGGACATAACATAGAACGGTTAACTGTTGCTATGGTTACCATTCCTCCGTAACCATGGTAACAGATACAGTACTAATTTGTATCCTCCTTTATAAGGCAGCGTATGTTTGTATGAAAAAACATATGAGATTATTATACTTTTACACCTATCATTTATGGACACAAACCATAGAGAAATAACCGCAAAAAGATGATTATAAAGTCATATTTATTACACAATTTACATAACACGACATTTCCAGTATATGCGCAGACAAATAATAAATTCGCGTATTTATTAACTCGCCAAAGACAACAGAGTTGTGAGTTGTTGTTTATTTTTGTATATCCATTGAATAAGTTTATAATTTTTTTAGCAAATATGAAAAAAGAAGAAACGTACATTTATGAAATATTATATCTACAATCAATATTCTTTTTTTATATAGAAGAGTGGACTAACGAGCAAGAGGCCCACCATAAAACCGCCGCCTACAGACACTCACGTGGCTGGGGCCGGTGTTTCACTGAAGCTTTTGTCTAATACGTTAAGAAAAAAAATATTTCTTTTAATTTGTTAAATTACTATTTTTATCTGATTCAAAGACGCTTTTCTGTCTAAATTAAAAAAAAAAACGTTCTCAAAAAAGAAAATTCCCTCCGGTAAGAGATGTTAAAATGTTATGTAGGAACGCGTCGGCATACATATTGATAGGTGTGAGGTGTCGGCGAAAAAACATTTGAATGATGCAGTGGGACCCACCAGACATGCTTTAGGAATTTAACTTTGTTCGAATCAGGGGGAAAAAACTCTTTAAGCCGTCCGAATATGTGTCTATATATTTATAGACATATTTTTAGAAGTCACTTAATCGAAGTCTCATAAGGTAGTCGTGGTATTCAATATTTATTGGCTTTTGAATAGAACAGCTATGGCGAGCAGATACGGGTGTATCTTCTACATTTGTACTTAAATAGCCTGGACACTCAATAAACTGTTCTGCATTAACACCAAGCAGATTCTGAATTTATTCTATGCAACGTAAGGCTGACGCGTAATACCTTGAGTGTCCTCTCATTTTATTTTTTTTCAGATGACGAATAAATAATTTTTTTTTAAAGTATATAATAGAATGAACCGTGGCATACACGAACTGTTTAACGCCTGCTAAAAGGCGGGAAGGTCGTCCGCCTATTTTTATGCTTTCGAATTTTGTGAACCATCCAATAATATACCTATTTAACGTAAACTCCACGATTAACATTTAATTAACTTTGTTAAAAACTTTTGACGTAAGTATTTAAAAAAACCCCGCGAAAGAGCTTTCTTTCTCCTCGATCAGGATTGGCAGTCCGTTGGAGAAACTTTTGGACGCTGTCTCCAAATGCATACGTAATATATACGCTGGTCATGACTTATATCAAAGTTAAAAATCTTAATTCAACAAAAACCTTATCCCGTAAAGATAACTTAACGATTGATTTATTCATTAAACGATGCGGGTGGTTGATATAAGCGTATTATTTGTGAAAAAAAAAACCAAAATGAAATTCACATAACGACGAGGTAAATACTAACTGGGCTTTCCTTTCGCGATTTAATACAATAAGTTTACGTTTAAATCAACAATTATAAACGTTATGGATCGTTAATTTAAAAAAAATGACTGACCGACCGGTAGACGAGAAGAAACTGGCCAAACAAATCGTCAAGTATGTTCTACAGTACGGTTGTAAAGAGATGCAACCATACAGCGAATCTAAATCACATATTATTAAATTTATTGTATATGAATAAACCTGTATGGATAGTAACTATACAAAAATGTATCAATTATTTTATTATTTATTTATCAAGCACTCAATAATAACTTTTAGCAAATGTATTTCCAGTCTGCTACAGCTCCTGAGGATGACCAGTAAGTCTCCTACCTTAGCGCAGACAAGATCTCCTCTCTAACAGCAGTATACTATGCTGTATGAATACATTAGTTTTCCATCTTACATCGACAAATCGGTCTGGTAATATGTATTGGTGACACGATATGATTTTCGTATAAGCCAATTAAATTTTAATATAACCATTCATGTCTAGATAGTATATTTAATAATATTGGTGATGCAAGAAATAAACCAATAATTGTTAAAATACATTTGAATCAACGTTCGCGTAATATATTAGCAGACGCAAAAAAATTAAGCCCAGCGGGAAGTCCGGTAGACAGAGTTTTGTGTGAATGATAATTTTTCGTAGTCTGTGGAGTTTTTAACGAACGATTTTTTTTTTTATGTTTCAACACATGAATATGTATTCACCGTTCACAAAATACATGCATGCGTTGTTTGATTATGTGAATTGCATGGTCAATGTAAAGTATAGGGGAGAAGAAGGAGGATGAAGCCAAGGTTGCAAAACCTGGTCAAAGATATCACGGTCATAAAGATTATGTCACTCGAAGCAATTTGGAGCGCACTTAAGAACTACCGTATCGAATATTTCACGTTGTCACAGTGTCTAGACCAGTTATTCGCACTGTCTATGAATAAATTAACCATATATTTATTAATATTTTACAATTAATTGTATCTGTATTTTTCCGATCTATTTTTATTGAAGAATAAAAATTATTATGCTCAAACATTACTGGAAGAGATAGATAATTGAACGCCTATCTATTTAATTATATGTGGTTATCTCGCTCAGCGAATAAGCAGCGCTCGATACAGCGTTGCTCTGCCACAAGAATCAAACAAAAATTGGTTTTGTATTAATTGTTCCAAAAAAAAATATCCACCATTTCCGCGATATAAAGAAAATTTTAATATCAGGATTGTTAAATCGATTTGGTCGTGTCGCGTTCCAGGCTCACCCGAGAACCGTGTGTTTTTTACGCGCGCACCAGAGCCCTGTTCGCACTGTTTGAGCAGCCGCAAATTTTTCCGACAACACACACTTTTTTTGTTAACAACAGGTGTCAGCATCTCAGTCATTTACTAATGGTCTGTATTGTCATGTTAATCATTACATGGATCACGTTACATATGTAGAAAATAAACCGCTTAACGTATAGGGTGTAGTGTGTGACTATAGGGGATGTTTTGACAGCCACGCCCCTTGTTACAAAGCTATCGACACATTTTATTAAGAAATATTTAAAGTCTAATTATAAGACTTTTGGAGCATGGGGGTACTATTGCACAGGCGCTTATTAAGGAATTAAGTAGGCGCCTAGTCGGTAGCGGTGATTTAAGAGCTGGTGCTTTTCTCGCTCAGCGTGAAAGCTTCGCGATACAGCGTGGAAATCGTATTATGGGTACTTTGCCATAAAAACCAAACTTTTTGAATTTGTTTTATTACAATTAATAAATCATTACTTTATCAATGGTCGTGTATTATAAACCATAAAACCCTACGAAAAGGCTCCAACTATTGGTTAATTATTTGTTGTATTAACTATTTTAATAAAAACACAAATCCCTTCTTTGCAAACCTCTCTCGGTCTTGGGTTGCCGAACAAGGAACGTCTAGCCTAAGACAGTGTTTCAATCTTCTCCCTCATCATACCACTTCTGTAAACGTAAATTAATGGAGTGGTTTCGTGGTGAAAGCTACCAAGATATAGAAATCTTACTTAAAGTCGTGCATTAATAGATTATATGTATTTATTTACACACTTGTTTTGTTTTTATGAAAAAAATATGGAATTCTATGTATTTTTTAAGATTTATAAGAGAGAGCCTGTTCTCCAAAAACCAGTAGATGGTAACTTAAATGAAGGCACTACCCTGATATGGTCAAAACTAAAAAGCAATAAATACATATTTTTTACTCTTAAATCGGCTCAGCTCGTTCTGTCAAGAAATATAATGTATAATAAAGAACAATTCTACCTCTACTAAAAGTTTTTTATATATAGTCTATAGTTTTTGGTAAATAAAAAGAATGCGAAATTATTAATTATAACACAGATAACAGATCCCCTCACGCATGTATAAATTTTATTGTGAGCAACCATTTTTTATACTATTTATCAATCCGGGGCAGATGGCCGACAGTTCTCATAAAATTCATTGTATAGCACCCGACTTGTATGGTTACAACATTATCGTATGTGGAGATTAAAAAAAAATTCATTGTAGCGATCGTATGGTGATGAATTCGTTAACATTTATTTTTAAAAAAATATTATCTGATTTAATAATATTTGAAAAAAGTTCTAAATAAAAACTTAGAAGTGTTAAATGGATACTGTTATTTTATATAATAAACCTTAGTAGGACGAGTTAGATATAAACGAATTATTAATCTTAATTAAGGCTACATCGCAGAATCAATTGAATAATAAAGATTTATAAAAAAATCATTTAAAAAGACTAATATGTTTTATTTATTTACACTTTATTGCACTTAAACACTAGAAGCTGATGACGTTAATAGATGTACATATAAGCAACAAGCGGCCTTATCGCTAATAAGCGATATCTTCCAGACAACCCACGACATAAAACATAAAAAATTATACATATTGTATAATGTTTTACAAAAAATTAATTTACAATCGTTCATCTACCTACAAACCTCTATCAACTCTACCCAATTAACTACGTTCGTACAATATATTTGAATGTGGTTTATTTTTGATAACATTATTAAGTTTAAAAAAAAATGAATCAACCGTTTTATCTACTTGCCACAGCTACACAATTAATGTTTCCAAAAACACGCACATTCCAAAGACAAGACCTAGATAATATCTAATTTAGTTTATTACGCGTGGCAAAATAAACACAGAACTCGATAGGCATACAGACAGCCCCAACCGCAAGTTTAGAAGGGTTCCTCCACGTGTTGTTTGCAAAATATTTTGAACGCACAATTTTACACGGCGTATTAGGTCCTGCGTTTGATAGGGTCTTCAAAATCATATCACCATTGTGCTCCCCCTCATATCTTTTAATGATGTGGAAACTACGCGTTATTAACAGTGTTTAATAGAAAAAAATCCGCATACATCACATGTGCACTGGACACGTAAATTATAAGGTAACCGACTCTTGGAACGGATTGGTCAAGAGCCCACTATTCTTCTATTATATTCTACGGCATGACTGATACAGCATAATGCAGATGATAATGATTGGAAAGGTCGTCGGTTGAAGGATGGTTGGCAAAAGGAGGAAGTCGTGGTTGGGAATGGACCGGACTATTCCGGTCCTATACCTGCACTTGTTGGAGAGGTACTCTTAGAAGAAGAAACTCTAGCTATAATAGAGCCCAGCTAGTATCTACGTCCGACAGAAGGTATACAGAAGATAGAAGATGAACTTACAAAACTTAAGTGCTGCTAAGCAATTTTATGAAATCACTTTCTTTTTATCTAGGTAAAATAGGCATCTAACTAAGAGACACACAAACACAGAAACTTATGCAATTCCAAGAGGATTCTGGAGTGGAGCTGAACGCTGTATATTTTATTTTGTATTTAATATAGTTAATGACTAAATAATTGACTTTCGTTTTTCATTCATAGCAATACCTTCGGATCGGAAATTTTAAGATATATCTTAAGTAATGCTCAACAAAAAATTGTGTTAATAATTGGAATATTTGTGATTATAAATGATACACACTGTACTTCTATTAAATTTTGTTAGAATGGTTAATTTGTATGTTCATTTCAGCCGGCGGCGAAGTAACGCGCGCCACACGCCCGCGGCCATTTTTACTAAGAGAGACTTAAATGTCGCGGTGGTAATAATTCGTGTGTCAAAAAATGCAAAATGTCAAAGTTTGAAATTAATTAAAAAATTAAGTAGTTTCTATGACATTTTATTATTAATGTGGTTATTTTCATATAATTATTTACTCTCTAAGTCGTTTGAATGAAATCAAATTATTCAATTGTTTATAACTATGTGTTTAATGTATATTTAGAATGACCTTATCGCTAATCTCGTTCAGACCACAAATAACGTATTAAATCATTTTATATATCGGTTCATCCCAAGCAAGCTTATGATTACGAAATGGATAAATATATATAAATTATAACACCCACAGACCTACAAGTCCACAGTATAGGCAATATATAGACGTCTATAAATATTTCCTACCCTTCGCAATCGAAATGAATGTGTCAAAAAAATATATCACAGATTGAAATCGTTATAAATTGATATGTTACTGTGAAGGAATAGCAGATAAATTTGGCTACCAACTTCTAAATACAGTATTATGTTACATGTAAAACTCGTTTATAAAAATATCAGTTTCACGGAAGGCATCACAAATATCTCGGACTTAAAATATTACGCGGACATTATTTAGATTTCTCAATGTTAACGATATAATAACTTTGATATACCATAGTGTCACATTAAAACACATTTAATTTTCACGTGTAATAATAATTGGAAACATAGATTGTAGAGTACAAATTGCGCGCCAATTTCACCGAATAAAAACTCTTTAGTGAAAACCTCCATTGTTTTATTTTAATGTTCCTATTTTAAATGGGATGTCAGTGAATCTATAGATAATACCACAATTAATTCATAGACAATTTAATAGATATTATTGTTTATTGATGATGTTATGATAGAACATAAAACCGGGATATTAACGAAGTTGACAGATGACCTAACGCAACGGACATCTTGTCAGTTCAAAACCTCATTACAATAACTGAGCTGTGAAATTTCTAAGACACTTAAGTAAAATTTATAGTTCATAAAACAATTCTACTAACTCCACCACAAAAGATTTTTTTCTATCGCCAAAGGACAATACTATACGCAACAGAGGTAGACCAGAAAAAAATGCACAATGCAGATGGTCGCCAATTCTAAGGAATTTTGTGAGACAACGACACACACATTTTCAGAGATTTATCTGTTAACTAATTTTTGTACTAGAGTTGAAGTGTAAATATGACCTGTCAAATATTGCACAGAATACTGCCCGTATTTCCAATATACAGATAACTAGATGTTAATTGTCGTTACTACCTGAATTTTCGATAACACTGCGCCCGGACATTTTAATTTATGACACATTTTTAACAATACAAACTCTGGGATAATAAATCGAGTACCAAGAAACGGACGCACAAGTCGACACGCTTTCTATAGATGTCAAGACGGACCACATTTGGGAGGGGCAGTTTAATGACACTTAAAATGCAGATTAATTATTTAATTAAAGATATTTTATATGTGTAAAAAGTATGTTTGTTCAGTGCGGTACTAATCGTCCTCTAAATATATCTACGCCTGTTCGTACGCTACCAAGAGAAGCAAGGAAAAAGGTAACTCTTTAGTGATAGTACTAATGCATTGGCTTTGTGCACGGCCAAGTTAGCAAATTCATTACCAGACTTTTTAAATAGATTTTTTAACTTTTTTTGGAGTAGAGACTTTTGGACCGTGGAGTGCAAGTGCGCTTATTAAGGAATTAAGTAGGGGCCTGGTAGTCAGTACCTGGTAATCCAAGAGCTGGTGCTTTCCTTGCTCAGCGTATAAGCATCGCGATACAGCAAGGAAATGCCAGAGCATTATGGGTACTCTGCCACAGGGACCAAACTTTTAAAATTTATTTTAGTTTTGTGTTTTGTTTTATATTAAGTTATTCGCGGTTTAAATGGTAATTTTTTTTTAAATTGCTCCTTGTAATGGAATGTCAATGTCTTTTTTATCATAATAATGCGATAATTAAATAAAAACTGACAAAGTCCCACCTAAATGGAATATTGCTCTAAAACAGCACATAGAAACACGATACTCAGCATCGGAAAAAATTTCAATTTTTGAGTAGCCTTACAATGCTTTGTTATTTTAATTGTAAGTAACACAATTTTGTATTAATTGTTTATTTTAAAAGAGCAGCTACCGATTTTTTTGCCGGTTCTTCTCGGTAGATGACCGCCTTCCGAACCGGTGGTAGTGTTAATGACGATTCAAAAGTGTCTTTATAAGGACCTACTTGAATAAAGATATTTTGAGTTTTGATGCACACATACATTTCTCTCACAGAACTTCAAACATACAGATAATATAGCCTGCCAAACATCTGCAAACAAATCGCACTCAACACTTATGAATGTTATCCAGTAAAATAAATTGTAGAATCGTGGTATTAGCATTGTTTTAAATTATTTAATTTTGCGTTTCAATGTTCTTTGCATTTTTTTTATATTTATGTATTACTATGCATTACGATAATTTCTAATTAATTTGGGATTTTTGCGTTTTGTGTTAATTCATTTCTTGTATTATTAATATTATATAATATTAATTATATAGGAACTAATTAATATTATATAATAATCATTAATTAGTTCCTATGTAATTGTTATAAATGTCTATACATAAAAAATAGTGCACCAAATTCTAAATAATAATATTTTTTTGATTTATAGATATTTTTATGTGTTTTGAAAGAAATAGAAAACCTACAGAGAACTATCGCATTGAATCTTAGATATATATGTATATTTATGTTACATGACATGTTTTCAGTTAATATATAATTTTATTTATGTAAAGAAACAGAAATAAATTTTCACGTTTTTACTTAATTGATTTCTCTTGCTTTGTATTTTTTATTAAAAAATACGTTAATAAAACCTCTATCGGTTGGTCGACCGTCTGAAAATTTGTATGTCAAACAACGCGCAAATAACAAAGCTATAAATACCTGTATGGGTCCTTTTGTGTATCTTAAGATTTTCCGATCTCGCGAACACTTTCCCACAACCGGGAAACGGGCAGGGGAACGGCTTCTCGCCCGTATGCACCCTTATATGATTCACAAGTTTGTATTTCGCCTTGAACGGCCTACCATTCCTCGCACAGCCCTGCCAGAAGCATGCGTGCGTCGTACATTCCGGTCCGCCAACATGTTCCACTGTCAGATGCGTCACGATTTCGTGCATACTCGAGAACAACTTATTGCATAGCTTCCTTGGTGGTGGCTGATCGGGATCGAGCCATTGGCAACGCATGTCACGTCTTGGTGGCGCTCTAACGTAACGGAGGAACGCGTGCGGCTGGTGAGAGTGCGGCATCAATGGTGGTGCACTCTGGTAATGGACATCGTTCCGCCAATCCCAGCTTTGTTCCAACGGCTGTTGTGGGAATAACTCTCCGCACCCGCCATATTCTCTAAGGTATCCTGGCTGGTAGGTGTGTAATGGGTAGTGTTGGTAGTGTGTGGGATGCGGTGGATGTGGTGCAGCAGCTCTATGCTGTGCGGCAACACCGCATGACGGCTCCGGTGACATCTTCAGGCCGTACGTTGCCAGGTGCGCGTGATTCGTTTCAAGGAAGGCATTCATGGCGGGCGCTGCCGACGCCGGCGCATAGCCCCAATCGCCCGCCACCATCCACGCGGCGGGAGATCCCGCTGATTACGTGGATTGATCTAACAGGTTCCCTTCTTTGTGTATATTCTTTACACCTGTAAAGAAGAAAACCAATTATGTATTTCGGTGATGGTGGAATGTGACAATCGAGAAGATAACTTAACCGTTTATGCTGGGGATACACATTTTGATATTAAATTTTGGTGAGGTACATTTGTAATTAAAGAAATTACCAAATACTTTGAGATATACAAACATTGTTCCTGTAACTATAGTTTGCATAAAAGCTGAGCTTTTTAATTAAATCTATAGTTGGTGGATCACAAAGCCTCATTCGTCTTTGATCTTGATCCTAGTTAGTCTGTTAACAAACAGAAAACAAATTAAAAAAGGCGTAAATGATTATCGAAAAGCTGATGCATCTCGATACAGCGAGGTAATACCAGCATTAATTTGTTTATTAAAGTGTACAACTTTTTATTAAAGTATTAATATTTATTATTTCCTTAGAGTAGCGGAATTTGGACGCATTTGCCACAAGGCACACATGTAAATATATAAGTTATATGTATACATATTTTTTAATATAATATTTGCATATGAAATTAAGGGTTTGATTATAAAGATATTGGTTCTAAATAAATTATATATGATTGTTTAGTTGTTTCCTTTTTTTTTAATTGTATACCTGTAGTGCTGTGCATCCCTATAATTTATGCACATACATGCCTTGTGTGGTTTTTTTTTAAATTTTGTTTGGGTTATGTTTGTATGTGTGTTGTTGGTGTGCCTTATTAAATAAATAATATACGTAGTTAAAACCAATCCGAGTTTATAACATTAAATCTTTCAGTCCAAAAAAAAAGCAACTCAAGGTGTTCCCGAGACAAACACAAAGGCATTATATAAAAAAAAAAACCAACCAACCATAACCCACATCCAAAACCTCACTGACATTAAATTAAACTGTGGATAAAATATGACACACATTTCCAATTGTATATATTTAATGTTATTATATATGTGTGGCTTATTAAAAAAAACTCTACAATTGTCTATTTTGATTTAATTTTGATTCTATATCATCTACATATTAATCAGGACTTGTTCTCACTATAACGCTATATTTCACTATGGTAACTTGTCTTTATATAATTCAGTGTATTGTAAGATTAACAATACAGACAACGTGTTCCCCAAAGACAAGCTAGATTATTAATTAAATTTAAAAGCAAGAAATAAATATTTATTTTTAATATAGGTACCCAACAGTAAAGGTTTTATTTAAATATATATTGTTGTATGGTGTTATGGTAGCATTACAACTGTACGAAAACATGTTTGGAGATTTAAAGGATAGTTTGTTGCCAGCTCTTCTCGTCCGCTCTACGCCCAGTTGGTATCTTTTGACAAATCACAAGTGAAGGAATTTTTTTATTTTCGATTTGTCCGATGATGAATTTACTAACATATAAATCTCCTGTCGCGATGTTTGTCCCCGATGGATTCCTAACATAACCGATTTTAAATGAAATTGGCACACCGTGAGCAGTCTGCTCCAACTTGAGATATAGGATTGCTTAGATCTTTAATTATAGTCGCAATTTTATTTTATTGCACATTTTTTGTCTATATAATTAATTGACAGTCACAATTATCTGTCAACTCCAAGAGATTCTAACAGATGTCGATACTTTTCGACTGGATTGAGTAAGTAATCAATAGATGGCACTGCTTTGGTAAACCGACAAACGTGTCATATAAGCTACAATTCAATAGCATGACTACCACGTGTTATTGAGGCTAATGTATAAATTAAATTTATTTTGTAGTAAACGAAATACCGTGAAATTCAATTATTTCTACTTTTTTAATAATTTATATGGCAAAACAACGTTTGCCAGTTCAGCTAGTATTAGATTAGAAGTAAGAAATAAAACACACACACGCCAAACACAACATAATAGTTAAATATTGGTTATTATAAACGAAGGTAACAGTTAATTAATTTAATATTAAACCGGGTTTGATTACATAATTATTTGATTGGCTGCAAGATATATATATAATGCTTACTGGGGTTGGTTTCCGGTACGGTCAACACGTACGACCATACATACGTGTGAAGAACACACATACATTTTTAATCGTAATTATTTAATATAATTAAAAAATGAGTGGAAATGTCGCGAGCTATTATGGATGCAACGACCAAATATTTTAGTATTTTATTTGTTTTAATTTATTACTTATTAGTATATTAGACTAATATTTCATTATTTAGACGTATATCTCAAGTTTCCATTTAATTGTCTTATGTGTAAACCTAGTTGTGTTATCTCATAAGTTTATTGTTTTAAATGTAATTAGCGCATAAGATGTCTGGGGACAGATATAATAAAATAAAATAAATAAATATCTTTATCTGGTAGAATGCAAACCATATGCGGGTTATACCCGCGGTGTATTTTAGTGGGCATGGCTCACCGGTCCTCTGAGTAGCAGAGGTTTCCTGGTTGAGTGAGTTGAGTCCCACACATCCCCGTGACCTTTAGGTTGCAACATCATATACAGTAATTAATGAAGTTAAAGATATGATACCAATAATTTATATCATTATGTTTTTTGTCTTCATTCTCGTATATAGGAAAATTATAAATTAATACTAAATTTGGGGTACTAATAAACATTTTCGTGTGTCACATGTATATCCCATGTCAAAAACCATACTCGAATGTCAATCAAAAAAAAAAACGGCATTCCAAATTCAAACAAGTATAATCGCATTACGAAAACTCTGTTTAGCACCACGCCCAACATTACCTGGCCCATAAACAATGCAACAGATATACATGTAATCTTTATCTGTGGACGCCCCATAGACTAACAAAGCAACGGGTTGACAGTTCTCCGCAGACAAATGGGATTATTAAAAATCTGACGTTTTGAAGTTTTCCAATGCCTCTTGTTTTTTTTTGCAGCTGCAGAGCATTAACTTTAATCACATTATGAATATAAAGAAGTAAATGAAAAAAAAAAGAAAAGAAAAGAAGGCTTAAGTGTATCCGATTTTTCGCTTGACGGCGTTAAATAAGACAGTATTACATTGTTAACACAATGGTTGTTTGAAACGAAACCAAACTGTTTTAAATATATATATAGTAGAATGTGAAGTTACAGACAGGCATCAGATAACGATTTAGCTCTGTGGCTGCAAATGGAGTGGCGATTTTCTTGCCAGTTCTTCTCGCCGGCGCTACGCCCTTAATTCGGGTAGATGTAGAATGTAGAGAAAAAATATAGTTTTTATTTGACTATTTATAAATGTTGCGAATAAAGACATTTTTCGTTAAAAGTGGTCTCTAAGTGTTTCTTTTGTTTTGTTTTTATTGTGTTTGTAATTTTAGATTTAATGATTTGTATTTTGCACGCCGTCCGCGCCTTTAAATAATACTATTTAAGTCTAACTTAATTATATTACAGTATAAACTCTATATAACGACACTGAACGCATTTAATGGAGTTATGGTTATTGGCCGTTAAATGGAGAAAATAAATATTGAATTAGAACACAAGCTTAACCAACCGAAGCCTTGATTTCGACGCTTTAGAGATTATGACGTTAAATCGAGCGACCTCACTTGTACTAGTTTAAACTTTATGAAAAAATAAATAAAGTATTTACATTTATTTAAGTGCTTTCTTCTCAAACATTCTAATTTAATTGTCATCTTGTCAACAAAGATCTGCAGAACCATCTATAATAGAAATGCAGAGTATATGAGAAGAGAAGAATTGCTTGAGAATTGAATTATGTGAGATCAATCTCTGGAGGACTCTGTATTGGTCTAGCGGTAGAGAAAAAGATGTAAGAAGAAATAACAGAAGATATATATCTTACTTATGGTAGGTACCTACTAGATAGGACTAAGATAGGGTCGCATAGATTTTGCAAGGCTGCCTAGCTTGGTTCAATTGTTGGACAATTGTCCCACGAACTCTTGCAGTTTAATTATTTTTGTGTGTGTATGAACATACACACACAAAATTAACGCTTAAGAGAACTTTTAAGCGTTACTTCAAATTATATTTGGGGACATATTTATTCAAATAATATGTAGAATAGAATCAAAGTTGATTTAATGCTACCAAAAATATGTGTTTTTGTGATTATTTCCTTTAAGTTTGTAACATTTGTCTATTCTGTGTGCATCCGTCGGCACATACATTATTCTGTGTTGCGTGTGTACTTTAAAATATTGTCTCTGGTTTAATTCATATAGGGTCAGATAAATGTTAAATTATCGCATATTAATAATTACATTGGAACAAGTATAGTTTTTTTGTTATTGTTTTCTTATGAATAACAATCTATCCCACCAATAAGTAATTTGAGTCGGTCTTTATTATTATATATATTTGACAATAACAATTGTCACTAATTACTCTCTATTTAGTAGAATCTCTGATTTTATTATAGCATTTTATATTGGTTCATTAGGAAAATACAATTTTCCTAAGACTTAAAAGTAATTCCAGTCTAGCGTTAATCATATAAATATTTAACAGTAGCCGGTGTTCACTTAATAGAAAATATATAAATATAGTGGAATCTATTTTTGTTTAATTTTAATTGTTTTATTAAGGAAATACAACCTTCTTAAGACTCATACGTGAGTCTAAGCCTTAATCATATAAATATTTAACTGGTGCAAGTGCTCTACTCACAGTCTCTGTTGGATGTTAAATAGACAATATACTATTATTTATTATCTATTTGAACAAATTTTGTAAATTTCGCGTCACACTGGTGCCGTATCTCAGATCGAGAAACGGTCCATTGTTCAAACAATACCCGTCTATAATTGACACATAAAATTAATCAATAAAACTTACATATAAACTTAAAATCCGATTTTAACAAAACACAAAACACAGTCCAAACACAATAATGTCACGAGGGCTCACAACATGAAGCCACCAGCTCTGCTGAGCATCGCAGCATGACTGCGGACGCCTGCGTCGCCACCCCAAAAGCTCCTTATCAAATCTTACTACGGGGCGGGACGCGGTGAAACGATTGAAATATAACTGTCTCATTCTAACGCGTGCATGAGAGCGAGACGTGGAGGCTTTTAAGAGGGAGCCGGGAAATGTGTGAAGGAAAACATGTGTTGGTCTTAATCTAATAGATGTCGTGCTGGGCGGTAATACTTTTCAAGTGTTTTTTTTTAATAACATACAAAAGTATATGAGATATTTCCAAATTTCTCAATTTGTTTTAAACTTACATACGGGAGAAGTTATATTTTTAGATACAACGCGATTAAATCGGTTAGTTTTGTAACTTTGAAGCATACTATATATTGTTCATTACAATGCTAATAAATCAAAGTGAACCCTACAAAATATTACCACTACCAACTAATTACAGCAATATATAAATTTATTTTTTAAACTTAATTAATGAACGAACATACGAAAAAGCGCACGACACAAACACGAGCCGACAATTAATAAAACAAAACTAATTCTCAATTATAATCAATTGTTCTCATTCCACGCCCTAACCGCGAACCGATTGGCCGTTCGCGTATCGTGAACGGGCGTGGCCACTCCCGCGCAATAACCTCCCCTGCAATCATTAAAAAAAAAAGCATCAATACTAAGACGCCTACATACTTTTTGCAATCACAGACGTGACCGGATTGCGATAGTATTTTTTCTATAAATTTTCCCCGTATACCTTTTTAATGGGATGGAAAAACTAATGAATGACACCCCCCACAACGTACGAATGTTTATTGAATGTGGCCGTGGTGCGATGATGAGAGGAAATTTCATGGCAACACAGGATGTGCACGGGACAAAACAACACGCTGCGTCTGTGGAAATCGTTATTGACGTGCGTGTAAAAAGCTTTAAACATTGTCGACGTCAATTATAGGTACAAGTGTTTAATAAAATTCACGTAAAATGCGACATAAGATCGTGCGTCCTGTTTGAATTTATTTATAATAACAATAACTATATATACTTACTAGAGTTATAAGGCCCCACGTCGGGTCAAAGGGCCGATATGACTCTAATCCATTCTACTCTGTCTGTGGCCTTTCGTCTAAGCTTAAGACCCATATGTTTGGCTTCCGCGA
This sequence comes from Leptophobia aripa, assembly GCA_951799465.1. Classification (NCBI taxonomy): domain Eukaryota; kingdom Metazoa; phylum Arthropoda; class Insecta; order Lepidoptera; family Pieridae; genus Leptophobia; species Leptophobia aripa. The sequence goes on from OX637284.1 coordinate 1,713,534, forward strand.
TGACAGATCGCCGCCAGGTCTGCTTGGGTCGGTCTCGTTTGCGTTGTCCCTGAGGATTCCAGTCTTGCCTTGGGATATGTGACGGATCTCTGCGCAATCTCTGATCAATAACAATATTATAACTTTAAAAAAGGTAAGACAAGTAAAATTTGGATCCTTGTGGTGACGCGATGTATCGCGATGCTTGTATACGTTGTAAGAAAAGCACTGTGCTCTTGGGTCACAGACCAGGCCATTACGACGAATGACAGCTGGGCGTGTCGAGAAAATCGACCTGCATTTTTTTCTGTAAAGACTAACACCAAGACTCCACTTCAAAGCATCAATAGTCAAGCTTAAAATAAATCTAATTGGATTTTGTGTGACCAAAGATTTGTTCTATTATATGTATAGATATTCTTGTTTGGATTAGTTCTGGTGTACTGTGTGTTTGCGGGTTGTTCTCACTATAAAGTAAATGTATGCTCCTATTTCGCTATGACCACGCGATTATAGTACAGGTTACTTTTTTATTGTTTTTATTTCAAACTCAAACTCAACATATCTTTATTATATAATAAAGAATGAAGAAATTAAACAAAAATAGATTCCACTATATATATTTAAATATTTTCTACTAAGTGAACACTTGCTACTGTTAAATATTTATATGATTAACGCTAGACTGGAATTACTTCTAAGTCTTAGGAAAATTGTATTTTCCTAATGAACCAATATACAAATACTTTAATAAAACCAAAGATTCTACTAAATAGAGAGTAATTAGTGTCAATTGTTATTGTCAAATATATATAATAATAAAGACCGACTCAAATTACTTATTGGTGGGATAGATTTTATTCTTCATGTGCAAACAATAACAAAAGAAGTATACTTGTTCCAATGCAAACTCAAACTCAAACTCAAAATATCTTTATTCAAGTAGGTATTCATAAAGACACTTTAGAATCGTCAATTTTTACACTACTGCATTTAATATAAATATTGACGCCTTTCCTGGTGCATGGTGTAATGGTTGCTGATCAACCGTACTGTAAAACACGCTTGGCAATTTAAAGGAGTGGCTGAGAGCTGCCAGTTCTCCTCGTCTGCTGTACGCCCTTGGGAACTGTAAGTGTTGATATAATTTTTTTTTTGACAATTTTTGTAAGATAGCAGTTATACTTTTGATTTTTGAAGGCATTTCTCTAGTTTTTTTTAGTAGTCTCCTCGTAAGTTTTACTTGTGTGTAAAGATATTTTTGAATTTTTTAACCGCGTCAATGTATTTTTTATCCCCAACAGATTAAAAATAATTATTTACAGGGTGTTTGAGTATTAGCTACAAATTACCATGAACAATGACACCGCAGGACACCATTGTACAAAATCCACCAGATGGTGTTCAGCCCTTATGAACTACATTAATATATTTTAATAGAGTTTTACAATTATACAGAACTAAGGCATTTTTTAGACGATTCAAATTTTAAAAAGGAATTAAAAAATTAACTTCTTCAACATTTAAAATGCCCATTTATTGAAAGAAAGAAAGAAAATATGTTTATTTTGACACACACAACATCACACTAAATTATAAGTACAATAGTATTTTTAAAATTAACTAAAAATAAACACATTGCATTGTTGCAAGTGCCGCGGGCGTGCGCCAAATGGGGTGCTGCTCAGGATTTGTGTGGAATATTCCACACCACTGATTTTCAGCAGCCCCCAGTTGTCGCAAACCGCTGCACAGCGCCAGCGCCTGTTGCTTTGGTTTGTAAAAATACCAGGACTGTACCTCCATTTAAGTAATAAGTAATTCACACTTATTCCTTCGAAAAGAAAATACATAAAATATTCTTTAAACGATTTTAGTCAGAATACCTAATTAGTCATATGAGATCCATTATTTAGAAACATTACGATGTTACAAAATCTCTGAAACATTGGTTCGGTACTCACACGATTAGATACTTACTTACTTTACTGTATTTATGTCTTAAAATGTTACTATATATTTATAATTTACTAGCTGACCCGGACTAATGTCGTTTTGCCAAAGAAAAGTGTCTCTTAAAATAGACGTTAGCCGATTCTCAGACCTACTCAATATGCTCAGAAAATTTCAGGAGAATCGGTCGAGCCGTTCCTTTACTCCTGTAAGGGAACGAAAACTGTGACACGAGAGAGAGAGATTTTATATAATACAAAACTTGCCTCTAAAAAGCTTGGTGTGCTCAGTAGGGCGAGACGATACTTCACTCCGGGCCACCGCTTGCAACTTTATAAAGCGCAAATTCGGCCCCACATGGAATATTGTTCTCACCTCTGGGCGGGAGCCCCCCAGTACCAGCTCCTTCCTCTTGATCGCATTCAACGTAGAGCGGTTCGATTAGTCGCTGACCAGTCACTCTCCGACCGGCTTGATCCTTTGGCGCTGCGTAGAAATGTTGGATCTCTCAGCATCTTCTATCGCATTTACCATGGGGTGTGTAGGATCCTTCAAGAAAAAAGCGTATAAATCCCTAAAAGGCCGGCAACGCACTCATGAGCTCCCAGCCACTTGAGTGTCCATGGGCGGCGACTTCACCTTTATGGTGGGCCTCCTGCTTCTATAAAAAAATAAAAAATAATTAATAATACATATTTGCCGTGTGCGTTTCCTAATAAACGCGTGTCTTTACTTTCAAATACAGTCTCATAAATAATTGTATTGCTACAAACAGACACACCTTTCTAGGATGTCTTTCTCGTGTTAAAATCCTACATGAAAATTTAAAACGCTTGTTAAGCGTCCTCCAGTTAAAGTATACATTTAAACAATATATAGCTAACGATAAAATCTCATCGGGACACTTAAATACTTTTTTGCCAATGCTTTTTTTTACGGAAGAGGAGGCTAACGAGCAGGGGTACTTCGATGTGCCAACCGCCGCCCATGGACACCTACAACGCCAGGAGACTTACAAGTGAGTTGCCAGCCTTTTAGGAAGAGGAACGCTCTTTTTTTGAAGGTCCCCAAGTCGTAGCGGTTCCGGAATACCTACGGTGGCAGTTGGTTCCACAAAGAGTTGGTGTGCGGCAGAGACTGTCTTAAAAAACGCAGAGCCGTGGAGCACCAGACATCATGGTGGTACGGATGGAATTTCGTATTCTGCCTTTGTTATTTGAATTAATCATTTAACAAAAGTTTGAAAGCAGATATTTGTATACTCCTTGATACGTTTCGAACCGGTTTTAATGTTTACATACTATCCAAATGTATCATTATTTACTTGAATAAATTTATTACACAACTGTATTATATAGCTCTTGTGAAACATGGAAATAACATCACAATGATAACGATCATTTAACCGAATCAAATTCGGTTTGATTCGTCGGCAAAAAGTCGATCGGCTGTCGGCGTAGTCATAGAACATCAATGGTCATGGTTTACTGACAGGTTGGGAATTAATTAATTCGAATGCCATTGTAGGGCTGGAGGTTATTTGAAACGAGTTTAAAAAAACTACTAAGTTAGTTTGTCGATAATAAAACACAACAAGAAACCAAACTGTTATAGGCGAACGGGCGTACTGCGAGGGGGCACGAGGTTGCGTCATCGGCCCTTTAAAATTGCTGCTTGGAAGTGGTGCATTGTTTTTTAGAAGTCTAAGCTGTAGGTATCCCTGATCTACCCCTACGTGCCAAAAGATCAAAACACAGACAAACAGCTGACGGCGATTTTTCAGACAACCAGGTAAGACAATAAGGTTCTATATGATACACTTAACACAATAATTTATTAACTACAAACTTAATATAATGCCACACCTACTGCGTAACACCATCCTCTCTCTGTTCGATATTCCGGCATACTGCGTCACCTGAGACTTACAATTAAAACACAAAAAAAATACTTGTATATTATAGTTATATAGAAGAGCCGTTAAAGATCCACAGATGCTTTTAAAACAAAACTCAATATTACAAAACATTCTGAGCTTTAACTGACATCCAAATATACTTTAACAAAACGTAAGGTTTCGTAAATGATATATTATCCAGACTAACAAATGTCTGGAGCTTTTTTTTAATGCGTGACTAAGCCAATATGATTAAAATACTACAAATTAAATTACAAACCCAACGAGCTTCGCCCGTGCAAGGGTATCAATACAAACTCCTGCTGTGGCATCGAGAAAGCGTACACAAGGAGCCGAATATTCACGCATGTATTGCGATCCTTTATATCCTACGACATATTAGGTTTCGTACGCCGATGCATAGAACGTGCTCATTTGGATTCACACCCCATCATCTACATGTTTCCTCTGCAGCTTAACATAAGAGCGAGCCAGCAACTACTGTCTTCACCAAGGTAGAGACAGTGGTTGCTGCTGCTACCTACAAATTACTTGTTAATAATTTTCTGTTTGTAGTTGCTTATTTTCTTGTTTTTTTTCAGTAAAACTTAGTTTAGGCATCTTACCTCTTAACATATCTCCTTATAACTTGTTGTTATAGTGATGTATCTGTGTATGTTTTCTTAATAAATATATGCGTATCGTTAGTATATAAAGGACTAATGAAGGGGATTCTCTGACCATTCTCAGAAGGTGAATATCAGACACGTGGTTACAATGTATTTATATTATTATTATAGAAGAGGGGGCAAACGAGCAGGAGGCCCACCATAAATATGAAGTCGCCACCCATAGACACTCACGTGGCTTAGAGCTCGTGAGTGCGTTGCCGCCTTTTTAGGAAGTGGTACGCTTTTGTCTTGAAGAAATCATTAAGTCAATAGTTTTATAATGAGCCACGAATCAAGCAGACAACCCGCGTGACGCATCAGACCGAACTGTGTCAATGTCAATTAGTATCCATTGACGGGTTACATCGCCCATCTATTCCAAAATAACTGCAGCTGAAATTTTTTTCCTCGATGTCTGTCCACAGCCAGTCACTGCACAACTAACTACCCACCATATTACCGAACCAATACGACATGGGATCAAGAGCGTACCAGCGTAGCAGCACGTCAGATGGACGGTATCTTTGCCTCATGCCTCCTGATTTCTCTCTCTATATATAAGGTAAAGTGAAGGTAAGTGAGTGAATCATTATAATTTGCAAAGTTGACTTCTGACCTCACTGATAGGTTGACACAGTGAAATAGTCTTACGTTGTAAATTATCAAAATGGTCCTATGTACCTTAATGAATAAAGATATTTTGACTTTGACTTTACTAATACGATTAAAATATGTAGGTAGAGACTTTTGGACCATGGGGTGCAAGTGCACAGGCGCTTATTAAAGAATTAAGCAGTCAGTACCGGTGATCCAAGAGCTGGTGCTTTCCTAGCTCAGCGTATAAGCATCGCGATACAGCGAGGAAATGCCGCCAGCATTGTGGGTACTCTGCCACAAGGGAACAAACTTTTTAAATTTGTTTTAGTTTTGTGTTATTTTTTTATTTTAAGTTAATTATTTTAGTTAGGTTTAATTAAGAATATTTTGTGTTTATTTAATATACATTCATTAGTTACAAATAAATATACGTTCTATGTGAAACAATTCTCTCACGTCAATAGGTGAGATAAGCTCCGCCTCTGTGTGTTACGATTGTCGTGTCGTATCGTGTAATTACGGACGATAATAAATAATTAAATGCACCATTTGCTCGGAAGTAAATTGAGCAATTTATTCACGTCGTCGCCCGCGCATCATGCAATTAAATGGATCATTCGAGTATCGGTGCAAATTATTATAATAAATATTAAAATTGTGTTTATATCTTAATCTAAGAACAACTTGTGTTAAAAATCTAATGAAATTTTACACGAACTAGTGTGGTCTGACATAGCGGTTATGATCCTGTGCCCCCGAAGAGGTTACTTCAATAAAAAAAAATTCAAAGATTCTTCATCAAGAAAATCTCTCTTGCAACTCACATTTTTTTGACAGGGTTATGAATATAAGCGGCTGTTAGATTAAAGGTTTTTAATTTTTCGTTAATGTTTTTTTGGCTTCGGCTATAAATAAATAAATAGTTATAGTGCTTTATTTATTGTTGACTCATAGAAATGCATATAACCAATAAATGTTTTTTTTGAGTGGGAGTGCCATGCTGTTACTTATGCTGTATCACTTTACGCCGGTTTTCTATAAGAGAGTGGTATTTCTCCGACCGTGCCTGCCCATTCGGCTGAAACTCTAACAGCATGGCACTCCCAAATAAAAAAAACTACCTACCCACACGAATAAAGATATTTTGAGTTTGATAAAGTTTAAAAATAATCGTACCGCGTTGAAATCGAGAGTTGTTGGTTACATTCAAAACTCAATATCGATTATAATATCACAATAGGTGTAATTAATAGTTTGATATCAACAGATCTCTGCCACATGCCGAAGCAAAAACGAGTTGGTTACGATTTGAAACGCCGTACGGTGGGATGACGATTGCTTCTTTTCGCTTTGGATATTTTTCAATGATTTGCGGTACTTATTGTGTTTAATTAATTAATATTTTTTTTTGTATAAACATTCGTAGAAATTCTTCTAAGCATTTTGTAATTACATTTTTTATATATATATATGATTGTTAACAGCTTATGAACGTCACTAGTTTACGTATCAGCTGAAGCACCAGCAACTAGAAACTCAGTGGTTGTCAATTTATTGTCACAACTCAACTAATTTTCAACAACTAAAACACACTCACACATAAACACCATTGCACACACACACACACTTAAATGCTTGTTCTTTACATAATATACTGCACTTGTTCATATGTATATATATATATATATATATATTGTTATTTATTTTTTTCTGTTCGTGTTTGTTTTTTTTGTTGTCTATTTTCGATTGTATGTTTTGACCTTGTTTTGGCTTTGTTGTTGATCTATTTTTGTTGTGTAAGCTTTTTGGAATAAGCTGTATAGGTTTAAGAAATAAAAAATAAATAAATAAAATCAATCCTATAAGAATGTTTCTACACGAACCTTTTTATGTGTTTGGAAAAGCTCACAATTACATCAGCTTTAATATACGCTTAAATTATTAAAAGCTCATCGGGTGTGACTTAAAAACACATGTTAGATCTAGACGAAACAAGGTGTTTAGTAGTGGCTGAGAGTTTCTTGCCAGTTATTGTCGCCCTTGATTTGGGAACTGGCGGAAAATGTAGATTTTCAAAAATTTTCAACTTATTTTGCTGACGATTCATAAGTGTAAATAAAGATATTTTTGATTGTATGAAACAGTCTGTGTAAAATTACCGGGTTGGAATGGCAATTTTTCTTTATTAGGTTATATTATATAGTAGCCGGGGGCTACCCTGTTGCCAGGGTCGACGTTTGGGAGCAACTAGAGCAAGTAATTGGTGGTTCATAAACCGCCAACAAAAACCCATCAAAGTCACCGCACCGCGTCAGATCGTACGCGACGAATTGAAAGTTTTAGAAAATAATATTGAAAAAAATGTACCCACTCACGAGAAAGCTTAACACCGCGACAAATGGGTCGTTTGACGGTAGGTTTATTTAAATTTCACATTGAGCTTGGAGACAATTTGAATGAGCTTTATAAAAACACTTTTCATTTCAACTGTGATTGTGTTTTTTTATAATTTCACAATTACAATGCGATAATTTTGTATTTCTTTAACCAGTTAGATTCTCAATACATTTTATTGTTTTTCATAAAAGAGGGGGCAAACGAGCAGGAGGCCCACCATAAAGGTGAAGTCGCGGCATAGACACTCACGCGGCTGGAAGCTCGGGACTGCGTTGCCGGATGTTGCCGCGTGAGTGTCTATGGGCGGCGACTTCACCTATATGGTGGGCCTGCTGCTCGTTTGCCCCCTCTTCTATGAAAAAAAGAATTGGTCTTTATAAAGACACTTTTGAATCGTCATTAACACTACCACCGGTTCGGAAGCCGGTTATCTACCGAGAAGAACCGGTAAGAAATTCGATGGCTGCTCTTTTAAAATAAACAATTAATACAAAATTGTGTTACTCACAATTAAAATAACATTGTAAGGCTACTCAAGACTCAAACTGTCCCGATGCTGAGCCATTTGCCGACACGTTAAAGGGTTCTTTGTCCTATAATATTCGTTAACGGTATAGTATGCCTTTTCAACTAACATAGTCTTTACGCACGTTATTATTAGAAGTTAATTTTATTTTTATTTTATTAAATCTGTCCTAAAACATCTTATGTGCTTAATATATTAACAAACAATAAACTTAGAAGATAAGAAGGTATACACACAAAACAATTACATATATGGGAACTTGAAATGATAAAACATAATACAAGATGTATAATTTTTTTTCATTGCTATTATACTTATGTATAGTGTGACGGACCTTAAATACAGTAAAGGCAACTATGTAGGAAGCGCGAAATATACATACTATTTTTTTAAAAATTATGAATGTTTTTGTATTTATTTGTAGTTGTTAATTTGAATTTCTGCGTGATAAAATTCTAAGCGTTGAAGGATTGCTGTGGATGCTATCTGCCCCATCGATGGGGACATGCGATCATAAGTATATTAATAAAACCATAGCCAACAAACGAGTTAATTACATACAATGTAATACCATAGGTTTCAATAGGGAATGTTTACAAGGGATGTTATCAAGATTACGCCAATCAATTCAATTCATAAAATCCTCTTCGTGATTTTCATCTAAGAGTCTATTCAATAACAGCCGTTATACATATTCAATTAGTTTTATAGTATTTTATCGTCGAGAGGTCGCATGTTTATATCATATAAAACATAAATACTTAATTCGCACTTGTAAATGTGAAATGTTTTCGTGAAATAAAATCTACAGAACAAATTACAATTGTATTTTATTTTATTACATCTGTCCCCAGACATCTTATGTGCTAAATATATTTAAAAAAACAATAAACTCATGAGATAATATAACTAGGTATACACATAAAACAATTATATGGGAACTTGAAACATTATACAATATACATAATAATACGAACAAGATATAACATACATGTGAACACCATCAGGATTTAAAGGTTTGTTTTTTTTAAGGTGTTTAAAATGCCTCTACCAAAGGTAAGTAGAGACTCGGCAAAAACATCAACCGACTCGTCCACATTCACAATACTATTATAAAGTCGACACAATCTGTTAACAGGACCGTTAAACGATTTGCATAGACGAGACGTGGGCGTGTAAAAAGTATGATTATGTCTCGTGCGTGTGGTGCAGTGAAAAGGAATTCTGTGGAGTTGACTATTTTATATAGATAAACTCAATCTAATAGGTATAATATATGTTATATTAAGCTACGAATTCCCATTTCCTTTATTGGCTTACGAATATTTATTCGATAATCTTAAAATAAACAAATTTAAAAAGTTTGCTCCTTGTGGCAGAGTAATGAATGCTGGCATTTCTTTGTATCGCGATAATTATACGCTGAGCGAGAAAAGCACCAGCTCTTGGATCACCGGTACTGACCAGGCGCCCACCTAATACCTTAATAAGCAACTGTGCACTTGTACCCCAAGGTCCAAAAGTCTGTAGTCCAAAGGGAACAAAATCAAGTTACATTATTACTTAATTTTTGTCGGCGCCTGGTAGTCAGTACCGGTGATCCAAGAGCTGGTGCTTTCCTTGCTCAGCGTATAAGCATCGCGATACAGCGAGGAAATGCCGCCAGCATTGTGGGTACTCTGCCAGAGGGACCAAACTTTTTAAATTTGTTTTAGTTTTGTGTGTTGTTTTATTTTAAGACAAAAATTAAGTCCTTGTTACATTAGTTTTCTGTGCTTACTAAATTAATTATATTATTGATAATATGCATATTATGTTTCGGAGTTAAATTTATTAAACATTCCATTTTAAAACTTGCCTGGATACAGTCGCAATAATGAACGAATACGAAATATTTATACAAGTTTAAAAGCGACATATATTTTGTCAAACATACAACTTTATATACGTCATCCCCGTTCTAGTTTTCCACCCTGGGACCTGCTGCATCCACGTCTATATGCCCACAATCCAGATCTGAGCTGATGATGCAGAGCAAAGGCGAGCATTCAGCACCTTAAAACAGAATTAAATAGGTTGGAGACCCGAATAAAACCGAGCTAGTCTGGGAGCTCCGAAGTGGCAGCCCCAGTAGGTTAATCGTGCTTACCCAAAAGTTCCAAACGATTCAAGTGTAAAACGAATATTTATATAGATTTTTCTTTCAATTTTCCAAATAAAAACACATTGACGTAAATTACATTTATTAAGTTCAACCCTTATAGTTAATATTGGTTTGTGCCGAGGCACTTATGAGCCAGCCGCGTTTTTCCCGAGGTTATGGGCACCACCCGCGGAGCTCGGCGGGACCCCGGCCGCCCCCACTTAACGATATTTATTACGACCCTTAATAAATAAATAAATAACCGTGGAAAATTCGATGAAATACAACCGCAACGCGTGCCTATGTAAAGATGTATATAAACATGTATGTACAGTGAGTTATGTCGGTTTACGGGTTCTCACTATAACGTAAATGTGTGCTTCTATTTCACAATGCCCGGTTGTGTTGCCTGGCAGAGATCGCTTATTACGCCTTGCTCACATATGTAGGTACTAACAATAATTTGATTATTTTGTGTTCACAATAACGCTTATATAGAGATACTAGCTGATCCCGACAAACGTCGTTTTGCCAAAAGAAATGTCTCTAAAAATAGATGTTGGCCGATTCTCAGACCTACTCAATATGCTCAGAAAATTTCAGGATAATCGGTCAACCCGTTTCGGAGGACTGAGGGAACGAAAACTGTGACACGGGAATTTTATATCTTAGATTGATGCATTCAAAATTAAAATATCTTTATAGGTACTAATCTACTAGGTACTAATCAAATAGGTACTAATAAAGACACTTTTGAATCGTAATTTTTTACACTAGCACCAGTTCGGAAGGCAAGAAACTCGATAGATGCTCTTTTAAAATAAACATTTCATACAAAATTATGTTACTGGTGCTTTGTGTTATGGTTGCTTAACAACCGTTCCTGTATCAAGATATTTTTTAGACATTTCCTAAGAATACAACTAGAAGATGCCGCAGCATATCCTCCCTTCATGGTTTCTCTCTAAGGCCTCAACAACCAGTGACCTCATCTATTGTGCCTCTTAAATCCGCTTGAGAATAAAATGTTCACATTCAAAGTCTCGTAACGCCTTCGGGTAGCTAATTAATTAAGGCTTTTTCTGACGCGGCTAGTATGCCAGTGTGCAATTGATAAGTTAAGCTATCAACGCTTAAACTACTGAACAGATTCCGATGAAATTTGGTATGGAGACAGACTAAACTTTAGGGAAGGACATAGGAACAATGGAGATATTCAGCAATGTGTATAAGGGTTTGTTATACAGGGGAAGAAAAAGTTTGTGTAAAAATTTCACCAGACCTCTGCCAATTACAAACCGATTTCCCAAATTTTCGTATTCACCCGCGGACAAAGTCGCGAGCAAAAGCTACTACTAGTTGGCAAAGATAGAGTGAAGATATAATACAGTGTATGAGAGTCGTGTTTCTTCCATCTGAAAACGGAACCTCAACCAGGTTTGTTGAGGTTCCTCTACAGATCCTAGATGTCGCTGGTAGGCGTTGGTTTTTTGTTCCATCTGCCAAGAGTCAATATCACGCGAGCTTTTGCCAGCAATGAAAGCGATTACTTTCTATAAACGAGCTTTATTATGTGTAATTCTAGCGTTATTCCCGTGATCCCAAATTTAGCTGTCAATACAATTCAAGAAATTAAGCAATATTTAATCAAGTATTATAAGGACTATTTAAACAATAGCTTGGCAATCACCGTAAGTACGATAAAGCTTGTAAAACACTGGTGAAAATTCTAGTTAACCTAGCTTGTCTTCTTAGACCGGTCTATTTTGGAATTGTGTAGCGTATAGGAAGAATTATTAAACCCTAGTGGTCGCTGATACTAAGAAAAAGATAAATTAACCAATAATTTCAACCGGATCTCTGTCGTTCGTTATACAACGGTGCGTTTCGCGAGACATAACCGAACACCACCACGTTATGGAACCAGCTGCCCACCACGGTATATTCAAACCAAAATGGCCAAAAAAGGCCGGCAACGCACGGTCACCCAGCCACGTGAGTCTCTATGTGCGATGATTTCATTTTTATTATAGCCCTATACACGAAATGCTGGGCATAATTTTTTAATTTTTTACACATCTTTTATTTTACATATCTTGTGTGTTATTGTTGGTATGTATACATAAATAAATTAGAAGGCGCTTTAATGTTTTGAGAGTGTCAAGACGTGTCAAGATTGACAATGGAGGTTGACGTTTCTTCAATCTGACGCAACTCCGGGCTCTCTTGGTGTGCAGCTATGGAACGGTGGAGATCCACGATCATCGGAGGATTTAGATCTGTTCGCATCGCACCCAAGCAAGACGTGTTCGGTGGAGTGTTGCTGTGTCCCAATTAATTATAAAGTGCTGATCATAATTCTGTTTATATTTGTGAAGATAATAATCGTACATAGTTAATTATCTTCAACGCGTGGTTTTAATTCTCCTCGCCCACCTACCCACGATAGCTCGGCAGCCATAATGAATACAGAATTGACTGATGACGACCACGTGCCAATAAATTAATTATCATCTATTTATTTATAGCTCTAAATACATATTGTATTGTCATAATAAACATTCTTAATATTAACCTAACTTGTATAAATTAAAATGAAACAAAACACAAAACTGAAACAAATTTTAAAAGTTTGGTCCTTGTTACAGAGTACTCATTATGCTGGCATTTCTTTGTATCACGGTGAGCGAGAAAAGCACCAGCTCTTGGATCACCGGTACTAACCAGGCCTGTGTACTTTTCTAAAAAAAGATAAATAAAGTAAGATTTATCCGCATTAAAACTTAGACAATTCATTAGTGTAATTATAATTCATCGCTTTGTATTTTAATTTACGCTTTTCACAAATTATGTATTATTCAAGGCGGCGCTGTGGGGTGCCTGCAGTTTTAATTAAACGTTAAATTATTGTTCTGGTTTATTAATTTTCGCTTCTGGATTTCTTTCTAGACATCACATAACACTGTATCATCTATTATCTTCATGATATCGTCATGCAGTACCTATAAATTGCATCGGACCTTTACTTTTCACAAAAAAATTATTACGTTTAAAAAAATATATGATTATCATAGCCTCAATACGAGAAATAAGGATAAGCTTGCTGTTCACACTATTAGCCTCCATAAAAAAGTGTACTGGGATAAAAAAAAATCAACCAAGCCAAGTTTCTTGCCTGCTTCTTCTCAGCTTGGTCGCGTACGAACAGGTGTAGAGTCACTTAGATTTAAGACGAATCAAAATGGTCCAATGTACTTTAATAAATATATTTTGACTTCGAATTTGACTAGGGATCTTTGTCTTAGCAATTTAAAAAAAATACTCTTTAACTCAACAATATAAATAATAAATATAAAGGATAAAGTCTATTTAGCACCCGGTTATACGGACCATGTGGGTGGAAATGGGTGAAGTGTAGCGTTCTTAGCAGGCAGTTTTACAAAATATACCAAGGTAAAATATTTAATAATTTTAAATCAAATCAAAAATATCTTTATTTACATAGGTAACTATGGTACACATATGAATCGTCAAAAATCAAAAAGTTACAAAAAAAATTGACTCAACATTAACTTCCAGTTCCCAAATCAAGTGCGTACAGCAGACGAGAAGAACTGGCAATTCTCCTCCACTCCTTTAAGCCGCCAAGCATGTTTCACAGTACGGTTGATCAGCAACCATTACACCATGCACCAGCAAATGCGTCAATATCTATATTAAATAAAAACATTAAAAAATAACCTTTACGTGGTCATAGCGAAGTAGAACACATTTACGTTATAGTGAGAACAACCCACAATCACACAGTTTACAAAAAAATATATAAGCTAAAACTTAATAATTGAACCCCTCTGTTCAACAGTCATAATAAAATAATTACAAATGTATTCATCACATAACTGTGAAACCCGGGACGCTCTGTTTGACAGTCCGGGATGATAACCATTGTACCAAACCGTGCATCTAAAGGATTGAATTAATTAACCTAACCAAGTTAGTAACCATTTAGGTTGAATTCGTTTTAAATATCCTGGTACAAGATAAAAAAATTCATAGAGTTTTATTGAGTAGTGAGTACCTATCACGCCCAGCTATGCCACTGTTTCGTTTGTTACCATAAAATCGTCAATAGCGTGCCTCCAAGTTTCATCTTTAATCTGAAATGAAACTTTACGAGAAACAAAAAAAAACCTAAACAATACAAAAAAAATCTCCACAATCTTGTGCACAGTGCAAATACAATAGTATAATCACAACACATACTCAAATAATAACCATTTTCTCACAGGTATCGTATTGAATTCATGACCCCAATGGACCAAGAGAATGGTGATTACTGAGCAAATCACAATCATTATAACACAAAGCAAGGGGCCGTTAATAGACTCTGCGATTTCTTAAAAGCATCAACACTTAACAATTGTTTTGAAAACCGTTTTAGAGGGCAAACGCTAGACACATTTTTGAGGGAGCATACCCTAAGGTATAATTTTAGAGGCTTCGAGTTGCTTAGGCTATACACTCACATGAAGAGCCTAATTCTGGCTACAAATTAAAAAATAAAATAATTACGCACAAACACTTTGTGGAAACAACTGGCAGGGCAGGTATTTCCGAATCGCTACCCACGACTTGGGGGCCTTCAAGAAAAGTGTGGTTGTCTTAAAGGCCGGCAACACACTTGTAAGCCTTCTGGCGTTGGCCATGAGCGACGGTTAGCACTTCACGCGAAGTGACCCGCCAGCTCGTTTGCCTGGTGTTTATGAAACATTTATTTCAATTATGAAAATTTACTTAATGTTCCTATTAATTTAAAAAGTGCATAATGTCTAAATGTGGGAAATGTGTATAAAGTTACCCACAATACTACTATTGGGTTTGATTAAATTTTTTCGGGATATATATATATATATATATATTAATTTGAAACTATTTCTTCTGGTATTACTGATCACTGCAGTAAATAATAACAACCACCATAAAATTACAAACAAACTGAGTTTCTTGTGGTTTCTTCTCAGGGCACAGTAAACTTTGTTTTATAGACGTTCAAAAGTGGTTGTTAACAATCCAAATTGAATAAGGAAATTGAATTTGCACCAAGTATTTTCGCTGGAGCATGGTGTTATGGTTGCAGCTTCACAACCGTTCTGTAAAACATACTTGGCTATTTCAAAGAGTGGCGGTGAATGTCCAGTTCATCGCGTCCGCTCCACACCCTCGATTTGGTAATTGGCAATAAATCTAGTTAAAAAGATATATATGTTATAATTTTAATATTTTAATTTCAACTCAAACTTAAAATATAGCCTATTCAAGAAGGTCTTTTTAAAGACACCTTTGAATCGTAAATTTTTACACTACCACGTTTCGGAAGGCAGTCAGTCGTCTACCGAGAAGAACCGGTAAGAAACTCGATAGCTGCTCTTTTAAAATAAACAATTCATACAAAATTGTGTCACTCACAATTCAAATAACTGAATCATTGTAAGGCTACTCAAGAATTAAACTGTCCCGATGCTGAGCCAATTGCCGACGCTTCATATTTACCTATGTGAGTAAAGATAATTTTGATTTTTGATTCGATACAAATCCAACACATAACGAAGCTATTAACCAAGTCATACGTGAGAATATTTAACCGTTCGCGAGTTCAACATATTTCTTTGATTTTACGCAACAATCAAATAATTATACGCGCGAACAATGAGTTGAATGCGTTAAAAATATTAGCCAAGAGTCGGCTGAACGAACGATCATCGGGGGTCCTCGCTTCCGTTCGGTTTCGTATTTCGTTTTGTTTCGCTGGGGTGACGTCGCTTTGTTAACAAGTGCGCTAGAGCACTTATGAGAGCTAAACTCAAGTAAAGTGAAAAATGACGATTCAAAAGTGTCTTTACATGAATGATGTTATTTTGAATGAAAGTCAAAATGTTTTCATTCAGTAAGGTGTGACGAAGCATGGAAATCTTGTTTGCTCGATTTTTTTGTGCAAAGCCAAGGCAATTCTTGTTAACAGACTTTATATCTCTTTATCTTGTTAGACTCTGGTGGAATTATAAGCTTTACCAAAACCGTTCTCGGCTGACGCGAATGTTTTTGATAAGTGATTTGAAATATATATTTTTGTGTATAGACAGAGAAGAATGGAGAAATGCCATATCTGCCCCAATGTGGGGCCTTAGGACAATATGCACACATAATTAAAATACATTAATAATGCTTGGATTAGTAATATTTGGTCTAAGGAGAAATTCTTAAAATAAAACTTAGAGTCAACCTCGCACACTCACTCACACAGCAACACCATTACACACTCACACACATAAATGCTCTTTCCTCACTTGGTATACTCCACTTATTCATAGATATATATATATTTTTTTTTTGTTCGTATTTTTTTATTATTGTGTATCTATGTTTTAACCTTATTTTGGCTTTGTTTTTTTTATCTATTCTTTATTATGTAAACTTTTTTAATATGCTGTATGGGGTGAAGAAATAAATTAAAATAATAGAAATTTAAGATTTCTTTTTGAATAGCCCACTGGCACCCCTTAGTACAAAATACATATGCTTTTTCAATTGCACGTAAATAGGACTTACCCCATTCTTTGTCACGTGCGTGAGAGCCTCTCAATAGGCATCTTATATGTGCATTTGGTAAGTGCTTCCAAACCAGCGGTCTGGCCTAAATGGTACTTACCAGTGCGTTTGAATATGAATCTATTTAAGAGATTTAACATCCAAGGTGAGCTTTACAAAGTCAATGATGTGATGTACATATGACCTGGGTAAACACGCACGTAGACCAGGAGAAGAAGCGAGACTCAGCGGACACAGCCAATCTTTATTGGACTAGGATTCAAAAGACACTTTTGAATCGTCAATTTTTACACTACCACCAGTTCTTTTCTACTCTTTTTCCTCCGTCGAGACGGAGGAAAAAGAGTAGCCTAGTAGGCGAGTAGGCGAATTTTGCTTAAAAAATATATACCGAAAATCAAACGTATCAATAAGCTTTTTCCAATCCAAATATATATCAGTAGATCATTTTATTGTGACGACTGAATCGAAGGCATGATACACACAGACACACACAGCCTGAACTATAACATTGCTCTGAACAAAGGTGCAATTTGTATAAGCAAATAACATAAAAGCAAATGTAATACTGATGTTTAACTTGGTGACTTTATTAAACGTGGTGGGTCTTTAGCAGAACCCTGTTGGGAAAATGGCAGGGTACCAGGGACACCCGCGAAGACCAAACAATAAGTCGCGGCGCAAGCGCATATAGACCCACCGCTGGCCATTCATCTTTACAAATCAAACAAATTACGTGTAAAAGTTAAAAGTTCATTCAGACCTGTCAGCTGCCTTATATTTAATGTTCTATTTACATTTGGAAAAAATTACATTTTTATTTAAATTGTTTGTAATTTTTTACAATACTTTTGTCAATGTTAAAAGGAGTTCATGCCTTGGGACATCTATATTCTTATGGTAAATGTCATAGCCGTAGGTGTAAAATTTAAAAAGAAAACAAATTTAATTAGGAAATGACAATCTTGTAACTGTCAATATGTCAATTGTCAACACAATTTCACTGTCGAGATGGATGGCTAAAAAAGCCTTTGATTAACGAAAGCTAATAAACATTGTCTGCAAATAAATGTGTTTTCTTTATTTCTATCCAAACAACATTATACAGACATAAATTATTAAAAATACATATAATAACTATGTATATCATATAATATGTTAATACAAAAAGTAACAGGAAGAACATAGAGCTTTTAATCATTTAAAAAGCCTTATTCAACACTGATCTTCGATACCAGCAAATCATCATGGTCTTATGAGTATAATATTAAAACACCACAACCTTCGCCAGCGAAGCCACATTCCGCGCGTAAAATCCTCAGTTAATCATTTAAACTCTGCACCAGAATGTTACATTTTTATAACAGATTTAGAATAGTGCAGGAATGTAAGCGGTTGTGAGATTTGAGAATATAAGTTTCAACTTTGTGTATGTTTTATTTTATATAAATAAATAAACATTATTACAATTGTGATATTCATGAAATTGTAAAAATAATATTGTCCGTTTATTCCCGTGACTAATATCTATGGACGTGTCTCCGCGGGGTTCACAAATCAACAAAATGGCGGCAAACAGGGGAAAAATAAAAAATAAATCTTTGACTTTTGATGTCATTTGTTGGTACAATTTAAATTTAGTAAGTATTTTTTTGTTATTTTTATTAATATGTAGTTTAAAAAATTGTATTTACATAAGATAAAAGTCTCTTATGTCCACACTCATTTTTCAGTTTGCGGCATAATGAAACTGTTAAGATTTAAATGTAACGACATTCAAGGGACCGGTGATACTATGTCGTACTAACCTGGTGACGTATGAAACGGACGGATTATGAATATAATGCGATACCAAACCAAACTTTAGTAAACATTATAATCCCTCAAATCGGTTAAAAGTGAATTTTACTTTAGTTTAAAGTACATTTTTTCTTTTCGGGAGTGGGATCTCTCTGTGAGAAAGATCAACTCGGGCTTGTTCGTGAGCATAGCGTAGCAGTGACATTTTTTTGTACCTGCCCCTTAAACATTAACATATTATTATTATATTTATTATCTCTTGTGTAAAGCACAATAATTACTCTCGCATTTCGTATGACCCACACAATTTCCAACTAGGGAAACCTTATTAATTCATTTTTCTTTTCCATTTTTCCGTTAGCCTGTTTGCGCTTTGACGCGCGATAAGGCCACCTCCTGTTTCTCAATTTTCTATTATTATCTTGTTAGTTCACAAGTCAATTTATAAGTTTTTATCACTCATTCCATAAACCGAGTATTTTTTTTATATAATCCTAGCCCATAATTTCACCGTGTAGGTGTTTTTATTGATTACTGCTTAATACCACAATATTCATTAAGCCATTTTGTATTATCAGTTTAAAAATTTAATCGTATTGTCTATATGTTGTAAATTATTTGACATTTAGTGGCATACAAATGTTGTCCCGACAAATGCGCGCGCGCAGCGTCCCAACGGGGCGTCCAAACCGAACCGTTGCATAAAAAGCCAATATATAAATATATCAGCGCACTAAATCCAAATGTGGTGCGTTTCCTATGCATCCATTTTAATCACTAATAAGTAAGAAAGAAAGAAATAAAAATTTATTAACACAAATAGGAATAAAAATGGGGTAATTAGGTCTTGTTTACAGGCTTCAGAATAATGAGACTGTAATCTTACATTTCCATACAAATTTCCATACAAAATAGGTCACGTGATTGTTAATTGTATGCAATTAAATTTGAGTCGCAAATTCGTACTTTGTCTCGCGCTATTGGATAGGCTAACTGTCGCGTTCAGCATCCAGAAAGAGTAGAAGAGAGAGAGAAAACGCTGTAATTAAATCACACCAAGTCTGTACACTCAGTAGGCCTTCGACGATTGTCTCTTGGTATTGCAAGACTACCATTCTTTTCTTCATACAATGGACCCTTTTTATTATAAAATAAAGCCTTTTATTTAGCTTATAATATCGGATAATTAACCAAACCAAATAATGGTCGGAGTATGTATTTAAGGTTTAAGAAGGGTCAAAAACTTTTTAAAAATATGTTTTTATTATATCTGACAAGCACGAAAGTCAATGCAATAAAAGGCCAGTAACTAACTACCTACTAATATAACTTAAAATAAAACAATACACAAAACTGAAACAAATTAAAAAAGTTTAGTCTCTGTGGCAGAGTACCCATAATTTATATTAAGTTAATATGTTTGTGTTTAATTACAATTATTAAAAAAAACCTACTTAACGTTTATAAATTGGATAATAAGCTTAGCGGTCGAGAGAGCTTTGTTGAGAGAAATAAAGAAACACTTTTATTTGAACATACACAAATACAGCAATAAAAAAATATTGCGAATTTACACATAAATATAGTGATATTTTAAAAGATTAACTAAAATAAACATATTTTACTATCGCAAAATGGGATAATGCTCAGGATTTGTGTGAAAAGTACATTCCACATCATTTCCAGCAGCTCCGATTCGTCGAAATCCGCTGCACGTGCTGTTGCTGATCATAGATCGCTCCAAGGTATTATATTTTTACATGTACTGTAGAAGTCCCCCGTGACAGCCCAAGCCGAGGTCCGAGTCTCACAGGAGACGCCCTTGCGCAAGTCACGGCAAACCACATTTGTCACCCCTCCAAAAAAAAAAAAAAACTGTAGAAGTATGGACTATTGATTTATAGTCTCCTAATAATAATCAATAAGCGATTGTATGGCATGGCAACTGGTATGGTAATGGGCATGCCCATTCGATTGAAGCTGGAAGGCAGTATGGTTGTACCACCACTACTAAAATAATCACAGATTATTTTACCAGTGGGCGCCAGAAGAATATTGAATAAGAATAAGGAGTGCCGGAGAGTTTCTTGCCAGTTCTTCTGGTCCCCTCTACGCCCTTGATTTGGCAGTAAATGTAGAGTCGAAATTTTTTATAACCTACTTTGTTAACGATTCATAAGTATACCTTAGTTATCTATATGAATAAAGATATTTTTGATTTGATTCGATTACAGATATTATCTTGTCTTTGGTTTATTTCGTACTTTTAAAAATCAGATGACACTATCCGTCATAAACAAACAAAAAGATCAAACAAGCCGAGTTTGTTGCCTGCTTCTCCGCTTGGTCCACGTACGAACGGGCGTAGAAACATTTAGATTTAAGACGTTTTAAAATAGTCCTATGTATCTTCAATATGCCATGACATATGCCAATCTCCATTCAAACCTAGATGTTGAAGATTGCATTACAAATAAATTGTGTTAAATTAAATGATACATATGGGTTGGAAATATAATGTTAAGGGCGTTGGGCGTGTCCGCCCGCCCCACCCAGGCGCCGCCCAACAACCGGTTTCCTTGTTAACCTCATTTAATAAATTCAGTCCACTCACGAGACATTTCATTAATCGATTTATCGAGAACAGATGTATAGACAGGTGTCGCGTATGGTAATTCTTGTAAAAGATTTTCAACAAAAAAAAAAGGCACACGATTTAACATTATTAATATTTTGTTGGCATTTTGATAATTTAAAAAACGATCAATGATTGTCATAAATCGTGAATGCAACGTGTCCGTTGAACTTAATCCAAATTTTATGTATTAACTGTAGATATATACACTTATCCCTTATTTACTATGATACATATATAGACTAGATTGCTATACTAATCATTTTTCCTGGTTTAGTCTCGGTGTACTGTGTGTTTGTATTGTTCCCACTATAACGTAAATATGTGCTCCTATTTCGCTATGACCACCGATGCTAGTTAAGGTTATTTTTTTATTGTTTTTTATTTAATATAGATATTGACGCATTCCCTGGTGCAAGGTGTAATGGTCGCAGATCTTTACAAACGTGCAGTGAAACATTCTTGGCGATTTGAAGGAGTGGCGGAGAGTTTCTTGCCAGTTCTTCTCGTCCGCTCTACGCCCTTGATTTGGGAACTGACAGTAAATGTAGAATCGAAAATTTAAAACTTATTTTGTTGACGATTCGTAAGTGTACCTTGGTGACCTATATGAATAAAGATATCTTTGATTTTTGATTTTTTTAATTAAACCAAAGTTTTAGGTAGAACAAATGAATGAATTATAACTAACCTATTTTTTAAATTAACTTATTTATAAATGATTTATTTATAGCTTTTATATACAAATATAGTAAATGTATATAACGATTATTATTTTTTTGTGTAATAAATGCAATTTAGGGACTTGAAGTCTGTATAAAATTATCTCTGAGTAAACAGATGCTTTTTTTCAAAATAATCACCTGATTTGTACTTTAATATTTGAGTAAATCAGTGTTATTATTGATGACAGTACATATATCTTTGGTAAACTATATATGATTTTGCGAAAGCTCGCACGGGTTTAATTCGCTCGGAAGCACGATAATTTGGGCTCAAAGTTCGATCTTAAAAAACACGCGACATTTGGCTTATCATTTATTGACAAAACAATTGCATTTCCTTACATTATTTACAGACAATAAACTGTCCTCGACCGAGTCGAACACAAAAGTACCCGTATATCACAAATAACACGTCAGACAATTTGAAATAAAACAATAAATCCATCCATTTGTAAGTGAACCATTGATTTCAATACGTACAATTTCATAGAAATTTCGCACGAACAATATAACCTATGTCTTGTTTGTTAAACATTTGGAACGGTCAACAGCCCACCGTGACGGCGCATATTATAATAATAAATCATTGTGAACGAAAATTAAGATCCCAAATATTTGACCACGATGTATCCGGGTGTTCAGGGGCAGATACCTACATTGCTGGAGTATTGTATGTTTATTCTTGTGTATAAAGGAAGTGTAAGAGGTGTGGCAGTGAGTTTCTCGCAAGTTCCTCTCGTTCATTTTACGCACTTGATTTGAGCAATGGCCAGTAAATGTAGTAAATTTTTTATACGTTAATTTTGGACGACTCATAGTTGTATCTCGACTCATAGTTGTATCTCGACTCATAGTTACTTATGTGAATAGATATTTTTGACATCGATTTTTCTTTGCGGTTCTTCTCGTCCGGTTTACGCCCTAGATTTGGGAACTCGCAGTGAATGGATTTTTTTAACGACTCATAAGATATAAGAACAATAAATAAAGATAGTTTTGATTTTATCTAATGAGCCCAATTTTTAGTTCTTTAAGAGAGAATTCGGTATAAAATCACCTACATTCTGCCAACCTATAGGAGCATGCGTAAGACATGGCCGAACACGGAAGACATCAGATATAAAGAAAGAAATAAATAAAGCTAAATTGATGATAGGTGTCTTGGGAATAGAAAAAAACAAAATAAAATTTTTAAGAATTCAAAACCAATTTTAAAAAATCAACTTTTTAGTAGTAGGTTGGTTGGTTATGGTTTTCTTAAATCATACGCAAATCAGGTGTTTACATAAAAATCGGCCACTCACGAGTCCCTCTATTTAAAGATCACCTTTCCTGGTCTGGTCCGGAGACCAGAACATAGCATCACTCTTGATGATAGTGAACGAACTAAATTTACCACTGTGTATCTAATATATAAAAATTGTCATGTCACAATGTTCGTTCCCGTACTCCTCCGAAACGGGTTGACCGATTCTCATGAAATTCTGTGGCCATATTGAGTTCCTACTCAAGATAATCGGCCAACATCTATTTTTAGACACATTTTGTTTTGGCAAAACGTTTCTCGGGTTAAGCTAGTTATACAGTAGAATACACTTATAACTACTTCGCTTATAACGACTAACCGGTTTTAGCGACCAACATTTACTCGAGTTTGGTAGATATTCAAATATAATCCGTACGTTATGTACGTCACCCGGTTAGTACGAAATAGTATCGCCGGTCACTTGAATGTCGTTATATCCGGATTCTACTGTATTACGGTTTAATATAGTAAAGTATTTTTTTAGTAGATAACTGACATGGTAGTACCGTATGTACCCGTTCTATTATTAAAACAAAATGATTGAAAACTTTTAAAAAACGCTAATTTTTATTCATATAGTCTGCAGTTTACTAAATCGAGTTGAAAAATGCAGTTAAATGTCATTTTTTCACACGCTATTATATATATTTATTTATTTTTATTTATATAGCTATGTTAGCTATAGCTGCATACATTTTAGTTTTTTTATTAAAGAGTTTGTATTAGATCCAATAAAAATATACTCGAGATGATATTATTTTTTGCTATGCTGTTTTGTTTTCTAAATTAGGAAACAGACAGACCAACACGTATTTTGGAAATGTGAACGTGTTACAGATTTACAAATGAAAACATTAAATCTGTTACATGTGAAATTCATTGTTTATTTAAATGATTTAAGTGTAAATCTTGCTAATGGCCATAAATCAGAACCGTCCGGTAATTTATGATCTCTTGAGACCCATTCCTAGAAAACTGTATAATTAAAAAAAAACATTGTTCATGACATCTTTTGTTACAATTGTGTTTACTTTCCAAAGATTTAGGGACAATTTTGTTTAAAATTATTTGTGTTTTTGTCATATTGTTTTGCAATTGCGCTCTAAAAACAATGGAATCATGTTGGAAAATGTATTTTTGTGCTGTTAAGCTTTATGTTCCCACTATAAGGCTCCATAAACTTGTTAATTCATTTTAAGAGCAACGTGTACGACTTTATAAAAAAATACCAAGCAACTTGACAACCAAGCACTCTGACATTAACGAAATTTTAATGTAGTTACAGAGAAGCTTTTGTCTCAAGTTCCCATTTAACTGTCTTATGTGTAAACCTAGTTGTGTTCTCTCATAAGTTTATTGTTTTAAATGTATTAAGCACATAAGATGTGAGGTGACAGATATAATAACATGAAATGAAATATTTAAAAAAGTTTGGGAATGAATTTTACCCAGCTTAGCTTTTACAATTAAACCGAGTTTCTTGCTTCTTCTCAGCTTGGTCGCGTACGCACAGACGTAGAATCACCCAGCATATGTGTATTAATGTTCCTTTACTGAATAAAATGATTTTAACATTGTGTTCGCAAGACGTTTATAAACCCAAGTAGATGTAGTTCCAATGATTTTTAAACAAAACCCTTATCGTTTGACCTACTAATAACTAATTTATGTCCACAATTACAATATGTAATGGGCAATGGCTTATTGAATATTTTTTGTGGCGCCTTTTAAGAGCGCGTCTGCCGGGACCCCGCCGTGATGGAATCCGTGGAATTCTCGAAGGTGACTTGTGGATAAATTACGAACATTTCTTGCGTTTTAACGATCCCATATTTATTGTTACGTATGTTTGTTTTTGGTGGTTCATTAGCATATAGACGTGGCCAATAAAAGATAGCTGGATATCTTCATAATACAATAATCTGTTAATTAATATGAGATAGGGATGATTTTGATCAGTTGCCAGACACAGTTGGACATTAGTTATATTAATTGCTCGGTAATGCGGGTATTTTATTGTGTTACGGTTTTTATTAACCCACGCAGGGTAAGCTATAAAAAAATTGGTGTGCTCTGAAATCAGCTGTTCCAGTTGGACGTACACAAGTGTTCGCTTCCGTTAAAAATATTTAGTGTGAAAGTGTAATGGTACGAGTTCAAACATTAGTAGGTTCGATTCCAGTGCGTAGGTAGGTACTAATGTTTGCGACAACTAGGGGCTGCTGAAAATCACTGGTGTGGAATGCTATATTCGACGCAAATCCTGAGCAGCACCCCATTTGGGCGCACGCCCGCGGCACTTGCAACAATGCAATGTGTTTATTTTTTAGTAAATTTTAAAAATACTATTGTACTTACAATTTATTGTGATGTTGTGTGTACCGTGTGTGTGTGTCCAAATAAACGTATTTTCTTTCTTTCTTTTTATTCTTTCGGCGTAAACGTGTGGAATATGGTTTGAACCAATAAAAAATATTATTCCTTAGACTTAGAGCCCAAATCAAGAGCGTAGAGAGAACTGGCAAGAAACTGCTATTCTACAGTTAAAATCAATCAAAAATATCTCTATTTATACAGGTAGGTACACTTATGAATCGTCAACAAAAAAAGTTATAAACTCTTTAGACTCTACATTTACTGCCAGTTCCCAAAAAAGGACGTAAATCGGGCAAGAACTGGCAAGAAACTCGTAATAACAAATATTACACCATGCCCAACAGTGATCTTAAAATAGAAAACCCGAGATTTGTTAGGTTTTATACATATAAAACTTAATTTATTAAATTCACATATTTAGCTTACTTGTTAACTGTCTGGTTAAATTACCATAGATTAATATACATATTTAGTGACTTATTAAATGACATGACAAGATATGTCCCATCGATAAGGCACTTCTCCGTCGTAGTAAAACTCAAACTCAAAATATCTTTATTCAAGTAGGTCTTTATAAATACACTTTTAAATCGGAAGGCAGTCATCTACCGAGAAGAACCGGCAAGAAACTCGATAGCTGCTCTTTTAAAATATATAGTTAATACAAAGTCTATTCGCTTCGCGTATTACCTCGCTCCAAGTCTTACCAGCTCTCTTCGCCATTGCAAAATTACATCACCAGGTCTGTTTGGGACGATCCCACTTTCCCTTGAGAATTTCTGGTACAAAGGACCATTTGTAATCGTCTTAAATAACCACGACTGAGCTTGACAAAGCTTTTCGTTAGGAAATGCATACATTTATGCAAACCGCACGAATCTTTCAAAACTAAAAGCATTGTATTAGGTTAGCCCGCGACAATTTATTTTTTAGATTTAAATGTATTCTAGAGTTTTAATATCTTTTTTGTTATTTAAAAACTCTGTCTTTTAAAATTAATATCGGCTTAACCAATGTAATATGTATGGCTTGTTAGGGGTTTGTTCTATAGGTTTCTAATTATTTCTATAGGCTCAGTATTATATAGAATAGATCAAATTGTTTACTGGTTTAGTATTACATAGAGTAGGCCAAATTGTTTTATTAGTTTAGTATTATATAGAGTAGGCCAAATTGTTCTATCAGTTTAGTATTATATAGA
The DNA here is from genome assembly GCA_951799465.1 of Leptophobia aripa. NCBI lineage: Eukaryota > Metazoa > Arthropoda > Insecta > Lepidoptera > Pieridae > Leptophobia > Leptophobia aripa. Next base: position 1,740,346 of record OX637284.1, read on the forward strand.
GTAGGCCAAATTGTTCTATCGGTTTAGTATTATATAGAGTAGGCCAAATTGTTCTATCAGTTTAGTATTATATAGAGTAGGCCAAATTGTTCTATCAGTTTAGTATTATATAGAGTAGGCCAAATTGTTCTATCAGTTTAGTATTATATAGAGTAGGCCAAATTGTTCTATCAGTTTAGTATTATATAGAGTAGGCCAAATTGTTCTATCGGTTTAGTATTACATAGAGTAGGCCAAATTGTTCTATCAGTTTAGTATTACATATAGTAGGCCAAATTGTTTTATTAGTTTAGGATTACATAGAGTAGGCCAAATTGTTTTATTAGTTTAGGATTACATAGGGCAGGCCAAATTGTTCTATCAGTTTAGTATTATATAGAGTAGGCCAAATTGTTCTATCAGTTTAGTATTATATAGAGTAGGCCAAATTGTTCTATCAGTTTAGTATTATATAGAGTAGGCCAAATTGTTCTATCAGTTTAGTATTATATAGAGTAGGCCAAATTGTTCTATCGGTTTAGTATTACATAGAGTAGGCCAAATTGTTCTATCAGTTTAGTATTACATATAGTAGGCCAAATTGTTTTATTAGTTTAGGATTACATAGAGTAGGCCAAATTGTTTTATTAGTTTAGGATTACATAGGGCAGGCCAAATTGTTCTATCAGTTTAGTATTACATAGAGTAGGCCAAATTGTTTTATTAGTTTAGGATTACATATAGTAGGCCAAATTGTTTTATCAGCTTAGTATTATATAGAGTAGGCCAAATTGTTCTATCGGTTTAGTATTACATAGAGTAGGCCAAATTGTTTTATTAGTTTAGGATTACATAGAGTAGGCCAAATTGTTTTATCAGTTTAGTATTATATAGAGTAGGCCAAATTGTTCTATCAGTTTAGTATTATATAGAGTAGGCCAAATTGTTTTATTAGTTTAGGATTATATAGAGTAGGCCAAATTGTTCTATCAGTTTAGTATTACATAGAGTAGACCAAATTGTTTTATTAGTTTAGGATTACATAGAGTAGGCCAAATTGTTTTATTAGTTTAGGATTATATAGAGTAGGCCAAATTGTTTTATTAGTTTAGGATTACATAGGGCAGGCCAAATTGTTCTATCAGTTTAGTATTACATAGAGTAGGCCAAATTGTTCTATCGGTTTAGTATTACATAGAGTAGGCCAAATTGTTTTATTAGTTTAGGATTACATAGAGTAGGCCAAATTGTTTTATTAGTTTAGGATTATATAGAGTAGGCCAAATTGTTTTATTAGTTTAGGATTACATAGGGCAGGCCAAATTGTTCTATCAGTTTAGTATTACATAGAGTAGGCCAAATTGTTTTATCAGTTTAGGATTATATAGAGTAGGCCAAATTGTTCTATCAGTTTAGTATTACATATAGTAGGCCAAATTGTTTTATTAGTTTAGGATTACATAGAGTAGGCCAAATTGTTCTATCAGTTTAGTATTACATAGAGTAGACCAAATTGTTTTATTAGTTTAGGATTACATAGAGTAGGCCAAATTGTTCTATCAGTTTAGTATTACATATAGTAGGCCAAATTGTTTTATTAGTTTAGGATTACATAGGGCAGGCCAAATTGTTCTATCAGTTTAGTATTACATAGAGTAGGCCAAATTGTTCTATCAGTTTAGTATTACATATAGTAGGCCAAATTGTTTTATTAGTTTAGGATTACATAGAGTAGGCCAAATTGTTCTATCAGTTTAGTATTACATAGAGTAGGCCAAATTGTTTTATTAGTTTAGGATTACATAGAGTAGGCCAAATTGTTCTATCAGTTTAGTATTATATAGAGTAGGCCAAATTGTTTTATTAGTTTAGGATTATATAGAGTAGGCCAAATTGTTCTATCAGTTTAGTATTACATATAGTAGGCCAAATTGTTTTATTAGTTTAGGATTACATAGGGCAGGCCAAATTGTTCTATCAGTTTAGTATTACATAGAGTAGGCCAAATTGTTCTATCAGTTTAGTATTACATAGAGTAGGCCAAATTGTTTTATTAGTTTAGGATTACATAGAGTAGGCCAAATTGTTCTATCAGTTTAGTATTACATAGAGTAGGCCAAATTGTTTTATTAGTTTAGGATTACATAGAGTAGGTCAAATTGTTTTACTATCAACTCCTTACACAAACAACAAGGCACACTTAATAAAACAACAGATCAATTTCATAATTTTTATTTGTAAATTCACATTCAAATTACAGACCTGATGACAGATGAATGACGAAAATTTTTCACTAGACAACCGTTCCTATACCCTACAGAGACTACTTGTGGTGCGTAAATGCTTAATTTTCTCGGGAACCGCGCGCGTCACGTGACGGAAGACTCATCACGTCACAGACACGTCACATCTATCTTTACTACAATCGAAAGGAAAATCACAATTTTCACACATAACCGACGCTTCTGTTAAAATCACATGTCCGTGCAGACGTCGCGTCTGCAACAACAGAATTGTCGCACGGCCGAAAATCGTGAGTCTAAAATGTCTGTTGTCTATGACTGACAGCGTTTGACGGCCGCCCCAATCAACAGAGGCCAGGTCGCGATCGTTCACAACTGAGATTCAACGGTCGCGACGCACCGCTCTCGCAACAAAAAAAACGCGGGAAAAAAAAAACTAAACTCATCGGGTTCAAATTCATGTTGAGTTAAGCGCCATCTATAGCACACACGCGTGTGGAAAGCCGGTGGAAAACGTGGCGGTGTGAATTTCCGCGATTCGAGACACCCGACTTCAGTATGTCAGTGTCGCGCAGCCACACGCGTGTAGCGTCAACAGAAAAAAAAACTCAAATCGCGTCACACTCAAAACACAATGAATTTGGGGATCGTTTGGTTTTTTTTTTTTTTTTAAAAAAAAAACACCTCATAAATCTTTGCTAACTATTTACATATCAAAGTCATAAAATTAACACATTTTGCGATCGGAAGTGAAGGGGGAACTGAGGGCAAATAACAATTACGGTTGCTTGCTTTTTTTTTTTTGCTCTCTCCGGTATGCCACCTAAACGAATTGTGTATCACTGGTTACAAAAAAAGAAAGAAATTTAACCTCACCGTTGAATACAATACAAATGTCAGAAACGTAAAAAGACAGACATTGACCAAAGAGAAATATCGAGAAAACAAATAATTTATTACATCTGAATCAACCAATACCAATCAACATAGGTATAACCACACTCAAGTGACAATGATTTCGGTTTTTGATATCGGATGATTTAACAAAAAAAAAAAAAAAACACAATTTTTTTTTTAAACAGAAAAATTGACACGGTTCTTTCCCCATACAAAAGAAAAATATGTTTTCAATATCCCGTTGTAGCATACCTAAATTTGGACGAGCGGTGATGGCCGATGGTCGGCTTAAGAGTCCCACCAGTCGGGGCCGCCGCCGCCGCCGCCACCTCCGCCGCCGTACGAGCCGCCATAGTTGCCACCGTATGAGCCGCCGCCGTAACCGAAACCTGAAATGCCTTCATTAATACCACCTTTGCGTACATCTCATATTGAATGAAAAAGAGAGTGAGACGATCAGAAGGATTGAAGAGCAAAACATAGAAGCACACAAAAATGCATGTGTCTAATGTGTGTGTGTGTGTAAAATCAACTACTACAACAAAATGGAGTAAGCTGACAACGTGGTACTCCAGGGAAAGTAAGAGAGAGGGGCCGACCACTGAATGACGATAGAGAAGTGGCAGGAGTAATATGGAAGAGAGTGGAAGAAATCTCTTTGCCAATTAGCAAACAGATGTGCAGATCTCAATAAATAAAATGTTCACTCACCACCACCGCCCATAGAAGGTCCAGCAGACCTCGGCTGCTGCCTCGGCGTCGTCCGGAAGTCCCTCGCACCGAATCCGTTTCCGGCAAACCGTGTTCCACCTGAAGAACGGCTTCCGGCGCGTCGTCCGCCGCCAGCGGCACGACCGTCCGCCGCCGTGCTCGTGAGCCAACTGAAATAATTCACACATTCACGTTAGAGTTTGGCATAGACAATTTCATTTTTTTTAAACTTTTTATATCATTATTGTGTTGCTTTGGAATGTGTTTTATAAATTACACTCACTTTGGCACATCCTGCTTCGCCTCGACCAGCAGTTCGACGAGATCCCTCGCCAGGCCCCGGTTCGAGTCGTTGAAAAATGAAGTTGCAACGCCCAGGTTCCCCATACGGCCGGTACGTCCGATACGGTGCACGTACTCCTCCACGTCCGAGGGCAGGTCGAAGTTGATCACGTGACGCACGTGGGGTATATCCAGACCTAAGTGTTGGGTAACAAAGATACTTTATAGCCGAGGGGGCAAACCATGACCAGACTTGGGAGATGATATTTAATAATACAAAATCTATTTAAAAAAAGGCGTATTTTGCCATTTGTAACAAAACGTAAACTTTTTTTTATTAATCTTTTTTCATGCCTGCTCGTTTACTCCCAAAAATAAATAAAGGATAATAAAAAGAAAAAGTGACCTCTAGCGGCGACAGCCGTGGCGACGAGGATCGGAGTCTGCCCGGTGCGAAACCTGCGCAGGGCGTCTTCACGCTCGCGTTGGGTTCGGTCTCCGTGAATCGACGTCACCGGATAGCCATCGCGGTCCAGGAACTCTTCCAGCTGATCCGCACCTGTGAAATTAATAATGTGTGTGTGTGTTATAAGTGTGAAATACAATAATTCAAAATCTCACAAATATATATAAAATAAGATTAATCAGAAGATTAATCACATACTCGTGCTGATGAAAATTGCTTGTATAAATAATATAAATAAAAATAATAAACAAACTACAATTATTATACGTTTGATTTGGTTTCCTGGATTACTCATTTGTTATTTTTTAAATTATTATTATTATATATTGTGCAATAGATAGATAAATACCTTTCTTGGTCTCGACAAAGACGAGCGTGAGCTGGTCGTCCTCGGTGCGCGTGCGGTTCAGCAGGTTGGAAGCGTTCAAGAGATCCAACAGGAACGACCTCTTGTCCTGCTCCTCCACCCACACCACCTGGAAAAATGTTCATTCATAATTGTAAAAAAAAACAATTTTAATGCAATAGGAGGTAAACGAGCAGGCGGGTCACACATCCGCAATCAGTCCCAAAACTATGAGCGAATAGGGTCGTAGTCTTGCAGAGCTGCTTCCCACTGGAAGCCGAAGCAGCTCAATTGCTGCCAAGAGCTATCATCGGGCTTCCAGCTCTAGGACATAGTGCCGTTCCAGACCAGCTGTTGTTCCTTATATTTTCGCTGCTACATCTTGAATTTCCTCCGAGTGATCGAGACAGTGCTATATAAAAAATAAATATTACAGAGGCAGATATAAAACCTCACCTTCTGTGTGATATTCTCCGACGTGGAGCCAACACGACCGACAGCCAAGAATACATAGTTATAGAGAAAGTCCTGCGCGAGCACTTGTATCTGCTTGGGGAACGTGGCGGAGAACATGAGCGTCTGCCGTTCCCCAGTCTTGGGCATGGTGTGGCACTCGACGATCTTGCGTATCTGCGGCTCGAAACCCATGTCGAGCATCCGATCGGCCTCGTCCAGCACCAGGTGGCGGCAGTGGTCGAGGGCGAGACGGCCCCGGGCCAGCATGTCGACTAGGCGGCCAGGCGTCGCCACTAGGAGGTGGCAGCCTCGGTCCAGCTCGCGGAACTGTTCATAGATTGGGGAACCGCCGTAACTGGAAAATAGAAAATATTAAATATAAATAAGACTACCCTCCAAAACGTAAAGAAAAGAGAGAGAGAGAAGAGTGCCTCGATGAAATTGATAGCAATGGAAAATATTCAACTTGGAAAAGAAATTGAGGATCATGATAATTTTGTATTCTACAATGAAGGTGAAGCACCAGGCTACCAGCTAGGCAGAGGAGAGTGGAATTCGAAGGAGGCCTGTGCTACAAAAGGTCACACATATGTATATAAATAGTTATATTTTAAGTAAATGTATGTAATAAATAAGTTTTTCAATATTTTACATATAAACCCCCACTTGGTCCTTCGAGCCGGAATATTAAAAGACACAATTACAATTAAGTCTAGACTTGAATTCACAAATGAACACGTACGGGGGGTTCGGCGCAACAATTATGTTTTTTTCGGGTGTTTTTTTTAATAATACATTCTATGCGTATATTCTATACTTACACAACGCAGGGCTTAACCCGGGAGCGATAGGCGAACTTCCTGGCTTCGTCGTATATCTGTGTTGCCAGCTCACGAGTGGGTGCCAACACCAGACCTAACGGGTACTGCTTGCGGCTAACGCCTCTTCGTAGGGAGCTGGAATTTATATTTTTATTGAGACTTTCTAATACTGTTTACCTTCACATCTCGGCATAAGAAAAATAAATTAGAGGCACCAATAAAAAAAAAATACCTAACCTAAACCTAAAAACAGCAGAACACTAGACATTTATGCGCTTCGTTTTATTTATTGATTTATTCACACTTTATTGCACTTAAACAGCAGAAGATGTTAATACATACAAGAGCAATGGGCGGCCTTCTCGCTTATAAGCGATCTCTTCCAGGCAACCCATTTTAAGTGTGAACAACCCTCTTTCATTCTTCTTTCGATACTCAGACCTACTAAATACGCATATGAAAATTTGGTCAAAATCGGTCAAGCCGTTTCGGACGATTACTACGGTAACAAACATTGTGACATGGAAATTTTATATTATGGGGTCTGGCTATTATATATTCATTAAGAATTATGAATTGTTCCAATATCCCAATAATGCTGGGAGAAATATGTTTCTCTCTTATTTCGGCACGCTCACCCCATATTCTTGACAGGCCCCGCCTCGTAGATCTGGTTGAGTATGGGCACGAGGAAGGCGGCCGTCTTGCCGGAGCCGGTCTGCGCGCAGGCCATGACGTCACGCCGCCCGCACACGATCGGGATCGCGTACTTCTGAACGGGCGTCGGCTTGTCGTAGCGGGCGAGCGATATGTTCGTCCGCATTATTTCCGTCAGGTTAACATCTTCGAACTGAAAATACATTAATAGGCATCATCATTATTCAAACATTTAATTTTGAATGAAATATAAATCATTCGAACATTTAATTTTAAATGAAATATAAATCATTTTTACATTTAATTTTGAATGAAATATAAATCATTCGAACATTTAATTTTGAATGAAATATAAATCATTTTTACATTTAATTTTGAATGAAATATAAATCATTCGAACATTTAATTTTGAATGAAATATAAATCATTTTTACATTTAATTTTGAATGAAATACAAATCATTCATACATTTAATTTTGAATGAAATATAAATCATTAAAACATTTAATTTTGAATGAAATACAAATCATTCATACATTTAATTTTGAATGAAATACAAATCATTCATACATTTAATTATGAATGAAATATAAATCATTCATACATTTAATTATGAATGAAATATAAATCATTAAAACATTTAATTTTGAATGAAATACAAATCATTCATACATTTAATTTTGAATGAAATATAAATCATTAAAACATTTAATTTTGAATGAAATACAAATCATTCATACATTTAATTTTGAATGAAATACAAATCATTCATACATTTAATTATGAATGAAATATAAATCATTCATACATTTAATTATGAATGAAATATAAATCATTCATACATTTAATTATGAATGAAATATAAATCATTAAAACATTTAATTTTGAATGAAATACAAATCATTCATACATTTAATTTTGAATGAAATATAAATCATTAAAACATTTAATTTTGAATGAAATACAAATCATTCATACATTTAATTTTGAATGAAATACAAATCATTCATACATTTAATTATGAATGAAATATAAATCATTCATACATTTAATTATGAATGAAATATAAATCATTAAAACATTTAATTTTGAATGAAATACAAATCATTCATACATTTAATTTTGAATGAAATATAAATCATTAAAACATTTAATTTTGAATGAAATACAAATCATTCATACATTTAATTTTGAATGAAATACAAATCATTCATACATTTAATTATGAATGAAATATAAATCATTCATACATTTAATTATGAATGAAATATAAATCATTAAAACATTTAATTTTGAATGAAATACAAATCATTCATACATTTAATTTTGAATGAAATACAAATCATTCATACATTTAATTATGAATGAAATATAAATCATTAAAACATTTAATTTTGAATGAAATACAAATCATTCATACATTTAATTTTGAATGAAATACAAATCATTCATACATTTAATTATGAATGAAATATAAATCATTCATACATTTAATTATGAATGAAATATAAATCATTCATACATTTAATTATGAATGAAATATAAATCATTAAAACATTTAATTTTGAATGAAATACAAATCATTCATACATTTAATTTTGAATGAAATATAAATCATTAAAACATTTAATTTTGAATGAAATACAAATCATTCATACATTTAATTTTGAATGAAATACAAATCATTCATACATTTAATTATGAATGAAATATAAATCATTCATACATTTAATTATGAATGAAATATAAATCATTAAAACATTTAATTTTGAATGAAATACAAATCATTCATACATTTAATTTTGAATGAAATATAAATCATTAAAACATTTAATTTTGAATGAAATACAAATCATTCATACATTTAATTTTGAATGAAATACAAATCATTCATACATTTAATTATGAATGAAATATAAATCATTCATACATTTAATTATGAATGAAATATAAATCATTAAAACATTTAATTTTGAATGAAATACAAATCATTCATACATTTAATTTTGAATGAAATACAAATCATTCATACATTTAATTATGAATGAAATATAAATCATTAAAACATTTAATTTTGAATGAAATACAAATCATTCATACATTTAATTTTGAATGAAATACAAATCATTCATACATTTAATTATGAATGAAATATAAATCATTAAAACATTTAATTTTGAATGAAATACAAATCATTCATACATTTAATTTTGAATGAAATACAAATCATTCATACATTTAATTATGAATGAAATATAAATCATTCATACATTTAATTATGAATGAAATATAAATCATTAAAACATTTAATTTTGAATGAAATACAAATCATTCATACATTTAATTTTGAATGAAATACAAATCATTCATACATTTAATTATGAATGAAATATAAATCATTAAAACATTTAATTTTGAATGAAATACAAATCATTCATACATTTAATTTTGAATGAAATACAAATCATTCATACATTTAATTATGAATGAAATATAAATCATTAAAACATTTAATTTTGAATGAAATGCAAATCATTCATACATTTAATTTTGAATGAAATACAAATCATTCATACATTTAATTATGAATGAAATATAAATCATTCATACATTTAATTATGAATGAAATATAAATCATTAAAACATTTAATTTTGAATGAAATGCAAATCATTCATACATTTAATTTTGAATGAAATACAAATCATTCATACATTTAATTATGAATGAAATATAAATCATTAAAACATTTAATTTTGAATGAAATACAAATCATTCATACATTTAATTTTGAATGTAATATAAATTATTCATACATTTAATTAATGATAAATAATATTATTATTTTGAATGAGATATATATCATTCATACATTAATTATAATTTAGCAAGGAGCAGAAAGAAAGAAAAAAATATCGTAAGATACAGCTTAGTTGCTGAGTTGTATTAATGCAAAAGCTTTAAAAGCTTAAATATAGTTTTAGTGTATGTAAAAAAATAATGAAACACATACGCTTGTAATGAAGTCCGGCACGTTGTCACCGCTTGCCTCGACCGGGATGTCCTCGTACTTGGAGAAATTGATGCCCGTGTTGCCCGTGCCGAACAGCTCCAACTCCTGCCGCTCGTCGCGAGGTAACGGGACTGTCCAGTCGTTCTGGATAATCAATTAATTTCCTCCATACATTAGGTATTCGCGATCGGTTATTATAACATGGCATTATAAAATCTGAATGGCCACAGGTTCTCGTTCTGCATTCTCAATTTGGGAACTCTGGTTAAATATTTGATAGTGACCATACAAATATTTATTAACATACACGGCGCAGCAATTTTAATTAATTTTTATATTCAAACAATTTTTGTGGGTATGAAAATCATAATTTTCATATTGCTTGTGAGTTTATATTGTATGTATTTTTTTTTATAGAAGAGGGGACAAACGAGCAGGAGGCCCACCATAAAGGTGAAGTCGCCGCCCATGGACACTCATGTGGCTGGGAGGCTCATGATTGCATTGCCGGCCTTTTATTATTATTATTAAAAGCGAACTGCTGTATGGATGTGAGACTTGGAAAGTTACCAAGCCGATCACCAACCAGCTCCAGGTTTTCGTGAACCAATGCCTACGGCAAATCCTGAAGATCTTCTGGCCAAACACTATCGCCAATATAGATCTCTGGATTCGGCAGAGAACCGTCCCATATCCCAAGGCAAGCCTTGGACTGGAATCCTCAGGGACAGCGCAATCGTGGCCGACCTGGCGCGGCTATTATCGCGGAAGCCAAACATACTCGTATGGGTCTGACTTGGAGTGAGCTTAGACACGCTTAGAGCTTAGCCACAGACAGAGCAGAATGGACTAGATTCATATCTGCCCTTAGCCCCGACGTGGGACCTTAGGACTCTTAGTAAGTTTTGAGGAAGAAAATAAACGGCATACCTCGTCCCGACGCGACGCAGTGCGGCGCACGTCGTCCGAGGGCCAGCGTGAGCTCCGGTCCTCCCTCGGCTCCGGCTCCTTCCAACGATCGTTCCCAGCCTGCGGCGGCTCGTAGTCGTCATCCTTCCTAATGTCCCTCGTCTCGCGGGACTCGCGCACGTCGCGTACGTCGCGCGTTCCGCGGCTGCGCTCTGTCGGCCAACGATCGTTCTCCTGTCGCTCAGAGTCGCCGTTCTGACTGCCCGATTCACGACCTGTTCGATTCGTACGTACACTCATGAATAACATAGCGCGATTACTTCGTTTCACTTAGAAATCGAATTTGGGGTGAAAAGAAATCGCCTGAGGGGTGAATAGAGTTGAGTTTATATGGAAATGAACCGTTAAGGCTTTATTATATGAGGAATAATAGACTGTTTATTAATACATAAGTTGCAGTTTTAAATACATACTAAATTTATCTTTTGATGCCATACCAGCACTTTTTAATTGTGTACCCATAAATGCAGAGGTCAGACATCTTAAACCACGATGTCATATAGAAAATATCGTGAACAAAAATAGAAGAAGATGCACACGAGCAGGCGAGACACTTTGAATGACTGCTAACCGCCGCCCGGGATTTAAATGGTTCACATCCCATATACACAGCCCAGCTTTAACTGCCAGTTAGTTGCAGAGTACAACAGGCGACCTTATCAGGGCTCTGCTCCAGGCCACCATAACGTTATAATGAAATATCTCTAGTTAGGTCTGGCTCTAATTTAATAAGTTCATTATAAAGGAGACTAGATCAGATCAGAGTAGGCTAGATTTGCCCGGCAGCTCCGAACGTCATAATTGATCATTTTGTTACTATTACTAATTCTGCATTACCACTGCTTTATAATTTGGAGTGGTTGTTAATACCTGGTGGCTTACAACTACAGTAGAACCCGGATATAACGACATTCAAGACACCGGCGATACTATGTCGTACTAACCGGTTGACGTACAAAACGTATATGCGATACGAAACCAAGCTTGAGTTAACTTTATAGTCGCTATAACCGGTTAGTCGTTATAAGTGAATTCTACTGTATCTAAATGAATGGCAAAGCTCTCACCGCGGTTAGTGCGCGGGTATCGCTGATCGTAGCCGCGATCGTTATCATGGTCGCGGTCACGCTCGCGGTCGTCGCGCCGACCACCACGGTCGTACGTTCTAGAGTTGCCGCCGTATGATGAACCGCTGTCACGCGCCTCGCTGTCAAAGCTTTGACGCTTTGACCCTTCCCCTATAAACATCAACACTGTGACACATTGACATTCGGCAGCTGTACCCCGCGTTGTCAAAGGCAGAATGTTAGCCAATCATGGAAACAGAACGTTTTTCAAGGTAATACATGTATTGGCTGATTTTTAAAAATTGGTGTTTTTATATTTAAGGATATACCAGAGTACAAATGATATTGATTTACAGAAACGACTTTAATTGGCATCGACATTGTCCATAGAAACTATGGATTTATGCTGCCATCTACAACAAGACAGCGTAAACAATTTAAGACTCGACTCGAGCTCTGATTTTAATAACCAAATTCAGGCCACTATGTCTCTGGCTCTCTATCCTATTGCAAACAAAAAATATTAAGATAATATTATTATTGTTTTTAACAAAGCGCGCATAACAAAGCAAAACTGTATTTTTTTTTTGTTGACTTTAAATAAACCCCACAATAAACCGATTATAACCAATATCGTAGAAAACTTAAGGTAAATCAAAAATATAATTTAAAAAAAATGAATTAAATTTCCATGTTTAAAAATAATAATCCCAACCGATAGTCATTATTTTTATCATTTACCCTACATACAGTCTCTTGATAAGTTAAACACAATATAATAATATATTTATAGACGGAATGAAATGATTATTCCGGTTCAGATGAAACCCTCATATTACCTTCGGAAGATTTGGCCTCCAACTGCTTGCGCAGGTGAGGTGGGATGTAGCGGCCAGAACTCTTAGGAGCCTGGGGCTGCAAGTCCAGACCAGCAAGCTGTAAAAACAGAACAATAGTATATATGAAACAACACAAATATATGATATTTAAAATTATTACAACGGAAGATATATTTTAAGGTTTATTTTTGCTTCATCAAAACAGTAGACACAATAATTATATGAAATGGCAGATTTGAAGTTAATAAAGTAACTAAGTAATAAAGCTTACGTTGCAAACAACAAAAGCTTTGTAAAGCTTATCTGAAGCTAAGGAAATGCTTTTCTTGTATTCGGAACAAGTCACACAAAGTATCTTACATCACATCAACACAATGTCACAGATTAATTTGGACGACTTGCAAAAAGAAGCAGCTAGGGTTAGCCTTAAAAATAACGCGCGAAAGACTAAGGTTATATGAGAGAATGGAGCGCGTGACAGTCACCCATTTTTTATTGGCGATGAAGTAGTGGTGAGAGTAACAAGCTTCATCCATCTTGGTAGTATCGTCTCATAACATACTTTGCGCAGAGATCCGTCCCATATCCCAAGGCAACCTTTTAGTTGAATCCCCAGGGCACAAACGAGACCGACCCAAGCAGACCTGGCTGCGATCTATCATCGCGGAAGCCAAACATATGACTTGGAGTGAGCTTAGACGAAAGGTCACAGACAGAGCAGAATGGAGTAGGGTCATATCTGCCCTATGCCCCGACATGGGGCCTTAAGAATGTAGTAAGTTAATATTAAGAGAGAATAACAATAATTTGTAACTAAAGTACCGTTTGCCCAAATCTATTCATATTACTAATGATCATTATTATGAATAACTGCTAATGTTTTAAGGTGAGTCATATTTGCTAGGTATAAGTATGCCATAGTTTGTGACAGGAGTGACACATTGATTACAATTCTATTTTAAATTTACTAGATGTAAATTATCTATAGTTTTGGCTAGCCAATCGAATCACAAGATTAAAGACAAAACATTGTTGGAATTTTCCATAGACACTGTTTACTAACAGAATCAAGCTAACAATTTAACGCCGTAAAACTAAAAAACAAATCATTTTTGTTGGAAGATATGCAGTTGATCGTTGACATAATCATTCATAATATCTGGAATCAAAAATTAAAATATATATATATATATATATATATATACATATAAAATTAATACAAAGAACAGAATGTACCAACATACTTCTAGACCTGTTCCATTTCGATCAAGCTGAAGTATTACTACCAAGTTTACAGAAATACTCCAAACACTATACAATTAATTTTGCACTAACACAAAATCACTTTAAATAATACATGATATGTTTTGAAAACATGTCTCATTTGCAGTTTTTGAAACCTTAGCAATATCATGTTTTAATTTAATAGGTAAAAGCTAAGGATGTAACAAATAAACTAAATTTATATTAAATATGCAAAAAACAATTTAAGTTTCTAATATCTATTAAAAAACTACACACCACCGGGCTGATTAAAGTTATTATGTTAGAGTTATGAAATAATGCCACAAGAGTTAATCTAATTATAGCATTAGGTCAGCCTGATTCATGGTTGAGCGATAATTATTGGAACATTTTAACGTTAGCACAGCAAATATTTAAAATATTAGTGAATTAATAGGTTTGAATTTATATGAAATATAAAAGTATTTTTTTAGGTTATGAAATAACTTATCCGCTGAGCATAAAATTATAAGAACTAGCTAGAGCTTCCTACTTTAAAAATTTACCTTTTCAAGACTATTTCTAACTCATTTGCTCATATAAGCAGGTTAAATTTTGTATTACCAATATATTATCACCATTCTGCTAATGTTAAATTGAGTCTGCAGCAAATTATAAGTTAAAAACGCAAAGATATCGATCGTTACTACATTTAAAAAATTACATTTTAAGCCAAATTGATACTTTCACAAACTAGTTCAATAACATATATCATATACAATAAATATATTGACCTCTAGTGGTGACTCATGAGAATAACTTTTAGTTTTATTTTTAGTCAACTTCCTATATATTTTTAATACTAGCTGATCCCAACAAACATTGTTTTGCCAAAAAAAAATGTCTCTAAAGATTGATGTTGGCCGATTGTAAGTCTTACTCTATATGGCCACAAAATTTCAGCAGAATCAGTCAAGCCGTTTCGGAGGAGTAAGGGAACAACATTGTGACACAAGAATTTTATATATTAGTTATTAAGAAGAAAGCAACAATAAATAGTCTGAAACAATAAGAAGGTAATATAGCAAGAAGTTTTGCAGATGCCTTTAAAAAAGTGCTACAACGCTTGAATATAGCTTAAAAAATAATGATCATCCTATAAGTAATGTTCCTCTTAAGTTTTTTGCATTATGTTAAATGGATGATCAAATTGAAGTATCTCTAACACTATTCAAGCACCAAGTTATAAAAACATAATGATAACTGACATACAGTTCTTTGACCTTATATAAATTTAGATGAACAAAAGAATGGCTGTTTGAAATATAAGGGTCATATCATGATGTATTTTACCTGTTATGCATGTATATAATTGTAGTATTATTTATTGAAGACTGTGGGGCTGTGTTCAATAAATGCTATTGTATCATACAAACATACATGAGAATATTATATAAAAATCTTTTCGTTATGAAATATTATTTCAGAGGGTAAGAGTTAAAACTAATTTAATGTCTGAAATAATATATTGAAGCTTCAAATACTAATAATATTTCTGAGCCCTAAATTTAGTCATTTAAGTACAACTTCAAAGGTACTTAATAACAGGTTTATGTTTATATCAAATATACATAGACAAAGCGCTAAATATGAGCAAATCATGAGGGCCTTCTCCCTGAACCAGCAATCCTATGGTCCTACCATCCCTAGATTAGGACGCCATGTTGGTTAAGCTTAGACACGTAAAAATAATTCTGCCATTAGATCAAACGTTTGAATAACATGAAAATATGTTAATGAGTTATCGAATACAAGATTTAGTTAGAATAAACCCTCTCAAAAGAGATTTTCATTCAATAAAAGAAAAATCAATACAAAGAACATGAGGTACCGACCTGCTGCTCTAGACCTGTTCCATTTTGGTTGGTAACATTACTCATATTACTACCAAGCAGTTCGTTTTTTTGGGAACTTTGCTCCAAAAATATTTATTTTAACCAAACACAGTCTACAATTAATTTTGCACTAACACAAATTCACAAAATCACATTAAATAAAAGGCTATGTATAATTTCTTTCGGAAACACTTTTCATTTGCCGTTTTTGCAGTATTGCCAACATAAATAATTATTTACCCCGTAATTTTGAAGAACGAAAGCTGCCAAGAATTCCCACAATTATCAAAAACAAGAGTATTACTATAGCGTTATCCTATTCACTTCACATGCAAATTATTATAGTGACTAGATTTTCCAAATAGAAGAATTTACTTTGTATTTTTTTGTTCCGGAGTATTAATTTTGTCGATGTCATATCATTTGGTTAACAGATATAATTTTTTTTTTACAACAATTCTTGTAATTAAATTAATTATTACAGTGGCAAAAGAGGGGTATATAAAACTCTATAGACCAACTGTAACTTAAAAACATACTTGATTAAGTATGTCCCACGGATATTTCTAATCAACATGCTATAAAAATGTTTAATTGAGAATGAATATTTCTTTGTTCGTAAATATGTAATATGGAATTACAACTATACTTTGATTATATTTATCTTTTAAATTATGACCGTATTGTACTGTTCTGATATATAGTAAACAGTTGCTGACTTTTTTTTTATTTTTTTCGTATATCTTTGGTTAGTCATAAATAAAACCATTACGCATGTAAATATTATCAACACAGACACGCTAATAAAACTTGATTACAGAAACTGTACTATTTATTTTTACTCATCCGTGAATTTAGTGCTAATGCTTCAAAGTGGGAACCCAACGATTGTTCTATAAAACCAATATTACCATATTCAAAAAAAATTACTGCAGGAAAAGACCCAAACTTTAACGAATCAAAATCTTCTACAGATGTACATAAATTGTAGTTTTTTAAAAATATAGCAATTTTGCAATATACTATATAAATTATTTATATTCTTATAATATTTTTTTAGAATAACATGCGATATAGATCTCAGGTTATTTTCTACAATTTTATTTATTTCTGTTTTCGTTAGTTTAATTTGTATAATATAACAGAACAAGTCTAGTCGTGACAGCAGCGACTGTGACTATCAATAATAATATTTATTGTTTATCAAGAATAATTAAAATTCGTATAACGTACGTATAATTGATATTAATAAATATAACATGTAAAGCACAAGTGATTCATGAATTCCAAATTTATTTGTCGTACGTAGTTTGTTACGAAAACAAAAGTTTTTCATGGAAATGTATTAAACTTGCAAACAAGTTAGTTCTGATATTGTTTATATATTTTTTATTGACTCGACTACAATAATAATACCATACAGCACCCATGTACATCTATGCGTATTTTAAAATGTTAACTAAAAATAAAACATACAAGTAAATAAATAGTATTGAATGTATTCTGGTTGATTCCAAAAGTCCTGACAATAAATAAGTAGGTAAGGTTATTAGGTATTCTATACCCTATACCATTTTATATAATTTTATAGTCCTGTATACAATTGATTTTTAAGCAAGAAAAGCAGTAAGACACATTCTTGCAAGGTATTTTAAACGTTAGCTTATTTCAGAATGTCCGATCCTCCAGCTCCAAAGGTTCGTCAACCCCCACCGCAGCCTAGACCTCGCCAAGCACCTCCAGAACCAAAACGTGTGAATGCTATTCCACCACCACAGCCAAGGGAGCGGGACCCCCCACCGCAGCCAAGGGAAAGGCAGCTCCCACCAACAAAATAATATTAGTTTTTATATCAAACTGAAACTACAACTAACTACTAAACTAAGTTAAGTTTTAATCTTGATTTCTTAAGAATTTATTTATGTTTAAGTAATATGCGGTAGCCCGTCTTAAGTTTTAATATTTCATTATATCACAATTTAATATCCTAAGTTAAAAAAAATTTGTACACATAATGTAATATTGTTATTAAAAAAAATTGTATTAAAATGTTTTAAGAATAGTATGTTTTATTTCTATAAATACCTAATGAGATCTGTGTTTGACGATTTTATGTCTGGCAGGTATCAGGTTAAATGATGCCAAATTAAAAAAAAAATTACAAAAAGTTTATAGGGAATCCATATGTATATTAAATTTCATGAGAATCTGTCCAGCCATTTAGAATGAGTAAATGCACCTCGACAGGAGTGTTTAATCTATTAAAAGATTATCTGTCTGATTGTCATTCTGTAACTTTACAATCGACAATATGTACAGTACCGTCTCAAAAGTTATGCCTTTTTTTAAATTGCCTTGTGTTAACTGTAATGTTAAAACAATAATTTACTACTTTTAACTAACGTTAAAAGATGGTCAAAAAAAAATTTACAAATTATGTAGTAATAATATAATTTGTATTGATAGTTAATAAAGAAATGGCTTCTTGTCTTTGACATTTTATGCACTTTATCAATTACCGTTTTTGTATTTCACTTGACAAGACATGGCTTTTCTTTCAGGACTTGACATTTGGAAGTAAATAAAGAATTTTTTTTATATTTTTTAAACCCATACAGCATATTAAAAATGAGGTTAAAACTGAACAAGAAATTAAATCTAAGATCAAACACAACAATAATAAAAAAATACGAACAAAAAAAAATGTATATCGCAATGGTGTTGCTGTATGAGTGAGTGTGCGAAGTTGACTTTTAGTTTTTTTTTAAATACAGTATTTAAAGAAAATAAGGCAAATATATATTTTTTATGAATAACCTATATCATCCCAAATTAACAATATATACGAGGTGTGTTCAAAAATTACCACGAATTTTGTGTTTTTTCAACAATTATTTATATATTCATGAATATATATTTTGTCCTCTTCAAAGTAATCCCCATGAGATAATATATACCCTTGTGGTTTTTCCAATCTTTGAAGCACTTCAAAAAATCATTTTTTTTATCTTGTTCAGCTCCTGCTGCGTCTTTATCTCGTCAAGCGTAGCGTAACGTCGTCCTTTCATGGGCCTCTTCAGTTTAGGGAACAAGAAAATGTCACAGGGGGCCAGATCTGGGGAATACGGTGGCTGCGGCATCATTAGTGTGTTGTTTTTGGCCAAAAAGTCGCGCACAAGCATCGATGTGTGATCAGGGGCGTTATCGTGGTGCAAAAGCCAATTTTTGGTTCTTCCACAAATCCGGGCGTTTCTGGGGGATTGCTTCGCGCAAATTGTGCATAACTTGCAGGTAATATTCCTTATTGACCGTTCTACCCTGTGGCAAGAACTCATGATGCACCACGCCCCTGCAATCGAAGAAAACTGTCAGCAAAACTTTCACATTCGACCGAACTTGGAACTTGGCGCTTTTTTCGGTCTTGGTTCGTGCTGCAGCTTCCATTGAGATGATTGAGCTTTGGTTTCCACGTCATAACCATAAACCCAAGATTCGTCACCAGTTATGACCCTCTGGAGCAAATTTGGGTCGTCGCGGACAGAGTCCAACATCTCATTAGCAATGTTCATGCGATGCTGTTTTTGGTCGCAATTGAGCAGTTTTGGTACGAATTTCGCGGCGACCCGTTTCATGCCCAAATCATTGATTAAAATCGAATGGCACGAGCCAATTGATATGTTTAGGTCCGCAGCAACTTCTCTAACGGTGATTCGACGATTGGCCAATACCATTTTCTCCACTTCATTAATTTTTTCGTCTGTTGTTGAAGTTCTCGGGCGTCCGGCACGCTCTACGTCGTTCACATCTTCTCGGCCTTCTGAGAAAATTTTGTACCACCGAGAGATGTTGCTTCGGTCCAAGGTAGCTTCTCCGTATGCCACAGTCAACATTCGGAGTGCAGTTCTTTGATCCATTTTTTTGAATAGGTAAAAATCGAAGACGATCCAAAACACGTGCAAGCAAAGCACCTGTCAACAATTAAGTGAAGATTCAAAATGGCCGAGCTTGTCGGCATAAGTGAGAGACATGAGTACCCACATAACGCCACAAAAAAATCGAAATTCGAATATACGTAACCAGCGAAAATTCAATATTCGCGATACTTTTTGAACACACCTCGTACTTTTAAAATTATTAGGGCCTAAAGCTATTGCTAGTCCTGAGATTATCAACGTTCTTAGATAAACTCCTGCAATTATTTTCTTGTGAGAAAACTTTTTAAAAAATGCCAAAACTTTTGAAAATAATCAAGTTATTTGAATTGTTAATTTAAAATGTTTGGAATGACACGACAATTGATGGACAATCTTCTAATACATAAAGTAATCGTGTATGTCTTGATCCTCCGAAACGGCTGGACGGATTTTCATGAAATTTTATATCAGGTCTTTTATACCCTTTAAGACTATGTTTTGGCAAATTATTGTTTTTTTTAAATTTAGCATCATTTAACTTGGATATCTGACAGACATAATCATCAACACTAATCTAAATTTTTTTTTTTATTAGATTTTAATGAATTAGACGTTGTTTTGCTATTAAATTATCAAAAATAAGGGTTGGTGATAAAAGGGTAAACATTTAGGGTTGTGTGTATTTTTTATATCACATAAAAAAATAAGAAACAAAAAATGTCGTCAAAAAATAAAAAAAAAAACATAGGTTAACAACCCTTACAGCGTATGAAAAATAGATGTTGGCCGATTCTCATACCTACTGAATACGCATATAAAATTTGGTAAAAATCGGTCGAGCCGTTTCGTAGAAGTACGCTAACTAACACTATGACATGGAAATTTTATATATAAGATATAACGAAGAGAGAGAGTTCCTCTATAGGGCTACTGCCAACCTCACTACTCTGTAGGGTTATTTTTGAAAGGCGTAGGTAGCATCAGCATTGCCAACATCACGATTGAGTCGGTCATAATAACCACTTATTTAAAGAAACACTTCACTGATAGTTTCCAAGGCTTATATTTCACTATTTGAAGAGAGGTCCGTTCCGTACAACGGCCTGAGCGCGACTGTGTCGTGCGGTTACAATGCGACCCTATATATAGTGATCTAGCACTTGTTTACAAAGACGTCTTATTGCAATAATAAAGATGACATTTCACAGAGTAACAAACGTTAAGTATTCAACTTATGTGTTTAAACTTATTTTAGGACAATTAAATGAGGTTGAACTTAATTATTCTAGTTAATTTAAGACTAATTGTTGTAGTTGCGCCGATAGATATTGTATTTGAAATATTAGGAGCTATCGTGTTTCTTACCGGTTCTACTATGTAGATACCTGCCGCACAGGATAATGTAAAATACGCCTCAAAAGCGCCTTGAAAAAAGATATTTTGATAATATATTAATTAAATACACAAAACCCAGGATAAATTTTGTATTATTTCTGTTAAAATGATAACGACACAACATTGCGTAGGATGTAAACGGATGATATTTGATAAAAAATCGTCAGTCGAGACACTCCTCTCATAAAAATATGTATTATTTTGTGTTATTTGTGATTTTAACACTAACAGAGGCAACTGTATTCCAAGATGAGATTTTATACCCGGAGCCGATACAAGAATACGATGTTATTATAAGGAGCATAGATCTGGAAGACTCGCCAGTTGTCCAGAGGGAATGTCCGCCTGGATCGCAATTGGACATATCGGGGATATGCCGTGACATATGGTGATTGAGTGAAAAAATGTGAAATATACATATATATATATTACAAACACGTGTTTTATTAATTCTTATATATTTAGGTATTTATTAATTAATTCACACTTTAACAGTTGAAGTAGATGACGTTAATACATATAAGAGCAACGGATGGCCTTATCGCTAATAAGCGATCTCTTCCAGGGAACACACTCATGACTTAGGTTGTGTGAATAACTGAGGTGTTGTTCTGGCCCGAAGGACCACAGATTGTATGATTAGAACTTCGTTACAGTGTTCTGATTTTAACATATATATTTTCAAAATGTATGAAAAGCTTAATCTCCGCCTATTTTTGCAGGCATTTGAACCGTGCAATGGTTTGCTTACGTTCCACCTCTTTGTGGACCCAACTGCCAGCGCAGGTATTCCCGATCCGCTACGACTTGGGGACCTTCAAAAAAAGAGCGTTCTTCCTTAAAGGCCGGCAACTCACTTGTAAGCCTCCTGGCGTTGCAGGTGTCGATGGGCGGCGGTTGGCACATCACTCGAAGTGACCCGCCTGCTCGTTCTCGATTTTTTTACGCATGCACAAGAGTGCATGGTGTAATTTGTGATCTAAAGGTGGAAAGTTACAACCAGGTCCGCCCCACCACCACCACCAGTTGATTTGGGAACCAGCTGTAATTTTTATCTATGAAAGTGGTTTTGAATAAAACATAACGTACAGAGAATAGTTTATTTAAACGAGATATATATATATCTATACAGTATAATCCGGATATAACGACATTCAAGTCAAGTGTCGCACTAACCGGACTTAACGTATTATATATGATTAATGCGAAACGAAACTCGAGTAATTATTAGTCGTTATAAGTGAATTCTACTGTATTTAACGTTATATAAATCAAGCTCTTGGTAGAATCATGGCGATCCAACGCCATGTGTCCAGCTGTTCCAGGATCGGGTTGAGTATAGCCATCGCAGCCAAATTGGCTACTCTGGATATGGCACCACTGAATCGGTTCACATAACCAATAATTACTTCATCTATAACAGCGTTCACGATTTTGTCTATGTCACCACCGCCAATGGCTCCATTCAAGTTTGACTGCGAAATCAAATCTTAATTATTCGTCAATTTTTTATTATTATTTCCAAAACAAATGGACGCTTATTGCAAAATGATATGTATAAAGAAAGACGGTGATATTTTTTTTTGTTAGAACCTCTTTTGATAATTATTTTTGTTAGACCTCTTTTGATATTTTTTTTGTTAGAACTCTTTTGATATTTTTTTTTCTTAGAACCTCTTTTGATAATTATTTTTGTTAGACCTCTTTTGATAGAACTCTTTTGATATTTTTTTTTGTTAGAACCTCTTTTGATAATTATTTTTGTCAGACCTCTTTTGATATATTTTTTGTTAGAACTCTTTTGATATTTTTTTTTGTTAGAACCTCTTTTGATAATTATTTTTGTTAGACCTCTTTTGATATTTTTTTTGTTAGAACTCTTTTGATATTTTTTTTTCTTAGAACCTCTTTTGATAATTATTTTTGTTAGACCTCTTTTGATAGAACTCTTTTGATATTTTTTTTTGTTAGAACCTCTTTTGATAATTATTTTTGTCAGACCTCTTTTGATATATTTTTTGTTAGAACTCTTTTGATATTTTTTTTTGTTAGAACCTCTTTTGATAATTATTTTTGTTAGACTTGTTTTGATATTTTTTTTGTTAGAACCTCTTTTGATAATTATTTTTGTTAGACCTCTTTTAATATTTTTTTTGTTAGAACTTTTTCTTGTTAGAATATCTTTTGACACTTTTTTTTAGCTAAAACCTCTTTTTTATATTTATGAAGCTTTTTAAATTTAACGATGTTCTGTCATTTGTAAGCGTATAATGTTTGTTACTGTGCTTTTGGTTTTAATTGCAGGTCGCATATACTGACAATAAATAATAATAAATAAATGATGTGATACATTAAACAACATATAAAAGGAGTTTTGCTTTCTTTTTCAACCAGTGACAATTAGTTATTAGAACTTAATGTATTAACAAACAAACAAATTCAAAAAGTTTGGTCCTCGTGGCAGAGTAGCCTTAATACTGGCATTTCTTTGTATCGCCATGCTTATACGCTGAGCAAGGAAAGCACCAGCTCTTGGATCACCGGTACTGACTACCAGGCGGCTACTTAATTCTTTAATAAGCGCCCGTGCACTTGCACCCCATGGTCCAAAAGTCTCTACTCATAAGGCAACAAAATCAAAGTTGGAGGAAAGATGTCTGTACTTTGACCTTTTAGTCTCTGCCTAAACTTTGTTAATTCTCTTATAATTTATTAATTATCAACGTTGTATATGAGAAATATATGAATATAGAAATACACTGAAGGGACTGTGCATTTTATGACGTTATATCGAGCGGTCGTTAAAGCCAGTCACGTTATATGGAGTATATATATAATGTACCATAGGAAATATACTCGTATGATATACGTGACAAATGAAAATCTGAAAATGTCAATGTCAACTGTGTCATTTAATCGGAAAATCGTCTCACCTTGAAGCTGGGCAATTCGAAGCTCACATTTTCAATTCTATCCAATATGGCGGATTTTTTGTCGTCCGATTGTTTCAAAAACAACTTCGCCTTGAAACGGAAATCTTTTACGTTGAATCTAAAATAAATCGATAATTTATGACTTATACGATTATAATTCATTTATGAAAAAGTTAATTTTTTTTTTTAATTATAATATTAAATGAAAGATATAAAGACCTGTTATAAAATAAATAAAAAAATTATTAAATCTTAAGTACGTACT
Source organism: Leptophobia aripa (assembly GCA_951799465.1). Classification (NCBI taxonomy): domain Eukaryota; kingdom Metazoa; phylum Arthropoda; class Insecta; order Lepidoptera; family Pieridae; genus Leptophobia; species Leptophobia aripa. The sequence continues at coordinate 1,764,716 of OX637284.1, forward strand.
CCGCTGCACCGTCGCCATAAATCGGAATAGCTGTAAGGATATCACCATCCAATTTGTAACTACCTGCAAATACAGAATAATCAAATCGGGCCAGTTTTCATATAAGATATATATCAGTAGCCTCAAGTCTCTCTAGATCAAATCTCTTACACTTCTCGGTAGATGCCTTAAACGGTGGAAATTTATTAATTTATTTATTCACACTTTATTGCACATAAACAGTAGAAGGACGATGTTAATATATATAAATACATATAAGCAACGGGCGGCCTTATCGCTAATAAGCGATCTCTTTCAGGCAACCCACAATAATGTTAACGACGATTCAAAAGCGCTAAAGAAAGATATTTAGAGTTTGACTACCGTTAGCCAAATGGTGGTTAAATCTTAGAGGCGTAAATTTGAAGAAAACTAATGTGAAAAATTGAATTAAAAGATAACTAAGGCTCACTTACTTATTGACTTTCAAATATATTTTAAAAGTAGTAAATGCTTTTTGAAATGCGATAATTCTCGAATATCGTATTTATAAAAAGGATCATCAGTCATTACGTTAAGAAACAACAAAGTACGAAGTACGAGTACGAACAAGCGTAGAGTCGTTTAGATTTATGATATTATTAGAAATATTTATTTATTTATTTATTTAACACTTTATCGCACTTACACACTAGAAGCAAATTACATTAACAGATGTTAGAACATATAAGAGCAACGGGCGGCCTTATCGCTAATAAGCGATCTCTTCCAGACAACCCACACGATAAAAGAATACCTAAAATATTCATCAATTTCATAACCTGTCTTATTATAAGACAGGTTATGAAATATGTCACTACACTGTATAAAATGATTTTACCTGCCGATATGTTGAGTTCTGGAACTGAAATTTCTATGTCAAAAGATAAATCCGATGTATTTAAGTGGGTCCTGTGTGGTATGAACCCACCAATTCCAGTTACAAGTGCATTTGTCAAGTTTAATTTCAAGCTGAAAACCCACGAGAAAACATCAAAATCGGGTAAAAATAACTAATAACTTATTCACGTGCTGAATCTAAATAACGCGTAGACACTACTCATATTGGTTGCAAAAAGCGAATACGAACACTTCTGTGGCAATATGTAGAACTAACTTAAGGTACTTTGATAATTCATGTTATATTTCGTATTGTTTTATATATATTGGATTATTTTTTTTCTATGTTTTAAACTTTAGCATTGGTTTTATTTTATAATTCATATGTAATCTGTGTAATATTGGCGGGAAAGCGGCGGTGACGTCTTGGGACAGTCCACAGACTACATGACAATTCGCAATGTTAGGCTGGTGTGCGTTTTTTTACAATTTATGTTGAAAAATATGGTGTATCTGATATCATTTAAATATTATAAAGATAATTTGAACGTAATTCGTTACGATGTAAACGTTAATGTTCTTCTAATCTAAACAATTAGTGCCGGGTGCGTTAAATTGAGGTATGGCAACACAGAGTATAGTAATGATTGTGTGTCATGTTAACAACAATTAGAGGTATAGACAAATAGAATTTATGACAAATTATTTTTAAAAATATGGTTGAAATTTAGTAGTTTTTAAACATGGTGAATTCTTACTTAATCAGACCCGCTGGAATGTCTAAATTCAGATTTTCTATTTTCAGAGGGTCCAATGGAGGTATTCCGAAAAGGTCACTTCCTTTATCTATTATGTTTCGTAGGAATTCAATAAGTTGTCTAATCAATGTGTTTATTAGGAAGTTACGCCCCTCAACAGATGTCTGTGCTAGAGTTTCTGTAAACAATAAGCCTTTGGTTAAAAAGTTTTAATAACACATGTAAAAAAAATTTTATGCGGTTTTAAGGCCGATTTAAAATAATAAGGTTAATATACTCGTATGTGATAATTTTTTATTTGGGAAATTTGGAAAAAAATACACCATTTACAGCTTAAGTTGTGTTGTTTCTGGTTGTAATAGAAACTTTTTTCGTAAATGTGCTCTAGCAGTGTCTACAATTCATCAAACCCTCCTTTTACATATTTTGTATATAAATACATTTTTAATGAAAGCTAAAGCTTTTACTTACAACATTTGTATTAATATTTTTTGTTTTTTTGTTAATCCTTTTCTTGTTATATAATTATTAATAATCTAAGTTATGTAATACAAGAAACTTTAAAAAATTAAAACGCGCGTAAAGGGTATTTTGGTTGAAAAGGCATACTATACCGTAAACGAATATTTAGAGGACAAAGATCCCTTTAATGTGTCGGCAATTGGCTCAGCATCGGGACAATTCAATTCTTGAGTACCCTTACAATGCTTTGTTACTTAAATTGTCTGTAGCACAATTTTGTATTAATTGTTTATTTTAAAAGAAAAAAAGCTATCAAGTTGCATGCCGGTTTTTCTCGGTAGATGACTGCCTTCCGAGCCGGTGGTAGTGTAAAAATTGACGATTCAAAAGTGACTTTATAAAGACCTACTTGAATAAAGATATTTTGAGTTTGATAACAAAATTAATTATTAAATAAACACAAAATATACTTAATATTAACCTAACTAATATAAGTAACTTAAAATAAAACAAAACACATCTCACAATATATCCACTTACCATAGTGTTCTAAAGTGAGCTGATCTTCCACCCGCGAAGCGGCAACGGCCGCCACAAACAAAACCAAAAATACGATTTTCATCCTAAAAATACATATTGTTATGATGGTATTACTGAATTCAAAGCGTACACGTTGATTATTTTCTCATTATGTTAATACTAAAATAATTGGATTTGATTACATTCAACTCCGGTTATTTAATATGTTTTCGGTAGATTGGACTTTAAAAAATCAAAAACTATATAACATATAGTTTAGCCCCTGTAGCCAGAGTACACAATGCACGCATTTTGTCAAATCACCAGCTCTTATGTCAGCGACTAGGCAATTAATTCTTTAATAAGCGTCTGGGTACTTGTACCCAAGGTCCATGTCTACTACAATGGGAATATATTTATCCTGGATTAGTCTCCCCCTCTTTAAAGGAGTGGCGGAGAGTTTCTTGGCCAGTTCTTCTCGTCCGCTCTGCGGCCTTGATTTGGGAGCTGGCAGTGAATGTAGAGTCGAAAATTTTCAACTTATTTTGCTGACGATTCATAAGTGTACCATAGTTACCATGAATAAAGATATCTTTGATTTTAAAGGAGGATAGACCCTTGTACTTTGACTACCAGTTTTTTGCCGCGCTGCGGCCGACTTTAATACTCGAGGGAGATGGGATGGGGCTGACATTTTTTAATTAATAATGTATTAAAAACTATTACAAGAGGCTTTTGAGGATATTGAGTCTCGTTGTAGTCTGTACTTTGTTTAATATTAATTAACATTTGTGACTTTCGATATGATCTGTTAAAAGTGTAAAACGAACACGACAACATCAGTGTATATACTGGAGCTGATGTGAGAGATGTGAATAACGAAATGATATTGGTTGTTTAAAAATCTCTTTGGTAGAGTTAGCATGATTAGTAGATTATTTTTACGTAACAGGAGAAAAACGAGCGGGCCTCCCATAGACACGTGCATCGCCAGGAGGCCTGTGTTGCAGGCCAGGGCGTGGTATGTTTCTTGAAGGCTCACAAGTCAGAGCAGTAAGGATATTTTGTGTATACAATGACGTAATCCCATTATGGGTACTCTGCCACAAGGTTGATTAAATTAGTTTTAGTTTATTGAAAAATATATAAGATTTTTTAACAAATGTTCGCTGATACGATTATATATGGAAAATATATAAATGAATTAACAATTTAATTAAGTTTTATAGTTTTTGTTATTAATGAATTTGAATTAAAGCTTAATTGTATTAAAATTAATCTTACCTTCGTTCGATATCGCACAATTAATGATATTAAAATACATATCGTTCACAAATCAGAGATGCTATTATCACGGTTATCATAATGAAGATTTTAATAATTCACAGATATACTATGGAAATTTTTTCAACATATGATAAAACTTATCAAATTCAAAATATCTTTGTTCATAAAGACACTTTTGATTTGTATTAAAGGACACAAATAAATTGAAATCTCAATAAAACTTATTTATAAATCATTTTCTACGCACTCACATCCACTCGCTCTTTCACACATATCCACTCTGTCTCTATGTCACACACACTCCTCCCCCTCTCTTTCTCAAATACACATTTTTTTTGAGAACTGTACACAAAACTTGTTATTTTTATTAATATATTTAATTCTTTTCCTATTATATTTTATAAGAAGGTAACAGAATAAGAGAAAGCTTGTTCTACATATACAAGCAATTAAATGGGGGAAAAAATCACTAATTTTAACACACTAGGTAATTTTTTTAATGTATTACTTGCATAACAGTATTTTGTCATTCGGACAAATCAAAACACAAATAAAAACATGTTTTTGTTATATTAAAAAAAAAACTAATCATGAAATAGAAAATCTTTCTTTACTATAAAATTTATTTACAAAACAAAATTATAATAACGATATAACTCTCCAATTATCGAATCTATCAAGAAATACATTTAAACGAGTTATTATTATATCAGTATATGTGAACGCTATGTATTTATTGAATCGTGTTATATATGTAGCCAGTACATCTTCCACAATATTATTAAATATACTGTCAATGTTACCATCAAACTGAGTATTGGACTGTAAAAAAAAAACGACATTTTTTTTATGTTCACATAGGTATTTCTATTAAATATCTCTTATCCAACACAGATTATATTATCACGAATCTCTGATAAAAAAATAAACTGAGATTTAATAACGAGATAATCGTTTTATGTACGCGACGAGCGAGCCTTTGTTAAGTTTAATTAATGATAATATTAATTTATATATCTTATCTTATACATAATTTAATCAATAATTTATTACACAGGAAATATTCAGAATTTGGTGATTTAAAAATATCATGCAAAGTAGGACGACGTATACTTTAAAATATGCAAAAATTGAAAAATACCTTTATTTACATGGACTTATGAAACGTCAAAGAAAACTTTAAAGCGGTTCATCGCGTTTCTTGCCAGTTCTTCTCGGTAAATATCTTAACCGGTGGTAATGTTAATGACTATAAGACCTACTTGAATAGAGATATTTTTGAGTTTATAAAACAAATAAATATATTTTCTTTCTTTCTTTCTTTCTTTCATTTGACTACACATTTACTGCCAGTTCCAGAAACAGTAGAAGTAAATGACGTTAATAGATGTTAGTACATATAAGAGCAACGGCCTTATCGCTAATAAGCGATCACTTCCAGACAACCCACTTTTACATTTGTAAGCCAACCATGGACACATCATGGACCAGCGAATGCGTCAATATCTATCTAATATATAAAATTCTCGTGTCACAATGTTCGTTACCGTACTCCTCCGAAACGGCTTGACCGTTTTGCATGAAATTTTGTGGCCACACTGAGTAAGGACTGAGAATCGGCCGACATCTATTTTTAGAGACATTTTTTTTTGACAAAACGACGTTTGTAGGGATCAGATAGTGTTATATAAAAAAAAACAATTAATAACCTTTACGATCATCGGTGGGCAAATTAGGAACACACATTTACGTTATAGTGAGAACAACAAACAGACATGTACCGGGACTAATCCGGGAAAAAATATACTCAAACTCAAAATATCTTTATTCAAGTAGGTTTATAAAGACACTTTTGAATCGTCATAAACTATACCACCGGTTCGGAAGGCGGTCATCTACCGAGAAGAACCGGCAAGAAACTCGATACCTGCTCTTTTAAAATAACTATTTAATACAAAATTATGTTACTCACAATTCAAATAACAAAGCATTGTACTCAAGAACACTGTTATACACTGCTAAAATAAACTTACAACAGTCTTTATGCGAATTGAAGCTTCAAATTGTATGTATACAGCTTAACAGCTTTCATTTTTTCAATGAATGTACAAAATCTGATTTGGTGCGTTAATGAAGGTGGTGGACGGAGCAGGAGGCACACCATAAAGGCGAAGTCGTCGCCCATAGACACTCACGTGTCTGGGAGCTCGTAAGTGTGTGTACGGCCTTTTAGGGAGTGGTAAGCTTTTGTCTTGACGGACCCTAAGTCGTAATGGTTTGGAAATACCGTGGTACCAGCTGGTTCCATAACGTGGTGGTAAGAAATGTCTCACGAAACGCGCAGTGGTGGAACGACAGACATCAAGGTGATAGATTTTCGACCCTCGATTTTGTAATCCCGGACTTGAATTTGTGATGCTATGCTAAAATTTTCTCCCGGTTTAGTCTCCTTGTACTGTGTGTTTGTATTGTTCTCACTATAACGTAAATGTGTACTCTTATTTCGCTATGAGCACTGAAGCAAAGCTTATTTTTTATTGTTTTTTATTTAATATAGACATTGACGCATTCCCTGGTGCAAGGTGTAATGGTCGCAGATCTTTACAAACGTGCAGTGAAACATTCTTGGCGATTTGAAGGAGTGGCGGAAAGTTTCTTGCCAGTTCTTCTCGTTTGCTCTACGCCCTTGATTTGGGAACTTATTTTATTGACGATTCATAAGTGTACCATAGTTACCTATATGAATAAATATATTTTTGATTTTAATGTTATTATTGTTTTGGTTGTAATTGTGTGTACAGTGTGTTATTGTGTGTGTGTGTGAACGTTTATCTAATAATAAAATGTATCAATACTTACAAGTATTTTTCGAATCGTGAAGTGTGATTTTTCAAATTTATCAACCAATGTCGATATACCATTTGTGGACAGTTTTAAATGGATTCTACTTGTTATTTCTATATCTTTTATGTCAAATCTAAAAAAAAAGTAGAGCATTGACGTTTTCTTTATTAACTTCATTATTGCGATTGCAAAGTACGTTTTGTATTTATTATAAAATCAATCATTTAATACGTTAAAGTGTATTTTGTCGTTCGTAAGACTTCTATGCATAAAACCTTCAATTTATAATTATTTCTTCCAATAGTTAATGCAAATCTTTCGTAAATATCTAATATATAAAATACACGTGTCCAAATGTTTGTCCCTTTACTCGGCCGCAACGGCTTGACACGACGATTCAGCTGAAATTTTGTGGCCATATTGAGTAGGACTGAGAATCGGCCAACGTCTATTTTTAGAGACATTTTTTATTGGCAAAACATCATTTCTCGGGATCAGCTATAGTATCTTTATAATATTAGTAGCAAACATCTATAATTCTCGTTAACTGTAACTTCTAAGAAACTCTCCACAGATTCATTTAATTATAGATATAATACAAATGCCTTTGCAAAAGCGTAGAAACGAATAGACGCCACAGACACAATTTGACGTAACATGTGACGTCATCTATAGTCTATGGATTGATTTATTAATACCTCAGCCTGCCCTCACCAAAAAGTGGTAGTCCGTAAATATATCCTTCCATTGTATAGTTATCTGAAATGGATTTAGTTCATATTATATGTATTCAAAAAGCTCAACAGTAGAATCCGGATATAACGACATTCAAGTGACCGGCGTCGTACTAACCGGGTGACGTACAAAACGGACGGATTATATATGAATGAATATACGGTACGAAACTTGAGTAAACATTATAGTCGCTATAACCGGTTTGTCGTTATAAGCGAATTATTTTTCGCATTTTTACTTTTTTATCTTATATATATAAATCTCCTGTCACGATGTTTGTCCCCGATGGATTCCTAAACTACATAACCGATTTTAAATTAAGTTGGCACACCATGAGCAGTCTGGCCCAACTTGAGATATAGGATAGCTTAAATCTTTAATTGTAGTCGCAATTTTATTTTATTGCAAATTATTTGTCTATATAATTAATTGACAGTCACAAGTATCTGTCAACTCCAAAAGATTCTAACAGATGTCGATACTTTTCGACTAGAATGAGTGAGTAATCAATAGATGGTACTGCTATGGCAAACCGACAAACGTGTCATACAAGCTACAATTCAATAGCATGACTACCACGTGTTATTGAGGCTAAAGTATAAATTGAATTTATTTTGTAGTAAACGAAATACCGTGAAATTTAATTATTTCTAATTTTTTAATAATTTATATGGCAAAACAACGTTTGCCGGTTCAGCTAGTTTTTCTATAGAATAATGTAACTAATTTTCACTTGCTAATTATGCATAGTTCAAGCGAGCCCAATGTTTTTATATAAAGGCGGGCATATGTGCCTGCTACCAAGAGTGACACGCATGCATGTACACCCAACATTTGTTCTTTGTTATTTGGCAAAGAAAAAGTTGTTCACGACATTTGCTACGGTCTCAAACACAAAAAAAAATTGGAAAAAATTAATTGTTTTAACACTTGTTAAATAGAATATTTTATACCTGACTCCATATATAATTTGGGAAAATTTATAATTACATCTATAGCGAGCTGTTCTTTTATGAAAAATATATGTTTCAGTTCAAAATCTCCCAATCCTGCGTATGTAGTGTTCGTTAAATTAGCGCTCAATCTGAAATTAAAACATTATTATTTGGCAGTTAAATGTTATGGCAAAAATATTTTTTTATTTCTTGAAAATATGTGTATACCTTAAATTCTTTTTATCAAAATTATATTCACTTTTCAAAATCACCATAGGATCCAAAATTGGATAGCTGTTGTCAGGACTTCCATTTCTAATGGCGTTTCTGAATACTTCAAAAAGATGGCGCCAAACAGCGTTGGGATTTATGAATTTTTCAACATCCGAAATCCCTAAAATAAATAGTTATTTTTTTAAATCTTACTAACTTTAATTCGTTTATTTTATGTGTAAACCGTAAGTTTATCTAATTGACAAGACATCAGAACAACGTAAAATATAATTAATTGTTTTTATTCAATGTAAAAATAGGTCAATTGTCATAAACCTAAATGATAAGCTGTGGCTTAAATAAATACTATAACCTACTTAAATACTTTCAGTTATGTAATTAAAGAGTGAGTGCGAGAGAGAGGGGGACAGAGAGGGCGAGAGAGAGAGAGAGAGTTTAAGTATTTCAATTAAAAGTGTGACCATATCGAAGAAAAATGTTTTACAATATTTTATATTACTTGAAATGCATTTTAAAAGAGCTTTTAACACCAATAATTAAACAATAAACTTCGACATAACATACCCGCAACAGACGTGAGTAATATAAAAAACAAAATATTCATTGCTTAACTTGTAAACACTGACTGTCGACAGATTTATGGATAAATTGGATTAACTATTTATCGTGAGTGTGGCCATGAGATAAGTTTTAATCAGTGTTGCGAAAGATCATTACGAGTTACAAAACTATTTGTGGAACAAAATATAGTGATAAAAATAAATAGTGACGAGCTTGCCTAGCCCTTTTTAAGACCAAGACGAAGCTGACAGTAATATTGCCCTGGACGTCTTGAAGAGGCTTCAAAGTGAAATATTTTGATTCTATAAAGGCCATTTTATATCGTACCAAATGGTAGTCTTGCCTGTTCGTTTGCAAATCAATCAATGCTGACAAGATCCGCGTGGTTGGGTTTTGGTCAAGGAACAAGACGCAGCTGGACGTCTATTTTCATAATCATTAGAAATATGTGAATTACAAGCTTATTCAAACAATATCATACACGGAAGGGCAGACAATCGAAATAAGCAACAATTTTGTTCTTCTTCCGAAACCCGCAGACCACATAATTTTGTTTGGCAATATTGAAAATTAGCTACGGAGAGCAACTAAAATGGTCTGAAATCTTAACCATATCTCTTACGAGAGACGCCTTCTGATGCTTAACGTAACACCTCTAAACTGACTCATTATATATATCTGATTGGAACTCACAAGATTGTCAATGGTTACTATAACAATTGTAAACTTTTAATAACAACAGGCATCTCCGGGACACATAGTCTCAAGCTTAACTATGTAAAAATTAACAGCAATCTGTTAATCGATTTCTTCTCAAACATGCTTGTCTGAAGCCTGAAGTCTTTAAGAAACATTAGGATGATTTCTTCATATCGTAAATAACACACGCATCAGCCTCAGCGTCTGCTGATAGTGTGTCTCTATAATAATAATAACAATTCCCGGCACTACAACCAAGCATATACTGGCAACAATGCCATGGACAGCCCAGGTAGAATGTCGGATAAAAGAAGAAACGGTCTCTTCTGAAATGCGAAGCAACCGGACATCAACCTCCACAACCTGAGGTAGGTACTCCAAGAAGCCTGTGGTCGTCCCAGGTGGCTTCTGGAGATAGGCTGGCTTAATCCAGTAACAACCAAGATAAAGGTTCTGTCTAATAGCGCGAATAGTGGAATCCCACAAGTAATAATACAATTTTAAAATGTGTAATTTTTCAAGTGTCCTCGCGGACATATGGACACAGCGTTTATGGAAATACAACCATAGCGAACAACATAGAAGCTGACATAAAAAGCTATTTCAATTAAATGAATTCCCATGGCATTTAACAATGGCTATTCATGTGCGTCCTTGACACAATTATCCATCTTGAACTTCGTCTGACAACAAAGTTTAACTCTCCGGTCTCTAACTGGAAGGCAGTTCGATGTATGAGAAAATATTTTACACAAAAGTTATAGAGAATTTTATTTTCTAGAATATTGTTTTTAATACATATAGCGTGAATCCATAGGTTTTAGCTAAAAACTATCTAAAGCGTCGATATCAGCTTTGGTTGGCTTAGCTTGTATTCCATACAATGATTTTTTTTCATTTAACCAATCTTTATAACGTCAAATAATCCAATGTCCCTTTAGTGTCGTTATATAGACTTATACTGTATTTTCACCTTAATTGTGTTGACATTTCCCATGGACGCTGGCAACACAGTGTTGCCAATATAGGAGGATATGGGAAATGAAGGGGGGGTAAAAAGAGGAGGGAAGGAAAAGAATGTGCTTCTAAGACCACCCTCAGTATGAGAGGTATAAGAAAATGATTTTTTTTAAATAAATTCGCGTGAACATCTCTAATTGAAGGAACCCGTTAATATTTTTTCTTTCCATTCGCTTCAAAACCGGAAGCAATATAAATGCAATAAAATCACTGAGATTTCAATGAATATAGGTCAACATCTGATCAGGAAAATGGTGCGTGACGAAAAGCGGAGTGATTAAGACTAATAATTTATCATATTTAACCACAAACTGTTGACTAACATTTGGCTTAAATATTAAAACTGAAGATTTTTTTTAAACAAAACAATTTATTTATTTATTTTATTAAATCTGTCCCCAAACATCGTATGTGCTAAATATATTACCAAAACAAGAACTTATATTATAATGAAACAAGGTATACACACAAAACAATTACATGGCAACTTAATTTGGCTGAATCCTCAGGGAAATGGGGTCGTCCCAAACCGATATGGCGACGTACTGATGCAGCGGGTGGCGGTAAGACTTGGAACGAAGCGTCGGATGGAGAATCACTGTGGATGCTCGATGTCCCATCGGGACATTGTATCTTAAGTAAGTCATAACTTCCATTAATCTATGTAACGCCGGACCATAACGGCCCAAGCCCAGGTCTCGCAGAAGACGGCTTGCTCCAGTAAACGACAATTCTGGGCTGAGCCAAGCTGACCAAGAAGCCAGTGCTGAGCTGCCAAACAGAAAAACCAATATTAAACGCTGAGTCCATGTATTTTATTTATGTAAATTTCAATATAAATATTTACATACAGAGACATAAGTAGTTGTAAATTTTTCGCACTCGATCTGTTCGAGAAGCTCGCCCTGCGAATCTATTTCCAGCTGTAGTCAGCCACCCTACATTTCAACTAATACTATATACAAATAGGACCGTTCGTCCCGATTCAACAATCAAATCTTTACTCACATAGGGTAATGGAAATTATCTTATAACATAGTCCCAGCACGTATAACCAAATTGACTTCTAACAAATTTAAAACGCGCGTAAAGATTATTTTGGTTCAAAAGGCATAAATACTAATAGAATATTTAGAGGACAAAGATCCCTTTAATGTATCGGCAATTGGCTCAGCATCGGGACAGTTCAATTCTTGAGTAGCCTTACAATGCTTTGTTATTTGAATTAATTAATTAAATTAATTTTGTATTAATTGTTTATTTTAAAAGAGCAGCTGTCGAGTTTCTTGCCGGTTCTTCTCGGTAGATTCTACGTATACGTACGTAGGAAAAGCCCCAGTTTTTGTCTCCAACTCTGGTACCATATTATGGGTAAATATGTTTATATATTTACTTATTGACGTCAGAGGGTTTAAATTTCTTCTAAGCTAAGGCTACGTTCACAAACTCAACAACTTTAATAATTGTTTATGGTCCTTATCTCAGCATTTAAGGCGAGTCATTCCCAAGCCTTAATAGGAATAGATACAAATGAGAGAATAGACAATTGAAAAATATTTAATTCTGAATATCTTTGATTTACCGATTCAACATTCATTGTCAGAATGAAATACAAACTATAACAATATTTACGGTTATTACGAAAAACCGGTTAATACCAGTTCACAGTTTAAAATAAGTCCATAATCCATTTACCTGTGCTGGCAAACACATGCGGTTCCGTAAAGTTCTCCCAGATTTCATCTCGTTCAGTTATCATTCTGACGTCTCTAGACTAAAGTTGTTCGTTATTATAAGTGTATTATTATTGTTAAATAAATCAGATTGTTTAAATAATAAGTGGACTTGTTCAAACAATTCGTTCAATTTGTTTTAATATGTGGCGTTTTATTGTTTTCGTGTTATCCACGTCCGCTGTTATTTCTTACGTTTTGCCTTCGCCTCCAAATCTTTATCGTAAGTGATTTATAAATATGTTTACAGCGTTTTATAGAACTGTTGGTATATTAATAACGAAGCACAGTATTTAAATAATATAATAAACACTAGCTGAACCGGCAAGTTACTAAAAAAATAGGGGTTTTGGTAAAAGAGTGAAAATTAAGAGTTGTATGTATTTTTAATGCCATATTTAAAAAATTGATAAAAAATATAACGGGTTAACTTTATAACTTAAGGGTATGAAAGATGTAGACCGATTCTCATACCTACTGAATACACATATAAAATTTGGTAAAAATCGGTCAAGCCGTTTCGGAGGAGTACGCTAACTAACACTGTGATAGGGAAATTTTATATATAAGATTTATTCGTCGTGGTGAATAATGCCACATTTAAAATATTTTTAACGGTACAGTCTTAAACTTTAACAAAATGGATTGTAATGCCGGTCTGAAGCTAATTGAAAGATTACTATTGCCAGTCTATTGGCTGAAAATATTGTTTTATTAATTTTTATCCGATGCGATATACAATTGTACTTTTTATTACTGTTATGGTTTCAAAACCACACTTAATAGACAGATTGACAGTGCAGTACATGCTGTTCAGTTAAAATTAACTAAATAATGAATTAAGAAAACTATGTCATTGTATTCTTCATAGTTTTTGCATATAATTTTGCAGTTTGTCCAATAAAAGAAATCTTTTCCTTGCAATGTAATTCTGTGGATCTTTACACACACACAATGGCTTCTGTTTTGTTTATTTATGTGTGTGTTGTCGGTGTGTCTTTTTAAACATAAAATTAATTATTTTAATTTACAAAACAATCCCACAGAACGCGGGCACCCGTACCAAGTGACCAACGACAGGAAACCGTTTATCGAGGTCCGTAACGCGACGTATCATGGTAGCGGGCCGAGGGAGGAAGCGCGCGCAATGTGTTCTGTCAAGACACAGGAAGTTAACGCCACAGCGAATGCAACAATAACACGACGCCTTCATGGTGTTGTCACATCTAGTAAGTATATTGTGAGAGATAATACATTAAAATGGTACAATTATTTGACCAAATTGGGTAATTAATAGAGGCATCAATTTGGGACATGTTTGAAGCTTCAACTTCAAGTTTGTGGGCTCGCCACGCTTGTCCCCCGGCCGCCATATTGGAAAATAGAGTAAAAATACTATTTTCGCTATATCTCGGAAACTGTGCGTCTTACAACAAAATTGTAATGTTTTAACGTCTGTTTTGCGTACAAATATGGTTATTTATGTACTTTTTGTCCTTAAATGAAAATTAAAGGAATTTTAAGTTAAAAAAACTAAGATATATTTGGTATTTGAAAGAAATAAAACACGTTTATTAGGACACACACGGCAAATACAACATGATGGGTCAATGAAAAATATTACATAAGTGCGAATATATACATAAATATATAGTAATATTTTTAAACATTGTAAAATATATTTTTTAAGGGGAACTACACACGGCGATTCAGCGGTTAGAAGTGATTATTTTTGGTCAAATGCAACAGTTATGGCAGAGTCTGGACGCTCTTCGGGCGCAAATGGCTGGTGAATCTCGTGTCTCTTATCCTGATCGAAGTAGAGTCGTGGTTAAATATAAACCTTGAAAGGGTGTTAGAGCAAAATAGGCACTTTATGATAATACAAGTCTAACCAAATTAATTATAGATAATTCGTTTTAAACTTACAGCTGCACTGTTTGAACCTTTCGTCATAGATTAAAGACGATAAACCTTATGTTATTCATGTTTCAAACTCTTTAATGTATCGGATTTATTTTTGGCGCGCACTGCGCATGCGTTGTATACCAGATTATTCGATTTTTGTAAGTATGAGATGAGCAAAAATCAGAAAATGCCTGACAGACATCTCATTCGTCTTCAATATTTTTGTACAAATACATTTAAAATTGTTCAAACAATGTCTTGGATATTACTACGGCAAGAATTAAATGTTATGTACCAAGGAGTTTTAATAATCAATACCCATACTATTAAGTAATCTGTGGCAACGCTTTGGCGCCATACAATCAATGTACCTTTTATTTCAATCACGTAAGAAACATACTAAAATGGGGTGAATAGAAAACGGCCCCTTTTTATTTGATTTATTAAATAAATGAGGAAAATAACTAAACAGCATCACAACTCCGTAAAAAATTCGTCAGAATTAGTTAACATACATACAATTGTTATCGATTGAAAATAAACTATTTCTATTCACCCCATTTTAACGTATTATGTCAGCTGTATTCTAATGCCCATGGGCAATACCACGTGAGTTCTGGTTTTCGGATTGGAATAACCCATGAAATATACCAGCTGCTTCCATATGTTTTTTTTTTTGATAACGGAGGAGGAAACGCTTTACGCATTCCCGCAGCCCAAAGGTCACGGGGATATGTGGGACTCAACTCACTAACCAGGAAACCTCAGAGGTGAGCCATACCCACTAAAACACACCTCGGGTATAACCCACTTATCCGCATATGGAGACTAGGGGGGGTCGTGTTTGCATTCTACCAGAATAATGAGGGGTGATAAAATATAAAAAAAACTAATTTTTTAAATTTATTTATTAACAATTAGTAACCAATGATTATTCTCTATATAAGATTTAAGTCACTACAATTTGCTTCGATTAAAAAGAACTTACACAAAACAAATAACAAAAATCAATTATAGTTACACAACTATAAATATTAACAATGAATTCATTTAATATTATATACAGCGAGGATTTTAATAATGGCCGAAATAAATATAATTTTATATAATAATAATATATTTGGGTACACTGGCCACAGGCCACCTAAATTTTAAAATTTGTGTTTTGTTTTCAAGTTCTATTAATTAGTTTAATGTTAAGAACTAGCTTTCCGCCCGCGGCTTCGCCCTCGTGTAATTTGGTTAAGTATAGAGCGATTTTTAATGATCTCGAAAGGGCTTTCTTTCACGGGCTAAAATCTTGTTACAATTGGAATTATATATAGCCTGTGTTACTCAGGGATGATGTAGCTTTACTAACTTTAATAACTTTCAAATTAACGTACAGGCAATTACTATTCTGACAATTAAATATTCTGATAGTCATCCCAATTATATGTAATACAACTGTGAAAACCGCGTTCAAATCCGTTCAGTAGTTTTCAAGTTATAACGTACCAGACAGACAGACAAGAATTCCATAAATTGTTTTTTTGGTTTCTATGACTCCTCTTTAATTGCCTCCTTTCAGTTTTTTGGAAAAATATTTAATGTACAGATTTTCGATTTTTACTGTCTTATTATTAGTATAGATGTATATATATATGAACCTGACAGACGCTCTTTTACCAAAAAAAAGTCTCTTAAAATAGATGTTGACCGCTTCACAGACCTTCTCAATATGGTCACAATTCATGAGAATCGGTCGAGCCGTTTCGGAGGAGTATTTTAAAGAAGCGCCATCTGTCGCTCAGTGAACAAAACAATTTGAATACAGCGCCATCTGTTATTCAAGAAGTGCACTGCGTGGACAGAAGTGTGCGGACGGAATAGCCGTCCTCTGCCCCATCGATGGGACATGGCGTCATAAGTTTTAAATATCCTCGCCATATACACTTATGGCATAAACATAATGTTAATACGAATTAATTAACCGTACAATGTGGGTCCACCATTTTGTGATCAGGCGGCGGTGGCCTGCAGATATCGGCGCAATTCCTCCTGCGTGTCGAATATCATGACGGGGAACGGCGATCCAGGGACGTGGCGTCCGGCCCAGCGGACCTCCACGCGGTAATCCCCGGGCTCGGTGGGGGAGAACTGAAAGATTATATTTCCGTTAAATAATAGGGACAAATGTAAATTTCGTATAGTTAAGTCCCTTAAAATATCTGTAAAACTATAGTAGAATTCACTTATAAAGACTTCGTTTAAAACGACTTCGCTTACAACGACTTCGCTTACAACGACTTCGCTTAGAACGACTTCGTTTAAAACGACTTCGCTTACAACGACTTCGCTTACAACGACTTCGCTTAGAACGACTTCGCTTACAACGACTTCGCTTAGAACGACTTCGCTTACAACGACTTCGCTTACAACGACTTCGCTTACAACGACTTCGCTTACAACGACTTCGCTTACAACGACTTCGCTTAGAACGACTTCGTTTAAAACGACTTCGCTTACAACGACTTCGCTTACAACGACTTCGCTTACAACGACTTCGCTTACAACGACTTCGCTTAGAACGACTTCGCTTACAACGACTTCGCTTACAACGACTTCGCTTACAACGACTTCGCTTACAACGACTTCGCTTACAACGACTTCGCTTACAACGACTTCGCTTACAACGATTTCGCTTACAACGACTTCGCTTACAACGACTTCGCTTACAACGACTTCGCTTACAACGACTTCGCTTACAACGACTTCGCTTACAACGACTTCGCTTACAACGACTTCGCTTACAACGACTTCGCTTACAACGACTTCGCTTACAACGACTTCGCTTACAACGACTTCGCTTACAACGACTTCGCTTACAACGACTTCGCTTACAACGACTTCGCTTACAACGACTTCGCTTACAACGACTTCGCTTACAACGACTTCGCTTATAACGACTTCGCTTACAACGACTTCGCTTATAACGACCAACCGTTTTTAGCGACTATAATGTTTACTTAAGTTTGGTTGCGTATCGCATTACATTCAGTCCGTTTTGTACGTCATCCGGTTAGTGCGACATAGTATCGTCTTTAATGTCGTTATATCCGGATTTTACAGTATGGTCAATTATAAAACACATTTTTTCTTACAGTAAATATGTTACAATAAACCTTATAGATCACTTTTTTATAAATAAAAAATACTGACTACCCTACTTTTGTCATTCTACCCTCCATTTTTTTTTGACTACGTATACAAATATACATCCTCCGTCCTCTGTATTCATAAAAAAAACCGACTACTTTTGTATTAAGTTAAATTCTACCCTCCGTTTTCAATTATTTTTTTTAATTTTTATTGTACCCACTAACACTTATAGACTTGAATACAAACCTTGCACAATATACTCCTGTCCTTCTGGCTCTCCCTCTGCATCTCGACGCGAAAGGCCCCTTTGGGCCCCCGGACCCTCACGGTCAGTTGGCCTGCGCCCGCGCCTCGCGTGTCGCATATGAACCGTGATTGAAAGGTCGCCAACACACCCGCCTCAACGCCCGGACCGTACACGCGGACCTGAAACATACGATTGTACATTTGCAGTGGGTAGTTGACAAAACACAAAAAGGGGGTAAGTTAGGGGAGGGGGATGTTAAAACGGATGGAGAAGGGAAAATGGTGGGAAGGAGTGCAGGAGAATAGGGGAGTAATTAAAGAGTGGGATAAGAGATAAAACGGAAGGATTAAGAAGGGGAAGGTACGGGAGGAATGGGAGGGGGGGGGGAGAATTAGTAGCGAAGGGGAGGGAGGCGGGAATCTCTCTCATTATACGTGAGTACACCAAAATAAACTTGACTTTATTAAAGTTTATTTATTTCAAAGTGAAATCTCTTAATTCAGTAAAGTATAGGGCCATTTTGTGTAAGAGAAGAAGCGGGCAAGAAATCTTTCAATTAAAGCTGCACCAAATTTGCAAACATTAACATCAAAATAATCAGATAATTTCTTTAAAAAAGCTAATTTAACTATTTTTTAAATTTCTCTACTAAGATTTTGTAACATAATTACCAAACCTCGTATTGAGGTAATAATAATCACATTTTAAACATAGGATAAAAAGCCCGACAACACACCTCCCAGTCAAGTGTGCTCGTATGTCCACTATTCTATAAAAAAAACACCTACCTTGGAAGGATCTGGTGCCCCGGCAACTTTGAGTACGTAAGGCGATCCGGGCACGTGTTCGCCTGCAAACTGTACGCTAAGCGTGTGCCTGCCCGCTTCGGCCGGCTTCACGTTCAACGTGAACGTACCGTCACCGTGCTCGTAAAGCTCGCAGTACGCCACCTATTAAAAACATGCATGTGAAAAAGCTTATTGATGGCCCTAAAGGACACATGTGGAACGTTTATAAAACTTGGAACCCTTTGGAATATGAGCGGACAGACGTTAGTAGGCCATAACGAAAAAAATGAATGTTGTATATTAAAAAAATAACACAGAAATTTTAAGGGGGTATGAAATTAGCTAGTAAACAAAGATTCACATTTTCATCAGAATCTATTGAGCCGTTTCAGAGGTGTTTAGTATAAGAGAATTGCGGTCCAAAATATCCTGTATAACTGATGACTTTTGACAGATCACAATAATGAGAATGTATGTAAACCAAAAAAAAGACAAAATCCAGGCTTAGTAAGCTCCTATAAAGTATACCTTATTAGGTCCAGTACAATGCGCCGTGAGCTCCCCGGTACCGGCCCGTCGCGTGTCCAGCCAGGATCGAATGTCCCTACCGACGACGCCGCCCGTTAATCCGGCCCCCGAACAGACCACTTTGCTCGCGTCTCCATTTTCCGAACCGGCGCTCACTTTCACCGTGAGAGGACAACCTGAAAACAAAAAAGCCTTTAATCGCGCTTCGTTATAAACAAATGTACGTATGTCGGAGTTACAGAACAGTTATGACGTCACGCTTGGCCGTCGGGGCGGAGCGTATACATACTGGAGCTCTTAGCGAACGAAGGTCAGGACCAACTACATCCGGAAGAGAACGTCGACTGACCCAGGACATGACAACGGACACGACCGTCCTTTACAACGGTCGGCGCACCGCTCAGCGCTTCGCAGCACGACCTGAAGGCTTTGGGCCCAAACCAGATACCGCTATGTATCAGTAGGGCGCGGTACACACTGCCAGTGAGGGCATATGCCCAGGAATGGCTCAGCTCTGCCCTTCGGGGCGAGCCTACGAGGTCAACGACGGAACAAAAGTCAGTCGGTATTGAGTGCACGTGACGAGCGGACCGTGTCTGTTCTAATCTGAATGTTTTGTTATTGTCTTTATAACAAAGTCCTAGCACGTATACCCAATTAAACTTTTGATAAATTTAAGACGCGCGTAAAGAGGATTCTGGTTGAAAATGCATACTATAAGTTAAAGAATATTTAGAGGACAAAGATCCTTTTAATGTGTCGGCAATTGACTCAGCATCGGGACAGTTCAATTCTTGAGTAGCCTCACAATGCATTGTTATTTTAATTGTCAGTAGCACAATTTTGTATTAATTGTGTATTTTAAAAGAGCAGCTATCGAGTTACTTACCGGTTCTACTCGGTAGATGACTGCCTTCCGAACCGGTGGTAGTGTAAAAAATTATAAAGACCTACATGAATAAAGATATTTTGAGTTTGAGCTGTACCTAATAAGAAGCCTGAGTGGTTAAGTGGTATCGTGTGGTCATTTTGCTTTTGGGTAACCCAAGATGCGTGACATAATTGGCCATCTCCAACATATTTTTATATATTATTAAAAAAGAGATGATTGAAGTATTTTCATACCTTTGACAAGTCGTCCAGCCCAAAGGACTCTCAAGTGGTGTTCTCCAGCTCTCTTCGGAGTGTACGTGGCCCTCCATAGACCTGGACCAGCAGCTGTGAGGCTCACGGGAACGGATTCGCCGTCTGGAGAGTTTAGGGACGCTTCTGGTGACCCGAGACCAGCTGCGCTGCCATCTATTATTACATTTTTGATATATTAGTACAAGTGAAAAATTGGCTAAACTGATTAAAACTTAATATTCGTATATTATCAACAAAATTAACTTATAACAAAATGTAAGCCTTTTTTCAATAAATTTTTTTCCACAAAAGTTTTTTTTTCTAAAAATAGGTGTTTTAAATCTTCAATCTTCAAGGTGTTTCAATGTTTGTCTGGAAGACCCGGAAAATATTTATTTTCTATATAATTAATAAAAAAAGAAAAATAAAAGAGTTTCCCCGTAGAACGGTGAAACTATTTTATATGTTTTTAAAATTAAAATCGAATAAAATCTTGCCAAACATAGTTAGTAAATAGTTAGTTAGTAAATAGAAAGGTTAAAACTAAGAATTACATGTATACTTACTTACTGGCGTCCTAAGGCCCCACGTCGGGGCATAGGGCAGAGAGAATTACATGGATATTTGAATGAAATTAAAAACAAATATAACAAAGGAGTTTACCACTAACATTTAGGTGTATCAAAGATGTTGGCCGACTCTCAGACCTAAGCAATATGCTCACAAAATTTCATGAGAATCAGTCAAGCCGTCTCAGAGTACGGGAACACACATCTCACCGATATTAAACACGGCGGGTGTGTGTGGTGCGGCATGGGCCAACCCCCGACCCGCCAACGTCACCCGGTCCGCCGTGTTCCCGGACGCGACCAACGCCCGCCTCGGTGCCCCGGCGACCAAGGCCCCGTTGTACGTCAGCTCCAACTCCTGCTCACCACTGACGCCCTCTGGTGCCGTTAGTGTGACCACGGCGCGGCCAGAAACAGTCTCCACGCCTGAAAGTATTGCAATATCTGGTTAGTATTTACAGAAAGGTATAGGAAGAGGCTTATGCCTGTTGGAGGTGCCTGTTGAGGTAAAAAAAAAAACACTCACGCTGATGCCTCCCAGCCAATAGGCACTCCAGAGTTCCAGGTCCAGCGTTGCTCGTGTCCAGGACAAGTTTGGAAGGAGCTCTGACTCGTCCAGAGTTATCAGTGCCCCACCCACCCACAGCTACAATAGCCGACGTGTCTATGACCTGTAAATATAAAACACTATTTTATTAAATTCTAAACATAATGTACGCTTAAATGCACATTAAACATAACAGATTTCACACACACACACACACACCAATTAAATTAGATATAACATTTTCAAAATAAATAGTTATATATATATATATATATATATATATATATATATATATATATATATATATATATATATAAAGTCTTTACTTATGAACGATATACGCATTGATTTGTTTTTATCATAATTTTACAACTTCAACCGGTTGGTTCACCCGGGTAACACTGTTTTGCTGACCTTAACGGAAAAGGGGCTGCCGGGCAACGGTCCCGATGGTAGGAAAATCCGCACTTCATACTGCCCAACAACAAGTGGTATATATGCGCACAACCACTCTCTAGATGCACCAGCTGACACTCTGCATTCCAGAAGACCAGAGTCCTTCTCTTCTTCCCTGCTCTCCAATCTTTCCACCTGGTTTATAATTGAGACACATTAACACTCACACCATAGACAACAAAATTTTTAACCGTACCGAGAATCAATCACGATTACCAGCTCTTGGATCACCGATACTGACTACCAGACGCCTGTTTAATTCCTTAATAAGCGCCTGTACCCCAAGATCCAAAAGTCTCTACTCCGAAGGGAGTACTTTTTTTATAGTAGTTTGCTAACACAAATCTGACCCAATAATCTATCTATACTTATATTAAAAATCCGTACGTAACTCTGTCTGTATGTTACGCTTACGCTACTGAATCGATTCGCGATGAAATTTGTGTGTTACACTAAACTTTAGGGAACATGGATTAAAAAAAAAGCTACGGGCGTTGATACAGGTGAAAATTCAACAGAACTCTGCCATTTCCAATTTCCATCTGTATGTTACTACCTGTACAGTAGGCGACGTGTCGTCGACGCAATGTATGGTGAACGCCGCCTCTTTGCCGACGTGCGCGT
This sequence comes from Leptophobia aripa, assembly GCA_951799465.1. Lineage (NCBI taxonomy): Eukaryota > Metazoa > Arthropoda > Insecta > Lepidoptera > Pieridae > Leptophobia > Leptophobia aripa. The sequence goes on from OX637284.1 coordinate 1,787,294, forward strand.
GCGCAAGCCCCGTCCCCGAACATTTGGCGGCGATACTTGCGCGAGGGCTCAGCACACCAAGCGACATCGGACTGCCGGGCACGCTCGCACCTGATTTATAAGGGTTTGTCTATCAAAAATATATGTGGAATGCAAAAAAAAAAAAATTAAAAAAAATGCTGTCTCCACCCCATATAGTAGCGGACCGACACTTGATGCTGGTGCACACTTCAGACACACAAAAAATCTTGTGTCTGCGCATTAACATCGTCTACTTCTATAGTTCAAGTACAATAAAGTGTGAATAAATAAATAAATATTATATATATATAAAAGAGCAACGGGCGACCTTATCGCTAAGCGATCTAGTTATTTAGTAGCAAGCTGTCTACTTTATAAAGGCGTTATTTTTAAATTTAAAAATGAACATTAGCCTAGCAGAGTTTTACGCTTTTTGATTATACACAAAAAAGAATGTTTTATATTTTTTTTAGAACCAACAGTAATCCAATGTTGACAGAAAAAAATATTAGTAGTGAGAACATACCTCCATAAGTGACGTATATCCTGTAATGAGCAGGCATAGTTGGCCGTAGTCGGACTTTGTACAAAGTGCCGTCTTCCCTTATATCGACGGGCAGGCGCACGCGCCTCTCGCCCATTGCTTCACAGAGCACGTCCAATTCACCAACGCCCGCGTCCTTTGTGTCAACTTAAAAAAAAAAATATTTACTATATAGTACATAAAAAAAAACATATTTTTAAATCTACATTTAAACTATTTTAATATGAAACCCATATTAGCGATTTTTATCTTACAATAGTAATAAATAAATTTAATAACATTCGTCAGAAATGTGGAGTGGAATTTGACATGTGTCAGAAAACACGAACCGGTTCAAAAGTTTCTTAATAAATACCTACTTGAATAAAGAGGAGTTTTAAAATATACCTGTAAAGTTAATAGGTGTATGCGCGATTAAATTTCCAGTGGGCAACCCTGACAGCACAACTTTATTCGGATCGAAGGATTCGCACGTGTACGGGCTGCCTGTGATCGGTTTGGATAGGTGAAGCACCTCTGAAAAATTAAAAAATTTATATAAGTAGTTAAATTTGAAGGTATCTTCTAAAAAAAAATCAGTTTTGAAAATTAAAAAAAATATAACGACTCATAGATATTATATTTGAAGGTAGTTTATAAAAAAAAACAGTATTAATATATTATTTAAAGCGTACAAAAAACTATAACGACTTAAATAAATTAAACAACTGTTAGGTTATTAAATTATAAAAAAAATAATATGTAATAATAATAAAAAAAACAATTTTAACTACCTTCAATTTTATAATGTTAATTCAATATTTCGGTTTTGCTCACCTATAGTACTCTGTCCAACCTCGGTTATCGTAAACTCGGCCTGCAGTAATCCGGATTTGGTTTGGTAACAGCGCACGGGCAGAGCCCTAGTCCCAGGCCCCGATACCACGACATCGAACTCGCGTGCCGCACGACCCAATGTGTCGATGCTGAACGACGTGACGCGACTCACTTGACCTTGGTACAGGCCAAGACCCGATGCTGACACCTGAAAGACATTTTACGAATTAAAAAAAATGGTGAACTAACGTAATATCGTAAACGATTTTCATTAGGTTTTTGTGAGGCGGAAAATTTTAACAGCTGTGACGAATTCAGAATCTGACGTTCTTGAGAAGTAGTACTCCATTAAAATATTACAATTATAGGACCGAATTAGGTTATTCGTTAAACACGTCCCAAAAATAAAAATTTCTGCCTCTAATTAAATGCAAAGCAAATTTAACATTTCAATAGACTATACATATTTCATAAATCTATTTGTTTAAAATAAATAGATGCAGTCATCTTAATACCGATCATTCTCTTCCAGGCAGGCAGTACAGGCAATGTGAATATAAATAAATAAAATCAAACTTTGCCTCCTTGACGATTCCCCTTCAAAAAAAAAATTTTTACATACCTCCTGTCCATTATGAGAAGCCACCACATCCACGATCAAAGGCTCCCTCGCAACAGGTATGCCACTCCATAGGAGGGTGATCCTATGCGGGGCAGCCCTGGCCGGGTGCCACACCAGCTCCGTCCTCGCCCCGCCCCGCCTTCGCACCGAATGGGGTACGGTCCGGCCGCAGCTGGTGACCCGAGCTGACAGACGTCCGCCACCAGCACCGTTTGTGCTTACTGGAAAGACATAGCTTCAAATGTATTACAGCTTTTGCCCGCGACTTCGTTCGCGTGATTAAAATACAAAAGGAAATCAAGAGAATCAGTCTTCAAACGAAAGCTTTTTATAAATTGTCAGATTATTTTGATGATGAGAAAGTCTGGCAATGAATTAGCACCAGCTCAGCCAGGCTTCAAAAAGTGTATCTGGGATCATTTCGAGGAAAAAACTTCAACTAAGCTGTTTCTCGTCCGCTTTTTCTCAGCTTGGTCGCGTACGAACAGGCGAAGAATCACTTGGATTTGAGACGATTCAAAATGGTCCCATGTACCTTAATTAATAAAGATATTTTGACTTTGATAACTTTAATAAGATTTACTTGTGTTTTTTGCTTTTATTTAAAATTATTTTGTTTAAAACATTGTTTCTAATGTGTGTGTAGTCTGTTATTGTGTTTTTTTATGTGTATTTAAGCATACATTGAGTATTAGAACCAATCAATTAAAAATAGAAGCAACTAAAGGGCAATTATCGAGCTCGCGTGTGCGTTGCCAACTTTTCAAAAAACTACTCTTTTCATAGTAATAAAAAAATACCAAAAAATATATTAGCGGGTAAATATACCAGTGATAATTGCTGGACGATGGGCTACAGCCTCGCCAATAGAGAGGACCTTCACAGCTGACGGATCCAGTGCTTCCACTTCCGCAATGGAGCCTCTGGTGCTGCGTACAACATAACGGCCGATACGCGAAACGTTAAACGTGACGATACCCTCGTCCTCGAATACGTCTGCGACCCTGGCACCGGTTGGTGATAGCACTTCTATATCCGATAGGTTCTCGTCTATCTCTATGGTGGCCGTTGTTCCTGTAAAGAAATTAGTTATTTATTTATTTAATCACTAAGAAGTAGATGATGTTAATACGTCTAAGAGCAACGGCCTTATCGCCAATAAGCGATCTCTTACACGCAACCAACGAAATAAAAGAATACTTAAAATACAATTTAACATGTTTTATCCGAATTTTGGTTTAATATGGAATAAAAAAGTGAGTAATGAAATTTTTTAAAATTCAACACGTGTATGAAATTGAGAATTTCATTTTCATATCAAAAGAAAAATCACATTAATAAAGTCATATATTTATTATTTTAATAATAAATTAATAATTATGTTTAATTTGAATACTATTTCGACTGATAAGTGTAAAACTAAAGAATAACTATTTACCATAGTTGACATCATATATAAATAGAGTAGAGACAGATTTTACAACGTATAAGAATAACGTAAATAATCTCGGTTTATTTAATTGATTAGAAACATAATAAAATACAATATATTCTTAATATTCGCCTAACTAAAATAATTAACTTAAAATAAAACGGAACACAAAACTAAAACAAATTTAAAAAGTATGGTCCCTGTGGCAGAGTACCCACAATGCTCTGGCATTTCCTCGCTGTATGGCGATGCTTACACGCTGAGCAAGGAAACCAGCTCTTGGATCACCGGTACTGATTAACAGGCGCCTATTTAATTCTTTAATAAGCGCCTGTGCACTTGCACCCCATGGTCCAAAAGACTCTACCCCAAATGGATAAAATACTTTGACCTTTTTTTTTTGCGCCTGCTCTGCAGCCACCAAAATTGACACATACCTATCTGAACATATGTATGTGGCTCGTTGACCCTGCATATAAAGGGGCTGCCAGGGACACCTTGCTCGTTGAAGGTCACGGACACCCGATGCGGCTCACGGGACACCGGCACGAAGGTCACGTCGTACAGGCCACGAGCCACTGCCACCACCTATCCGGTAACACATTTCTTATATATATATAAATCTCCTGTGACGATGTTTGTCCCCGATGGATTCCTAACATAACCGATTTTAAATGAAATTGGCACACCGTGAGCAGTCTGGTCCAACTTGAGATATAGGATTGCTTAGATCTTTAATTATAGTCGCAATTTTATTTTATTGCACATTATAATTAATTGACAGTCACAATTATCTGTCAACTCCAAGAGATTCTAACAGATGTCGATACTTTTCGACTGGATTGAGTAAGTAATCAAAAGATGGCACTGCTATGGTAAACCGACAAACGTGTCATTTAAGCTACAATTCAATAGCATGACTACCACGCGTTATTGAGGCTAATGTATAAATTAAATTTATTTTGTAGTAAACGAAATACCGTAAAATTCAATAATTTCTACTTTTTTAATAATTTATATGGCAAAACAACGTTTGCCGGTTCAGCTATATATATAACCTTTCTTTCCCTTTACTTTTTTTGTCCAATAAAAATGACAAATTACTTGATAAGTTTGGTTGAAACTATTAATTTCGTTAAATGTGAAAAATATTTAAGTTTTTGTTTTGTTTGTGAGTGTGAACATTTGTGTTTATTTACTTTATATTGTGTTTGTAAAAAAATATTTGTTTAATAAATAAAACTCTGTTTTTAGATGAATCACATTCGTGTTTTGTTTTATGAAAGAAAACAAGTCCGGATCTTATATAAAATATAATTTTTTAATCTAATATATGAAAATTCTCGTGTCACAGTTTTCGTTCCCTTACTCCTCCGAAGCGGCTCGACCGATTCTCATGAAATTTTCTGAGCATATTGAGTGGATCTGAGAATCGGCCAACATCTATTTTTAGGGACATTTTTTTAAATTTTTTTTTGGCAAAACGACTTTTGTCGGGATCAGCTAGTAGTTAGTTTGTGCAATATATATATATAAATATATTTATATTTCACAAACGTTGCTTTGCCATAGAAATTCTTTCTAAATAATTTCTAGTGTAGACACAAAATAACTATACGACCGGGTATAAAAAAGTAAAAACTTAAGGTTGTATGTATTTTTTAATGACAGATTATAGAAAAAAACAAAATTTGGTTAAAAAATTAAAAAAAAAACCTTATCACTAAAAGGTATGAAAAATAGATGTTGGCCGATTCTCATATATACTGAAAACGTATATAAAATTTGGTGAAAATCGGTCAAGCCGTTTCGGAGGAGTAACTAACATTGGAAATTTTATAACATAGATGTGTATTACCTCAGCCTTGACAGTTGTTGAAGGCGTGGAAACGACCAGTTCGAGGGTCCCTTCACCAGCCCCGGCTGCGTCCACGCTGAAGGTCACAGGTTTGCCCACCTCCACGCCGCGTTCCTCTTCACCACTCTCATCGAGATTCAGTCCTTCGAGGGTACCTTCTAATTCTGAAATATATAATTATAAACTAGAATCCGGATATAACCAACCGGATAAAGTATAAAACGTACGTATTATATACGATACGAAACTCGAGTAAACATTATAGTCGCTACAACCGGTTGGTCGTTATAAGCGAATTGTTGTCTGTGGATAATCTATGTCTGTGGTCGTATTGATGAGAGCGCCATCTCTCGCCAGTTATTATATCAGTTTTCATTTTGTATATTTTCTTGTATATTTCGCGGTCTAATTGTATTTTAAGTATTGTTTTATTGTGAAAGAGAAAAGAGAGCTTATTAGCGATAAGGCCGCCCGTTGCTCTTATATGTACTAACACATCTGTTAACGTCATTTGCTTCTAGTGTTTAAGTGCAATAAAGTTTAAATAAATAAATAAATATCCACGTAAATATAAAATAATAATAATAAAAAAGTGAACACATATTATATATGTCGAAACGCGTATTTCAATTTTTTTTTATAGAAGAGGGGCCAAACGAGCAGGAGGCCCACCATAAAGACGAAGCCGCCGCCCATAGACACTCACGTGGCTGGAGGCTCGTGAGTGCGTTGCCGGCCTTTTAGGGCCGGCAATTGATTGCAATTGGTACTGACAGAGGAACGATACCGACCGATAGTTGATTTTATTTTACACGTTTGGGAACGTCAAGAACCGACCTGGGGATGGTTAGCGTGGAGTGGGGACAAGACATTGGATGCTTCTGGATAGTGCAGAGGACGCTCCGCGCTAATCTTCCCACGTTCTTGGAACGTCTGATCGTGCTATGGGCATCCTGGGTTGATTTGTGATCGGAGTTCAAACAATTGGCAAAGGTTTGTGATTATTATTTCCACCGTCACGTCCCACTTAACGACGTCTCTCCGTTATATATGTACTTTCATTTTAAAAGTACACATTGCACGTGCACATTTTATTCAACAGCGCCATCTGGCTTGACAAACTCACCTCCAGGTCCCAAGCCGGTGACGCGTACGCGTCGCACGTCATAGACATTACAGACGAAGGGCGATCCGGGCACATGCCTGCCGCCACACTGTATGTGCACGCTGTGACGTCCGACCACCTCCGGCGTGTACGAGCAGGTGTAACGACCTTCTCCCGTGGGTGTTACGTGCGCGCGCACGTTCGCTCCCCCTGGACCAGTAAGTGATACTGTTGGCTCGCACGCTGTGGATTATTAAAACAAGCTTTACAATATTGATATTCTTAAATAGTAAGGTTTTTTTAAGGGGGGAAAGGAGGTGAAGCCACCGCCCATAGACACTCACGTGAGTGCGTTGCCGGCCTTTTAGGGAGTGATACGCTCTTGAAGGACTGATTGTATAGCAGAGCTATTTATTGCCTGGAAGAGACTTAATGCTGATGCCACGCCAGGAGGTACCTTCCTCATTTACTCTTATTACTAATATTATAAAGAGATGTGACTTTTTTGTTTGAAATGAATAGGACCCGAACTACTGGACCGATTTCGAAAATTCTTTTATTCTTCAATTCTCCTTGTTTTATTTTTAATAATTGACTTTTTGAATTGAATTAACGAATTATTAATTCTTCTGATTAGCATATATCCAAATTAATATTATGAACACAACTCTTTATGTATATTACCCTTTTATACTTAAACTACTCAACCGATTTAAATGAAATTCGGTATGGAGATTTTTTTATCGCGTTCGGTGTTAGCGAAAAGGGTTGAAGGAGAAGATATTTTCACCAGAATTGAGCCATTTATAAACCCCTTTTTCATTTTTTTTGTATTAAAACCACGTGGACGAAGTCGCGGGCAAAAGCTACTAGTCATATACAACTCACAATGAAATCCGGTCAGTGTGATGTCAGCGGTCTCGCCCCTCGCGGCGGACGTGAGCCCGGTGCCGGACGCGCGCGCGTCGGGCGCGTTCGCGGGCGCGGACACGATGCACGTGAACGGTGAACCGGGTACCGCGTGCCCGTTGAAACGTACCGATAGCGTGTGTGGTGCTGCTTCCGTCGGTTTGAAATTCACCTGTAAAAAACATGTGTCAGACTTAGAATGTGGGACTGGTCTACTTGTCTATGATCTTTGGAAAAGATCTGAGTAGCATGGAGTTGTGACCCCACTGCCGCTTTACGCCCTTGATTCGGGAACTGGCAGTAAATGTAGAGGTAATTTTTTTGTTGATTCATAAGTATAAAGGTTGAAAAAGCTTTTATTATCACAGCAGATAGATTTTCGTTGGCGCCTAGCTAGGCCAATCCAAATTCTCTTGTCCCATTCCTATCCTGTTTAACCACATTAATCCCACTATTTTTATATTCTCCCTTCCTTTTATTATTTAATAATTACTTTTTGTTTACACTTAAATTGTTAACACTTGGCGCTGTGCAGCGGTTTGCGACAATTGGGGGCTGCTGAAAATCAGTGGTGTGGGATATTCCACACAATTCCTGAGCAGCACCCCATTTGGCGCACGCCCGCGGCACTTGCAACAATGCGATGTGTTTATTTTTAGGTAATTTAAAAAATACTATTGTACTTATAATTTATTGTGATGTTGTGTGTGCCGTGTGTGTGTGTCCAAATAAACATATTTTCTTTCTTTTTTACTTTCTATAAGATATATATATAGATAGATACTTTTGAGTGAATTATGTATTACACATAGTTTAAAAGAAAAAGTAATCCACCTTAAACCTCGCGTTGCCTTCACTCTGCACGAAGTTGGGTACATTCCTACCCGCCACAGCAACAATTATTTCCAAATTACCCGCACCTGAAAACATTTTATTAATTTATAGTACAAATGCCTAAAAACAATTCTACAAAAGTGGTACATTTTTTATGAACTAGATGGCGCACCACCATTCAATTTTGTTATTCAAAAACTAAAATGAATTGAAACAAAATTAACTTTGTTTCAATTCAATACGTTTGATTTTTTGTATGGATCAAATAAAATTTTATATTATTTTTAAATGTTGACTGTTGAATTTTCTTTTTGAAATTCATATTCTCATAACCCTAGAACCTATCTTCGATCATTACATTGCTATAGGAAATCTTAATTCACTTTGCGTCGTGTTTTTTTTGGCCGAAAAGCGAGATATTTGTGTGCGAGATATTGTGTGCTATAAAGAAAACTTGTTCAAATCGTATTATTCTTTAATGCCCTAAAAATAATTTTACCTATTTATAAAATAATCTCACCAGCATGCGATGCGTTGATAGTGAACGATACGGGTCGACCAACGACACCCGGCGAAATGTCCGTGACGGAAACCCGTGCCGCGCTGTACGCCTTCACGAGAAACGGACTGCCCTCTACGTGTCCGCCCGTTGCGCCTGCGCGCACCTACAGACAATACGCTGTTTTAAATCTTTTTTAACACACCGTGTACAATGGATAAGCACAATGTTCGCCAAAAATTGGCAATGCCACGTCCACCACTTTCATTTGTATATAAGAAAAGTAAAAAAAAACATATATTTTTATGTGAAAAATACATACACACAGCTCAAAGCTCAGTTTTGAATCAATTATATGGCAAATAAATTAAGCAATAGTAACTTAAACCCGCGACTTCGTCCGCGTAAAAATACAAAAGGAATTTGAAAAATCGGCTATGGCAGAGCACTGGTGAGATTTGTATACAAACTTTCCCTTCTCTATACCAAATTTCATCGTTACAATAGTTTAACAGTGAAAGCGTAACACACATACTGTCACATTAATAGTTAAGTATAGGGTTATATATCTTACCTCAATACTGTGATCCCCAACGTCAACAGGCACGAAAGATATATTGTACCGTTTGCTTGCCTCGTTCTCACCCAACACGTCATCGGCTGACACCTGCCAATTATTTTTATTTATTTATCAATGACCTAATTCGATCCCATGGTGTGTGGGACAGACTGTAAAATGCCCCCAATGAGGATGTCGGTCATCGTTGCCGGCACAAAAAGAAGATTCAGTTCTTGTCAAAGGATTGTATTATACATTCAGTACAATTACAATAGGACAAGTCCCGGTCACCTTTACCCAGGAAGGACGAAGGCAGGGCTATCAGTCCTCTAAACCAAAAAAAAAACATAGACAATCAGTGTAGTGAGTAAGCTATAGCTTAATAACCCAGTTAAGCTATTCCAAGAATGCACTGATAGGTCAGGTTTTCATATTTTTTTGGATGGGGATTTAATAAAAATAATTTTGTTAATAAACTTGTGTTCGGTGATTGCAAATAAATTCACATGAAAAATATATATTCCGTTACCTGAACTGGAACTGGTCTTCGGGCTGGTCCGAGCACCTCCACGTGTGGTGAGGCGGGCGAGTCCACGCTGAACGTGTACGCGTCGCCCACGGACACTTTGTCGGGTGATTCCCCCGAACCAGCGCCTATTACGCGCGCGGGCGCAGACACGTGACACACAAACGGGCTGCCTGTAAGTAGTTAGTTTCACTTAGTTTTTTTTTTATAAAGTAACAAGATAATTTGTAACAACCTTATGTGATGTTTTTTTAGTTTTTTTTTATTGTTATTTATAGTAGAAATGATATTACTTGTGTATTTTTTCTTATAATATTGAAATTTTTGACAAGTGAATATTTACATTTCTATAAGTATTCAAACGAGGACGTAGTCGCGGGTAAAAGCTACTGTTACTTAATTAAAATTTATTTATACAAAACTCAAACTCAAAATATCTTTATTCAAGTAGGTATTTATAAAGACACTTTTGAATCGTCATTAGCACTACCACCTGTTCGGAAGACGGTCATCTACCGAGAAGAACCGGCAAGAAACTCGATAGCTGCTCTTTTAACTAAACAATTAATACAAAATTGAAGTAATACCGTAAGACCTTAATTAAAATATATATTGTAAGAGCAAATAATTTTTTTTTAAAACAGAAATTCAAATTTTTACTTAATCTTTTATAAGAAAAAGGCCATGCTTACCAGGTACATGGTCGCTATTAAACCGTAACTCCACAGTATGGGGCCTCGGGTCTCTCGGTGTGAAGCTGATGGCATACGTGTGTGCACCCTGGGCTGCGGCCGCGGTTGGTACCCTACCCCCATTCACTGTCACTTCTAAATTTCCAGGTCCAGCCGCCATTGTTTCGACTGGAATGCGATTTTGTGAAATAAGTAAATAGCCAAATAAATGTGAGAGTATGTTACGCTTTCACGCTAAAACCACTCAACCGATTTCGATGACATTTGGTATGGAGATAAACTTTATGAGAGGACACGGAAGTAAAAAAGGATTGAACGGGTTGAAATATGCAAGTTTGTATTAAAAATTCACCAGAACTGCGATTTATGAAACGATTTTCCAAATTTCTTTTGAATTTGAACCGCGCGGACCAAGTCGCGGGCAATAGCTACTATTATGTGTATGCAATATTAAAAAGGTTGAGGTTAAAAATAATATTGATATAACAAAAATATTTTTTTTTATACAGTATGCAAGAAGAGACTAATTACTTTTGTAACAAGAGTTAGCGAGAGAGAGTGTACACTAAATGGCGCTTTTACAGAATGAGAAACACAATCGAAGCAAGAACATAGCTTAGTTCTTTTTTATACAAAAGGAGGCAGACGAGCAGGAGCCCCACCATAAAGCACATAGACACTCAAGTGGCTGGGGACTCGAGAGTGCGTTGCCTTAGATAAAATCATCAAGGCTGAGCTGTAAACGCTACAAAGCCATCATCATCCCACTTCAAAAGCACTACTATTCAGAGTCATAACAGGGCGCTGGTGGGGCTGCCCCGCTTCAATCAACGCAATCATGCGAAAAAGAGTGCATCCCTGGTGGCAGGGTGCGGCAGCAGCTCCAACACTGTCCTGAATATGGTTGAAGATCGATGTGACTCAACATGAGACACTGTTGTGTGTCGCTTGGCATGTGGAAAATTGCGAATCTAATTTAATATTATTATTATAACGCATTCTTGCAATTACCTCCCATTGTTTATGAAAAAAAAAACAAAAAAAGATTTCGTTACCCTGGTCAAATATGACCTGTTGGTACTAACCTAAAAACGTGACCGGTTTCCCGACGGTGCCGTGTGCTACGTCTTTCACACGTATCGCAGTCACGTCGTACACCTGCAAAGTGAATATTTGAACACACACAGATCAACAAAAGAAAAATGCAGATTTTTTTATTTAATTTTTTTTTATTTTTTAAACCTATACAGCTTATTCCAAAAAGCTTACACAACAACAAAGCCAAAACAAGGTCAAAACATACAATCGAAAATAGACAACAAAAAAAAAACACGAACAGAAAAATGAATAAATATATATTAAAATAAATAAGTAATTAAGTATAAAGCCTATTAATTACATCAGTAACTGCACGACAGCCAATAGTTAAAATAAAACCTGGCTAATATCAGCTATCAGTTTTAATGAGTGGTAATCGTGAAGTGGGCAATGCTGACGCCATACAATAACCCCAAGGAGACACTTCTTTCGTTATATAAAATATATATATATATACAAATATATATATATAAACAGATTATGTCTGCTTTTGAGAATTTTTTTTTAACACACCACATATTTTATATAACGAAAGAAGTGTCTCCTTGGGGTTATTGTATGGCGTCAGCATTGCCTACTTCACGATTACCACTCATTAAAACTGATAGCTGATATTAGCCAGGTTTTATTTTAACTATTGGCTGTCGTGCAGTTACTGATGTAATTAATAGGCTTTATACTTAATTACTTATTTATTTTAACAGAAAAATACACATTAGCAAACACTTTTATAGCAGAGATGGCGGCAAGAACGTTTAACAAAACTGTCAAAACGTCATCACGTAGTGAGAAGTTGAGAACGCGGCAATTACAAATTACTATAACAGTTACAATGCATCCATCTCTTTATAATGCTCATGCGCACATGTTTCTCATTCACAGACCACGTATTGAAATAACAAGGATGACATTTCACAGCGTAGTAAACTTGAAGGTGTTCAAGTTATGTTTTTAAACTTTAGTTTTTAACTTTATCTAGTTATTCATATGCTAATTGATGTAGTATCCTGTATTTTTTGCAGAGAGTGTTTATCACATTATTATACACTATCTATGAATATAATATAAATATTGAAACTGTATGAAAGTAAAGCTTAAATATATAATACAGTGAAATCCGGATATAACGACATTAAATACTATGTCGTACTAACCGGGTGACGTACAAAACGGACGGATTATCTTATATGTAAAATTCTCGTGGCACAATGTTCGTTCACGTACGTACTCCTCCGAAACGGCTTGACCGATTTTTATCAAATATGCGGTATGTATATAAATGTAGGTATATTCATTAGGTATAAGAATCAGAGATGAGGCTTATTCAGCCATATTTTTATTTTTTTATAATGTGGCATTGAAAAATAACTAAATTTTTGACCTTTTATTACAAAACCCTATTTTTTTAGTAATTTAATAATTTTTCGGCCCCGTTCATTGAACATTATAGTCGCTAAAACCGCTTAGTCGTTATATTGAATTTGACTGTAATTAAATTCGCGGGTAGGACGGTAGATGTTTTCATACATACCTTCAAATGGAACGGGCTGGCCGGTATCGGTTGTGAATCGACGAGCACATTCAAACGATGCTCACCAACCGCCCTCGGCACGAATTCAGCACGGAATGTGCCAGCACCAGCCGCTGACACCGCCGCCGGGACCGAAGCCCCGTTCGGACCTACGCCCCCATCATTTCTCAGCTCACACTTGCCCTAACTTGCCCTAATCAACCCCCAAGCCTTAAGCTTCCCAAGTCATGCATTTGTATTGATGCTATAGTGTTAGACTATGGTGCAATGGTCACCAACACGGACTGTTGACCAGAGGGTGCCGGGTTCGATCCCCGGTACCAACTATTTTTTTTTTGTACAAATTGTTTTTTTTTCAATATTTTGAAAAAAATTAATGTAGTTTAAGATTTTTTAAAATGTATTTACTGATTTATTAGCACCAGTTTGACGTAATAGCGTAATTGTATTGAATGAGCAAGTTAGGGCGAAGCGAATGAGAATTGTAAGATGATAAGACCGCTGCCAATTTTTTTTTAAATAATCATCCTTACGACCAAATTAGCTATAACTAAAAATTTGTATTGGAATGTTTTATTACAGTAGTATCCGGATATAACGACATTAAAGGCGATACTATGTCGCACTAACCGGTTGACGTACAAAACGGACGGATTATATATGAATATACGATACGAAACTTGAGTAAACATTACAGTCGCTATAACCGGTTGGTCGTAGCGAAGTCGTTATAAGGGAACACTACTGTAGATTATATGAAAAAAATATTTTTTTTAGTCTGTGACACATTGTCTATGTCAATTGAACATTGTTAACAAATATCGCATCGGTTGGTAGCGGCCTTTAAGCTCCTAAATCTACATTAGTATTATATACTTGTGACAAGTGTTAGTAGCGAAGCTTATATATATAAAACCCCTAGTTTTCTATTCTCATTTCCAGCCTGTAATAAAACACGCCAGGTGACACTTCCAACAAGATCGTACGTTATTTCAAAAACACACGCTTTTTTTGAAATCTCGATAGATGGCGCTAATCTACAGTTTACTTATTTCCATGAATCGCATAATATATCTATATAAGTTAAATTTTATTATTATTTGAAATGAAATGTCCGATACAGTAAAACGAGGCATTTTGAAGTAGATTTTTTTTATTCATTTTGAATCAAAACCACGCCCTTCGTAATAGCAATAAATAAATCATTAGCTTGGTCGTTTTTTTTTTAAATTATAAAAAAAAACACTCAGTATATTTCAAAGTGTTATGAAACAAATCATAATTACATTTAAAATTACAATTCGATTCTATACCTGTCCTCTTTTGTCACATGGATAATGAGAGAGATAGCTGTACTTCTCAAACATGTCTACAGTAGTCTGACATTTGTATTACTACCTTTTAAACTAACCTTCAACATTGACTTCAATTTGTTCCAAGGTAGCAGTTGAATGGTGTAAAGTAAGAAATGTTGGCTGGTGTAATGGTACAGGACCAGGTATTGTCACCCGAGCACCACTCACACCACCCTCGGACACATCGATGACTAGAGGACATCCCGGCACTCTCATCTGAAAAGTAAAATAAAACAATTATTTATAATGTTTGAACAAAACTAAAAATTGATTCAAAAATAAATAAGTCTGTTATGAATACATTTCCAAATTTATACGATAGTAATAAATGTACAAGCAGAGGGATACTTGTGTAGCAAAGACAATAGATGAATGTCTACTGTCATATCAAATGTTTTATTATCTTTTCAGTTTTCTTTTTGTATGATATATTTAGCACATGAGATGTTTGGAGACAGTTTTTATAAAATATATAACTCACTTTATTAAATGACACATTGACAATGTGTTCGCATGACTCCGTCGGTGTAAAAGAGACTGTGAATCGTGCATTTCCCTGAAAAATGAAAAGGGGTTTTTAATGGGACGGAACACATACATGCAAGCCAGTGCTGTCAACCAGACACATACACCAATGTGAATTGCCTACAACTGCAAATCCGATTAGTTAATAATAAATCAATATTATAGGCCTGAAGAGTTTGGTTCAGATTTTAAATTCATTGTTAGATTGTCCATCAGCCTTTATAACAAAACTTAGTTGCTTTATTTAAAAATACACACAAATATAAAATTTAAATTAGAAGAGCCGATGGCTATCACCTTGGATTTGTGCAAAGTAGTTTTACAAAAAAAGATATAATTTATAGCTTAACATATATGGCATGTCCACAAGGCACCTAATTAATTGTTTATAAAACAAACATTCAAGGATCTTACCTGTGGATGCACTTGAGTGGGAATGTTAAGACCCCTAGCAGCAACGGTTATTTCCAGATTTCCCTCTCCGGCCTGTGCTGCATCTACTGCTAATTGTACAGGCACACCCACACGCGCTAATGTTCCTCCCGTAACACCGACCAGTTTGCTATCATATGCCTTACATATAAATGGTGTACCCTGGAATAAAACAAGTATAAAGTTTAAAAGTGTAGTTGACTGAACTATGGTTATCCACTTCAGCTTACAGAACTAAAGTTTTACTAAAACATATTAAAACTTACTGGAACTGGTTGGGCATTATAATGCGCAGTGAGTGTGTGCGGACCAACGTTTTTGGCGGTGAAACTAGCCACCACACCGGAGACGACATCCCCAGTGAGACGAACAGGGACCTCGCCTCTTGGACCTTTGACTGTTACATTTAACTCTCCACCTCCAGGACCTTCTACTCGTACCGAACATGATACCGGCTCGCCAACAGGTATTAGTTCTGAGGGGAGATAATACCTTTAATATGTTTGAGATAAATTGAAAGAAAACTATAGAAACAAGTTTTATGGAGAAGCACGTGCAAAAACAAACAATTAAACTTTTTAATTTGAAAAACGACTACGAGACACGAGTTCCGATGCAAGTTTGTTTTTGTTGTTTTGCTCGTTTTCAATTTACAGAGAATGACGATTAACAGTGTTTACGTTTTGCGTTGCGAGAGTTAATTTAAAATCGAACTGATGACAGTCATTAGTCAATTGTAATTAATAAAAAAAAACAAAATCAATTATGTATCTGTGGTTTAAAATGTCTTATAACTCTGGAGAGTATTAGATGCGTTAGCGCATCATAAATTTTAATAACAGACATCGATGTTATAATTTTTTTATTTATTGGCATTACATTTGGCCAACTATTGCCGGCATTACTTTTGTTTGCGGTATCAGGTTTGTCCAATAAGGTCAAGGCATTAATAAAATCTAACCATTGTTCGTAATCTTTGTGATAACAATTCTATTAAGATACTCACATACCATTTAATATCTAAAAGTAACTAAGAAAAATTAAAATATTATTTTTAATCCTAATATCATACTTACGACATATTGTTAAAGCGCCTAAAGCTTTTATTAGGTAGGTACTAACCTACTTGTGATGTATCAATAGTGACTCTTTGCGCAGGTGCCACGTCAGATACAAAGGGCGACGAAGGTACCGGCTCGCCATTAAATTTAATGTCAATACGGTGAGGCGTCGGCGTTTCAGGCCTCCAAAAAACAAGGCAACGACCCCCACCCACCACCTATAATTATAATTCATATTAAATTAAATGCCCATCATGTTTACTGTCCATTTTAATTCATTCTCGAAAATATTTAAGATGTTTCAAGGGATTTCAACTAATTTTAATTAATGTTCGTATATACCAAACCGACGCATGTGTAATTTGGTAAATTTTAGCTTCTGATATAATATTCAAAACTATCATTTTAAGTTTGACAAAACATTAACAATTGTGGTAGGTAAACTATATGAAAATCATTTTTACTTTTACATAATATATTAAATTTTTTTATATAAACTTATTCTATATCTTAAAAACATAAAGCACGTGTTTTCATTTATAAATTTTGAGCATATCTTTTTAAAACTTAATAGATTAAAAATTTGATTCTTAAAAATAATAATAGATTATAAATATGTATGAATTTTATTGCGATTTATACATACCTGAACGTGATTAGGGACTTCCCCTTCGTTGATTGAAATTTCTAATTGCCCTTCACCAGCAGCGCTTGCATCAACTACAAAAAGTCAAAGGTTTAATTAACCGGCCATTACTTGCATTTTACTAAACTAAGGCTTAAACTAGATATTAATAATTAACCCTAGAGTTAAAAGTTAACATAAATGTCTTTAAGTGTCAGGTCCCGTGGGTTCAAAACATTTCGTGGATGAGTTTTATATATCTGGTATATAGGCGGCCATTAGCCATTAGGCATAACCAGCGGCTGCCATAACATAAGACAACGACCATGGGCATCCAATTAACTGGTGCCGGCCCTTAAGAGAGGAGGATCTATACGTGGTTCTCTTGGTAGATTATGTTAACTTAATATATATATATATATATATATATATATATATATATATATATTACAAATTAACATAAACATTCTTAATTATCTTAAAGTAAATATAACTTAAAATGAAACAAACCAACAAAACAAATTTTAAAGGTTGGGTCTTTTAGCAGAGTACCCATAATGCTGGCATTTCATTGTATCGCGGTGCTTGTACTCTATGCGAGAAAATCACCAGCTCACTTGTCCCCCCAAGGCCCAAGGCAACTCAAATGAAAATTCAAAGTTAGACACCTACTTTGACCTTTATATTGTTTTCCATCTGCTCTGTGGCGCAATATTTTGTACACAAAATTAAGCATTTTTATTATAATACATTTTTCAAAAGACTGGGTTCACCTCTAAATTGACTCTGCTGTCCAACGAGTGCGTTTCCCACTTCGGTCACTTTGATGAGACTGGCGTCGTACACTTTGGCAATAAGTGGGCCAGCTGCTAGTTTTTCATCACCAATTGATACCTAAAAAGAAATAATGAGATAAGGAACACTCTTGTTCAAATCACAATACAGTATAATCTGGATATAACGACATTTAATGAACCGGCGATACTATGTCGCACTAACCGGATGACGTACAAAACGGACGGATTATATATGAATATAATGCGATACGATCAAACTTGAGTAAACATTACAGTCGCTAAAATCAGTATGTCGTTATAAGTGAATTCTACGGTACTTTTTTAATTAGTTTCAATAGAATATGTGTTCAAAAAAAGTAAAAAACAATAACAGACTTACACACCAATTACATTAGAAACATAAAAACTTCAAATAGTTAGTTAACATTTAAAAAAAAAAAGAATATATTTGTCTTGCAACACTGTTCTTAAGTTTTTAGTTAAACTTCTTAGTTTAAATGTTGTCAATAACAAAATGACATTATGTCAATTGTCAAATCATACTTGTGTCGTCGTAGAAAAATAGTATGTTGTTGTAATTGGATGTAACTTACATCAATAAGGTGCGTTCCAACTTCGTCTGGCGTGAACTCGATTCTGAATACCCCAGGCCTCTCTGCCACATCCAGTACTCTTGATGTCACCAGACGTCGCGATGGAGCTGTTACAGTTACACCAACCTATAAATAGAAACTCAATTTCACAATACAAGCAATGTGTCATAGATAACAGAATTTTTCTTTGCCTACATTGTTTTGAGGAATCGATTTTGTTTTGTTATTATTGGTATTTAATACATGATGGTGCACGAAAGACTTGCTTACTATACAGTAAACGAATATTTAGAGGCCAAAGATGTCTTTAATGTGTCGGAAATTGGCTCAGCATAGGGACAGTTTAATTCTTGAGTAGCTTTACAGTGCTTTAATATTTGAATTGTGACATAATTTTGTATTAAATGGTTATTTTAAAACAGCAGCTATCGAGTATCTTAACGGTTCTTTTTGGTAGATAACTGCCATCCGAACCGGTGGTGGTGAAAAACTTGACGATTCAAATTTGTCTTTATAAAGACCGACCTGAATAAAGATATTTTGAGTTTGAGTTTAATAGTAAACATAGTTAATGTTTCTATTAAACTAACTTGAACAGTTGTAAAAGTATATTTAATAATTAAAGTAATAACAGTGTGTGAAAATTTAGAACAATAGTCAAGATTTTAATTCAAATAAATTTTGTCTAATTAAAACCTTCGGTCAAGGGTAATAATTAACCTAGTAACACATTTATATTATCAAGGTCATTTTGATTGTCTTTTGTTTATTACAATGGAATATTTTAATATTCTGACTATTAATATAAATCGAAAGGTTAATTTATTCGCATATTTGCTATATATCTAAATAAATATTAGTCACAACGCCTTATCATATAAGAATCACTCTAATATAGATTTATTCACTAACCCGAAAAGATACAATATTTTAAAATTTGTTTACTAGCAAACTAACAAACATTATTATTATTGTACCATTATTGTAACAAACCAAAATTATTTTTATAAAAATCTTTGTAATTTCATGTCCGCCGCATTTGGTCTATAATTTGCAGCGTGTGACGTTTAGTCTGTGGACTGGCTGACGCCTCTCGCGTTTTGGTTTTCCCGCCAATTCGGACTGATACGATTGAGCTACAGGCTAACAATTTAAATTATTATTTATTCCCGTTCTTACATGTGAAGTCGACCTATAGTGTTTAATTCAAGGGTGTGTTTATTTAATAAACGTTGCAATTATTTAATTGTCAACAAATTCGCCAAATTATAATTCTACAAGATTCATAATGGCCGCGGAATTAGAAATTTTATAAAAATTACGATTCAAATCGACTAATATGTTTTAGACCCTGTATTTGATGTAAAAGTTTTAAAATAAACATTTACGAACTTAATTTATGGCGTAATTTAAATAACAGTGTTTCCTGATTTAACCAAAAATTAAAAGATTCTAGCAATGCTTGTGAAGAGAATTTTTATATGAAGTGTGTTTTCTTTTAAAGCAAAACTAGATTCTTCATATGAAACAAGTAGTGAGATTGTGACGAAAAGCAAGTTTTTATGTGATGTTTTCCATATTTGTGATGTACCTAACTTGATGTGAGTGGGAATTATAGGCGTGAAGGTAACTCCGATACGAAATGTACTTAACGCAAAAAACAGCATGGCCTTATTTTTGTAATATTTACAGATTGTTTTAGATAATTGAAATCTACAGATTCAAATTTAATTTCGTTAATGTCGATCAAAATACGATAATCCAAAACTTTCAGACAACTTTAAGCAATCCGTTAAAATATCTGTTTGATAAATGAGTTAAGAGACTAGACTTAGCGCGAACTACGACCCTCAAAGTCCCTCAAAGGTTTATCGAGATTACGCAAATTGATGACTTAATAGTATGTCTATGACTTCATATATATTTACTGTCAAAAACATTGATAATGTTAACGGTGTTGCCAGTTTTGTTCCTATAACAATCATATATCACACGGGAATCGTAAATTCACTGGTCAAAAAGCCTTTGCACCATTTCAGACCAATTTATCTTCCCACTATTTGTTTCTGGCGTGATTGAGTTGTAAAACATACATGAAAATGTGTACAAGCTATGTATCTATATAATGACGTAATTAAATAATTTAAGTTGTGATTGTCTATATAATTAAATATATATTTCGTACATAAAAATAAACATCTTTTATCACATAGTGGAGATAAACACGGCCACAACACAAAAAATAGAGAAAAAATTGATGTACCTGATTAGTATGTAGGCATGAGCATACGTTTTTATAAAAAAAGTCCCAGCACTGATAACCAAATTGACTTCTAACAAATTTAAAACGAGTATTTTGGTTGAAAAGGCATACTATAAAGTAAACGAATATTTAGAGGGCAAAGATCCCTTTAATGTGTCGGCAATTGGCTCAGCATCGGGACAGTTCAATTCTTGAGGAGCCTTACAATGCTTTGTTATTTTAATTGAGAGTAACACAATTTTGTATTAATTGTTTATTTTAAAAGAGCAGCTATCGAGTCTCTTCCCGGTTCTTCTCGGTAGATGACTGCCTTCCGAACCGGTGATAGTGTTAAAAATTGAAGATTCAAACGTGTCTTTATAAAGACCTACTTGAATAAAGACATAAAGATATTTTGAGTTTAAATTAAAGTTAAGTTAGTAGAAGTTTGGTTAAAGAAAATGATACTTTAACTATTTATGTGATAGTACTTATATTTTATTTAATATAAAAAGTGATTGTTGTCTCAATCTTTATTTCTTTTTTAGTCAACAAGTGCATTCAATAAATTAACTTCTATGTTTGGGGCATCAGCGCTATTGATAACTAACTCTTCTTTAAATATAAAAGGAATTTGGAAAATTGGTTTACAAATGGTAGAGTGAAATACTCCTACAGTTTAATGTATATATACGAAATTTCATCGAAGTCGGTTCAGTAGTTTAAGCGTGAAAGCGTAATACATTTATAATGTCAGTGTGGATTGAAATTGCGAACAAAATTGTCGGGAACGATTACAGTGTCGCAGGTCGAGTTGCTAAAAGCTGTCAAATGCAATTTTTGACATAATTGTGCATTTGAGCGTGAAACAAATGAACACGCATCTTTTATTGTTTATTGCACAAACTGAAACAGGTTAACACATCCAGAAATAACATCATTTAAAATTCGTTAAATAAGTATGGCGGCGCTTAAATGTTTTGAGAGTGTCAAGGAACGTCAAGAATAAGAATGGCGGGTTGACGTTTCTTCACTCTGACGCAACTCCGGGCTCTCTTGGTGGGCAGCGTTGGAACGGAGGAGATCCATGATCATGGGAGGATTTAGATCCGTTCGCATCGCACCCAAGCAAGATGTGTTCGGTAGAGTGTCACTGTGTCCCAATAAAGTGTCGAACATAATTCTGTTCATATTTTGTGAAAATCGTACATTGTTAATTATTATTAACCGATTTAACTCTTTTTTCGCGTTAAGTACCTTTCGTCCTTCCCTAAGTTAAGTCTATTATACACAATTTCACCGAAATCGGCTGAGTAGTTTAAGCGTAACATACTTTCGAATTTATAATATTAGTATGGATGTTGTATTATTGTAGCTTTGATGGCGTGGCTAAAAATTTAATTACCATTAAAAATATATCATACCTCGTTCTTATTAAATGTGTTTGGACCGTGCGCGGTAGATATTTCGAAGACGGCCGCTACCCGTGAGGGTATCAGCCGGGTGGGCTCACCTCCGCCCCCACCCACTGGTCCTGCCATCACGTCGACTTCCCAGGGAGAACCTGGAATAAAATTAAAGAATTCTTTTAAAAAAAATCATCTGTCACAACCACTTCTGAGACGTAGTGGTTGTAAATTTTATTTCACCACAGATTCCACAGATTATAAATGTAAAACCCTCGCTAGAGATGACAGATTATTTTCCAAAAAAACTAAAGAATAATTTTTAGAATTATGTTGGCACATGGTAGTCAGTCAGTACCGGTCAAGAGTTGGTACATTTTTCGCTTAAATTATATGCCTCGCAGTTCACGACTCAGCGAGAAAATTCCAGCATTATGGGTACTCTGATATAAGGAAGAAACGTTTAAAATTAATTCACACTTTGTTGCATTAAATTTTAAATATATATATATATATGTATTTAGATAATTTCTAATAGATCTAAGAGTTTCCGTAAAAGGAGGAGTGGTGGGGTGGAATTCCGAGGATATGACTGATGGTATGGTCTTTATAAAGACCTACTTGAATAAAGATATTTGGAGTTTTTTTGAGAAGAGCGCAGTTTGTACCCATATTTTTTTGAGATAGGACGGAGTTTGAGGATTGTAGAGTAGTTTGTTTAGTTTTTGTTATTATTATTATATTTATTTCTTTTATAAATATAAAGAAAATAGTTATATAAATCGAATAGTAGATTACAAGATTTATTTGTCCTCATTTAAGAAATGTTGAAAACAGTTCGATGATTAATTCAATACAACATATGCCTTAAGTCGATGGAATAAAACTTAAAATCCCATAGCCCATCAGATGACAGACCAAGCAAAACAAAGAAGCGATCAATCATTTTGTCAAATTGTTAAGAAATTACGAGAAATATACCGACAAAATCTTTTATTAAACTTTACAATGTTATCTTATTTATTAAGTTAATTATATAACAATTATAATTTATTATATACTAATCATGTTACATAACAACAATACAGTTAGAAATTAGTTTATAGGATAAAGTTACTTGTCAGCAATAGTTTAGCATGGAGCACTTATGAGTTACTTATGAGTAGTATGCTATTTGTGTTTTTTTATAGGGCAAAGCAGTAGGCACACCATAAAGGTGAAGTCGCCGCCCATGGACACTCACGTCACTGAGCTCGTGAGTGCGTTGCCGGCCTTCTAGAGAGTGGTACGCTCTTTCTGAGGAAGTCGTATTGGTTTGGAAACTGTGACGGGAAGCTGGTTCCATAACGTGGTGAGAAATGTGTCAAAAACACGCAGTGGTGGAACGGATGGTGGAGCGGGTAATTCGGATGGAATTTCGTATTCTAGACATCCGAAATAAAATTCAGCAGGTCTGAAAAACTTATCCGAACACTACCCTATAATATAGTGATTGGAGATGCTGAGAGACCCAACATCACTACGCAGCGCCAAACGATCAGGATGGTCCGCGAGTTTTTATTTCAAAAGATATTTATTTTATTTTATTTTATTATATCTGTCCTTAGACATCTTATGTGCTAAATACATTTAAAACAATATACTTATGAGATAACACAACTAGGTTTACACATACGACAATTAAATGGGAACTTGAGACAATCTTCAATATTAATCAATATGGAGTCGATTGCCGGCCTTTGAAACGGTCGATCGATTTACATTACCGTTTAGTCGATGGGGTCGATGAAAAGTGTCGTTATAATAAGTTTGAATAATAAAAACGTTTCATTTTAAGAGACCGTAGTTTAACGCACGTATCGTAGTAAACATTACGCTTAACGGAACGCGTTTAACATCCTTTCTAATTAGCAACCTTGTTACGCCAAAATTAATATTTTTCGTCTTTCATAGTTATTATTATTTTTTTTTAAATTTATTTATTCAAATCCAAAAACAATTTTTTTTCACTTAACCTATACGGCATTAAAAACCGCGCAACGGTTTGTCCATGCCGTTGTTCACTTAACTAACCTTATCCAAACCAGAAGTGCGAGGAGGTCACCCACCCTATCCCGCGTCATCCCCACGTTGCATCATGTGTATTCTGTGTGTTTAGTTTTTTTTCTATGCATACCGTTAATACATACATGTCTTGTGTGTTTTTCTTGTTATGCAAACATAATACACACATATACATACATACAAGTATGTGTGTTTATTGTGCTTTTGCGAGAATCGCAATCACTTGTACCTACAAAATGAATTCTTGTATAGACGGTACTGACATACCAACAACAACCTCAGCTATCATTTGAATGTTTCACAAACACCGCATCTCAGCATTTATTATACTCCCGCGGTTTTTTTTTCGTTTATTATTTCCTTTTACCCAACGGGTCAGCAGACACTTCAAGTGATTATGACAAATTGGAATGTAATATTCGTAAAAGTATTCCGATAAATACTTAACGGAAATCCCGTTAATCAATTGCGCAATCATTGATTGATTTGTTCCGTTAAAGTTATTACGATTTTGTTTTATTACAACATTACACGGCTTACATTTGTAAAGCTTTCGTTTATTTTGTGGAACTATTCTCATGACATCGTTCCAGATATCGAATGGGATTATTAAAAATTTAAATCCAGCCCTTTTATATCTGGACATACGTTAATTTTTGGTTATAAGATCCAATGTAACGAGATCACAGTTTGACCTTGAAGAACCTCAAAAAGTTGGTAATTAATTTAAAAGGCAATGCTTTCGCTCTATAACAAGATCCCAAAAGATTTGTTTACTGTCAGTAAGGAAATTCAAAAAAGTAATTAAACAGAAGCTTTTATAAAATAGCATAGCATAAAATATCTGATTATTTTGATGATGAAAAAGTTTGGGAATGATTTAAGATCATTTCCCAAAAAGAAACAACCAAGCATAGTTTCTTGACCGCTTCTTCTCAGCTAGGTAGTAAGCGTAGAATCACTCACTAGACGATTCAAAACGTTCCTACCTTACTGGATAAATATATTTTAGTTTTTACTTTAGTAATGGATACAAATGTGAATTACGTATTATATAACGTTAAGAGAGATTTAAATTGTTTATTTCTACAACCCATACAGAAATACAGTTACATACAAATAAAAATAAACGCTAACAACATAGAGACACAAAAGTATATTTAAAAAAACTCTACTTTTAGCTCTTAAAAGAGTAGTGTTCGAGTGTTTCAAGTTTCTCAATCGTGAGGTCGTGTAATTGATCCCAGTTGCAAATAACAGTGTAAATAAGTCGTGAATACCGAAAATTAGATACAAAACTCAAAATATCGTTATTCAAGTAGGTCTTTATAAATTCACTTGTGAATCGTCATTAACATTACCACCGGTTCGGAAGGACTCGATAGATGATCTTTTAAAATATATTTCATACTAGCTGATCCCGTCGTGTTGCCACAAAAAAATGTCTCTAAAATAGATGTTGGCCGATTCTCAGACCTACTCAATATGCTCAGAAAATTTCAGGAGAATCGGTCGAGCCGTTTCGGAGGAGTAAGAAGGAGGAGTAAAACTGTGACACGAGAATTTTATATATTAGATATTATGATATTATGCCGCAACAACCTAACTTTTCAATTTTTTTTATTTTAAGGTATATTCACTTTAGATTAATAATATAAATGTTTATGTTAATTGTCAATATGTTTTAAAAAAGCATTGTATGACTGAGAATTAAACTCTCCCGATGCTGAGCTATTGCTGACACATTAAAAGGATCTTTGTCCTCTCGATACCTTGTCTATAAATGAACAAATAATCAAAGCCTATATCGATTAATGTCACCACATTTTCACATTTTTCCTAAGCCCACTATAATTTCCAAGATCTCAAATGGAAAGCGATACCATATCAAGAACTGGATGTTCCATAAATAGTTTTCCCTACTACCAGGAAAAACTTATAACCGAGTAGCCGGTACACTTGATTACGATATTATTATGAATATGTAACGCATAAAGTTTAAGAATATTCAATAATGAAAATTAATAGTAATTTACAATCTGAGAGAACGTGCTCATATATGCTTCCGAGATGAACGTTAATTATTAGTCTTTAGTATTAACTAACTACTTAATTAGGACTAATAATTAACTACAATACATTTCTAATATCGTCTACAAGGACAAACATTCGGTTTTCATGTGCCATTACAAAGAAAGTTTTTAAACGTTTAACGATAACTTTCTTGATTTAGACTTTTTTCGTGCCCCTCTGCTGCGTTAAGGTGTAATTTAGAATCGAAATTGAAATCACTGTTATAGCAAATGTTTGTGTATTATATAGTATTAACAATATATCTTATATTTTACATCTCCTTCTCCTTTTATATATTTTTTTATTTTTGCTTTTCTTCCCGTGGAGTTTTTGTTGTTTCTGTACTTGTGACTGTGTTTATAACATATTTTATCTGTGAAACACGTTTTAGGATGCCTCTGTATTTTTGTCATATATCTTTTTCTGTTATTGTATTTTTGTGATGTGTTTTGTTTCCGTAAAATAAATAAATAAATAGCGAATTGAGACATAGAATAAAGGACTTGAAATAGAATTAGACCTGTTTCCAGCCTGCTAATTCTGTATGTCGAGTTTAGTCGACATCTTTGGAACGTGTATTCTACGTGGCTTTGCATTTACGACCGACTAGCCTCGATATACCAACGGTACTTCTTATCAACAAGTCTGTGCTGTATTCTCAAGAATATTTTATTCAAATAAATAATTGAATGAACAGATTTCGCTTTATTTAAACACTAAACATACGTATAAATACATAATTATAACATAAAATAATTGGGTTTTTTTTGGCAAAAAATACATTATTAGGTTCACAATCTTTTGCAGTATTGTGCGTACACAATAATAGAACTTTCAAAGTCGAGTAGTTTAGTTAAATTGGATATTTAATTGAGTAATTTTCGTGGGTTGCCTGGAAGATCTCGCTTATTGGCGATCGTTTCCTTACTCTGCAATATAAGTGAATTTTTTGACAGAGTTAGGTTTTTAGTTTAAGAACTTATTAAGTATATATTGCATATGTTTTGGTTAATAAATAAATAATACTAGCTATAATAGTAGACCTTTTACGGTCAACAGGTCTTTTTAGCAACAGTTATGGAACGGATTGCGTTGATAAAAATCGGTGGTGTGGATTTTTCCACACAATTTCTTAGCAGTAGCCCATTTGTGGTACAACCGCTGCAACAATGCAATATGATTATTTTAGTTATATTTTAAAATACTTTATTTATAATCTAATATATAAAATTCTCGTGTCACAATGTTCGTTCCCGTACTCCTCCGAAACGGGTTGACCGATTCTCCTGAAATTTTGTGACCATATCGAGTAGGACTGAGAATCGACCAACATCTATTTCTACCGAGGCATTTTTTGTCGGGATCAACTTGTTTATAATATATTTGTGTATACATTCTCATTTTATGTAATATCTTTCATTGTCTCGTGTTGCTCTGTTTGCCGTATCCAAATAAACGTGTTTTCTTTCAAAAATGGTTAAAATAAGTTTAAGAATATTAAAACTCCGCTAAAGATGTAGCCTCATTGCATATTCACTTTAGTAGATTAGCCATCGAGCCACAAAACGCAATGGAAACCACACTATTGTTATACGTCAGTCGGTGGAAACGTTCTGTCAGATTGTTTTCGCGTACAATGAATACTAGAATGTGAGAGAGATTCAAACATCCACATTTGTTCACGACAAGCCATATATTAAAGAGAATAAGAAAACATTTAATACTTTATGAGATCTATCCTGACATGTTTCTTTTAAAGCCGAATGAAATGCATATTTTAAATTCAAGTTAAAATATGTTTGAATAGTGGGCAAACTACCATAAAGGTGAAGTCACTTCCCATAGACACTCACGTGGCTGGGAGCTCGTGGGTGCATGCGTTTTAGGGAGTGGTACGCTTTTGTCATGACCCTAAGTCGTCATGGTTCGGAAATACCGTCGTACCAGCTGGTTTCATAATGTGGTGGTTCGTGGTAAGAAATGTCTTACGAAATGCGCAGTGGTGGAACGACAGACATCAAAGTGATACGGGTGGATTTCGTATTCTGCCTAGATGTCCAAAGATGATATTCCGCTGCAGGTGTTAATCCGAACAACTCCTCCGAACATTCCCCAGCAATGAAGCTTGAATGAAGCTTATTAAATAATTGGTTTGCTAGTCGCAGTAACCAAGTGTCTGGTGCTATCAGGCCCTGAATGGCTGCTTTCCCGCAGGCTTAGAGCATCGCGATACAGTAGTGAAATGCATTATGGATGGCAGAGTATCAAGGACCAAACTTTTTAAATTTATTCCAATGTAAGTTATTATTTTAAAGTTATTTAATTTTGTAATGTTTCATTACATTAATCTAATATATTAGTTGATTTTAATACGAAATGAGACATTAAGACATGTTTGTAACTAAAACATTTCAAAAATATCGCAAGTGGTTAAGAGAGTGCATTAAAATTTAACTTAATTAAGGAACTCGCTAAATGACCTACGTAGGTAACATTATCCAGTTATTTTTAACTAGAATCTGCCGCAATGCTGTATAAACTTGTTTCGGCGTCTAGGATAGCCCATTTCATTTATAGACAATACAGTTTAGATCTAGAATAAAGTTATCTACACGTGGGTTCAAATCTCGGTCAAACGATCTATATAGTGAATACTAGACGATATATTTGCATGTCACGCAGAGGTGGCAAGCCACACACAGACACACAAGTGCACACTTACACAAACACGTGCAATCTTTTTTAAAATAAAATCTGTGTTAATACGATACTTAAAAGGCGCTCCTAAAGAGGTTTTCTTCCACATAAATATATTTCTTAATACATGACAATTAGCGTATGGGTCTGTCATAAGGTACAAGCTTTTTTTTTAGTTAAGTACTTTTCTATTTAGTATAAAATAATTATGTTTGTAATGTATAAAACGTATTAAATGTAAATACAGTAAACACGCTTAAAATGGTAACCAGCTGAGTTTGTTGTGGTTATCACAGCCTGGTGGAGGAAGCATCCGAAGCTCTTGATATGAGAATAGAAAATTATTGGCGTACACAAGTGATCGTTAATACGCGGTGGAAAATATAATAATAATTGGGAATTTTTAGGAATATATACATAATGGAAGGCAAACGAGCAGGCACTTCGACTGTAATGTTAACTGCCGCCTGTTAACCCGCAATGCCAGGAAGATTACAAGTGGGTTGACGGCCTTTAAGGGAGATCTACGCTCTTTTCATCAAGGTTGAAGTCGTAGCGGTTCGGCAATACCTACGCTGGCAGTATACTCGTATACATATATATCTACAACAGAGCTGGCCATTTAGTTTTAAGTCTCGGCCGAGCTCCCGCTCGCCAACCAGCCCTTTGCTGAGCTGTAAAGGCCTCACGGCCAACACCCACTCAAAAAATCAAACAGAGCTGGCCATTTTATATCACAAATATAGATGACTGGTAATTTGATACTTGTAATGAAAAACCACATGGAATTTCCTCACGGTTGAAACACACGGTTGATGGCATCGTGAAAAATCGTATGTAAGCTTGGATCCTTTAACTGGCCCTGATACATAAATTATAGAGAACATCAGCCTTTTTAGTAATTATGCCTGCCTATGAACACCTGTGTCTCATAAGGGTTTATTGTACTAATGAAAAAATATTTTTTTGAAAAGATTAAAGAACAAAAGTCGATCCACCGAACTTTTGTTTGAAAATTTTGTTCCCTTAGGGGTAGAGACTTTTGGACCCTGGAGTACAAGTGGATATGCGCTTATTAAAGAATTAAGTAGGCGCCTGGTCAGTACCCGTGATGCAAGAGCTGGTACTCTCGCTCAGCGTATAAGCATACAGAGACGAAAAACCAGCATTATGGTTAATCTGACACAATGTGTTCACGCAAGTATATACACATACACACAATAGTAACTGGTACTCGTTTTATTTTATTTTTATGTATTTATTTAAAGATTCATAAGAGAGAGCGTGTTGTCCAAAAACAAGTAGATTGTTACTTAAATGGAGGCACGATATTGTCAAAACGAAATAAAAAGCAAAAAATGTTTGTTTTGTTTGTTTCAGTTTTTATTTTAACTTAATATTAATAATTAATTTTAGATCATTCAAATAATGAGAAAGTCAAAAACAATCGCACAAACCCGGGAAGATATATTCCTACATTGATAGACTAACCGACAAATTAAAGAAACCAAATACTTTCCTTTAGGTACTAAATATTCACGCGAGTTTAACACCATTACGTAAAAAGAAAGTGCCAGTTTTAACATGACATGTTTAAATATTTCACTTTTATGGTAAACACTTCTGACTAAGCGTCTGTGAAGTCATTACAAAAAGCTTAAGCCAATAGTACAATTGTATTCATCCGTATTAAACGTATAAAGATCAGCTTCCTTCAGGCCTAACAATGTCTATTTGTTCTCAATACGAGCTTCGGTTTGCCATGAGTAAAGTTCGTTACAGAGTTTCATTTACTCGCACACCGGACAAATTGTCAATACGATAATTATTTTACGCAGTTATCGAAAACTAATTTTATTTATTTATTAATTTACATTTTATTGCACTTGAACAGTAGAAGTAAACGTTAATAGATGTTAGTACATATATGAGCGACGGGCGGCCTTATCGCTAATAAGCAATCTCTTCCAGATAACCCACTAATGATACAACATTTTATGTCTTTAATAAATTTATTGACGTTAATGATTGGCATTTGCTAATCATTATTACGTTTAATGATAATAGTTCGGTAATGTATAATTATATCATTATAATTAAATCGAATTTCTGTTATTTTCATACAACAGTATGCCATCCGACATGAAAATAGACACTGAACAAAGCGATTATCAATTGATCATAGTCTAGTTTTTATTTATATAATTTTTGACTATAAAACGGCACATCCACCTCTTACAACAATTATACATTCATGCATACATATAATATAGCCTGACATCCATCACCAAATAATATATGTCCTTTACACAAAGACTAGAAATAATAATGACAGTCAGTACCGGTGAGCCAAGAGCTGGTGCTTTTCTCGCTCAGCGTATAAGCATCGCGATACAGTAAGGAAAAGCCACAAGGACAATTTTTTTAAATTTTGTTTTAGCTGTCAATATGTTCTCTTTTATAACGGTTAAAATGTTTTGTTTTAAAACAATCGGTCTATATTACAAACCGGTATTTTTTAAACAAAAAGGGTTCATACGAAAGAGTTCAACGCTCGGTTTGAATGTCCAATGAATCGTAACATAATGAAGGACATGTGTGTGTGTGTTGTGACAACAAAACAACAATTCACATCGCCATATTACCTGATAAATCAGAGACTGTGGGTTCATTCGAATAAGTATAGCCGACATTTGAAATCCACTTTGTCTCAGTGCAAGCTATTTTTTATTTACTTAAGTTTTAAAACATAAATAACATTTACTCAATCCATAAACTGAATAATTATAATTTTTCTACACTTGTAAACTGACAAGAAGTATTATATATATATATATATATATATATATATATATATATATATATATATATATATATGCTATATCTATTTTGTCATAATTAATAAACTATCTAAAGAGTTTTTATTACAATTTAAACTTCCAAAGATATATTAAATATAAAATAAAATATATGAAGTAAACGTATTTTATCGAGTGTTATATTCCAATAACCGTTAATTAGCTGATCTACTGTAAACGTATTGGACTTTCTATTACGTAAATCAATATGTCATTACAATTTCACCGATGCCTTATTTGTATATTTACATAAGCTCATATATATCTTATATATTGTGAAATACATGCTTCAAATATATATGTGTTGTATATATAGAGAGTTGGAAATGTACGCCAAACAATACCACCTGTTTTATGAAAGGTAATTTAACAAATTAGTAGTCGGTTCAATGTTTTAAATTTAGAACATGGAAAAAGCTACACTAGCACATAGGTTTTATGTGTGACGTGTCTCACTTACACAGCATATAAATCCAAGTTGATACTTACTTTCAAAACTCTAAAACACAACAACGTAATCACAGCACGACACACACACACACACACACAAACACAACTCAAATGTTCTTAATCAAAAGGTCACAGAGATTTTGCGTGTAAATGCGTACATTTTGTATGGGAGGCTTAGCCTCGACTGCGGTTAAAACATGAATGCGCAAGCGACCCGTCCGCGCCCACGCGTGACGTCACGCAGGTATTCAAAATGGCGCCGGGAATCCGAGAACCTAACAACGCCAGTCGGTTTATTAAAAGGCTCTGACAACGTGTTCAACATTCGTTCGAAACAATTATGGTAATGTTCTTTTTTTATATTTACACACGACACTCATTTGTTTTTGTCATAACATACGCCCACGATTATTATTTTATTTAATAAAGCATGGTTTATACACAAAGCATTTTGTATTTTTTTTATTTACAACCCATGGACACCTGTAAGAGGCTAACAAGTGTATACTTTGATTATGAATTTTGATATAAAAATAAGAACAAAATATATAAATACATACTAACTACATACTACATAGTATAGTACTAATCCTTGTATTGTATTTTGTAACTAATCTTTTAATACTTTGAATGATATTATATTAAAAATAATAGCTACACTGGTTGGCATCCTGGACTACGGCTACCAAAACTTTTTCTAAATGCATAGTTAATTGGGATAATTCCCCTCAATTTCTACCGGCTTATATACAACCTATATGCTATGTACTATCGTCCTTTACATTAGTGCTATTTTGACAGGTTACAACTATATATTTAACATATAATCGAAATCACTAATTTCATAATGTAACTTCAATTAAAACGAACCAAAACACTAAAACAAATTCAAAAAGTTTCAAAAAGCCTCAGCTGGCGGCATTTCCTTAAAAAAAAATTGACTTTTGCCACTAGCAACACGAAGGTCGTTCGAATGCTTTGCACGACAGCTTATGCGAAGCTTAAAGCTGTAGGTGTACAAAATACCTTCAGTAGGTGTAATAGTAATGGAACCTAACGAATGTCATTGACAACACAGAATAGAAAGAAAGAAATATAAGAAAAGAAAAATATGTTTATTTGGACACACACAAACACAACATCACAATAAATATTGAATTGAATAGGTACAAAAAATATGTAAAAGAAAGAGAAAATAATGTTTTAAATACAAATTATACCTTGTATTGTATATAAGGAATTCTATAGGCGCATAAGTATCGCGATAAAGTGGAAATGCCAGTATGGCTACTTACTCTGCCACAAAACTTTTTAAAATTTGTTTCAGTTTTGTTTATAAATATTTGTTATCTAGAATTATATTTAAGTTAAATTTATTAATAATTAAGTCATTTCCGAAAACATTAATACGCATAAACTCCCGATTTATCTTTCAAAATTGTCTTTTAATACATTCAAAAAAGCTTTCAAGCCGTCCTATTATAGCGTAAAGGGCTATTTAAACGATTAAAAAGCCTGGGAATGAATCGCCTCAAATACTAAGATAAATACATTTATGAAACATTCTATTTATTTTCGGCCAAAAATCCCACATACAAAAACATCCAAACTTATAACAAACCGCTTATTTTGTTTTATTTTATTACATTTAAATTAAAAAATTTATATAAAAAACAATAAAAGATAATAAAACTAGGTATACACATAAAACAATTATATGGGAACTTGAAACATTATACAATATACATAATAATACGAACAAGATATAACATACATGTGATACCCACAGGATTTAAAGGTTTGTTTTTTTGAAGGTGTTTAAAATGCCTCTGCGAAAGGTAAGTAGAGAGTCGGCAAAAACATCGACCGATTATATTCGTCCTAGTTCCTAACCCTGTCATAAAAATGTCATATTATGGTGCAGAACTAAGAAAATGATTAATTAGGATCATACGCGAATTGGGGCATTACTGGCAGAGGCTGACGGAGCCAGAAAACAATATCATGGGAGTGTAATCTTAGCAATGACTGTATAAATTTAGTTAAGGTGTGAACACATGCTTATAAAATGATTGTCTGTTGTGGGTATCTTCAAACCGGTTTATATTGCAACCGTAGTAGCCTATATAAGAAAATTATTGATGTAAACAAGCTGATACTTATTTTATGTGGTAAATATCAAATGTGCGGTATATATGAGTGATATATAAGTATCAAAATATGTTGTTATTTTGATTTTAATATTTAGAAGTCTGAAATGTAGTCGGGAGCGTATGCATGTAATCGCATTAGAGTGTACGGTAAGCCCCAGGCGGTGCGCGATGTTAAAAATTTTACACAAAAAATTTTTGTAATTATATTAATTTTCAGCCATTTTTAATGTTATTACACAAGTGATTGCACCTTTTGCAATGAACAAGTGAAGCGAAATGTTATGAATACACATTGATTTTTTTTGCAAAAAGTACACAGTCTCTAGTGACGTTCGACAGATTTGTATATCGATAAGATCCTCCACTTAAATTGAGGCAGCTGGTATTTTGTCAAACCAAAATAAATAAGCAAAAAATTTTTAAAATTTTCTTCAAAGTTCAATGAATTTAAAACATTTTAAAGTTAAAATTCTATTATGATTGTTAATAACCACTAAGTAACTAAGTACAAGTTTTACAGTATATTAAATACGAGGTGAACATTTTAAACGCTTCCAGCTGTTGGAAGCGGTGGTTTATGGAAGAGGGGCATTGAACAGCCGGCACACCATAAAGTTTAGAAACATGCTTATAAAAAAAAGGGCCCGAAGACACTCATAGTATAAACTTGCTCTTACCTGGTACATGCTTGTTGTTAAATGTAACTCGTACACTATGAGGGCGAAGTACCCTCGGCGTGAATGATGCAATGTATCGATTCCCTCCAAGGGACCTCACAGAACTGGCCACTAATGATCCGTTACCACCGGATACTTCAAGCTCCAATTGGCCAGGTCCGGCAGTGCTTGCGTCGACTTAAAAACGAGTTTCTAATTTATAAACAGATTGAAAAAATTTGACTTATATATTCTAAGTCAACTTGGTAAAAACAGTGAGATAGTAATAATAATAAAAGATACAATTGAATTTTACGTCGACATTTCTCTTACTGTGTATAACTACACAGTAAGAGAAATGTAGTAGTAGTAGTTTTTACTAGTATTAATCTATATTTTAGTGTCTGCAGGAGTTCTCGAATTTAGTGATTCAAAGGCATTTTCCAAGTCATATTTTTATGAAATAGACAAATATACGTGTATAGTAGATGTAGATACTCGTAAGATACTTGTAAGATACTCGTAAGATCCTCGTAAGATACTTGTAAGATACTCGTAAGATCCTCGTAAAATACTTGTAAGATACTCGTAAGATACTTGTAAGATATTCGTAAGATACTCGTAAGATACTCGCGAGATACTCGTAAGATACTAGTAACATACTCATACGTTTGATGTACGTGTTAGCAGTTATTTTACAAAGTTACCTGTCAGATGTGTAACACAGATTATATGTATCGATATTACGGACAGATATGGAACTAGATGGCGCTTGTAGCAAGTTTATTTTGTTATAGACAAATTTCAACTTAATACGACAGTTAAATGTAAGCCTTGTTACCTATAAACTCGACGGGCAGTCCCAAAGCGCCTTTGTAAGATGGTTTCACTATTATTCCTTTGGCCCCTTTATTATCCCTTTGAATTTGTCTGTAACAAATCAATTAGCAAAAAAATATCTTAAATTATATTCAAGATTCAGACATTTATGAACTGGTTGCATCCCCGGCAAACATTTTTTCTTCATTATACATGATTTCTAAGTAACTTCTACTTGAGACTAAAAATAGTTGGGGGGGGGGGGGGGATTACTAAAGAAATGACGATTGATCTGTTATCGAGCAGGATGAAAAATGATTAAATTACTAAAAAAGGGGGCCCATAAAAATATATAATAACTTGTATGTATTTTTAAAGTTACACAAAAATTTAAGGGTGAACAACCCTTATCACTTAGGGGTATTAAAAGATGGTAGCCAATTCTCAGACATACTAAATACGCATATAAAATTTGGTTAAAATCGGTTAAGCCGTTTCGGAGGAATACGACATTGTGACACGGAATTTTTATATATTAGATTGATACTTGTTACTACGCATATCAGATAATGTAAGATATATTTATTACACAGTATAATGCAAGATATGTATGGAGATGAATCGACTTTAATGAATTTTGCACAGATGTAGCCGATTGCATAACATAAAACGAGTAAATTCCGAATTTGGACACTAAGTCTTATTGTCTGTATGTTTTAATGTAACAGGAGAAATACTTAATGTGTCAGAAATAGCTCAGCATCGGGACAGTTTAATTCTTGAGTAGCCTTACAATGCTTTTGTTATGTCATGTAAGTAATAGTTTTATATATTAAATGTTTATTTTAAAAAAGCAATTATCGAGTGAATGCCGAATCGGTAGAGAACTTCCGAGCTGGTGGTAGTGTAAAAATCTACGATTCAAGTGTCTTTATGAAGACCTACTTGACACGTCACACGAGCGAGTGTCTATGGGCGGTGACTTCAACTTTTCGTGCTCCCTCTTTAATAAACATACCTGAAACGTAAGTGGGCTGCGTCCGTCTCAGAATTGGCCCCCCCGGCAGGGTCGTGGGGGGGCCTATTGGATAAAAAAGACTGCTGTTCTTGACGCTTCTCCTCCATACTGCTGAACGAGGAGTCGCGGACGACGTACGAGCTCTCGCGTACTTCGCGTTTGAACTCCTTCTGCAATTCCCCGTTTTATTATCAAAGGAATTTCAAGGCAGAGTTCTGGTAATTTTCTTTTATCTAAACTTATATCATACCCGTCAATAATTTCGTAATAGCCATCTCCAAAGTTCAGTCTCCATACCAAATTTCATCGAAGTCGGTTCAGTTAATGCGTGAATGTGTAACATACATACAAACTTACTTTCTAATTATTAGTATGGATTTTTCTGAGTACTGTACTGAATATAACTAGCTGATCCGGCAAACGTTGCTTAAGTAATTCCTGATGTAGAGAAAAAATAACTTATCGTATGTCGTATATGGGGAATATCGAAAAAAAACAAATGCCAAACATAATTTATAAGTTATTAAAATTTATTTTATAATTCATAATTGTATGTGTTGTTTAATGCGATATAATAAAAAAAAAATAAAAAAATCACAGCTAATAATCGATCTCTTCCAGGCCAACCATTACAACCCACTGGGTTGTGTTCTCTTGAACAATAAATTTATTTCTTCAAACGTCACTTACATGTGTGTAACTCTCCGATTCCCTCTCATCGGCCAACCGATCCAGCTGTTGGTTGAACGCGTCGTGCGACAAATCGCTAAACTTGTTGAGTTGTGTGTTGCGTTGGGTCTCACGATCCAGTGTACTCTGTCCGGGGCCTGTCTCCAAACTGAAATTGTACTGATATATAACAAAGCTTGCTAAATATAAGTTGCACAAGCTTTTATTTATTTATTAGTTTTACAAGAAGGACCTTAAGTAGTATTGGTTCGGAAAAACCGTGGCGAGATAGTTCCATAACGTGGTGGTGCGAAAGTATGTTAGTAACACTATAAGAACGGCTGATCCGATTTGGCTGAAATCAGGGGAAGTAGCTTAGAACCAGGAGACGGACATTTTTTTTATGTAAGAGGCATACGAGTGATGTGTTAATGCCGCCCATCGACACCTGCAACGCCAGGAAGCTTACAAATGAGTTGCCGGCCTTTAGGGAAGAGGAACGCTCTTTTTTAGAAGGTCCCCAAGTCGTACGATACTGTACACTATAACATCTGTATTAATTTATGGTTGCAATAAACACTAAAATACTTGAAAAAATGAGCTTTACAATGGCACTCAGATACGTCGAGGCAGCGAACCTGCTGATCCAGTAGGCTCGCTGTGACTATGAGCGTACAAACACGCACCATTATTTTGTGTGTCAATATATTTAAGTTAGCTAAAATTCTATATGTTTTATTTTAAGTTATATTAACTTTTAATATTAAGTTATTAAACTTAAAGTTAAGTATGAGTATTCATTTTGTCGCTTATTAGCGATACCCCCACCCATTAATTTTATTAACTTCTATTGTCCAAGCGTAAATAAATAAATTCAACCACTCACACAGTCACACATACAAATTACACATTCTAAGTATGATTAATAATTGTATATAGTTAATTTGAACTAACCTATTTTTAGTTAACATCTGTCTCGTTCTCTCAACCGTGTCCCACGAGTTCTTTCCAATGTTTGTTTTTCCACCTGGTTCGACTTCATTCCCGCCATCACCTAAAAAAACACTTACATAAACACGGCTTGTGTAAATTGGTCCTTCGGGCCGTATTAATCTTCTAAGAGTGCCTCACCAACTAGTGAAGGTTGGCAAACAGCTTCCCGGCCTCTAGTTATTATTATTATTATTTAAAAAAAGGATCCAGGTTGTCGCGAGATACTTTAACTTTAAACATTTTAAAGTTTTTTTTTAAATATGCTGAGAGCATGAAAACACAGTTCAACAAAGAGTCATATAATCGCGCGTTGACCGCCATAATTTCTGGTGGCTCTCCCAAAAGTCGAGACCTTTTCAAGCGACAGCGTCTACTTGAGGAGTGGAAACAGTGCTTCTGCACAGATTTAGTATAAAGTACAGATTACTTAACATAAACATTCTTAATATTAACCTCATATAAATATAACTTAAAACAAATTTAAAAAGTTAGATCCTTATGGCAGAGTAATGCTGTAATTACCTCGCTATATCGCGATGCTTGTATGGTACAAGCATCGCGGTAGCAGCGACATATCTCTTGGATCACAGGCACTGACTTAAATAAGTACGGATTAAATATTATATCGACAACTCGTACCTGGACTACCGTATCGTCTCGATCGATCATTCTCCAAAGACGAAAACGGGCTCTGATCAATGTTGTCTTGAGAGCCGTACGAATACATTTTGTAATTCGAACGTTTCTCAACCACACGTTTTGTTGTCGTCACGGGACTGTACCTCTCAGTGGGACTGCTTACCCTGAAAATGATATATATATTTAATAAGATACTTTAAGATACCATATATCAATAGACACTCGAGTGGCTGGGAGTTGTACGCTATTGTCTAGAACGACCATAAGTAGTATTGGTACGGAAAAACCGTGGCGAGATAGTTCTGTAACGTGGTGGTGTGGAAGTATGTTAGTAACACTATAAGAACGGCTGAACCGATTTGGCTGAAAACTGGGGAAGTAGCTTAGAACCAGGGGACGAACATTTTTTTTTATTTAAGAGGAGGTAAACGAGCAGGCGGGTCACTTCGAGTGATGTGTAAACCCATGGACACCTGCAAAGCCAGGAGGCTTACAAGTGAGTTGCCGGCCTTTGAGGAGCGCTCTTTTTTTGAACGTCCCGAAGTCGTAGGATATTGTACACTATAGCATCTGTAGTACTTTATGGTTGCAATAAACACTTAAATACTTGAACTTGCAACATCCAAATACCGGGTGTGGGAAAGAGTAGAAAACTCAACAATATTAAGTACATTATAATAAAGAAAAAAAACAATTTAAGTAGAATCGAGTAGATTTTAAAGGTACAAGTGCACAGGCGATAAAAAATAATTTCCTAGTAGACAGTACCGGTGACCCAAGAGCTGGTGCTCAGCATCGCGATACAGGGAGGTAATGAACTATGGGTAAAACTCTCAAGGATAAATAATTATTTTATTCATGGGTTCTAAGTTCTTTAATAAGTGTATTAATTTTTAAACAATTTCTTCTCGCTTACAAGACGTAAAAAGTAAAACGTATAAGTAAGTATGTTTCGTTTTATTTAAATATGGCATCACTTTAATTAGAAGAACCATACTTTCAATAATTATATATATTTTGGTTTTACAATTTAATGTTATACCGTGCAACAATTTAAAAAAAATATAGGATCAGTGTTGCCTTCAAAATTACGCTAATTGCGATATGTAATCGTTTCAGTTTCTCAATTACCTAAAACAAATAGACAATTGTAATTGGCATTGATACAATACAATTTCTACATACCGGTTAATTGGACTGGCCGGTTTCAAAGGGATGTCTCTTGTCAACGTACTACCAAACGGGCTCGTCGCTCTATATGCACCATCGACCCGAGATCCCAAATATTTAGACGTAATTGGACTGGATGTCCTGTGTGGACTGGTTGCACTGCGAATAGGGCTGCTTGTCCTGTGATTGTCTGTCTTAAACTCCTTATTAACTCTTGAATATGAATCGGTGACTTCCTTTGTGTTGTAATAATCACGGTCATCCATATTGGGCGTTCTTCGGACAGGACTGGATGCCCTCTGTAAAGGGCTGCTTGTCCTGTGATTGTCTGTCTTAAACTCCTTATTAACTCTTGAATATGAATCGGTGACTTCCTTTGTGTTGTAATAATCACGGTCATCCATATTGGGCGTTCTTCGGACAGGACTGGATGCCCTCTGTAAAGGGCTGCTTGTCCTGTGATTGTCTGTCTTAAACTCCTTATTAACTCTTGAATATGAATCTGTAACGTCTTTTGTATAGTAATCACGATCATCTGAACTGGGCGTTCTCCGAACAGGACTGGACGTCCCATGTAAAGGACTGCTTGTCTTGTAATTATCAGTTTTTAACTCCTTGTTAACTCTTGAATATGAATCTGTAACGTCTTTTGTATTGTAGTAATCAAGATCATCTGAATTAGGCGTTCTTCGGACAGGGCTGGCAGTCCCTTGTAAAGGACTCCTTGTTCTGTGATTATCTGTTTTAAACTCCTTGTTAACTCTTGAATATGAATCTGTCAGGTCTTTTGTGTTGTAATCACGATCTGAATTAGATGTTCTTCGTGTAGTCTTATGAGAACTGGTATATACAGGACTCTCTTTACCCTTATTTAACTTTGAATATGTATCATCAAATGTGTCTTTGGTATCTTTGTAATAGTCTCTTTCCTCGCGTATATGGGGACTTTCAGATCTGAGGCGCGTTGCTGAAAATTTTAAATAGAATACGTGACTAGTCGACACTTCTTCAACCATTTGAAGGCCATGCGTTATTTAAATAACGTATTTTATTATATTACATTGTTTCCTAGTGTATTTTCTAATAGAAGATGTAATTAAATTCCAATTGAGGACTAGCCTGACAATCAGCTAGTGTACTGAGCGAGGCTTAATTAACACTTAATACAATAATTCTTTCATTTGATACTTTTGTCTGAAAGAGATCGCTTATTAGCGATAAGACTGTTTAACGTACTAACACTTACAAACAATTATTTACTCCTACTATTTGTGCAAAGTGTTAATAAATAACACTTTACTAATGTATTTGGTTATATTCATGAATCTTCGTTTTTTATAATTCCCAAAAAAAACTTCCGCCTGAGTAAGTCCTATTCATATTCGATTCAATTTAAAGTCTGTAATAGCATTGCAGGCATATGGCAGGTGGATCGTGCTTATATGCACAGCATATACTTTTACAGGCTTTATAAGATTATATCTACCTGGACTTGACATTCCGGTGTATGGAGCGGGACTAGCGCTATCTCTCGGCCTTCGAGATTTCGTACCAACACGAAAAACGTGCGGCGATCCGTGAATGTCATATCCATTGAAATAGATGTATAGCTGGAAGATTAAAAGGAAGGAAATTAATTTTCTCAAAAGAAAATGTATTTTTTTTCTTAAATATAGCGGTTAAGTTTGTATACAAGTATAGTGTAATTAATTAATTTGAAATTAGAGGAACACGCTCTTATTCTAACTCATCTCGAACAACCATTAATTAGAATTTTTCAATTCTAATTAAATAAATTAATAACTATCATACATATTACATTATATCTCACTCAGAAACTAATTTTACATATTTTTAATTCGAATATGAATTTACTTTTATACGTAAGACGGTTTTATATATCGCTAGTTTAGATAGTTCAATATACATAGAACTTTTAATTTAATATACAAATAACTATTTGATATCAGCTATGATTTAAGTTTTATTTCAGAAAAGGGAGGAAGCAAGGAAGACTGGAACTGGCAGGAATCACTTATTAGCGATAAGGCCGCCTGTTGCTCTTAAATATATTAACATCTATTAACAACTTCTATTTCTACTGTTGAAGTGCAATAAAGTGTAAATAAATAAATAAATAATACTTTTTATGGCATGGGAGCTCGTTAATACAATCGAGAAAATGGATTTTCATAGTTTTCCCAGTAAAATCTTATATAATTACCCGATGCTTTCCCGTTGCTTTAGGCATAAAAGTCGCTCTGTACTTGGTGGGTGATAACTTCTCGAGTGCACACATAACACTCCGCTTGTCATGAACAATATCCAGCTGTAAGTCACCTTTGACGCCACACCCACTTGTATCCAATTCGAAGGAGTGCGGCTTCAAGGCATCAGCACCCTCCAACGCACCAGGGCTGAGCCGAACGCCCGCTGGGTCGAACACTTCGCAAGTGAACGGACCTCCCTGTTATGTTATCTATTGTTTATATAAAGCCTCTTTAAGGTTCTAATGTTAGGCGGTGATATTATTTTATTTTTAAGTGTTTTGTGTTTTTAAAAAAAAGAGATAAAATATATTATTTTGTGTTTAATACGAGTAGAAAATGATTTTATGTTTTAATAGTTTGTTCGAATAAATAAAACTATGAAATCTTAACCTGAATATGTTCACCCTTGTATGTAATCGCAATAGTCCAGGTGCCGGCTTCATCCGGCTGGAATGTGGCGCTGGATGCAGTGGTGCCATGTGCTGATGGCGGTGGGTGTCTGGCTTCCAATGGAACAGCTCTGCCACTTGGCGAATGGGCTGTCACGTCAATATCCTCACGACGCGGTGCACCTTAGAAACGGCATATCATAAAAAATAGAATAATACGATTAGAATTTGAGAAATTTCTATGTCTTTGCAAAATGAAATGAAATTTTAATAAAAAACATTTTTTTGCCAGTCAGTTAATTTTATATAACTACTAGCTGAACCGGCAAACGTTGTTTTGCCATATAAATTATTAAAAAAGTAGAAATAATTGAATTTCACGGTATTTCGTTTACTACAAAATAAATTTAATTTATACATTAGCCTCAATAACGCGTGGTAGTCATGCTATTGAATTGTAGCTTATATGACACGTGTGTCGGTTTACCAAAGCAGTGCCATCTATTGATTACTTACTCAATCCAGTCGAAAAGTATCGATTCCGTTAGAATCTTTTGCAGTTGACAGATACTTGTGACTATCAATTAATTATATAGACAAATAATTTGCAATAAAATTAAATTGCGACTATAATTTAAGATCTAAGCTATCCTATATCTCAAGTTGGACCAGACTGTTCACGGTGTGCCAACTTAATTTAAAATCGGTTATGTAGTTTAGGAATCCATCGGGGACAAACATCGTGACAGGAGATTTATATATATATATATATAACTATGACAAGCGTTTAATGACACTCGACACAGGTTTGAAATCCAAAAGTCAAAGTAACGTTTATACTCGTATAGCTATTTACCTGTTGCGCTGACCAACACTTCCACCAGGCTCCCAGCTGCACAAGGAGCCATACCGGGTGGTGGTACCGACACCAGTCTTGGCAGGACTCTAAAGAAGTATCTCCCATCCACTCTGTATACATAATAAAGTAGTGTTGATTTATATATAACAAACTGTTTAATAGTAATTTAAATGAATAACTTGAAAATACATTGGTATTATATTTTGAACAATTACCTAACTAGACCCAAGAGCTGGTGCTTTTCTCGCTCAACGTATGTGTCGCGATGCAGAGGAAATGTCCAGCATTATG
Organism: Leptophobia aripa; assembly: GCA_951799465.1. Classification (NCBI taxonomy): domain Eukaryota; kingdom Metazoa; phylum Arthropoda; class Insecta; order Lepidoptera; family Pieridae; genus Leptophobia; species Leptophobia aripa. The sequence goes on from OX637284.1 coordinate 1,831,423, forward strand.
GGTACTCTGCCACATGGACCAAACTTTTTAAGTTTGTTTTTTTTTAAGTTTTATACATATTAGGTTTTTTTTATTAATAATTGATGTTATGTCAAATAATATCATGGCATTGGTTATGTATCACGATGCTTATACGTTGAGCGAGAAAATCAATTAATACTGGATCCAAAATTGTTAAATGCCAATTACCGTCAGTCGGGGCTCGGCCACTTGTATTTCGGTTAGCATTTTGATTTTATAATTAAAATATCTTTATTCAAGTAGGTCTTTATACTTTTAAATCATCCCTTTTTACATTACCACCTGTTTGGTGCTACTTGTGGGGACTGGTCGGACTTGATTTTGTGAATCATTTTTCCTGGTTTAGTCTTGGTGTACTGTGTGTTAGCGGGTTGTTCTTACTATAACGTAAATCTGTGCTCCTATTTCACCATATCCACCAACGATTATTTTGAAGAGTATTTTGCTTGAAAAGGCATACTATACCGTAAACGAATATTTAGAGGACAAAGATCCCTTTAATGTGTCGGCAATTGGCTCAGCATCGGGACAGTTCAATTCTTGAGTAGCCTTACAATGCTTTGTTATTTGAATTGTGAGTAACATAATTTTGTATTAATTGTTTATTTTAAAAGAGCAGCTATCGAGTTTCTTGCCGGTTCGTCTCGGTAGACGACTGCCTTCCAAACCGGTGGTAGTGTAAAAATTCTATTCAAAAGTGTCTTTATAAAGACCTACTTGAATAAAGATATTTTGAGTTTGAGTTTAAACATATTTTTGATTTGAAGGCATAAATATCACTCACATACAAAATCATTGGCTACTCAAGAATTTAACTGTTGATCTAATACTGACACAAGAATCTTTTTCCTTTAAATACTTTATTTAACTGTATACATTAACCAGAATCCTCTTTGTAAACATAAACTTGTTAAAACTTTAACCATAAACATTTTTAAAGCAGTTTCTTCCGCGCAATCTTTGCTGAAGCAACTTGGGGGTCTTCAAGAGCCGGCAACTTAATTGTGAGCCTCCTAGCGTTCCAGGTGTCCATGGGCGGTGGTCAGCACTTCACTAGAAGTGTGGCGGGTCAACTCTAGGTTCGTTTGCCTCCTGTTACTTAAAACAACCTTTTCTTTCCCTTCCACCTTTTTTTTGCTTACCTTACATCATCAACTACGAGGACGATTTCATGCATACCAGCATGTTCAGGTACAAATTCACCAGCACCTCTCGAATCCAGCTTTAGCCTCGATTCTTGTTCGAGTGGATTCACAATTAGCACCTTCACATCGCCCATTGACAGATCTTGTGATATGCTCTGAACTCTTATATATGTCTGAAATTTAATACAATCCATGTAACGTCACTCGATTTAACGTCACACTTTCTAAAGTGTCGGAATCTTTGCTTTGGTTGTTTTAACTATTTCATACGATGACTTTTCTTCTCTCCATTTAACACTCTGTTTAGTGAGAGAAATATGATTTTGTCATCTGGACATTAGATACTTTGTATATATCAAAATATAAAATGCAAATAAGGGTTTAAGAGAAAGTAGTTTGTCTGTTTTGCTAATAGTACATAATGCATAAAATATCTAATAACTTCTCAGAAAAGTAAAAGAACCTTTATCCTTTACGGATTGTCAATAACCACATTTTATATAAGTGGGGCTATAAAGCAGAAGGCACACTATACAGGTAAATTTGCTGGGAACTCGTCACTCGTCAGTCCGTTGCCGTACTTTTAAGAAACGGTACGCTTTAAAAAACATAAATAATCAATTGAAAGATATTAATTCGCGAGCATGGGTTGTATGGAACAGATCGCTTATTAGCGATAAGGCCGCCTGTTCCTATATCTACTAACATCTCTTAACATTATTTAACATCGACAAGTTTTTGTGCAAAAAAGAGTTTGAATAGAGAAATTAATAATAGCATTTTCATAGTTATAACAAAATATTTGATCGATTATTGAAACGAAAAACAAAAAAAAATATTTACGTTCCTTGTGGCTAAGATCAGTTCCCATTATATATACTTATACTCAAACTCAAATACAGAAGAATTCACTTATAACGACTTCGCTTATAACGACTAACCGGTTTTAGCGACTATAATATTTACTCAAGTTTGGTTTCGTATCGCATTATCTTATATATAATCCGTCCGTTTTGTATGTCAGCCGGTTAGTTCAATATAGTATCACAAGTTCCTACTGTATATTTATTCAAGTAGGCCATTATAAAGACACTTTTGAATCGTCATTTTCACAGGGCAGTTATCTACCGATATAGCTACCTCCTCTTTAAATAAACATTTCACACAAAATTTAGTTAATATGTCTAAGTTTATATGAAAATCTGCAAAATACTTACAGGTTCACCAACCCGGCCCGATGTAGAATCGAGCGCGACTCGAATAAGGTCATGGACTGGTGGCCTCGGTGATATATTCCGAAATTGTGATGCCCATGCCATGACGCCTAAGTGTTCAACGTCACTTTGGCTCATGTCCTTCGCTGATAGTACAGGTTGTACACCTGAAATTGTATTATAGCCTGGTACAATCATTGCGAAGATCGATAAGCTCAAACTCAAAATATCTTTATTCAAGTAGGTATTTATAAAGACACTTTTGAATCGTCATTAACACTACCACCGGTTCGAAAGGCAGTCATCTACCGAGAAGAACCGGCAAGAAACTTGATGGCTGCTCTTTTAAAATAAACAATTAATACAACATCATGTTACTCACAATTCAAATAACAAAAGCATTGTGAGACTACTCAAGAATTGAATTGTCCCGATGCTGGGCCAATTGCCGACACATTAAAGGGATCTTTGTCCTCTAAATATTCGTTTACGGTATAGTATGCTTTTTCAACCGAAATACTCTTTACAATATAGCATAGAGCCTTCAAAAAGAAAATCAAACATTTCTTTCTCTCCTCTCAAATTAAAGTCAATTAAGATTGAGTTTTTAATTTGCTAAGCTCACGGCTGGCTATTTGACACTACACTTAAATTCACCAAAACATTACAGTGCGAGTTATAAAAGGCACTCGGTTATATTTATGTAAATTCATCTTATATATAAAATTTCCATATCACAATGTTGGTTACCGTACACCTTCGATACTGCTTGACCGATTTTTACCAATGGTCCATGTACCTTACCGAATAAGAAGATTTTGACATTCAGAATAAAACTGCATTAAAATTCAAATAATTTTTCCAGCTGTCATTTACAATTTTCATAAAAGTGACTAAAGAGCCAAACGGGCGATATCTCGTCCACGTCGTAAATACGCTGGTGGCCTTTTAATTTGCTATCTTCTTGAAATCTTCTTATTTTAAGTTCACCAATTTACATTTCTTTCCCAAAAGGCTGGCAATACATTGACGCAGCCACGTGAGTGTCCATGGGAGGCGATTTTACCTACATGGTGTGCCTCTGCTTGTTTGCCCCCTATAAAACATACCAAGCTTCTTAGCAGCATCTATAGCCATTTGGTTGTTCTCCTCCCAGCGAGCAGGATCTCTTCGGAGTCTACTTGCTGGTGGTGCTGGACCTCCCATCGACCTCACCAATTCATTCGCCACACGTCCGTCGTTCCAGTCAGTCTGTAAAGTGTTAACTTTATTTTTAACAGCTGTATTATAGGAAATATAATTATTTTTATTTTCTTGAATAAGTCTTAAAGTTTGATTCAGTTAATGGTCCGTAACAGTTGGGTTCGATTTCCGGTATAGTCGACTTGTGAGATCGTTTAAACTATTGACAAATTTAAAATGCGTAGAGAGTATTTTGGTTGAAAAAGCATACTATACCGTAAACGAATATTTAGAGGACAAAGATCCCTTTAATGTGTCGGCAATTGGCTTAGCATCGAGCCAGTTCAATTCTTGAGTAGCCTTACAATGCTTTGTTATTTTAATTGTAACATAATTTTGTATTAATTGTTTATTTTAAAAGAGCAGCTTTCGAGTTTCTTCTCGGTAGATGACTGCCTTTCGAACCGGTGGTAGTGTTCATGACGATTCAAAAGTGTCTTTATAAAGATTTACTTGAGTAACGATATTTTAAGTTTGAGTTTGATCAGAATTTTATTGAAGTACACAAGTGATCGTTTCAGCACAGCTATGTTTTGTAATATTCAAGTATTAAAATCGTTCAATCGATCAATTTAATTCTATAAAAAAAAACTTACCGTAAAATTAGAAATCGGTCTCTCCAGTCGCGAATTAACCCAATCCAAGGTGGATCTCATTCCAGCTGACTCCTGTTTCATGAAATATGACAGATAAGTCATACCAGATAACTCATCCAGCCAGGGGGATGCCAAATACTCCGGCTCCAACACCATTGGCACTTGCAACTCGCGATGGGCCAGCTTCATCGCTCTTCGACAGTTCTCCACCGCTTCGTGGCGATCTGTAGATATTATATTAAACTTAGTTCGATTAAATATAAGACACTCACGCAGCTCGTGAATGCGTTATTGGCCTTTTTCTTTATTGATATCTTTTCGTTAACATTCCTATGTTGTAATTTAATTATTTTTAGATTCAAATTAGCTTACTTTTCCTGTTTGTTTAAAGTTTAAATTTACCATTTTAAATTTAGTATAAGTATATTTTCAATTTAGGGCTTGCCTGGAAGAGATCGTTTATTAGCGTTGATCTCTAACATTATTGAATTCTGCTATTTTAGAGTGAACTGTAAATAAATAAAAACGATCCATACCGAGATATCGCGACATTAACTATAACGAAAACAACAGAAAAAAGAAAATATTTTTCTAATTATAGAAAAATATTCAAATATGCATCCTATCGTATAATAGCTTTCAAACAGAGTAATCCGGATTTGGGATTGGCCTTAAAAAGACCCTGATGATGTATAGATATCATTTATGCTGTGCTTCCGATTGGGCGGGCGAGGTAATACTCGCCCCAAAACCGACAATCGTATATAATATCGCATGTATTTGCTAAGGATGAGGACAAATGGTTCAAAAAATGTCGTTTATCAGAAAGATATTAACTGATAAGACATAAAGCTATATAGATAGATAGCGACCCATTAAAGAATTACAACCCCTATAGAGGCAGACAAGTACGCCTGAGGCTTACAAGTGAGTTGCCTGCCTTTAAGGTGCGCTCTTTTCTTGAAGGCCCCCCAAGTCATAGTATTTATTTATTTATTAAAGTATGACATCATATGAAAAATGCAAGTTATAAGAATAGATATGTTAAGAAGAAAGATGTATCCTAGTTTCACTGAAAAAATATATTTATTTTTCTATACACAAATTTTATTGCACTAAAACAGTACAAGTCGAAGATGTTAATACATATAAGACTAACGGGCGGCCTTATCGCTTATAAGCGACTCTACCAGGCAACCCACAAAATAAAAGAATACTTATAGTAAGTTTGTAATGGTATACAGAATTCATATTTGCATTTTGTCTGACAAGAGGTGCGATGAATACAAAGTGAAACATTATTATTCTACACAAAACTTACTCAATTCCTTCCAATGTGGAAATATTCCAGGCTTGCAATGGTCAAGTAAAGCGGAAAGGAGGATTCCACTATTCCAATCCGTTGTCAGATTGCTGACACGACACTCGGTGAGGCACGACTGGAGCCAAGACAACATGAGCTTCCTGGAATAGCATAGAAAATCTTGAGTGGATTTCGCACATTTAAATTGATAACTCGTAATTATTAAACTTAATGTGTTTTATTAATAGTTTATTTATATTGGTTTCGTATCATTCATAATGTGTATAAAAATCGTAATATTTTAAGTCATATTATATGGGTGTGAGACGTGATAGGTGACTTGACGTGATAGGTGCAAATTTAGGAGCGCTGTCGGGAAATAGTAATAGCCCATCAAATACATAGTCGCAAGTGGAACTGGATCGGCCACACTCTTCGGAGAGACACCAAGCACCAAGGTGCTTGACTGGAATTCTTACGGGAAGTGAAAGCGGTGCCGTACCAGACAGACCAGGCGGCATACCGTTGCAGATGAGGTGAAGGGAGACGGTAAGACTTGGAATGAGATCAAATGCGAAGCGTTGGTTGGAGGATCGCTGTGGAGTCTGCCCCATCGAGGGGACATAGGATCATAACTCAAAAGTCATAATGAACGTAAAAGCATCGACATGCAGTGTGGAAACGACAGTTATGCCTTTGCGAACTTGTTAAATTTACTTTAATGTTAAGTTATTCAATTATTTTATTTAATAATAAACGCATGCATCAGCTGATCATAAAAGTAATTATTTAAGACTCTTAGAAACCAAATGGCTATTAGAAAGTGATTTTATAGTGACGTGGTTAATAACTAGATACCATACATGTTAGTAGTTACATTATGGTACACATATTTAACAAGTATTGGCTTTAGCGTAATTCAAATACCTGTATTTATGGGTGTGGTCCGAGTGATACCGTTTTCATTTACCAGTATGTTATGAAAAGCTAAATGCTTGTGTATTTTTTAGCAACTTTATGTCACTTAATTTCGTTTTTTTATGTGAATTTGATATGTTATGATTATGTGTGTGTGTTTTTTGTGAATTCTGTGTTGTAAATAATATAAAAAGTGTGTGTTTAGTAGTTTAGGTTGTGTAGGATTTACGATCGTGTAATCTTGACAGTGCATAAAGTATCCACTTACAACATAAGACTAACCTCGCAGACTCACTTACACAGCACAAACACCATTACACACACTAATACACACACACACACTTAACTGCTCGTTCTTTACATAATATACTGCACTTGTTCATATATATATATATATATATATATATATATATATATATAAGCTGTGAATGGTGCCTTTTCAAATGATTTTTCAACCGTATGCTTATGGCTGGCCTTATGTCTACATGTATTTTTAGTGGTTGTATTATTTCTATTGTTTAATTCCTATGTTACATGTGTATGTCTCTTGTTTGTTATTGTATATAGTCCCTTGTATAATGTTAAGGAAGATGTAAAAAATAAAATAAAAACCTTGGCGGGAATTTGCTTCTTCCAATTTGGTATCGGACTATGAGTGACCAAATCAAGCCCAAGATTAACTTCAAATTACCATTAACAATATCCACATTGCCTGTAAAAAAAAGATATATTCATTTATATAATATTAAAATATATACTGACAGAAGTGTCTCTGTAGGATTTTTGTAAGGCGTGTCAAAGAACACTTCTCTGATATTAGCCAGGTTAATTTTTTACTGTTAGCTGTCCGTGCAGTTACAATGCATCCATCTTTTATAATAATCACATGTCAGATATGTTTCTTTCACAGACCGCGTATTGAAATAATAAGGATGACATTTTATAGCTTAAAAAACATGAAGGTATAAAACTTATTTTTTTAAACTTTGGGACAATTAAATGATGCCTTAAGTTAATTATTCTAGTTATTTGAATACTAATTGTTGTAGTTGCGCCGATATATATATATAGAAATACTTTAGTCAACTACTGTCCAATAAACTATGTACAAAAAAATGTGATTTTTTATATAGAAACGAGCAGGCATAAAGTTGTAGACGCCACACATAGCGACACACAAATACACACTAAAATTAAATTCTCGTGCTTCACTTCAAATAGTTCACTTTGTCATATTGTTGTGATTACTGTTTTTTTTTGTCTCAAGTTCCCATTTAATTGTTTTATGTGTAAACCTAGTTTTATTATCTCATAAGTTTATTGTTTTAAATGTATTTAGCACATATGTCTGGGGACAGATATAATAAAATAAATAAATAAATTACGTTATTGTAATATACTTTAGCTTATATATTCTATGTTTTAACCATATTTTGGCCTTCTTTTTATTTTTACCATCAATATGTTATCTGTGGTATTGCGCTGTATGGGCTAGAGAGTATAAAAAAGGCACTCCCGTAGCTGGATGCTCGTGAGTGTGTTGCCGGCCTTTATATATACGTAAATAAGTACATAACTTACCTATATTAACCAATTTAACACCGTCATCCTCGATCGCTTTTAGCGCAGTTGTAACATTATCTAATCTGTGGTGTTGGTTTGTTGGATTCTTGCTCCAGCCCTTGAGCTTCCTTCCTTGTAGCGCCTCCACCAAAGCGCACAGGACTGTACCATCTGTCAAGTCTTCAACCAGGTCGACAACCTTAAAAAAAAACTTTTATAATTCACGAAAATAATTCAAAGACATGTTTGCGGAGCTTTTTTAAAACTTCACAAATGCATCGTGACGGTATTAGACCCAAGAGTCAAGTTATCAGGTACAGAACTCGAATAACTTTACCTAGAAACAGTCCAAGTGATCTTGATCCAAATATGACTGACAAAACACAAATAAGCCCCTAATATTCTTATTGAATCTTATTGAATAGCTATTGCCGGCGACTTCGTTCACGTGGTTTAAATACTAAGTTAATTAATAAAAAAAAGAAAATGGGTTTCTAAATAGCAGAGTTCAGGTCAAAATTTCATACCCTTCAACCCCTTTTTCCCCCAACCCGGACGCGATAAAAATTAAAGTTTAGTTTTTCTCCATACCAATTTTAATCGAAATCGGTTTAGTCGTTTAAGCGTGAAAGCGTTATATACATGCAGAGCTGGATATATACTAATCAAAAGAATCAGAAATTCGTCAATTTCACACCTTGGGTTATACAAGTTCTAGTAAGCATCCCCATTTTTTTTGAAAACAAAACAGCCTATGTCACTTGGATATATTATAGCTCACCAACGGTGAAAGAATTTTTGAAATCGGTTCAGTAGTTACGGAGCTTATTCATTTCAAACAAAAAAACAGATCACATCTTTCCTCCTCATAATATTATAATAGACAAACAAACCTTAATATTTAAAGGTTTCAATGTTTCATTGACCCAATTCCTAAATGTATTCGCCTGTATTTCAACCCACAAATCCTCATGGCCCTTTATGGCCATGGCTTTTGCTGCGGTGCCCTCTGGACTGCGTGCTGCCAGCCCGGCCTGCGTTATACGACCCGCGGAGCCTTCAGGCGTGTGAGCCTTCAGCCCTTGATGGGTAACCCTGACACCCTCCATTTTGAAATCTCAATTTTCAGTCACCTGAAAAAAAAAGTCATCGTTGGTAGTGGAAATCCAATTAATCTGGATTAGGCAAAAGAACCTGGTGAAAGCTGGAGTTACGTGGACATTTCGGTGTCTCAATTTGGGCATTTTGCGTATACCTGTGTTAGGTTAATAACATACTATGAGAAAAATAAAGTCTACATCATTGGCATATAAAAACTAGTTGAACTGGCAAACATTAGTTCACCATAAAATTACTAAAATAGAGGTTGGTGATAAAATAGATGTTCACCGAACAAGACATTATGAATATGCACACAAAATTTCATGAGATTCGGTCAATCCGTTTCGGTGCAGTACGGGAACTAACACGAGAGTGTTATAATTTAAATTTATATATGTATGAATTGCCTATTTATTTCAGTACATGACACAAGTAAACTTTAGCGAAGTTTCGAACGGATGACGTATTGTCACTTACCGTGTGATTGATAATGCTTTTAGTGCGTTCTAAGTAATGCTCGTAGCCTTTGCACACTCATATTTTTTGTCAAATTTTACAAAACTCATACAATCCAATACTTTGGAGGCATTTAAACTCACTTGATCATATTCTTGTTATTATTCTTATATATATTGGCTTTATATTCTATGTTTTAACCCTATGTTGGCTTTTTTTTAAATATTTATCTTAAATATGTAATCTGTGTTATTGTGTAAAAAATAAGAAAAATAATACGAATATAAAAAATAAAACGTCCTGTTCCCGATAGGATACTACATGCCTACATTCTGTATTGGAACTAATAAAAAAAAGACAAGCGAGTTTCTTGCTATATATTTTTTTCTTTTTACAATTTTTACATGGAATAGGCTAATTTCAGTTTTGAGTTTAAACATTCATCGCGAAAACACTATAAAGGTTCTAATTAATCCTATAATTTAAATAAAGCCTTAAAAAATACCTTCAAAATATATTCTTTCTTTTTTGAAACACCAATTGAACTGTTCTAACAATTTTTTTATGTTCTTAATTATATAACATTGCACAGCAACTAGTAATTGGTGTATTGTGTAAAGGAAAAATAAATACCACAGATTAGAAATTATGTAATATTTGCGGACTAGAAACTCCTTGGTCTCAACCAATGTTACGTCACATGTTTTCTGTCAACAAGGAGTTTTCTATTATTTTTGCATACGCTATTCTATAGTCTGTGGCAAGGATGAACAACACGCGGCACACGGGAAGCCAATTTATATATATATTATATTTGTAAGTGCTATATTTTATCGAATTACTCTCATATAAATTGTATTTCTAATGTGTAAATAAAAATCTAATATTATTATGGGATTGACATACAGTTTAAATCTATAATTTAACTGTACGTTACTTAAAACTAACGCAATCAAATATATGACATAGAAAAAGTAGAATTATAAAAACTCGCGCACCTAAAGATGCTATCAAAATGAACAAATTATAATGAAATTTTAAATGGGCCAACAACGAAAACAGCTTAAAAAGCATGCAATTAATACACCGAATCTGTTCTAAGAAATTTCAAAACAAAAGAGACCTTTGTCAGCATTCAAGTATTCATTATGGAGATTTAATACGAATGATTGTTGTTTTTGTCAAATGTCTTTCACCGTTTTGTATACTATTACAAAAATATTATCAACTCTATTGTCTATTACAACAAATAATAAATTAACGATATTTAATGCCGTTAAATATATATAGTTATATATTGTATTACACACGTGGTTCCCAGGAGATAAAGAACTAACACCCTCAAACAAAGAGAAATATGACCAGAGACAGTATATTTCCTATAACAGTTGTGCTATGTTGGACTTTGTCACGGATTTTACTGATAAAACCTTCATACTTCAGGCCAAGCATTTTATAATTACAGTAGTATCCGGATATAACGACATTCAAGGGGCCAGCGGTACTATGTCGCACTAACCGGGTGACGTACAAAACGGACGGATTATATATGAATACTAGCTGATCCCGACAAACGTTGTTTTACCATAAAAAATGTCTCTAAAAATAGATTTTGGCCGATTCTCAGTCCTACTCTATATGGCCATAAAATTTCAGGAGAATGGGTCAACCCGTTTCGGGAGGAGTACGGGAACGAACATTGTGACACGAAAATTTTCTATATTAGACTAGCTGATCCCGACAAAAACAAAAAATATCTCTAAAAATAGTTGTTGGCCGATTCTCAGACCTAGTCATTAAGCTAACAAAATTTCACGAGAATCGGTCAAGCACTTTCAGAGGAATACGGGAACGAGTATTGTGACACGATACTTGTATATATAAGATAATGCGATACGAAACCAAACTTGAGTAAACATTATTTTCTTTAAATTATTATCAGCAACACAATCACGAGCTCCCAGCCACGTGAGTGTCTATGGGCGACTACTTCACCTCTATTAGAGGTGTGACTAATATAATCGTAATAGGTACACGTAACATAATATACGTTATTTATATAATATTATGTTATTCGAAAATAAAGTAATAGGTTATCTCGGTATTAGTCAAATATTAGGTAATATCGAAATATTAGCTATTCTACGCGATACGTGTATGCTTCGTTCCGACAGCGCCACAGATCATGCTACAAAGTGAATATAAATATAATAGGTTTCATATCGCGAGAGCGAGTGAACGAGATGACTACATCATTTGAAAAGAGATGGCTGGAGTCGTGACTTCGTAAGCACATCACATAAAATGTTGTTTGACATACAAGTCAGGTTTCCTATAAAGGCTACTTAGTTCGCTTGAAAGTAAGCAAGCAGTGAAAACATATTCACTGCGACTTTTTCGTTATTACTCCGATAAAAAACAAATGGAACTTAAGGATTTTTTGTTTGATATACACGTCGCGTTTAATAGGAACGTCGCGGACTTTGCGGTGTTGGTTTGGAGGTAAGCAAGCAGTGAAAACCGTTTCAACCTTTTTCGTGGATTTCTTGAAAAATCAAATTTGGTTGGATTAGTTAAGTGGATATTTGTTTGTATGCAGTATTAGTGATCAGTCTTTCACAATAACGCAACGACAAAGCACAGGTACCAGACTGATTGATTTGATTTACGAATTTAAAAATGAAACGAACAAGTGAAGTTTGGACACATTTTACAGTGGATTCAGAAGTTCACAAAACTGCTATTTGCAATATATGCAAACAAAAGTGCTCATTTAAAACTACAGTGTCAAACCTAAAAAAACATATTTCAAACAAGCATATCGGGGTAGTCCCTTCGACTTCAAAGTTGAGGCAAATGCCAGAAAATGTCACAGGCACCACCAACCAATCCATCAACACACAAACAAGTTCAGGAATTAATGTACAACCTGTTGCTGATTTTCCGGTTGTCAGTGAATATAATACTGGTGAGTTATCCATAATAAGCTCTTCAGGACAAATGGTTCAATCTAATACTGGTGAAATACCTACATCGGGCTCTTCAAGAACACTGGTTCAAACCAGAATAAATTTACCGGTGAAGAAGATGACTGTATCTCAACGGGGAATCATTGACCAAAAACTATTACTGCTTTTTATAAAGGACTTCCAGCCCTTTTCTGTAGTCCAGGATAGAGGTTTTAGGGAATACTCAAACGCTTTGAATCCCGCTTACCAATTACCGACTAGACAACACATATCAAATACACTTTTACCAGCGTTGTATGAAAAAATTATGTCTAGGGTTAGAACTGAAGACATAAAAAGCTTCACTTCATTAAGTTTAACGACTGACTTGTGGACATCAGCGTCTCAAGACAGTTACATTGCCATCGTATCGCATTTCATTGATAATGAATTTAATAACAGAAAAGTGTTACTGGAATGTGCACCATTGCCCGGCTCTCATACAGCACTAAATATAGCGGACGAAATTACCCGCACTATTAATGAATTTGAAGTACAAAAAAAACAAATCCTTATGATTACGACGGATAATGCAATGAACATGCAAAATGCTGTAAAATTACACTTAAAACTTAAACATTTTGGCTGTTTTGCCCACACGTTGAACTTGGTAGTTGAGAAGGCTTTAGACGTTGCCGCAGTAAAGTCTACAATAGAAACAGTTAAGGTTATCGTTTCTCACTATAAACGAAGCACCACAGCTATGGAGAAGCTACTACGTTATCAAATTCAAACAGGAGTTACACAACCAAAGAGGCTTCTGCAAGCAGTTTCTACGCGGTGGAACTCTGTGTTCTTTATGTTAGAACGATTCCTGGAGTTACAAGATGCACTACGTAGTACGGCGGGTTTGTTGGAAAAATATGTACCGATGCCATCTGTAGATGAATGGCAGATGTGCAAAGATCTCTGCCTCATTTTGAAACCTGCACAAGAAGTCACTGAACAGATGAGTGGTGAAAGTTATGCAACCGGGAGCCTAGTTATTGTCTTTTCAAGAATACTTTTAAACGTGTACGAAAATAAAATTCCACCTATAATCCACCCTGATGTAGCCACATCTGTTCAGGTCATTGTAGATCAACTAAAAAAGAGATTGGGGCAAATAGAGCACAGCGGAACTTTTTCCATTTGCTCACTACTAGATCCCAGGTACAAAATTCACTGCTTTAAGGATAAATCTGCTGCTGAAAAAGCTAAAAAATTACTTATAGAGCTCGTAACTATAGAAATCACCAAGAAAACACAAAATAGCATCAGGCCAGCGTCACCTCAACCATCTACAAGTGCATCTAGGGCTCCTATAAAAGACGGGTTGTCAATATGGGATAACATTGACGAAATGTTAGGAGAAGTCCAGCCAACACAATCTCCATATGCATTGGCAATAAGAGAAGTCCAACGATACCTTGAAGATAGATTGTTGCCGATTAAGGACGACCAAGAACATTTTAATAACCCTTGTGATTGGTGGAGGAATCATCAATTCGTATACCCAAACTTAGCGCATTTATATCGAATTAAATGTTGCGCAATGAGTACATCAGTGACTTGCGAACGTATATTTTCAAAGTCTGGGTATATTATATCGGATCTTAGTTCAGAAAAAGTGAAACAAATAATGTTTTTAAATGTAAATATGTAAATATAAAAACTGTATGTTACTCATTTATCTGTGTAGATTTTTATTTTTTTACATAACGCAACAATTTATTCTAATTTTTTGTTTACCTTTGAATTCATTTCGGTAACGATGTAATAAGTGATACCTTTAAAAGGCTTTAAAAGGACTATGTTTGTTATTATTGTATTGTATGGTTTGTATAAAAAAAACTGTTAAACAAAGTGATTTCACTGCGTGAATGAGAACTGTTGCGCTAATTTTCATAAATAAATTGTCAATAAATTGTTATAAAAGATTATTATTTTACTTAATAATAAGTTGTTTAACTTTAATTAAAGACCTAACTGTGCAAATATTTGCAATTTAAGACATGTAAAATTGATGATTTGATACTGCTCGTTCCTGCAGTTTTTTGCCGACAAAATATGTGTTTTTAAAGATCTGTAAATAAATTATTTTGTATGAACAGATGGTTGGTTTTATCTATATACTTTAACAATGTATTTCAAAATAAAAAACCCTATGTCAATCATCACCCCGCTTAACTTTTTAAAATACGATCGTTTAAAGATAAGTAGTGCTCAAAAACGCACTACCTCTGTGTTTAGCGTACCATAACTCGACACTGTTGTTGAAAACTAACAAAAAAACTCAAGTTTATACCAGTTCTCATACGCATAAAAAACATAACACTTGATAGCTGTTAACAAATTATTTTATGTTTATGTGAATTGTGAAATGTGAACCCGATCCGTTGGCGGCGTGCAGTCGTATCAACTAAAAATCCGTGCTATATAGTATATTCCAAATTCCGCATGTGTGAAAATGTGCGAACAAGCGGATATTACGATATTCTATGCAAATTATTAAAATTTATTATATACTTTAAGTTACGTAAACTAAGTTAAGTACCAAAAAAAACAATAATAAAACATTATTGAAATAAGGTGTTTTTTTTAGAGGCTGAGTTCGCAGCACTGCTTTATATTTTGATAACTTAAGCTAGCAGTTTTCTACTACTGTCTTTTACAGCTTGATAGTTATTTTTTAAATCAAAATAATGGTTCTATTGTTATTTGACAAAATAATGGTTAAATCTTGCCATCGTCAACATAATTATTATGACAAATTCAAATTTAACAGGTAATTTCAAAAAGAAACTCAAGATTACATTCATAGTTCATACGTCATTTGAGTAAAGTACCTATTATACCTAATATAATATATTAGGTATAAATATGATAAACGAATAATAATATTCAATCGGTTCACACTTCACTATTATTTGACTAATACCAAATAATAGGTATGATACCCTATTATCTGTAAGCTAATATATCAAATAATAGGATTACAGAAAAGCCAACCTAATATAACACCTCTAACCTCTATGGTGGGTCTCGTTTGCCCCCTCTTCTATAAAAAAATAAACCGGTAAGTCGTTATAAGTCAACTCTACTGTCTTCAAGTATCCCTGTATTGTTAAGTGTAAAAGTCACAAAGTTAATTAAAAAGGTTGCACACCCCTACAATATCACTATAACGAACTCTCTTATAAACTACCTCTAAGTTCGAACTAGTTTTCCACCAACCCTTAATGTTGATGAAATTGCTTCAATATTGCAAACGTCTGAGTTTCTTTGAACAAAGTAATTGTTTCAGAGGACGCTTAACGATTCTAAGAATGAAATGTAAATATTAAAATGCTGGCCAATTGAGACGAGCCCGAGACTGACTCAAATGGGAAAATGACAATGGTACTAGGTAGGTTAAGTTACTTTTTATTAGTTAGGTTAATATTGAGATATTTATGTGTTTATTTAATAATTAATTTTGTTTCTACTATGAAATGAACGTAAGACATAAAATATTTCTTTTAGCTTTGTAACATGTTTTAGAATGCCTCTTTACGTAGAATAAATAAATAGATAGATAACATTATCGACGTCAGGTCGTTTTCACAGAACGATTAAAATATTTATTCAGATTCCAATTTATTAATATAAACATATATTATGAAATAGTAAAACGAATAGATTTTAATCAGATATTACGGTAATATAATAAAATAGACATTCATGTCTTACACAAATAATTCAAAGAAAAGTGTTAAAGTTGTATTAGGTTTTTATAAGCTATTCTGTTTATATATATAAAAAAAAACACTATGATCTATGATCCCTTTAATGTGTCGGCAATTGGCTCAGCATCGGGACAGTTCATATCTTGAGTAGCATTACAATGCTTTAGTTATTTGAATTGTCAGTAGCACAATTTTGTATTAATTGTATATTTTAAAAGAGCAGCTATCGAGTTTCTTGCCGGTACTTCTCGGTAGATAACCTCCTTCCGAACCGGTGGTAGTGTTAATGACGATTCAGAAATGTCTTTATAAAGACCTACTTGAATAAAGATATTTTGAGTTTGAGTTTATGTCAGTATTATTATATATACAAACTCAAAATATCTTTATATTCAAATTGAATCGACAATTATCACATTACCACGGGTTCGGAAGTTATCTGCTGAGAAGAACTGGCAAGAAACTCGATAGCTGCTCTTTAAACTTTGCGTATTAAGGTGTTCAGTTGTGTGAAAATAACAGATACCGAACACACCAACAACCCCAAAGTATACAAAAAGGCATATTATTATTACGTCATAATTATCGCGCATAATATATTCAAGAAAAAATAACTTCCGTTAAAACAGGTGGGCGACGCCAACACATTAACGCCATAAAATGCACCCACGTCTCAAATTAACGTATGTTAAGTACATGCTGTGACGAAGCTTTGTTATCTAATCAATCCTTTTGAAAAAGCTCATTCATCGAGTCAAAGTTGCATTGTTTAAGGGAAAGAATACGTTGACTTAGTGGTCACCAGTAAAGCTTTATTCAATCGTTTTAAAAAGCTCTTTCAAGGAGTCAAAGTTGCATTGTTTAAGGGAAAGAAGACGTTGACTTAGTAGTCACCAATCAAGCTTTATTCAATCGTTTTAAAAAGCTCATTTATTGAGTCAAAGTTGCATTGTTTAAGGGAATGAAGACGTTGACTTAGTGGTGACCAATAAAGCTTTATTCAATCGTTTTAAAAAGCTAATTCATCGAGTCAAAGTCCCCCTTTTGCACAACGATATTTGCTCATCGCCAGCCTTTATAAACAAGCTGCCCTTCTGTATGATAAGTTACACAAGCTTCACAATATTTATAAATGAAATTCTTATAATTGTAAGATGAGGCTCGCAATGGCAGTCAGAATCCTAGGCTACGGAGAACCTGCTGATTTAGTTTCTATGTGACTGAGAGTAGAGAGTACGAGTTGCGCACTAAATTGTGTTAAACATTACACACACAAACACACACACACAGACACACCTTTGTTTTGATTGATCTTGTATTGTATTTGGGTTTGCTAGATCAATTGCATGTTTATACTGTTTAACAGAGCGGGGTAGTCACGGGTACCTACTAGGTAGACCCCAGTCTCAATATTGTTTGTAATTTGTATTGTTGATGAAATAAACATTTTTTCATTTTCATTCTTTAAGGAAAAGAAAGACTTTCGAACGGTCCCCGTTTTGACTCCAGGGTCAGGATTGATTATTTGAATTAGTTTTTCAATGGGTCACGCAACAATGTTAGCTAATAAGATATATAGTCCAGCTATTACATACTTCCCCGATACATTTACAACATAAAAAATATATAAAGAAACAATAAAATCAAACATAAATTTCTTAGCTCCAATCGCAGTATTCATGTGCTTTTAATTCCTAATGAAGGACTCCTAGTACGGCTTATATATTGTAATTAATACAAATTTAATCAGAGTATATAAGGTGTTTGTTTACGAACAGTTAATTACATAAATAATTTACGAGGCACCGACGCAACATTGAATGCAAACATCCTGAGGCTCTTCACAGTGTAAATAACACTGGCGTATACGTCCGTTTAAAGCTGCCAAGCTTAAATTGAAATATAATATAAATCGTACTAATTTTGCATATTGGCTGATTGTGTTCATCTATAAGATTTCTCTTCTATTTCCCAACTTGTACTGGCAAATGAGGATTTTTTATAAGAATGGGCAAATGAGCAGGAGGCACACCATAAAGGTGAAGTCGCGGCTGGGAGCTGGCGTTGCCAGCCTTTTAGGGAATACGCCTTTACTAGAAATTATTTATTGTTAAATTATTCTTGGCATTTTTTAGAGTGTCTTCACCTTTATGGTGTGTCTACTGATCTTTGCCTACTTTCACTATGCCTCCCATACACTCTTGGTTGACCTTTTAGGTTATGCTATGCTCTTGAACGACCCGAAGTCGTCTTGGGGTCGGTGGTGGGCAGCTGGTTCCATAATGTGGTAACCTTACGAAACGGTTAGTGGGTTGACATCTAGGTGATACGTACGTACGGAACATAGAGAAAAAAAGTGGGAGCGACTTCAGGCTTCACCTAAATTGGTATACCTGCATCAAAGTATTCAAGAGTCGTTGCGTGGCGTGGGTTAAGACACCCAGATTTTCTCTTTAACCCCCCTTTTTATACAAACGAGCAGGCGGTTCACTTCTAGTGAAGTGCTTACTCATGGACACCTCCAACGCTATGACGCCAACTAGTGAGTTGCAGGCCTTTAAGGGAGAGACAAGGAAGGCCTTGAAGTATCGGTTAGGGAATACCTGCGCTGGCAGCTGGTTCCACAACGGGATGGTCCGCGGCTGAGACTACTTTAAAATCCAGACGTCTGGTACGAGTGGAATTACGTATTCCGTTCCAACCACATTTAGTTTTTAGCCGTTGCAGGTGTATGGAAGGTTAAACGACGGCCTTAACAAAAGTGGTCTGACAAAGTTACAATTCCCACGTTATATTGAATACAATAAAACAAGTTATGCTTACCTTAAACAAAGCGAACCGAGACGCGAAAACCCCTTTAGATAACTAACTCTCGTTGGTTATAATCGAGTTAACTAAACATTTAGGCCGTCGAATGGAATATTAATGTAAATTGGAAATTAATTGTTTTATCAATTATTAAATATTAACTAGTGACGACGAATTGGTTGCCCCAATTAATGGACCTAACGGGTCTAAGGTTCGGTACTGACGGACACTCATACATAATACATCGGTTGATTTGGTATACATGTGAAATAGCTACAAATTTTGGGGGTGTTTTATTTCTTTCAGATGACGTTAAGCAAAGTATTTTTTTTTAAAAGTTAAAATACTTTACAAAGGCACATCCCTTTAATGTGTCGGCAATTGGCTCAGCATCGGGACAGTTCAATTCTTGAGTAGCCTTACAATGTTTTTTTATTTAAATTGTGAGTAACAAAATTTTGTATTAATTGTTTATTTTAAAAGAGCTATCGAGTTTCTTGCCGGTTCTTCTCGGTAGATTACTGCCTTCCGAAACGGTGGTAGTTTAAAAATTGACTATTCAAAAGTGTCTTTATAAAGACCTACTTGAATAAAGATATTTTGAGTTTGAGTTTGAACTATGGCATGGAGTTGACAGGATTGACATGAAGTTTGCAATTATGTCCATAAATTTTTTACGATAAAAATAAAGAAAATTGGGGTTGGTGATAAAAGGGTAAAAATGTAGGGTTGTAGGTATTTTATTATAAAAATATAAATACAAAAAAAATGGTCGAAAAATTAAAAAAAACGGGTATGAAAGATGTGGGCCGATTCTCAAACGATTGAATACGCGTATAGAACTTGTTAAAAATCGGTCAAGCCGTTTCGGAGGAGTACGGTAACTAACACTGTGACATGGAAATTTTATATATAACATAAATGAAATATGTACAAACCTAGGTTCTTATTATCTAATATATAAAATTCTCGTGTCACAGTTTTCGTTCCCTTACTCCTCCGAAACGGGTTGACGGATTCTCCTGAAATTTTCTGAGCATATTGAGTAGGTCTGAGAATCGGCCAACATCTATATTTAGAGACATTTTTTTTTATTGTTTTTCGCAAAAGGAAATTATCGAGATCAGCTAGTACAATTGTAGAATTGTAAGGTCCCCCCTGAACTGTCATTTCGTTGCACGGTTGTTAAGTGTAATTTGGTTACCTGGGAGATATCGCTTGTTAGCGATGAGCCCGTTGCTCTTATATATACTAACTATGAACATTATTTTATACGACTGAGTATGCAACAAATTGTAAATAAATAAATAGAATTTATACGCCATAGGTGATACTAAAAATGGCCACACCGACAAGTATTTTTCTCATATCCGTAAACGTCTTTATCATTGCTAATTTTATGTACACATGACTAATGTCACATTGATTCATGCGTTGACGCATGACCATATATGGTTGTACATGTAACTACAAGTAAAAGTAATAATATATGTAACTAGCTGATTACGACAAACGTCGTATTGCCAAAAAAATATCTCTGTTTTTTTTTTGATGTAAGAGGAGGCAAACGAGCAGGCGGGTCACTTCGAGTGGTGTGCCACGCCAGGAGGCTTACAAGTGAGTTGCCGGCCTTTAAGGAAGAAGAACGCTCTTTTTTTGAAGGTCCCCAAGCCGTAGCGGATCGGGAATACCTGCGCTGGCAGTTGGTTCCACAAAGATGTGGTGCGAGGCAGAAACTGCCTTAAAAAACGCACAGTAGTGGAGCACCAGACGTCAAGGTGGTACGGATGGAATTTCGTATTCTGCCTTGACGTCCGGTGATGGAATTCCGCTGCAGGTATTAGTCCGAACAGAATCTGAAAATAGATGTTGGCCGATTCTTAGACCTAATCAATATGGTCAGAAAATTTCAGGAGAATCGGTCGAGCCGTTTCGGAGGAGTAAGGGAACGAAAAGTGTGATACGAGAATTTTATATATTAGATATATACTACTTATAGTAAATACATCTATTGTGAGAAGTAATGTGTACAGCGTATAAGCATCGCGATACAGCGATGTTTACGACATTATGGGTACTTTAAAGTTTGTATTTATCAATTATTATAGATATTCTTGTAATACAAGAATGAAAGATTGTATCGTAATGCGAAATTACATTGAAATAGAGAAATTAAAAGATTAATTCAACACTTTTTATTATTGTGTCTCTCCCTTCAACCTATTCGAGATCTTTAATGCTATTTTAATAGACGGGTATCTTTGAAAATTTTTCCTATATGTCTCACTCAGGTAAGATTTTAACATATAAATAAAAAAAATACTGTTTAAAAGGAAAATATATATATAATAATGATTTTTAAAAATAAAAAAAATAGAGTGCACAAAATTTGTTTTCGGTAAACATTGGAATTTATAAATGTTTTATATATATAATTGTTTTGTGTGAATACCTTGTTTTATTATCTTATAAGCTTCTTGTTTTGTTAATATATTAAGCACATACGATGTTTGGGGACAGATTTAATAAAATAAATAAAAAGTTTACAAAACAATATCCCACATCGATCCATATTAATTCATTCACTATACCTCTAATACGAAGTGAAAACCCCCAGACAGGCTCCACTATAAGAAAATTAACTTTACAGTCAAGACTATTAAAACATATTTACTAAATAAATAAGAATAATTTGTGTTGATTTAATTGATCTTTTATTGTGTATACTGTATAATATTTGTTAATATATACACAAGCAAGGCCAACGAAAAAGTTCGTTAAATCAAAACTTTATTTTAAATTTTTACTAAATGCAACTATATAATGAAACTATTCATAATATGGCATACCTCGCTGTATCGTGTTGGTTATACGCTGAGTGAGAAACAACTTCTTGGTCGGTCACACTCCAATCGGCTAATTTATTCTTTAAAAAACCTCTTTGACTTTTATTATTTATTTATTACGTTTATTAATGAAAACATATTGAAAATTGTGTCTGTGTGTAGTGTGTTGTGTTAGTCTCATCACTTTGAGTATTCCACACTGGATAGTTAGTGTGAGTTAGCCTATGCGTTTTAAAAATTGCATATTTGTTGAGCGTCGTAATATTTAACTCATAGATTTTGTTTTTTTAACCTTTTCTATATAGAATCGTATCAGCGATCACTTGTGTACAAGAAAAATGTCTGAAATGCTACTTCGGTGAGTTATCAAAAATGTTACAAAATTAAATCAACCAGGCCGAGTTTCTTGCCTGCTTCTTTTCAGCTTGGTCGCATACGAACAGGCCTAGAATCACTTAGATTTAAGACGATTCAAAATAATCATATGTACCTTAATGAATAAAGATATTTTGACTTCTGACTTGATAGAAGTGAACACTCCAGTGTTTAACTTCCTTATAAAAAAAATCAAAAATATCTTTATTATAATACAAGTGTAAGATTGCTCGACTCTACATCAACTGCCAGTTCCCAAATCAAGGGCGTAAAGAAGAACTGACAAGAAACTTTTAGCCACTACATTAAATCGGAGTATAACTAACACCACGATCCAAATAGACCCGAGAACATACCCATAACATACTCACCTGGTTTCTCTCATCCTTATCATCTTTTATTGAATTACTAAGTTTTTTTATCAATGAAATAGTACTTTACACTATAATAGGACTTGCTCAACACTGTTTGATTTGTATAATATATGTTATTATATAATAAACATTTTGAGACAAATTTGGAACATAAATATGGTGTTACAAATCCACAATTACATGAATATAAATTATTTTTTAGCCCACTTATGGGCACAGAGTGTTAATGGTGTTATAACTATGCACATCCGCATATATATGAGCTTTTCAAATGGATTGAATTAATTTCTTTAACGCTTAATTGAATTTTTCTCCTAAAATTTGAAATTGTGTTATTGTTTCAATCTTAATTTGTGTAATTGTTTAAATCTTAAATTATGTAATTGTTTAAATCTTACACTGTCTAATTGTTTAAATCTTAAACTGTAGGTATAGTTGTTTAAAACTTACACTGTATTTCTGATTTAATATAAAACTGACTGTTTTGTTTAAATCTTACACTGTATAATTGTTTAAATCTTAAACTGTAGGTATAGTTGTTTAAAACTATAACTATAACTGTTTAAATATAAAATTGTGCAATTGTTTAAATCTTGTATTCATATATATGTCTTGCTTGTTGCCAATTAATTTTTGTGTATGCTTTTAAATTTATATATTATTAATATTTAAATTTAAGTAATACAACATCTTTAATATCACATGAAATATTTGGGGACAATTTTAATAATAAAAAAATTGAATCTCCTAATTCCACTTTATAGAACATTCGAACAGCTCTCTTGAGTACAAGACAACCTTCATAACATTACAACAATTTTAAGTAATCCTACCATCAGAGCCGATGACTTCTGCATGCTCCACATAAAGGAGTGTTTTAGATATGATATATTATTATTTCTAATAATTGTATGTTATATATATTATGTATGTTGTATGCTTTTACTGTGAATAAAATAACCAAATTTTGGTTATAAAAGAGCTATCGATTACTATATGATAGTAGAAAATTCGAGAAACCGACCAACACATACAAAATGGCACACTTGTGACCAAATAACAGTTAAAAAAAAGGATAAGATTATGAGTTAAGTTACGCCGTTCATAAGACATCAACGGTTAAATCACCTGTCTCTTTCCATTCGTATGTAACAAAAGGTGACAGGTGTTACCTGTTAATACCAAATTTGTACATATATAACATACGAATTTACTACTGTGTCAACTCAAACTATATATTAACCTTCAATTATATTGTAAACAATGTTTTAAAGCCTAATCTATATAGTGAACGTTGACAGAGGCAAAGGATGATGTCATAACGTATACCTGTTCAGTTATGTAATAGATAATTATATATACTTGTATATAGTTTAGATACATACCTAAAATCCATTATATGAATACACAAAACAACACATGATACACAGAACACAAATTAATTAACACTGAACACGCCTATCGTCAACGGTTGTTGAATGCATACTAAGGTTGCGCATAGAGGTGTGACTAATATAATCGTAATAGGTACACGTAACATAATATACGTTATTTATATCATATTATGTTATTCGAAAATAAAGTAATAGGTTATCTCGGTATTAGTCAAATATTAGGTAATATCGAAATATTAGCTATTCTACGCGATACGTGTATGCTTCGTTCCGACAGCGCCACAGATCATGCTACAAAGTGAATATAAATATAATAGGTTTCATATCGCGAGAGCGAGTGAACGAGATGACTACATCATTTGAAAAGAGATGGCTGGAGTCGTGACTTCGTAAGCACATCACATAAAATGTTGTTTGACATACAAGTCAGGTTTCCTATAAAGGCTACTTAGTTCGCTTGAAAGTAAGCAAGCAGTGAAAACATATTCACTGCGACTTTTTCGTTATTACTCCGATAAAAAACAAATGGAACTTAAGGATTTTTTGTTTGATATACACGTCGCGTTTAATAGGAACGTCGCGGACTTTGCGGTGTTGGTTTGGAGGTAAGCAAGCAGTGAAAACCGTTTCAACCTTTTTCGTGGATTTCTTGAAAAATCAAATTTGGTTGGATTAGTTAAGTGGATATTTGTTTGTATGCAGTATTAGTGATCAGTCTTTCACAATAACGCAACGACAAAGCATAGGTACCAGACTGATTGATTTGATTTACGAATTTAAAAATGAAACGAACAAGTGAAGTTTGGACACATTTTACAGTGGATTCAGAAGTTCACAAAACTGCTATTTGCAATATATGCAAACAAAAGTGCTCATTTAAAACTACAGTGTCAAACCTAAAAAAACATATTTCAAACAAGCATATCGGGGTAGTCCCTTCGACTTCAAAGTTGAGGCAAATGCCAGAAAATGTCACAGGCACCACCAACCAATCCATCAACACACAAACAAGTTCAGGAATTAATGTACAACCTGTTGCTGATTTTCCGGTTGTCAGTGAATATAATACTGGTGAGTTATCCATAATAAGCTCTTCAGGACAAATGGTTCAATCTAATACTGGTGAAATACCTACATCGGGCTCTTCAAGAACACTGGTTCAAACCAGAATAAATTTACCGGTGAAGAAGATGACTGTATCTCAACGGGGAATCATTGACCAAAAACTATTACTGCTTTTTATAAAGGACTTCCAGCCCTTTTCTGTAGTCCAGGATAGAGGTTTTAGGGAATACTCAAACGCTTTGAATCCCGCTTACCAATTACCGACTAGACAACACATATCAAATACACTTTTACCAGCGTTGTATGAAAAAATTATGTCTAGGGTTAGAACTGATGATATAAAAAGCTTCACTTCATTAAGTTTAACGACTGACTTGTGGACATCAGCGTCTCAAGACAGTTACATTGCCATCGTAGCGCATTTTATTGATAATGAATTTAATAACAGAAAAGTGTTACTGGAATGTGCACCATTGCCCGGCTCTCATACAGCACTAAATATAGCGGACGAAATTACCCGCACTATTAATGAATTTGAAGTACAAAAAAAACAAATCCTTATGATTACGACGGATAATGCAATGAACATGCAAAATGCTGTAAAATTACACTTAAAACTTAAACATTTTGGCTGTTTTGCCCACACGTTGAACTTGGTAGTTGAGAAGGCTTTAGACGTTGCCGCAGTAAAGTCTACAATAGAAACAGTTAAGGTTATCGTTTCTCACTATAAACGAAGCACCACAGCTATGGAGAAGCTACTACGTTATCAAATTCAAACAGGAGTTACACAACCAAAGAGGCTTCTGCAAGCAGTTTCTACGCGGTGGAACTCTGTGTTCTTTATGTTAGAACGATTCCTGGAGTTACAAGATGCACTACGTAGTACGGCGGGTTTGTTGGAAAAATATGTACCGATGCCATCTGTAGATGAATGGCAGATGTGCAAAGATCTCTGCCTCATTTTGAAACCTGCACAAGAAGTCACTGAACAGATGAGTGGTGAAAGTTATGCAACCGGGAGCCTAGTTATTGTCTTTTCAAGAATACTTTTAAACGTGTACGAAAATAAAATTCCACCTATAATCCACCCTGATGTAGCCACATCTGTTCAGGTCATTGTAGATCAACTAAAAAAGAGATTGGGGCAAATAGAGCACAGCGGAACTTTTTCCATTTGCTCACTACTAGATCCCAGGTACAAAATTCACTGCTTTAAGGATAAATCTGCTGCTGAAAAAGCTAAAAAATTACTTATAGAGCTCGTAACTATAGAAATCACCAAGAAAACACAAAATAGCATCAGGCCAGCGTCACCTCAACCATCTACAAGTGCATCTAGGGCTCCTATAAAAGACGGGTTGTCAATATGGGATAACATTGACGAAATGTTAGGAGAAGTCCAGCCAACACAATCTCCATATGCATTGGCAATAAGAGAAGTCCAACGATACCTTGAAGATAGATTGTTGCCGATTAAGGACGACCAAGAACATTTTAATAACCCTTGTGATTGGTGGAGGAATCATCAATTCGTATACCCAAACTTTGCGCATTTATATCGAATTAAATGTTGCGCAATGAGTACATCAGTGACTTGCGAACGTATATTTTCAAAGTCTGGGTATATTATATCGGATCGTAGAACAAGGCTTAGTTCAGAAAAAGTGAAACAAATAATGTTTTTAAATGTAAATATGTAAATATAAAAACTGTATGTTACTCATTTATCTGTGTAGATTTTTATTTTTTTACATAACGCAACAATTTATTCTAATTTTTTGTTTACCTTTGAATTCATTTCGGTAACGATGTAATAAGTGATACCTTTAAAAGGCTTTAAAAGGACTATGTTTGTTATTATTGTATTGTATGGTTTATATAAAAAAAACTGTTAAACAAAGTGATTTCACTGCGTGAATGAGAACTGTTGCGCTAATTTTCATAAATAAATTGTCAATAAATTGTTATAAAAGATTATTATTTTACTTAATAATAAGTTGTTTAACTTTAATTAAAGACCTAACTGTGCAAATATTTGCAATTTAAGACATGTAAAATTGATGATTTGATACTGCTCGTTCCTGCAGTTTTTTGCCGACAAAATATGTGTTTTTAAAGATCTGTAAATAAATTATTTTGTATGAACAGATGGTTGGTTTTATCTATATACTTTAACAATGTATTTCAAAATAAAAAACCCTATGTCAATCATCACCCCGCTTAACTTTTTAAAATACGATCGTTTAAAGATAAGTAGTGCTCAAAAACGCACTACCTCTGTGTTTAGCGTACCATAACTCGACACTGTTGTTGAAAACTAACAAAAAAACTCAAGTTTATACCAGTTCTCATACGCATAAAAAACATAACACTTGATAGCTGTTAACAAATTATTTTATGTTTATGTGAATTGTGAAATGTGAACCCGATCCGTTAGCGGCGTGCAGTCGTATCAACTAAAAATCCGTGCTATATAGTATATTCCAAATTCCGCATGTGTGAAAATGTGCGAACAAGCGGATATTACGATATTCTATGCAAATTATTAAAATTTATTATATACTTTAAGTTACGTAAACTAAGTTAAGTACCAAAAAAAACAATAATAAAACATTATTGAAATAAGGTGTTTTTTTTAGAGGCTGAGTTCGCAGCACTGCTTTATATTTTGATAACTTAAGCTAGCAGTTTTCTACTGCTGTCTTTTACAGCTTGATAGTTATTTTTTAAATCAAAATAATGGTTCTATTAGTTATTTGACAAAATAATGGTTAAATCTTGCCATCGTCAACATAATTATTATGACAAATTCAAATTTAACAGGTAATTTCAAAAAGAAACTCAAGATTACATTCATAGTTCATACGTCATTTGAGTAAAGTACCTATTATACCTAATATAATATATTAGGTATAAATATGATAAACGAATAATAATATTCAATCGGTTCACACTTCACTATTATTTGACTAATACCAAATAATAGGTATGATACCCTATTATCTGTAAGCTAATATATCAAATAATAGGATTACAGAAAAGCCAACCTAATATAACACCTCTAGTTGCGCAGGAGTTGGTATGTCTGTAGGGCTGTCATGTTGGATAATTATATAATTCTTTTTTTTTAAATACAGATTGTATTCTTAATACACAAATAAAGACTTCACACACATACATTAGAAACATAAAATAAAAAAAAACATAATCTTGTCTCGTTTAGTGGTAAAAAGACTTAAACTCAAATTATTTTTATTCGAATAGAGACACTTGGGAATCGTTCTTATTACCAACAGTTCGGAAGTTACTCACCGTGAAGAACAGACAAGAAACTCAGCGAGAGTATTTATAAATACCTATTCAAATGAAGATATTTTGAGTTTGTTTTTTTTTCTGTAGTTTTTTTCACACAACCTTTTTACTTATTATGTTATAGATATCTTCGGTTGTATGAAATCGCCTTTTTCTTGTTAGATTATTATATATTATAAATGTGATTTCTTGAGTTTTATTAGTACAATCTGTGACGATAACGTGCTTTTATTATTATTAAATTAATGCGTAATCATTTCGTCCAGTTATTAATAACATTTTTAGCGACTTTATTAAATATATGTCAATTTTTATTACATGACTTTGATTGTGGCATAGACTATAGACTTTTGACAGCCCTGACACAGCGTAAACGTATTGCATTAAGTGAACGAAAATCTTGTGTGCGTTGCCTTAATAAACATATTTCTCCTCAATATTATGTAACATTTGTAATGTATTCGTTTATTATTATAAGAGCCTGTGTTGGCCTTGACCTCTTTGACCACAGCTCAAGGTCAAATGATTTTCTTATTTATATCGTTTCCACATTGAATCAAAAGTAGGTAGTCTGTATACAACCAATAATTTCCTTATTTTATTTTACTTGATTAAATCTTTCCCCAAACATCTTATGTGCCAAATATATTAACAAACAAGAAACTTATAAGATAATAAAACAAGGTATACACACAAATAATTATATCGGAACTTGAAACATTTCGAACACAATCAGGATTTAAAGGCTTTTTTTAATGGTATTTAAAATACCTCCACGAGGTAAGCAGGGTCAGCAAAAACATCAACCGAGTCGTCCTAATTCACAAAACTATTATAAAGTCGACATTATCTGTTTACCATAACATAAATTTTACCGACTCAGGAGGCATCCATTGCTGGGTTAGGTACGCTTTCGAACAAGCCTACTAGTTTTCTTAGGTCTGCACCAGAATGTGACATTTTTATCACAGGGTTAGGAATGATAGTGGACGAATATAAGAGGCTTCGACCGTAAATAAATAACATAACATAGGTACCAAGATAAATGAGTTCTAATAGTCCTTTATAACATTCCCGACAATGTTTACTGTTTCTTTAATTAAGTTGAAGAAACAGGAACATTAAACTTGACATGAAAATTTTGTAAAAAATATTTAACTGCCAGTTTACAATGGTTGTAAAGCGGACGAGAACAGGCAAGAAACACACCGCATTTAAACCACCAAGTATTTTCAACCAAGTTATTTGGATAAGCACTAGATTTTTTCAAATATTATATTGCACGTATCAGTATATTAATATGTTACATACTGTATGACTATGTTATATAATGTATTATATTTTTAAATGAATTTGTTAAAAACTCTTTTTAACTAAATTAATTTTTTAGAGCCATTTTTGAATAACGTTCGATCATGTCTGCGCCTTTGGCGAACAAGATAGGCTAAGTGTTAAGTGTTGTTACCTTGATGATATCACACTTAAACAGTAGAAGTAGAAAATGTTAATACATATAAGAGTAACGGGCGGCCTTATCGCTAATAAGCGATATTTTCCAGGCAACCCACTTTTGTAAAATTATTGCAATTAAATACAATTATTATGATAATTATTAGCGTTTTGGTTATTATTGCGAGTCAGGTACAAAGGTTCAAATAGAAAAATTCATGCCAAATAGTAAGATATCTTATAATCACTTACAGTTAAAGTTGAAAAGTGACTGGAAAGTTTAATTTACCGTACAGTTACCAAAAAGCGTAGCGTAGCAACTCTCCACCTTACAAATCTCTAAAAATATACGGATGTAAAGATCTGAAAGCATTAAACAATGCTCCAGCGAATGCATGAAACCTTTACTGAACACTGCACACATTTACGTTGTAGTGAGAAAAACCCTCAAACACAAGTAATAATATTTAAGCTGACCCAGCAAACATTATTTTGCCATAAATTATTTCTAAATAATTTCTAGTGTAAGCTGCCGCCCATGGACACCTGCAGGGAGGAGGCTCACAAGTGAGTTGCCGGCCTTTTTTTTAAAGGTCCCCAAGTCGTAGCGGCTCTTTAATACCTGACAATAATTTACTTATTATTACTATAATTGATGCATAAACAACAATGCAGGCCGACAACTGTATATAAAGTGAGAAAAGTTGCATTGTGTGAGTGAAACAGGAGACCGGCTTCGTTATCATACCTACTCAGTGCTGGGTCAGAAGTGACCTTTACTGGATCAGAAGTGACCTTTACTGAATCAGAAGTGACCTTTACTGGATCAGAAGTGACCTTTACTAGGTCAGAAGTGACTTTTACTGGGTCAGAAGTGACTACTGACAATGGGCGGCGACTTCACCTTTATGGGCCTCCTGCTCGTTTGCCCGCTCTTCTATATAAAAAAAACTGTCGAAGATAATATAAGATATCAACCGGAGGTGAAAAATTTACCCTTATTACAACCCAACTACATACACACCTATGTCATTAGAAACATAACATTTTTCAAAATAAATAGTTTATAAAAACAGCAAAAGTAAAGAATAAATGGACACATAAATAAAGTCGACTGTCAGACCTGCTCAATATGCTCACAAAATTTCATTAGAATTGGTCGAGCCGTTTCGGAGTACGGGTAACGAATATTGCACGAGAATTGTATATACATAAGACTATATACCATAATAATACAGGTGAAAATACAATAAGGTTGTAAATATAACGCCAAGATTTTAATGGCCAACCTTAAATGTAAATTTTAGTTTTTGTATATTTTGATTATGTAGATTCTAAGTTGTTATGTTTGTCTCTTTTTCGTTCCTTGTTTCGTAAATGTCTGTGTAATGTTTAGGGATTTTTTATAAAAAAGAATTAAACACTCAAGCTCTGCCTTAATACTATGTGAATTTGAATTGTATTGAATGAAATGTTTTAAAATGTTTAAAGAAAACTATATTTCTATATCTTATATAGATATGATGTCGTATAATGTATAGCTTGGCGTCCGCACAAGGTATAACCAAGGTTGTATGACATTCCATGACAATGTAACAATTTAAATCGGAAACAGTTGATGGCCACAAAGCCATATGGTTCGTTACGTGGGATTTTTCAATGGCGTATAATAATTTAAATTAGTTCGAAAACATAGAACATACATGACGGACGTTTTATATATCTAACTATATATTTAACTACGTTAGTAATTGATTAATTTACGAACTCACAAAACATATCTTTATATCTCTATCCAATACATATACATAACTATGAAATTGACTATGAATTGTGAGTAACATAATTTTGTATTAATTGTCGAGCAGCTATCGAGTTTCTTGTCGGTTCTTCTCGGTAGATGACTGCCTTCCGAACCGGTGGTAGTGTAAAATTGACGATTCAAAAGTGTCTTTATAAAGACCTACTCAAGAACAAAGATATTTTGAGTTTTGGTTTGAATTTCACCAGCAAATGCGTCAATATTAAATAAATAGAATAAAAATTAACCTTTACTCTCACCGCGTGGTCATAGCGAAATACGAGGACACACTTACGTTATAGTGAGAACAATACAAACACACAGTAAATCGAGACTAATCCAGGAAAAAATATAAGATTGACCGTACAAATATGTATTTATTTTTTCTTCTTCCATAGTTAGTGTAATTATATTTTATTTGTTCGTTTTGTATTGTTGTTTATCTAAGTTTCTTTTTTGTTCTTACCTATAATTTATGCACATTCATGAATCATATTCTTTTAGGTTTTTTTCATACTATGGACTACTATGGGGTGCAAGTGCACAGGCGCTTATTAAAGAATTAAGTAGGTGCCTGGTAGTCAGTACCGGTGATCCAAGAGCTGGTGCTTTCCTTGCTCAGCGTGTAAGCATACAAGAAATGCCGCCAGCATTGTGGGTACTCTGCCATAAGGACCAAACTTTTTAAATTTGTTTTAGATTTGTGTTTTGTTTTATTTTAAGTTACTTATATTAGTTTGGTTAATATTAAGAATATGTTTTGTTTTAGTTATGTGTTGTTGGTATGCCTTAATGTATAAATTATCAAACTCGTATTTCTTTTATTTCACAAAATCTATATACTTAATAATTGCCTAATATTTTTGTGCGTATATGCGAGCTTTAGGCAGCTGAAAAATGGCGACAGTGCTGCCATAAACCATGGAAATCTTGCTTCGTTATCTACTAATTACGATATAACAATAATGATGTATGTTTTAGTTTTATTATCATAATGTTACTGTTAAAACCCTTAAAGGAAATAATTATATGGTCCAAATATATGAAACTCTAAAACCAACTTTGTTTCACCTTTTAGTAAAACGGAAAACTTTTCTTGAACAAGTTTCAGTAGCGTCTACTTGTTAGAAACTTGATATAATTAGTAATTTTAAAGGCGTCCATTAGAAAGTTACCTAAATGAATAAAGTTTTATTTGATTAAAATAAAATAGCTCAAATTTTTCCATCCTTACCCATACTTCCACTATGACCTGGTATCACAAAATGCCCGATAAATGCCAACGTGTCCTTTATAAGGCTGTCCCTACTTCCATTACCGTAATTGCACCATTACAAGATCGGCGTGGTGGATCTCCCAGGCGTCTGGACCGACCAGATCAGGTCCTCAGTGGAGGCGGAGTGCCGAGATGGATGCCGAGCCAATGTGAGCAGCTTTAGCTGTTCAGTTTGCCGAGACTTCATGTCGGTCACAACCGCTGTGTGAAGAGCTTAATAAAGGAGAATTGCACCATTATCTTACAATAGGACCGTTTGTCCTAACATTAACTCTATAAACATTTTATCAGTATTGCTCATTTGGGCAGGCGCATTAAAATTGTGATGGTTTCGTGGTTTTCGTGGTTTTGTGATGGAATCGTGAGCGATTCGCTCACGCATTAAGCAACATTACCGTACTCATTCGTTTAATATACATTTTGTAATTAAAGTAATATATATTTATTTAAAGCCGAAGTCAAAAGACAAAAAAAAAATTAAATTTTTTTTACTAAAATCTCACAGCCGCTTTTCTTTCACTTCTTCCACTGTGATACTCTGGTGCAGAGTTCAAAAAATTGTTAATTAACGATCATACGCTGAATGGGGTTTCGCTGGGCCTGGAGGCGGAGGAAACGAACCGCAGCCAGCAATGGTTATCTCCACCGCGTGGGCGTGTTAACATAGCAATTAGACCGAACCAGTCGTTATATCAATAATGAACGCTCAGCTTCTGTTTCAGCCTTTTTGTTTAAAACAGAAAGCCTCTATAAAAACGGGCTTTAATTTATATTCATACAATACATTAATCCAACAAAACGCGTGTAAACGTGGATTTGTAAATATGTATAATTTCACCCAATTCAAAATCCTGGAAGCTCAAGAGCTTTCGCATTCGGAAAATTGGATTTCCGCAGTGGGCGCAGGTGAAACATTTCACATTTACAATAAATGCTAAATTGAATTTCTACACACTTGAGGTGTGCAATACAATTTTTAACTATTCAAACTCAAACTCAAAATATCCAAGTAGGTATTTATAAAGACACTTTTGAGTCGTCAATTTTTACACTACCACCGGTTCGGAAGGCAGTCATCTACCGAGAAAAACCGGCGAGAAACTCGATAGCTGCTCTTTTAAAATAAACAATTAATACAAAATTGTGTTAACTCACAATTAAAATAACAAAACCTTGTAAAGCTACTCTATTTATAAACTTTATGATATCCAGTTAGTAGAAACAAGAGAAAAGTTTAGCTCGATTTTACAGTATTCACTCCGTTTACAACCAAAACTATTAATGCATTAATTTTGAATAAATATAAATAGCGTATTATCACCAAAAAAGCAGTAGTAAGCAGTAGTAGTAGAAGTAGCTTAGTAGTAGAAAAGTTAAGTAGAATTTCAGATTCACCACTTAGTGTTAAATCCACAAATTCTCAAACAAAAATCATACAGACAACAATATAACATTAACATTTTTTTATGTTACGTTACGAATGTACGTAAATTCAGCATTTTTCCACAATAAATCAGGCTTATTTGAAATTTATAAAGGGGCTGCGAAATGTCCGCCGGCTAATCTTATAAATTATGAAAAACAACGAGGAAGCGATAAATTGCAATACTGTTAGCCGACACTGTACTGTAATGAGACGGTCCCAACAAACTGTCCTAACCATAAACAATTTTAATAATAGACGTTACTCACTACATTGAGATAATCACGGCCACCGGAAAATGACAACACCACTAGTTTTTCTGTGGGTACTTTTCATCCGTCAGATGAAATGCATTAATTTGAGATAGTTCTTTTTCCCTTAAAATAAAAAGTTCGGTTCTTGTGGCGTATTATATAAGCATATCCTCGCTGTATCACGATGCTTATACATTGAGCGAGAAAAGCACCAGCTCTTGGGTCACCTGTACTGACTATCAGGTGTCTTATGCCCCAAATGCCCAGTATGCTCCAATAGGAACCAATTCCATGTTGGTGGTAATACAATGGTGGTAGACTTTTCTTGGTGTTAGATTTAATTATGAATTGACTAGTTCGCGCAATAGTTACTTTCCTGGATAATGAAAATATGGGTCCTGGTTAATTCCCAGGCGGGTCATCTATGTCTCGCGCACAGAGGTTGACTTTATTGTTAACTTTTATTACGTTAAATAAGTATACTACTATTAAATACATAACAGTTAGGTTTTGTTTAATTCAATATTATTTTAAAACGACATTTTAATATTGATTGTTAATGTCATCCGGTTAAAATAAGAAATTGTCCAAATCAATTTTGTCATTTCGAATCGATTTTGAATGTCAAA
The DNA here is from genome assembly GCA_951799465.1 of Leptophobia aripa. Taxonomy (NCBI): domain Eukaryota; kingdom Metazoa; phylum Arthropoda; class Insecta; order Lepidoptera; family Pieridae; genus Leptophobia; species Leptophobia aripa. Next base: position 1,866,706 of record OX637284.1, read on the forward strand.
ATTCAAAAATTGTATTCAGCATTTGTGCCAATGACGATAGACAATCAGAAGTGCTTTTTGGTCATGGAGTGTTATGTCATGGGTCATGGGTATTTGAAGCCATATAAATTACGTTATAAATTAGTAAAAAAAGTTAATATTTGATTTTTGTATATTTTTAACCATAGTTACAACGGTAATAATCGATTAATATTTATTGTAATCTATCTAAAAGTAATCTATTGATAGTTTGTAAACCTCTTGATTGATGTTTGACAAGTGGTGACGCTAGAGAATGAGTGAACGACTCGGGATTATTATTGGGGATAGATCTAATTTTTGTTGAGCTACGAATGGTTCGGAGGAGTTTTTCCTCATACCTGCAGCTGAATATCATCTTCGGACATCTAGGCAGAATACGTGATTCTACCCGTATCACCTTGATGTCTGTCGTTTCCACCACTGCGCGTTTCGTAAAACATTTCTTACCAAGCACCGCCACGGTATTTCCTAAACATTACGACTTAGGGTCATTCAATAAAGAAGCGTACCAATCCCTAAAAGGCCGGCAACGCACTCACGAGCTCCCAGCGACTTCACTTTTATGGTTGGCCTCCTGCTCGTTAGCCCCCTCTTCTATATAAAAGAAACATGTCTATTAGTTTTATTTTTATTTTATTACATCTGTCCCCAAACATCGTATGTGCTAAATATATTTAAAAAAACAATACACTTATGACTAGGTATACACATAAAACAATTATATGGGAACTTAAAACATTATACAATATACATAATAATACGAACAAGATACAACATACATGTGAACACCATCAGGATTTAAAGGTTTGTTTTAAGGTGTTTAAAATGCCTCTACGAAAGGTATGTAGAGAGTCGGCAAAAACATCAACCGACTCGTCCACATTTACAATACTATTATAAAGTTTTATTTAAAATCATATTCTGCCAGTGTCGAAAAGAATGCTTATATGTAATGAAAACAATTGACTATACGTAGCAATAAGTGTTTACTTCTGTTCAATTAACACTTTTAAGTGCATAGCTGTCTTCAATGATTGGAAACTTATATCATGGATCCCGCTATTAATTTGACATTAGAACTGATGTTACGACAATTTAAGTGTCGATTTGTTGCCAGATTGAGTAGAAAAAATACGAAATCTTTTTAACATTTTCACAGTAAATGTTCATTACATTTTAATTAACAATGTTGGCGAAGTGTTAAAATAACAAAAAGGCGTATTTAATGAATTTCACGAGACTGTTAATTATTTCGAAATTAAACTTGCTGGATTTGAAAGCTTTTGACACAGTTATTTCGGTGAAGTATTTTTTTATGTACAAATTCAGTTGTTGTCTATGATTATTATTGTCAAAGATGTGTCAATCGATACTGTTCTCTATGGTGCAAAAGACGATAATGTCTAATTATTACTTTTGTACAATTTCTTTATTTTATATTTATTGCATTTTATTAATAGTTAGGTAATTATTTGTCTTTTAATTTTTAATATTAATATATTTATTTTTTTGCTATTTCTTAATAAACTTGAAGGCGTTCAAGAATAGAACGAAGTCCTAAAGGTCGGCAAGTCACTTGTGAGCCTGCTGGCGTTGCCTGCGTCCATGGGCGCCCGTTGGCACTTCACTCGATGTGACTCGCCTGTCGTTTGCCTACTCATTCATAAAATCAATATATTCAAGAATAAAATTTAAAACTTTACGTCTAGTTCACCATATACCATTAAATTTACGTGTAAAAAAATCCACCATTAAACACCGCAGTGCGTTATCACCCTTGACACATACAAGTGTTTCAAAATGTACCCACGAAGTTTTCCAAGTGCATTTTAATTATACCACTGCGACGATACCTCATTAACAATGCGCGCAGTACATTTTTGTAACTACCCACATCTATTTGAATGTTGTCTCATTTGAAAGTTTTATATTCGGTTTTGATTCATCCTGTAGAGGAGACAAGTGTGCAATACCGAAAGGGGAGAATTCACGATCAGACCTACTGTCGCCACAATCGTCTGACGTGCTAATTACACTTTTTGACAGATTCATTTAGTATGATGTAAAAACGTAAATTACAATTACAATAAAAACGTTTTGTACTATAAAAAAATATAAAAACTAACATGATATGAGGATAAGAGTCGAAAATTAAGAAACAGAGACAGGTATTTAAGAAAAAAGAAAAAAAACTTGGACTTTCAAGGCAGAATACAAAATTCCATACCAACTTGATGTCTGGCGATCCACTGTACGTTTTTAAGGCAGTTCCTGCTGCTCACCACCCGTTTGTGAATCCAACTACCAGCGCCTAGCATTACCGTTCCAACTTGGGGGGGGCTTCAAAAGCGTACCTCTCCCTTAAAGGCCAGCTCACTGGTAAGCCCCACTTCACTCGAAGTGACCCGTGTTACATACCCACATAAGATATTAGCCTAATTATAATTAGATATAAGTCTTTATTGTTTATTCCCTACAGACAAACCTTACCCCAAACTCTATCCTTGAAATACATCATCATTTTCCACTCAATTTGCGCCAAATTTGTTACGGGCTGAGTGACAACACTTGAGGGCTTTTGGAAAAAACACTTTATTTTGTTTGTATTTAAAAGTATGTTACATCGTATGTGTTTGGAAGTTGGATCAGGAATGCTTGTTGAGTGGAAAAGGATGACGTACTTGAAGATAGAGTTTGGGGTAGGCTTTGTCTTTAGGGAATAAACAATAAAGACTTAAGTATATCTAATTAGAGTTAGACTTATATCTAATGTCGGTATGTAATAGCCGCCTTGTTTGTCTACTGTTACATAAAAAAATAATAACTCATCGCACTAATTTTAATCTAACAATAGCCTCAGGGCAGCACATTACTTCCACTTTTTAAGCTAAGTTAGTGCAACAATGAACAGTATATGTTTTATAGAAGAGGGGGCAAACGTGCAGGAGGCCCACCATAAAGGTGAATCCGCCGCCCATAGACACCCACGCGGCTGGGAGCTCGTGAGTGCGTTGCCGGCCTTTAAAGGAAAATTAGGAAATGGGGGGGTAGGAGAAGAGGACGTGGTAGGAGAAAGGATGGGCATCGGTAGATCTCACTCTCAGAACGAAACGCGAGTACAATATGAACAAATTTCAATTGTATCACTTTACACCGGTTTTCTGTGAGAGAATGGTAATTCTCCGAGCGTGCCCACCCATTCGGCTGAAACTCTAAGTAACAGCATGGCACTCCCACTCAAAAAAATTATCATTTAGTGTAAAATCAACACTGGTTTATTGTCAATTCACAGCCAATATACAACGAGAACGTCGCATTGTCAAGTTGTGACTTTAATATCCGGTTTCATTGAAATCGATAACGTTCATTTGACGTTTACTCTCGAGTATTTACCGTATATTAGTTAAATATAGTGATATAACGTATTCCAAAACCATTAAATGGTGTATGTGTAGTGTATTTTATGTACGATACTGTGACAATTTGTTTGTAATTGATAAATAAATTAAAAAAAAAATCAACATATAGTATATATATGTTGTTGTTGTATATAGTATAGTATGTATTAGGGGAGCTTTCGTGCTTGTTGATATGTATGGTCAAAAACTTTTTGTCTGTTTGCCTTCAAGCGTGATGTAGGAACTAAATGAATGTGCCCAAAACTGTAATTATCACGCCGGACGATTGTAGTGACATCTACAATCATATGTTGTGTAATTTTCAATATACAATCAATATTCTACTGTACAAATGTCTGACTGAATATCAATCTATCAAAATCAATCAAAAATATCTTTATTCATATAGGTAACTAAGGTACACACTTATGAATTGTTAACAAAATAAGTTATAACATTTTTTGACTCTACATTTACTGCCAATTCCCAAATCAAGAGCGTTGAGCGGACGAGAAGAACTGGCATGAAATATTTAAAAAAAATATAATAATACAAAAATAAAATAACCTATACAGTGGTCATAGCGAAATAGGAGCACACATTTACGTTATAGTGAGATCAACTCGCAAACACACAGTACACCGAGACATATATTAATGTAATTATAAATATATTAAAGTAGTATCTTAATGTTTTTTGAGTGGGAGTGCCATGCTGTTACTTAGAGTTTCAGCCGAATGGGCAGGCACGGCCGGAGAAATACCACTCTCTCACAGAAAACCGGCGTAAAGTGATGCAATTGGACTTTGTTCATTTTGTACTCGCGTTTCGTTCGGGGAGTGAGATCTTCCGGTGCCCATCCTTTTCCCCTTCCCTCGTCCCTTTCCCCTTTCCTTTAAAGGCCGGCAACGCACTCACGAGCTACCAGCCGCGTGAGTGTCTATGGGCGGCGGCTTCACCTTTATGGTGGGCCGCCTGCTCGTTTGCCCCCTCTTCTATATAAAAAAAAAATGTCCATATAAAACGAATAATAAACAAAACAAACCATAAAACTAAACAAATTTAAAAAGTTTCCTTAAATTAACGAAAACGTATTTATTTACGGCCCGAACGAAAGAAACATACACAGCATGCACGGAATTTGGCTTCGCTGGCAAAGTTATGTTCTGAAGCGAACCTCAGCCAGTAATGGATAAATCAAAGGCCGACAACACACGAGATGCCAGCCACGTGAGTGTCTATGGGCGTAGACATCACCTGTTATAGTGTATTATAAAAAAAAAAACATTTTTAACACGTTCATTACCAAACCAGGCTGAGTGACTTGCCTGATTCTTCAAGCTTGGTCGCCGGAGAGTGGTTCAAACGGAGTACTACTCTCTAAAAGGGCGGCAACGCACTCACATGTCTATGGTGTGCCTCATCTTCTGTAAAATAACAATTTACTGTATAAAATTATTTATTATTGACTTTAATACATCTCTTAACATACGAATGTTAATAAGACTACTGATAAGATGTTTGGAGCTTTCTGGCTGCTTGCCACGCGGCTGATTTAAAAGAAAATATACTTTAAGCATTTGTATGCAGTGATTTTTGTATTATTTTATGTCACAGGAAAATGAAACGGTTCATAAAGAATACATGTTTTAAGAAATAGCAAAACAGTGTTAGATATTAATTTAATGGAAGCTTTGAGATAAAAGTTGTTTTGTTACCTAAGCTATTTGCAATTAAACTAATTTAAACAAAGCTTTTGTCAGTAATAGCTTTTATATAAAAAAAAATGTTATTGACGAAAGCATATCCTTGTCCACTCAAGTAGCATAATTCAAAATATATATACCTCTAGTAGTTTTTTCCCGCGATTTCGTTCGTGTGGTTTAAATCAATATCGGAAATTCGGTTTTTAAATGGCAGAGTTCTGGTGAAATTTCTAAACAAACTTTCAACCCCTATTCCAACTCCTTCATCCCTATTTTTCGCAGTAAAAAGCGGTATGACCTTCCCTAAACTTTAGTCCATCTTTCATCTCCATACCAAATGTCATTGAAATCGTTTGAGTAGCTTAAGCATAAAAACGTATACATACAGAGTTACGCATTTATAATACAGTTGAATCCGGATATAACGACATTCAAGGGACCGGCGATACTATGTCGTACTAACCGGGTGACGTAAAAAACTTGAATAAACATTATAGTCGCTAAAACCGATTAGTCGTTATAAGCGAAGTGAATTTTACTGTATTAGTATGAATATATTCATTAAATGGTACCATATCTCCACAACATTGAACACGATTATAAAATACGGTCGAACCTAACGTAATATCACTGCTGTCAAAGATAAATATTGTTACACTGGCCTTAATTAGCGATTATATTGATTCTACGAATCCCCGAGGAAATCTACCTTCACCAGCTTCGTCCTCATAGTACCATCTTTATTGACATATTGACTGCTGTGAAATGTATCTAGAATCTAGATATATATTTTTTATAGAAGAGGAGGCAAACGAGCATGTGGCCAACCATATAGGTGAAGTCGCCGCCCAAAGACACTCACGCGGGTAGCTCGTGAGTGCGTTGCCAGCCTTTAAAGAAAAATTGGGAAATTGAAGGGTAGGGGATTGCCCAATTGCCCAGCAATAATGCTTCGCAAGTGGAACTGGATCGGCCACACTCTCCGGAGAGATCCCAAGCAGATGCTTGACTGGAATCCTCATGGAAGCGGAAGCGGGGCCGTACCAGACAGACCTGGCGATGTACTGTTGCAGATGAGGCGAAGGGAGCCGGACTTGGAGTGAGATAAAATTCAAACCGTCGGATAGAGTGCGATGGAAGATTGCTGTGGAGTCTGCCCCATCGAGGTCATAGGATTATATGTAAAGTTCTTTTGTATATGGCCAATGGCCTTAATGAAATCAATGTGTGTTAAATATTCATTGCGTTTTATTTTTTTATTTCTTAAACCTATATACAGCATATCAAAAAAAGTTTACACAATAAAAATAGATTAAAAATAAAGCCAAAATAAGGTTAAAACATAGAACCGGAAAGAATCTAAGCTCAGAAACAACAATAACAAAAAAAACACGAAAATAACAAAATATATATACATACATATGAACAAGTGGAGTATATTATGTGAAGAACGAGCATATGTGTGTGTAGTAGTGTTTGCAATGGTGTTGCTGTATAATCAAAAACAAAAAGAGTCAAGTAAATCAAAACTAAATATCAGATGAAAATTTATTAACGTACACAATTGATACGGTTCCATTTGTAAAGGATATAAGTTAATAAACGAATTCTATTATCTAACCGATTTGAACCCGATTTTTTCCGGGATCTAAAAGAATACGCCTGAATAATAATGCATCAAATTGCTGAGCTCCCTTACTACAAAAGTGAGTATGATTAATACAATATGTTCGATAAGAACGATAAGGATAGTTTTTTCCCCGGATAATTAATCAAGACATGCTCGCCTCGCCCATAAATCATCCCGGCTGAAGACTATAATTTGGTTCTATGAAACTTCAATTACATTTGAGCGAACATTTCAAGACTGCAAAGACTGGTATTCTTGATGGTCTATGGTGTATTTGATTTTGATTATGCGATGAAGACAGGCCTTAATGTTTAGGGGTTTAATTTGGAACATAAGCTATATATATAGCTTATGTTCCAAATATTATATACTTGTGTAATATTCCTTAAAATATAATCGGAAATGCTTCAATTTTTGTTTTTATTTCAGGTACATATATCACTTATATAACTACTTTTTTCTTTATTGGGTAGTCAAAAATTTAAAATAAAATTATAACGAGATAGTGTGAACATTGTTTTCTAAGTTTTCCGCTTTCAAGTTTCTATTTCGTATAATATGAAGAAAATTGTGTCAATATAAAATACATATTAAAAAAGATATTTATTATCTACATCCACGTACCCCGCATAAGCGTATCTTCTGTTGAACACCTTTAAGGCGGTCATGCCTCATCAAATATAATAAAACTAGTACATAATAAAGACAATAATAAATAGATAACATATTTTTTATATATGATTGTTTAGTTGTTTTTTAAAATTGTTCATTGTTTGCATTGTATACCTGTAATGCCTGTGCATCCCTATAATTTATGCACATACATGTCTTGTGTGTTTTTTTGTAATTTTGTTCGGGTTGTGTTTGTATGTGTGTTGTTGGTGTGCCTTATTAAATAAATAAATAATATATCAAATCAAAAATATCAACAAAAATTTTGACTACATTTACTGCCCGATCTAGGCCCTTGATCTATCAAATCAAGGGCGTAGAGCGGACGAGAAAAACTGGGCAACTCACTGGTTTAAATCACCAAGCATGTTTTACAGTACGGTTGGTAACCGTGCTGTCCGGTTTTAACGACTATAAATGTTTACTCAGATTTGCTTTTGCATCGCATTATATTCATATATAATCCGTCCGTTTTTTACGTCACCCGGTTAGTACGACATAGTATCGCCGGTCACTTGAATGTCCGGTTATATCCGGATTCTACCTAACCAACAATCCTCAGATAAGGATTTGAATATTAATAAGAATCAAATAAATGTGAAAATCATTTTGTTGTGTCTATAAACGACATTTTCCTTGGAACCAATCACTTGTAAAGAGTAGGTCATCCGCAATTGAGTCGAGAACGTTAGAAAAATGTACCTAACACTATTTTTAGAAAACACGGTAAAATAGAACTTTACATAAGTGCCACTTATGTCGCTGTGAACAATATTATTATTGTTTTATTGATAATAAAATATAATAATAATTAATATGAGTGTTGGACACCGTGGCCTTTACTGCTAAAATAGTGCGGGTGTAATGACTTCATGCAGTCATCATCAGACATCATCAGTCGCTCTCTTTGCGCCAATGTTCCGGCAATTCTGGAGCCAACAAGTATGGCATGAGATGATGGTAGACGACTAGATGGAATAACATTGATCCCTTGGAATATGGGAAGGGCCATGGTTTTGGATGTCACTTGTGTGGACACTTTAGCACCGTCTCACCTTCCTATCTCCAAAGATGGCGCGGCTGCAGGGCAGGCTGAAAAAAAGAAAAGATCAAAGTACGAAAGCCTTTCTTCCTACTTTTGATTTTGTTTCCTTTGAAGTAGACTTTTGGGGGTACAGGCGCTTATTAAGGAATGAAATAGGCACCTGGTAGTCAGTACCTAAACTTAAAGTAACTGAACTTTTTAATATTTTTAAGTTATTAATTTTTTTTTTTACCTAGTGTAAATTAAAAAATAAATTAATAATTTTGTTTATAAATATCGATTATAGCCACCTGCATCCGGTACCACATAGAAAGAATGAGACGACAATCTAATCTCACGGCGCAGAAGAAGAGAAGACGAACTATTGCGTACCTCTCAAAGGCCGGCAACTCACTTGTAAGCCCCACTTCACTACACTCGAAGTGGGTGCCAGCTCGTTTGCCTACTGTTACACAAAAACACTGTAGAAGAATAACGTGTGATAATCAGAGAGGCTGTATGTAGTTGTATATTTCATTGTAGAGACTAGGTTTACATTGATATATATTACTATTAAAAACATATTTTATCAAATTAATGTGTAATTGTTTGGTATAGGAAACTTTGGGAAACACTTAACCACGAAGCAAACACAGAACGATCTCACATTACCGCGTAATAAAATACGAGCAAAGAAAATGTAGCAAATATGGCGAACTGGATAGATAAATTGTATCAATTTGTTCGCGGCGGTTTTCCTGCCGAAAAATCGCATATTTTTATGTGATTCGAGAAAAATTTTGTTATTTTGAGTGCTCTATTATTGAACTTAAATAATTCCTTACTACCATAGGTATTCCGCCATCGGCATCCAGCGCCTTCCCTCAAGGTCACCAGGTCATGGAGGTAGTAATATCGCTGTTCCTCTCATATGGAATTATGATGTTGAACTTGAACCATGTAAGCAATAAAAAGATGCCTTTCGTCTATAAACTATGCTCTGAAGCTCTGAAACTTCATAAATCGTTTGTAGGCATGAGCATACGTTTTTATAACAAAGTCCCAGCACTTATAACCAAATTGACTTCTAACAAATTTAAAACGCGCGTAAAGAGTATTTTGGTTGAAAAGGCATAATATACCGTAAACGAATATTTAGAGGACAAAGATCCCTTTAATGTGTCGGCAATTGGCTCAGCATCGGGACAGTTCAATTCTTGAGTAGCCTTACAATGCTTTGTTAATTAATTGTGAGTAACACAATTTTGTATTAATTGTATATTTTAAAAGAGCAGCTATCGAGTTTCTTGCCGGTTCGTCTCGGTAGTTGACTGCCTTCCGAACCGGTGGTAGAGTTAAAATTGACGGTTCAAAAGTGTCTTTATTTTATTTATATAAGTTTTAATTTTAATGACATGCGACGCTGATCCATTTGTTGATAGCCTTCATGTCTCCAGACGCAAAATGTTGCAGACCTTGACCACCAATAGCTAAACGCTTGTTATTTTTTCTTCTTTCACAGTTGTATTTTCAGTATACTTTAGTTTTATTTTATCAAAAATTTCTTCCTTGTACCTTTAATTTAAACACAAATACAAATTGTGTGTCCTTGTTGTTTTGTGTGTTGTGTTTGATGTATTGATTCACACCATTTCTAAACTTCTGTATAATTTACATCGATGTACAGACGCATCGGTTAAAAACCTATTTGTAACGGTTTAAATGTAATTTAACTTTGAACGTAGAACTAATTTTAGTCTCTTTTAGAATCAACCCGAGTCCATAGGGAGCTCGCCTTTTACTTTGTATACGAAATGTAGGCTTATGCGCTATGGCTGCACTGCGGCAAAACCAGGTTTTTAATCTATGCCATAATTATTTCTTTGTACTACGGTTACTGTTTTAGTATGTTACCGTAAATTATCATATAGACACAATATGGAAACAAGATTATTCTTGATATATGTAAGATATTAAGATACCTAGACGCTATTCTTAAGACTCTTTGCCCCTACGATGAGAACAATTTGACGACATACGATGTGAGAGAGTATATATTTATATATATAAATATATAGATGATTTCTTTTTGCAAATATCAGCAATCAGTAGCAACAACTTTTAGCAGGACCTGTCCTACAGTAAGGGCAACTCGTAATTGAGACTTATAAGCATATTCACTTGACAGTTTTAAATTGAAATTGAACAGATATATCGTTAATAAATACCCGAGTAACAGATGGACTGGGTTCCATTGGATACTTAAAATATGGGTACTTTATTGTGTGGCTGTTATATATTTTTATTTTTGTTTTGATTCTCTAGCTACACAATAAAACATTTTAGATAGATAGCTTCTTAAGATATGAGTAGCGAAATTTTGGGGTCGAGAGATTTGAATGGCAATAATAATAAAATACGATTGTTTATTATTCTCACTCACACAGCAACACCGTTGCACACACTTATACACACACACACACACTTAAATGCTCGTTCCTCACTTGATATACTCCACTTGTTCATATATATTTTTTGTTCGTATTTTTTTATTATTGTTATTTTTGATCTTAGATTTTATTTGTGTTTTAACCTTATTTTGCCTATGTATTCTTTGTTGTTTAAACTTGTTTGATATGCTGTATGGGTTTAAGAAATAAAATAAATTATTGGTGCAATTTTAAATTTAAGATTTCTTGTATGTTTCAAAACGAATTCTAATACGATATATTTCCATATGTATATTGTTGCATAATAAATTAATCATCTAAACATATATTTTTTTTTATGTGAGAGGAGGCAAACGAGCAGGTGGGTCACTTCGATTGATGTGCCAACCGCCACCCATGGACACCTGCAACGCCATGAAGCTTACAAGTGAGTTGCCTGCCTTTAAGGAAGAGGAACGCTCTTTTTTTGAAGGTCCCCAAGTCGTAGCGGATCGGGAATACCTGCGCTGGCAGTTGGTTCCACAAAGAGGAGGTGCGCGGCATAAACTGCCTTAATAAACGCACAGTCGTGGAGCGCCAGACATTAAGGTGGTACGGGTGGAATTTCGTATTCTGCCTTGATGTCCGGTGATGGATTTCCGCTGCAGGTATTACAGTTCCGCCCGAACAATTCATCAAAGCACTCCCCATGATAAATGCGGTAGAAGATGCAGAGGGAGCCTACATCTTTACGCAGAGCCAAAGGATCAAGCCGATTGGAAAGGATGGGGTCGTCGACGATACGAGCCGCTCTGCGTTCGATGCGATCAAATGGAAGGAGCTGGTATTGGGGCGCCCCCGCCCAGAGGTGGGGAAAGTACTCCATATGAGGCCGAATTTGCGCTTTATAGAGTTGCAAGCGATGGCCTGATGTGAAATACTGACGCGCCCTGCTGAGAACACCAAGCTTTTTAGAGGCTAACTTAGCCTTACCTTCCAAATGATTGCAGAACTGGACATCGCTCGATATATCGACACCAAGAATTCCAATACTGGCTGAGGCTTTAAGAGGAGTGTTATCGAATCGTGGGGCCACGACAAAGGGATTCTTTTTAGCGGTAAACGCGCAAACCTGGGTCTTCGAGTGGTTAAATTGGACTAAGTTACGTCGACCCCAATCCGAGACTCCACGCAGTAGAGTCTCGACTTCAGACACAAGTTTGTCCCGACACTGCTCGACATCAACCCGGGAAATATTTGCACGGCCGTGATATAGAGCATCTCCAGTACTGTCATCCGCATAACAATGAAGGCTGCTTAAGTGCAACATATCATTGATATGCAAGAGGAACAGCGTAGGAGAGAGTACACAGCCTTGGGGAACTCCAGCGTTTATGGATTTGAGGTCGGAACATGCACCTCTGACAGCGACCTTGATGTTCCGATCGGCCAAAAAACTGGAGATCCAATCGCATAACTTCACGGGAAGCCCATATGCTGGAAGTTTTGAGAGAAGCGCCTTGTGCCATACCCGATCAAAGGCCTTTGCTATGTCCAGACTAACCGCCAGTGCTTCCCCTTTAGACTCAACAGCTTCTGCCCATTTATGAGTAAGGAAAACTAGAAGATCACCAGCTGAGCGGCCACGGCGGAAACCGTATTGACGGTCACTAATCAGCTGGCACTCCTCTAGGTAACGAAGGAGCTGGCTGTTGATAATGGCCTCCATTATCTTAGAATATTAAGGGGTAACAGCTATTGGGCGGTAGTTGGAAGGATCAGAGCGTTCGCCTTTTTTAGGAATCGGGTGAACCAAGGCGGTCTTCCAAGCGTTCAGGACAATGCCGAGTGAATAAGAGTGCCGGAAAAGACGCACCAGGACCGGAGCCAACTCAGGAGCACAAGTGCGCAGCCCTATTGGAGGAATACCATCTGGTCCACTCGACTTATGAATATCCAGGGAAGTAAGGGCTTTGCGAACAGCACGAAGCCGAAAAACAATTTCGGGCATCGAGGTATCATACCGCAATAACGTCGGTGGAGTATTCCCGTGGTCATCAATCGTTGAGTTGGACCCGAAAAGAGAGCCTAAAAGATTGGCTTTCTCTTTCGGGGTGTTGGCCATCAGGTTGTTCGCCCCAAGTAGTGGTGGAAGAGAAGGCTTACAGAAGTTTCCTTGAACAGCCTTGGCAAGAGACCAGAATACACGTGTCCCAGAAGGGAGCCGAGCCAGCCTGTCACCAATTCTGCTGATGTGAATAGACTTTGCCTTAGCAATGGCACTTTTGAGGGACCTAGAGGCCGAGTTGTATGCTTTTTTAAGAACGCTGGTATTTACATCACGTGATGCTGCCGCTTGAGTCCAGGTACGATAACATTCAAGCTTTCGGCGTGCCGCCATTTTGCAAGACTGAATGAACCAAGGTTGGGACTTGCCACCGATGGGCACAGCAAAAAAAGGAATAAAAAGCTCCATTCCCTCCAACACCACATCAGCGACAGAGTCGGCAACAGCATTCGGATCATCCGACGAAAAACAAATCGGCCCCCACGGGTAGGAAGCAAAAAAGGAGCGCATTCCATCCCAGTCTGCTGACCTATAGTGCCAGACGCGACGACCACCTGCAAAACGAGGTCGAGTGAGTCGCGTTGTTTTTATAGTACTCCGAACAAGGCAGTGATCTGAAGATCCTAATGGGGAATCAACTGATACATGATACCCGTCCGGGTGAGAAGTCAGCAGCAGGTTCAACAGTGAAGGATTATGACCTTCGATATCTGGGATTCTCGTGATCGAGGGCACCATTTGAGTCAGGTCATAGGCCAAAGCAAAGTCGTGAAATGTTCTTCCCGCATAGTCGGTGGTAGTAGAGCCGAGCCAGTCGGTATGGTGGGCGTTAAAATCGCCAAGAACTACGACTTCAGCGGTAGGAACATTTGCAATCAAGGAGTCTGTAGCCGATTGTATGTGCTCCACAAGTCGGTCAATTTCGGCATTACCGCTAGAGACCTATAAAGGCAAGCGTAGAATCGCGGATGGTCATCGCAGTCTACGCGGGCTCCGCGTAGAATGAATCGCTAGGTCTTTTCCTTCAGGAAACATGAGGCGACGAGAGCAAATGTCATCCCGGACATAGACACACACTCCAGCCCTTGGCAAGAATCTATGTTCTAATTTATAACCACGGTAGGAGAGGAAAGAGGTGTCGCCAGGAGAAGAAATCTGTGTCTCGGTAAGAAAGAGTAAGGCTGGCAAAGCTGTTTCAAGGTGGTGGTGAACAGCGTTTAAGTTAGAAACAAGCCCCCTCACATTGCAGTAAGTCCACAGTAAGCGATGAGGAAGGTCCCAAGTGATGCTTACTATGTTTGCCCCGACATTTATGAGATGTGTTTTTATATATGAGCGCAAAATTGCCCCCGCCAGAATACGAAGGGCAGCCTGGGGGCCCAACAACAAAACAGTTAGGTGGACACGCAGGAGGGGATTCTCCACGACAGGTGGTACCCCCCTGGGATAATTTCTTTTTGGTTTGCACCATCATTCAAGTATTTGTTTGGGGGGACAGGGAAGGAGAGGGAATGAGGAGGAAAGGAAGAAAAAAAAATAGGAAATGGAGGGTTACAAGAGGGCGGGGAAGGGGAAAGGATGGGCACCGGAAGATCTCACTCACCGAACGAAACGCGAGTACAAAATGAACTAAGTCCAATTGTATCACATCACGCCGGTTTTCTGTGAGAGAGTGGTATTTCTCCGGCCGTGCCTGCCCATTCGGCTGAAACCCTAATGTAACAGCATGGCACTCCCACTCCAATACATACATACATATATTTATTCTTTATTTTTGTATGGGGTCGTCAAGAAACTGGCAATCATAAATTTGGTCATGACAAAAGTTCTAAGAAGCATGAAGATGAAAAAATTAAAAGCACGTATAATTGTAATGTTTTTATTAACAATAAAATGAATTGGGTGACATTCATCGTTTTAATCCAATATCCACAAGCCTGGGTCCGTAAACAACTAGCTAATGGAATCTTGCCCTTAAATATTTCACCTTATCTTAAAAAAAAATGCAATTAATACATGTTATATGTAAAAGCGAACGCACATAGGTAACGAATATTATTTGTAATAAAAAAAAATTCTTGTTAAATTAATAATCCGACTTGAATAATCAAATAAAACAACGTATGACAAAAAGCACTTAAATAAATATTCAAAAGCTTGGCACAGTACAGTTAAGAATGAAAATATACTTATGATACATCTTTTCAGATGTTTTCTTTTCACTTGATTGTTGACTTTTCTGGTATAATAACCAAAAACTATATATAGACTTAAAAAGTTGAAAGTTCCTTTCTAGGGGAAAGACGAGCTTTTTAATATATTTTTTTTGCTTTTTTGTTAATTTGCAATCACTTATAAAGTTGGTATCGCTAAGACTGTGTGCGGCCGCTCTTATATAAATCGTGAGTAAAATACTAGATAGAATTGTAATTATTACGTAAAAAGCTTGCATCTTCGTTTCAATATTCGATTACAACTTACAAGAGAAATGCAGTTAATATTTTTTTTATATACAATAAAACATAATACTATAGTTACGAAAATTAAATATTGGACCATTTTAATTCAGCCACTTTTTGATCTTTATTTCAATTATCTAGTTATTATCAAAATCTACATAACAGTATTGGGATTTGAAAATGTTTTTCATACCTCACGAAATAACCGAAGCAAATTAACTGTAATATAAAATTCAAAAGACACAATCTATTAATCAGATTGCCTTTTTAATGTAATTGAGTAATATAAACGGAGCGTTATTAAACCAAAAGCTCAATTATTCAAAGGAACAATAGACTAAACCTTTAGTATATTTAATTAGTTTTATGCTCTGTTATGCTTAATAATAGAAAGCTTGTCTGCACGCAAAATAACATAAAGAGCTTTAAAAAAAATATTTTTGACTTGGTTACAATGATTGTAATTTCCTTAAGTAATCCCTATAATCCTATATTTTGGCAATTTAAAAAAAAAACGAAAAATCGTCAAATACCAAAGGTTGTCTAGTCGCGGTTCAAAATTAACGCATTACCGAAGATTCCCTAGCCAGAATAAGCCTCATTTTTAATGGTTCAATCTGCAGTCGTAATAAGCGGACTAAACTTTAACAATAATATTTTCTCTCCAATAATTCGCCCATCGCTTAACATAAACATATCCCAATGAAAAACAGCCTTAAATGTAGTTACATAGATTTATTTACATTATGGATAGCATTCACTTCTAAACTTTTAAGAAATACTAAGCCAGCACTGTACCATTAAAGGCTACGTACACACTGACAAAGCTTTGGTTAGACTACTAGCCAAAGCTTTCAATGTTCTTATTAGAAAGATATGCTTTTCTTTTAACCGATCCTCGAACAGTTGAAACCGAAGCCCGGGCCTAAAGCCCGCCCGAATATGAGAAGACTCATTGCATTGATTTGAAGCTGGTACTACAGTCTTATATGATTTCCAAATTATAAATGTCCCTCACACTTTTATCTCTTACACATTTTTTCTTGATGTATGTATATATTAAATAGTTTTAAAAGACTTCGTTTATAAAGACTTCGAAAGACGATCGTGAAATGTCAAAATATCTTAATTGCGTGAGGACCATTTTGAATCGTCTTAAATCTAACTAAACGCCTGTTTGTATGCGACCAACTTGTGAAGAAGCAGGCAAGAAATTCGGCTTGGTTAATTTTTTTTGAAAGAATATAAAGAACTTTATTATTATCAATATAAAACTTTTTGTATTTATGGTAAACGTATAAACAGAAAGCTTCTATAATAAGCTTTTAAGTTCCATAACTTGTATATGAAAAAATACATTTTATGATTAAGCTAATGTACTATACATTTGTAACTCTTCAGCTTAAAATTCGTGTGCTCAGCAGATAAAAAAAAAATGAATTTCTTTTTGATAGCCTGATAATCGATGTCTCAGTGCATACGTAGCCTTACGTCCTCCAGTGGTTCCATAGAGTACAAAACAATGAGTATACTTAAAACATTATCTATGCTTAGATTATTTGGCAGTAGTGATTTACAAAATACCAAAAACGATTCTGAATATTATCTATAATATATTAATTAATCTAGCTTATGAGAGATAATCTCTTACATGTGGTTCCTTTGTTATTGAACAATTTTAACTAGATTTGATATTGAAACACTGCAACCGAGAACTAACCGCAATTTGTGAAAACCGATATTTTTGAATCAAACAGGCGGAATACATATAAAATCTATTTATTGTGATACCTTAAGTTTGGTGGAAGGTATTTCTATTGAAAAATATGGTTGACCAGTCGAATCCCCCCAATGGCTGAAAAACATAGTTTGCAATTCAGAATTGATGACATCGGTTCATCTACTTCTTTGAGTTTTAAATACCTACCTACAATGTATTGAAATATGGTGATTAATTATCGGTTGCGGTTTTCAAATACCAAATTCCCAAACGTGTGTTTGACGTAGTGTCAAATATTGATTTGTCATAAATAAATATTGCGTTGATGCTCCGTCAAACACAAAATTGGGAAGGTACTTAAATATTTATTGACAATGAAGACCTACCTAGTTTAACATAGGTGAACATCAAGATTAATCATAATTAAAGCTTAAAATCAGTAGATAATTTAATAATCGGGGAATTGTGTAAACATACATGCAGGGCTATTTTAAACTTTAACGAACTTTAAAAATATTGACATATTGTCAAATGTCAAATCTGTCAAACTAATGGTGACCAAAAAGGGTTTGCTCTATACGTTCTCGCATTAAATTACTTGACTTCCTGTTCATTTAATCGTATGGGCATACATGAGTTGGCCGTTAAAATAATTCATATAAAAAACTCTCGTCTCCGTTTAAAATAACCCGTTGACATTCATTTATATAGATTATTTTCCAATTAATAGCGTCGTTAAACATGATAAAAATTCCGTACAATTCTCATACACAAATGTTTATTTACAATTAAAAACACCCGCACTGCACACATGTGAATTTAAATTTAAATATTGTCCCGACAATATCTCTCACCACAATATATTTAATTCGTGTGAACAACATCAGAACGCGGTTAAAATGACAAACCAAATTGTCAGGCGACAGACTGTCCGTTTAACGTCATCTGTCAATGTCATCAACTGTCAAAAACGCAGTGTCCTGTCACTGTCTAACAGACAGCGGCTATGCGCATCGTATGAGTAGGGGAGACGCGGATGTGCGCGGGTGAGGCGCGCTGTTAAATAATACTCTCACGATTCCGTTCATTCTCCTCTTGGGAGCTCAATGAGCTGCCACCGCATATCTGCATCTCTATTTCTTGCAACCTAAAATTAAACATTATAATATCCTCGGTACTCAACTATATCTATATGGTTTAGATTGTACTTGTTACAATTTCTGGCAAATCAAGCAAATGCCATATGTCAAATTGCTGTCAAGTGTCATACTTGACGGCTTAATTACCTAGTACGAATGGCATAATTATACTTGTACGCCTCATATCAGTAGTTTAACGTTTATTAGGCAATTACAATGCTTTTTTGAATATGAATATGGCTTAAGGAAGCGTTATATAAGACACCAGGTGCAACCAGGTCTCTCTGCTCGTCCAATACTTTTAAACTTTCCTCCAGAAGGACAAAGGTGCCATGTTTAAAACACATAAACCATCTAATTCGAGTCTAAGCTAAAAATTGTGTAATTTTACTTAATTTATCGATCGGCATCTTGGAAGAAGGGGTGAAAACACTTTTTTGCGCAATAATTCAGAAACTGTGCGTCTTTCAAAAAAATTTAATCTTTACTAAATTAATTCTTAATTTGTATCTAATTTGCCAACAAATATGTATATTTAACTCTTTGCCCTAAAATGAACATTAATGAAGTTACAAGTCAAAAAAATAAGACATTTAGTCTATGCACTTTTATATTTTTTTTATAAAATTCATTTCACCACTTTTTCCAAGATTGCAGCCGGGGGACAAGGGTGGCGACCCCACAAACATAAAGTTAAGCATCTATAGACCTCCCAAACACGTACCAAAAAGTACTGCCACTATTAAATACAAAGCAAAATACGATTTCAATCGACTAATTTGTCTCAACACATTTAATTTTTGACTTTTTCTGTTCTGGTACATCTGTGTAACAGAGGATGCCTGTCATCTAATACCTCTCCCTTATAATATCTTTAGTTTCCTTAAAGTTAATAAAGTGTTCAGTACCTTTGATCAACCTCCCACTGTTGTTGGCTCAGTTTAGCTGACATCGCTGCATTTTCAGTTTCCACTGTGTAAAGCCGCTCGCGGAGTCTCTTTATTTCAGACTCAAGAGCGTCATGAGAATCGCGTATCACTTTTGGGCCTGTCACCGCTAGACCGGCGCCTGCGCCGCTACTGCGGGCACTTGAACCACATGATACTACTGGTGATGCTACACGCAGAGGGCTAACTGACGAACTAAAAGATACCCAGTCAATTTATGAAAGTAATTAAAAATGAAAATATAATAAGTTAATATTAACATTATATAATAAATAAACCAAAGTATTTGAGTACTGTGGAACGTCGGCTCGATTTCCTATACGGTCAATATTTATGTGACTTGTGTGGGGTTGCTGTAGTGTTGTGATCTTATATATAAAAGTATCGTGTCACAATGCTCGTTCCCGTACTCTTCCGAAACGGCTTTACCAATTCTCATATAATTTAGTGACCATAAGTAGGCCATCTGAAAATCGGCATCTATTTTTGATACCCCTAAATGTTATGGTGTTCCTACCCTTAATTTTAATTCAATTCAAATATACATGCAATTCCAAAAACTAAGGTTTTTACCCGTCGAGTGGTTATTCTATTTATTATTATTATTGGTTCATTATTACTACTTTTTATTGATTAAATAATACAAAACCCTAATTTGAATATAGCAAATAAAATTTTGCCGAGTCAATTAGTTTCCATTTGCATAACACAAATTACATACTTTAAACCGTGTAATGTGTAGTATAAATCAGATATAATCAATGAAAATATTAAAAAAAGCATACTTCAAATTAAATTATTCGCCCACCTGTAAATACGATCCCGGAACGACGGTGGATGCGATGAATGAATTGATAGTCCCAAAGGCTGTCGCTGGAGACGCATATCTACCGTTGAAACTTGACCAATAGTCTCCATAAGACCAGGTGTTGAAAAGCAACGACCCATACCTACTATTAAATCACACCACGGTTAGTATAAACACAGATTGAATACATCGATTGAAATTTGAAAAGAAAGCTTAGGTAATACCAATTAAAAATGTTTACGCACCGGTACTACACGAACCTTTTTCAACTGGCACCCTCCGATATTTCTCGAGTCTCTTAACGGCGATCGCCTCGAGGCGTACGCGTGCAGCCGGATATTCCTTCAGCACATCCCACATATCATTCTTGCTCAGCACAAACAGGTCGGAATAACCCACGGAGCGCACTGACGCTGTCCGACGATTGCCTGCCGACGTGTCATCCACACACTCGGTGCCAAATGGGTTGGCTTATCATTCGGTAACACCAAATGCATAAGCGAACCAGATACAGGTTTGTTAAGAAATACGCAATCCTCAAGATACTGGAGACATTCGAAATGGAGTGTGGCTTAATAGAGTGCTTCAAGACAAAGCATTGGATCGAAAAGAAATTACCTTATCACGAATAAGCTTCTACATTGTTCTATTACTATTTCGGAAGCTAAATTTGGTTTTACATTCGTTACGTTGTTGGGATCACATGCACCAAGAAGTCACGCCAAATATATAAAACATTGGGGATGCAAAGCGATCGGGGACACTGCCTTCAATACAATCAGAGGAGATAAAAAAAATGGTAGCAATAAATCTGACACTACACTTAATAATAAACGAAAGAAATGCATTACAAAATCTAGGATGATTGAAAATTGATAATAGTGTAAAGAAAATAAATTGAGCACACTAAAATTACATACAAAACGACATTAGCACTGTTAAGGCTTATGAACCGTCTTATCAGTGTCAACGATCGTATGTAGATGTCCCACAACCTGTTGGTAACGCCGCGGCCGCTCCCTCGGCCTGACTGCAGAGTCTCCTAACGTTTGCTTTTTTTTCAAATACTTAACGGAAAGTAACAGAGAAAAATGGCGTGGCGTCTCGGGCCGTTTCGATATTTACCAAGTTGTTTACCTGCGGTCCCCATATTCAGAATTGAAATTTCGCCAAAATAAGAACCCGCTTTTAGTGTTGCCAGCACCGTTTTACCATTGTCCCCCATCACTTGCAGCTTCCCGCGGTTTACTATGTACATCTCCTTTCCCACTTCTCCTACAATGCAATCGAATTTAAATGTTAAAACTCATTGGTACTACATAACATTTAATCTATATCTGATTATTTAATAGCTACAGGTTCAGGAGGCATTGCTTGCTGGTTCGCTTCCAAGCCTCCGCCAGCGAAGCCCCATTCCTGTATGATCCTAATTAATCGATTCCTTAAGTCTTCAGCAGAATGTGACATGCATGACAGGGTTAGGAATGATAGTGGAATATAAGAGGTAATTAATTTTGAGTATAATTTTTATGGCTTTGGCCGTTAATAAATAACTTGTTTATTGGCCAATCAGAGAAGAGTCCAACCGGAGTCGAGACGCCACCTTGTTATCCGCTAGTGAGCTCGGAGTACCAACGATGTGCCAGACTTTAGCGAAGCATTGTTAAGCACCGAAATTGGGTCATATATGCTTATATCATCGACAAAAAAGAGGGATGGACATGTCGTATCTGCCTCGATGTGAGTGACAGTAAATAAATCAAATCAAAAAATAAATCCAAAATAACCTTATTCATACATATCGTTGAATAAATATTTAAAAAAATGTGTCTCTACAGTTAGATTCCAAATGAAGGGCTGAGAGCGGACGAGATGAACGGGCAATTCTCCGCCACGCCTTTAAATAACCAAGTAGGTGACTGTAATCAGGATATCTGTGAAAAATGTTTTGACATATACCTTTCCTGCAGATGTAATCCCCTGGTGAGAACAGGACAGGGCGTAGCCTTAACACGAGTTCGCATAAAAAACCGGCTTCGGTGTTTTGAAAAATCTCCACCCTGCAAAGATATTTTGCATCAGACAAATATTACAGACATTAACAAATGTATGCTGTCCTAATATGTCCCCTAAAGTTTAGTCTACCTCCATACTAAATATCATCGATATCGGTTCAGTAGTTTCAACGTGAAAGCGTTACAAACATACATACATGCAAACTTTCGAATTTAGAATATGATTATGAATGAGACCTTAGGGGCTTAATTATCTGTTTTCATAAAAATGTGAACACAGATTTTATAAAATTCATGCCGATTATATTTATTCACTATATAAATACAAACATTTTAGAAATAAATATGATAAATTCTAGTGCATAGTCGCTTATTAAGGGATTAAGTAGGCGCCTGGTTAATACCGGTGATCCAAGAGCTGGTGCTTTCCTCACTCAGCGTATAAGCATCGCGATATATAGAAATGCCAGCATTATGGGTACTCTGCCACAAGGACCAGACTATTTAAATTTGTTTTATTTTAAGTTATATTTACATTAGTTTAATATTTAAAAATGTTTATGTTATTAATAAGATTTTTATTTCAATTTACGCGTATTAGAGTAACTCATATAGCGTTCAGTATAATAATATTTTTTTAAATTAAAGAGACTCGCCACCAAGGGAATCCTGTGGAAACTAGTGACCCCTTGTATGACTTCGTTGAACAATAAATATTATTATCTTTTATTTTTTTTATACAAGAGGGGGCAAACGAGCAGGAGGCCCACCATAAAGGTGAAGTCGCCGCCCATAGACACTCACGTGGCTGGGAGCTCGTGAGTGTGTTGCCGGCCTTTAAAGGAAAATTAGGGAATTGAGGGTGAGGGCACCGGAAGATCTCACTAACCGATCGAAACGCGAGTACAAAATGAACAAAGTCCAATTGTATCACTTTACGCCAGTTTTCCGTGAGAGAATGGTATTTCTCCGGCCGTACCTGCCCATTCGGCTGAAACTCTAAGTAACAGCATAGCACTCCCACTCAAGAAATATTTTAGAATAGTGAAAACAAAAGCCCGCGTGGCCATTTAACAGCGTATTTTTTTATGGATCGTATAAAATGCCTTTGAATAATTCATGGACATAAAATGAGAACGATTCTGTTTTTAATTATACTACACGGGATATTAAGCAGGGTCCGCTTCGCTGACGCTGTTTTGTTATTTTTTTTTATACACAGATTATTTCTATTCGTCTAGATATGGGGGCTTTTATGATCCCGAGTTTCACGACCACAAGGAAATAATAAAAAAAATGAATACATTTTGATGTAGACATATGAGAATATATAGTTTTAGAATTCGTCTACATACAAAAATCTAAAATTGAAAATTACACAAAAATGGTATATATAAATATTGACATTAAAATCTCTAATAGTTTAGGCCGTGGTCTATTAGACTGGATTCATTTGTTCTTCGTCACTGTTCCAGCCTGCACATTGAAAATAGTGTATTTAAAAAAAATAAAAAATTGGGTTAAATCCAACTGCCCATTAACTTAATGCAAAAATATGCGTATTTAAGCATACGTTCTATATTAGAACTTAATAAAAAATATAATAAAATAAAATAAAAATCTTGTCCATACCGGGAATCGAACTCCCTTCAAACTCCGTTTGATTATTTTAATTGAGAATTTCACATGATATATAATGAATCGTTTCTCAGATATACATATATATAAGTTATCAATATTTTGTAATCCTATTGTCTCATTCAGTGACTTAAATTGGCTGTATATTTATATGACTGAAACTTCCTTACGTACAAAGGGCAGCTCTGAAAACCGCTAATCTTCTCTGGGCTATTTGCCCCACTATCCTTAGTTTTGGACAATTTTTAATTGAAACCCTTAATGTTAACCTAATTACCTTTTAAGCGTATCCAAGTGAACGTTAATTGCGATTTCTGCTTTCAGTTTGTCCGGAAGGCAGGACACCGCTTTCTCCTCGTCCGAGCATTTCTGCGTGAGCCACAAATAGTCGAACCACTTGATCACCTTCACTTGCAAGTGGTTTGGTACACGACGCATGCGCATATAAGTTTTAACGCCATCCAGTTTTGCTGTCACAAAATTTATTATTTCAATAAAATAAATAGTTTATTCAGGGAGTTTCAGGGTCAAATGCGGTCAAGCGGTCCAGTTACAAGGTCTGAAGTTCGCTAGAACGTAGCTTAGAGAGTGTAGAGGCAATACCAGCGCCTCATAGAGCCCTTAATATCCACACAATCAGATACACGCACAAATTACATTCACCCTATATATGGCAATATATGAGAGATACCACCCACAAAATGGTGCTCTAGCGTGGGGGCGCACTAAATGTTATTACACAAAATTTTTTGTGTTAAAAATAAACGATTTTTTACACTTAAAAGCGGTCTATATTCTATAAAGTATCCCGCTCTATATTTCAAGTCAGTGTTTCAAGGTTTAAATCGGAATTCATACTTGATAATCAACTTAGAATATGGACCTAAGACTAAAGACTAGTAAAACTTAAGTCTTTATTCAAGTAGGTTTTTATAAAGACAATTGACGTATTCTTTAACGTTAGCACCAATTCGAAGCACAGAAGAGAAACTAAAAGTAATATAATATATAGCATGATTATATATATATATATATATATATAATAAATAATAAATACAGTTGATTCTTTAAATCTAAAAAAAGACATTTGAAAGTATCATCTAAGAGACTTAATTGAACGACTTGAAGCCAAATTATGTCTAGTCGATAAAGTTGGACCGGGATGGTACATTCATGAAAACTTTCAGCTGAAGAGATTATTATGTGAATTGCAGTTACAGGCATTATAATATTAGTTAAGTTAGACTGTTACATATAGAGGAAGGTGTAAAGTCAGTATATTTAAACATTATACGGTCTTTTTCACAAAAAAATGAATATTGAACTGTTTAACCATACTTTGGTTATGGTTTACTTCGGTTTTAGTATGAAATTGTTGCCACCATTAAAAACATTTGGTCACCAAATCTTCCCAAAAATACGTGTCCACAGACTTTTTTACTTATTTATAGTCTGTGGTACGTCAAAAAATGCAAATGTTGGTCAGTGTTATTGTCATTGCATCAAATAAACCGCGTATTTTTAAATCGAAAATTTGATTAAATAAACAATAATGCGGTTATAATAATAATTATGCACGTGTTAATTTTTATTAATTTAATTAATTAAATTCAACTGAAAGTTTGACAAAACACACTTTGTCAAAACATTTCGTCATAATCAGCGAAATGTCAGTTTTTTTTATAACACTGTTTAAGCTCAGGCCTGTATAACTTTATAGAACAGTTTTGTGCTAAAATGCGTTTATGAATACAATTTGTTTTAAAACCGACTTCAAGTGTGCTATAACTTTTCAAGAATGAGACCGATAGTATATTAAATAATAGCATGAATTTCATATTCAAAATGGGATCGTTGATCCGCCTTGTTGTATATTTCTTGAGACTAATCCTGTTGTTTGGGAATCCTCATTTATCTACCCTAACTACAAAATCTTTTATCTTTAAATTGTCTCTCTAGAAAGAGTGATATTTTTTTTTTTTGCTTACGTATGGGAAATACACACACACACACACATTTAAATGCTCATTCTTCACATAATATCACTGCACTTGTTCATATGTATTTATATATATATATATTTTATTTTCTGTTCGTGTTTTTTTTTTGTATTATTTTTTTCTGATGTTCAATTCTATTTCCGGTTCTATGTTTTAACCTTATTTTGGCTTTGTTTTTAATCTATATTTATTGCGTAAACTTTTTGTGATAAGCTGTATAGGTTTAAGAAATAAAAAATAAATAGATTTAAGTGTGTGTCTTATGTATGAATAGAAAGGTCTAGCCTATCTATAGAAGGTCATACTGGCTCGGTGGTTAGATGGTTGTTATAGGAGTGGCAGAGTGTTTATCGCCAGTTCTCATCGTCCGCTCTACGGGTCCCCTTGATATGGGAACTCGCAGTTACTGTAAATGTATAGTCAAAACGTTTCCTTTATGACGATTCGAATGTGAATAAAATAAAAAATATTGTTTTTTTTTTTCTAATTATTATGTTTTCATATTTTTTAATATAATGTAGAATTAAGCACAAAGAAATAAAGTCAGGCACAGAAATTCTTTTGTGTACCTGCATATACTGTAAGTTAGGTTGATTTTTTTGTCATTTAATATCTGTTTATAGCGCGTGTTTTCTTTATATATTATTGACGGTTACAATATATATAAAATTTCAATATGTTATTCAACGGTAAGTTTTGTGCAGAATGTGCTTACAGAAAAAACATTTAAAAAAAAATAGGAACATTACAGTACTATTAATAGAATATAAGAATATTTTTATCTTTCGTTAAAGACGTGTCTTTATTAACTTTGCGCATTTTGGTGTTTCCTTAAAGTATTCGAATTTCAAAACATACTTTGACTGTTAGACGATATGTGCTAATGCATACATGACAAACCTACCGTCAAGATTGGTATTACAATGTTAAAGCCCATAATAAAAAGGTACCCTCAAAAAAAATATGTATATATAGTTCCGAGGGTTTAACCTTTTTGCCTTCAAAGGGGCCTTGCGGTCCCCAATGGAATTTATATAGGGTGACATATATGATTACTATATACAACTCGTTTTAATTAAATGATTCATGATGATCATACACATAAATAAAAACATTGTTTCATCATATATCACATATCCATTTAATATGTGTTATATCATATTATTATATATCTAAACTAATAACTAAGCTAACTAACTAACTAAGTATCTTGCCTGCATGTCAGCTTCGCCAACAGGCGAAGTAGAGAAGGTGGAATAAATATTCCACCACACATTATATCGCCACATTATATCGCCTCGCAAACTATAAAATTATAGTTTGCGAGGCGATATACCACGTGAACTCGCTGAGGTACTGCGATAGGCCAGTATATCTGCGCATCTTAAACTATATGCCCAGATACCAGCTATGGCGAGCGAAGGTGGGAGTATCTCCTACGTATAAACTTAAATAGATAAGACTCGGACACTCATGCTAAACTGTTGTCTGCACCCAGCAACACCAAGCAGAGTTTGAAAGGAATCTATTCACTGCGACGTGGAGATGACGCGTGAGTGTCCTCTCACTTCAGGTTTATATATAATCTAATATATAAACTTCTCGCGTCACAATGTTTGTTCCCTTACTCCTCCGAAACGGGTTGACCGATTCTCCTGTAATTTTGTGGCCATATTGAGTAGGACTGAGAATCGGCCAACATCTATTTTTAGAGACATTATTTTTTTTGGCAAAACGACGTTTGTCGGCATCAGCTAGTTTTATATATTAGATTAATCTATCTGGTACCTTATATTTGGATAGGACTAGATTAAATATGAATATTATACAATGTAGGTATTTAACCTAAATACTCTATAGCTATATTTAACCCCCCAATAATCTCCGATTTATTTTGGAACCCAAGTAGCTCTATAAGATAATTATTAACGAGCACTTGCACATTGCTGATACGTATGTAAAAAAAAAATGTATAAACACATTTGAATTATTTTATATTGAAATAAGTATTACTTATAACAGTACCGGGATTCCAATTTGTGACTGATTGAACTAATTACACAATGATAGAGAAGGAGGTGGACATCCTGACGATTCTATAACGAAGCTAATGTTGACACACACACGTACCTTTAAAGCTTTGGAATAGACTGAAGAACCAAAAAGGACATATCCTAGTGTCGGGTCCGCCATCCGCCTTTTACAATAACTATAATCTATGGTTTTCGAAATTTTGTATAAAAAAGGTTTTATATATCGACCCTTTGCTGTGAGCGGTTGCGATCGATGTGAGATGAGGGCGCCGCCCGACTTTCCCCGAGCTATTTATAGCACTTCGCTGACCTACTTCATTGTACAAATGAGGAAGATTTATTCACTTTCGTGTTAACATATATTATATATTATGGGTCCCTATGACTTCAAACTGCGCTCTTCCGTCAGACTTATCTTCAAAATTCTACCTCACCACTCCTACTTTTACGGAAACTCGTTTACAGTGTCCGCTATAAAAGCTTTGGAACTCACTTCCCGATCCTAACCGACCAGCTTCCTCACTATCATCTTTTAAATCTCTCCTTCGAAAGCGTTTGTTGTCCATACAGTTATTTATAATTTTAGATTTCAATTCGCCTATTTCTAATGTTTTATTTAATTTAATGTATGTTGTGTTATGTTTTTTTGTTGCTTCGCACCCTTTGCACCTGTCAAATTGTATTTTAAGTATTCTTTTATTTTGTGGGTTGCCTGGGTGGGATCGCTTATTAGCCATAAGGCCGCCCGTTGCTCTTATATGTATTAACATCTTCTACTTCTACTGTTTAAGTGCATAGTGTGCTCTTGTAGTTTTGTTTTAGTTATGTATGTGTGTGTTGTTGGTGTGCCTTATTAAATAAATAATAGAATTTTTTTAAAGGCTTTAAAGGATTCTCTCCACACGTCTCTAATACGTTATATCAGATAGAGATATATATATTTACGTTTATAATTCAATGTCTGTCTTGATAAATAAAATTTTAACCGCTGTAGTTTTTATTTTCAGTTTTCTAAATATATTGATTTTCAGATGCCATTTTTAATAGCTATCTGTGTTAAGCTATATGGTATGCCTCTTGGTAACCTCTTGGTAGCCTCTTGGTAACATATAGCTTTTCAAGAAAACTCAATTTTCACTGACACTAATGCTATTAAACTAATCATGTTCAAAGTTAAATTTTAACTGTCACCGAAATTATTGTTAATATCTATTTGTGACGTTCTTAAATCACACACACCCACGTGCGTATAATACACCTTGGAAGAGACTGTATATGCATGTTAGTTAATAAAAGTAGAATCGATAATCCTGTATTCCCCAGTCAGATGTGGACATGGGTCCATGCGTGGGACGGGGTTTTCAACCAAATACCGGGAGTTCCCAAGGGTTTAAAGGGAAGAACTGGCAACACCTGCCGTTGGAACGGCAAATTACATATCATTCGTAAAGCACCGTGACACCACTGACATATTTACGCGATATCATCTTGAATTGGCAGTTTGCAACATTTATAATAGAAACCATGAATATTGTTTTCATATCAAATCCAGTACTGGATTAATAAATTATGTTTATTTATTAATTAAATGAAACATTTACACAATACAAAATACAAGTTACAAGAATAAAAATGTTAAGTGGTAAGAACTAGGCGTCATTGATAACAACAAGGAGGCAAGCATCTACCGGAATGACAAACAGAAAATTAATAACAAGACTGTAGCAGGTTGAAGAGAAACCACTGTCACTACCTTGGTGAAGACAGTAGCTGCCTCGCTCTTAAATGAAGCTGCAGAGGAGTGCGTAAGCAGGACGATGCAGGGGTGTGAATCCAAGGAAAAGCACATTCTATGGATCGTAAACGAAAACCCAATATTGGTTCTGTGACTGTGCAAGTTAAATATAACGTGCGTGCGTAAAGATTAGTTATCATATAAAACAGTGTGATTACACATGTATATTCACTTTAACTCACACACACATCACACACCAAACGAACTGTGGATCGACTCGTAGTTTCATCAAAAATGTATTTACAGAATATTCTATTTAGATTGGATACTAGAATTAACACGATTTACGACCTATCTGTCTACGTGAACCAATCATGTTAGGAACAACTTGGGTGAACTTGGTTTTGTGTTTTTTTTTGTAATGTTCTATGTCCCATATAAATTAGGCCAACCTTAGTTATCACACTATCTAGTCAACCGGGCGGTTAACTTTTTTAGACCGGTCAATCTCTGCGTTTTCTCCATATAGTCCATACAAATATTACAATTTAGAGCTTTTAAGCTTATAACTTCTTTAATTTTTAATTAGGGCAATTTGTAAGCTAAACATATTTTGTAGGTAAACAATTTGCTACAAATTTTGAAGCTACATTTTTTTTTGTAGGACGCACAGATTCCGAGATATCGCGTAAAAAGGTTTCTTCTCCAAGATGGCGGCCGGTGGACAAGTCAAGACAAGTCAAATTTTTTGTTTTTCTTTGACGATTCATAACTGTACCATAGTTATCTATGTGAATAACTATTTTTGATTATTTAAAAGTTGTCAATTTTGCTTTTGCCAATGTTGTATCAATATTGCACAAATATATCCAGTGAAATTTACATAATGACAAAATCTTTGACCCACAAGCATTTGCAATGTGCAAATATGTCATCTCAAAATGATTCAAGTGCCATCCATCAAAGTACCACAACTAAGAATAATATAGTACCAACAAGTCTTCCCGGTAGATAACTGCCTTCCGAACCAGTGCTACTTTAAAAATTGACGATTCAAAAGTGTCTTTGAAGACCTATTTTGAGTTTGAGTTTGAGTAGGCTAAAAAGTGTCTTTGATTAACGGAAGCTAACATTGTCTGCAAATTAATGTGTATTCTTTATTTATATCCTAACATAAGATATTTTGAATTTGACTTTAACCATTCCCAACTGAAACAGTCTTTATACATAGATGAACATTTATATGAATCACATACCTTGGAACTCCTTCCTTGCTGTACTGACTGACGTCACAATGTTGGCGACATGCCCCAACACTGTTGCGAAGAGAAGTAAACCGAACAGCAACTG
This sequence comes from Leptophobia aripa, assembly GCA_951799465.1. Taxonomy (NCBI): domain Eukaryota; kingdom Metazoa; phylum Arthropoda; class Insecta; order Lepidoptera; family Pieridae; genus Leptophobia; species Leptophobia aripa. Next base: position 1,897,498 of record OX637284.1, read on the forward strand.
CGCAATCACAAACACATATTCGCCTTTACTGCGCGGGCGCGGCAGGTCACCTAAAACATATACAAAATAAATAAATTGTTCTCAGTGAATTATCACTCAAGGTATACTTATAGGCGAGTGGTGGACAGCAAAAAAATATATTAAGGGGGAAAGGGTAGGTCACCTAAATCATATCCAATATAAATAAATTGTTCTCAGTGAATTATCATTCAAGGTATACTTATAGGCGAGTGGTGGACAGCAAAAAAATATATTAAGGGGGAAAGGGTAGGTCACCTAAAACATATACAAAATAAATAAATTGTTCTCAGTGAATTATCACTCAAGGTATACTTATAGGCGAGTGGTGGACAGCAAAAAAATATATTAAGGGGGAAAGGGTAGGTCACCTAAAACATATACAAAATAAATAAATTGTTCTCAGTGAATTATCACTCAAGGTATACTTATAGGCGAGTGGTGGACAGCAAAAAAATATATTAAGGGGGAAAGGGTAGGTCACCTAAAACATATACAAAATAAATAAATTGTTCTCAGTGAATTATCACTCAAGGTATACTTATAGGCGAGTGGTGGACAGCAAAAAAATATATTAAGGGGGAAAGGGTAGGTCACCTAAATCATATCCAATATAAATAAATTGTTCTCAGTGAATTATCATTCAAGGTATACTTATAGGCGAGTGGTGGACAGCAAAAAAATATATTAAGGGGGAAAGGGTAGGTCACCTAAAACATATACAAAATAAATAAATTGTTCTCAGTGAATTATCACTCAAGGTATACTTATAGGCGAGTGGTGGACAGCAAAAAAATATATTAAGGGGGAAAGGGTAGGTCACCTAAATCATATCCAATATAAATAAATTGTTCTCAGTGAATTATCATTCAAGGTATACTTATAGGCGAGTGGTGGACAGCAAAAAAATATATTAAGGGGGAAAGGGTAGGTCACCTAAAACATATACAAAATAAATAAATTGTTCTCAGTGAATTATCACTCAAGGTATACTTATAGGCGAGTGGTGGACAGCAAAAAAATATATTAAGGGGGAAAGGGTAGGTCACCTAAAACATATCCAATATAAATAAATTGTTCTCAGTGAATTATCATTCAAGGTATACTTATAGGCGAGTGGTGGACAGCAAAAAAATATATTAAGGGGGAAAGGGTAGGTCACCTAAAACATATCCAATATAAATAAATTGTTCTCAGTGAATTATCATTCAAGGTATACTTATAGGCGAGTGGTGGACAGCAAAAAAATATATTAAGGGGGAAAGGGTAGGTCACCTAAAACATATCCAATATAAATAAATTGTTCTCAGTGAATTATCATTCAAGGTATACTTATAGGCGAGTGGTGGACAGCAAAAAAATATATTAAGGGGGAAAGGGTAGGTCACCTAAAACATATCCAAAATAAATAAATTGTTCTCAGTTCTCATATTACGGAGGAAAGGAAGTTAAGAAGCTTTCGTCAGCTAATGGCCAGCTGGGTACGGGCTCGGCATCTTTGTTTAGTTTTAGAGCAATAGTTTTAAGTTATGTCTAAGATAGATAGATTTACACAGATGTTCCGGACGTATAGTAGTGAATAAGCTGCTGTAATCTGTATGGCACCCTAACGTCTTAAGAAAGAAACGTATTAAGCTCTGCTACGAATTTGATTTCCCTACAATATAAATATCCCATTTTAGCCACTGCTAACAATACAACGATTTTTATGAAAATGTAAATAATGTCACAATGAAATAATTGTGTATTTCAAAATTAACACTAGGTATGTTTATCCATATTATTAATGTACTCGCTGTCCCCACAAGTAGGCTCCATAAAAGAAGTAATTCCCTCTCGGGAAATCGTTAAAAATCTTTAAGCTCCCAAATTTTCCTTTTCGAAAATTGTTGAGCATGTCCTTTTGAACGATTAATGAGCTTGGGAATGAATCACCCTAAATATTGAGAACAAGATCACTTGTTAAACTGCGTGTAAAAAACACAGTTAACCATTTGAGTCTAACCATTCGGGACTCACGAAGCCTTAAATATAAAAAGAATAAATTGATCACTTTTATGATCTTTTGTATATCATTAACATTTCCACCGATTCGGCAAATCGTACCGAGAAGAACTGGCAAGAAACTCGATAACTGCCCTTTAATATTTCATATACAATTATATTGTATGACTAATTCAAATAACAAAAACATTGTAGGACTACTCATGAATTAAACTATCCCGATGCTGAGCTATTTCTGACACATTAAAAGGATCATTATCCTCTTTAACTGAATAGTATACTATTCAACCTGAATACTCTTTGCATTTGTGAAAACTTAATTTATACGTGCTGGGATTTTGTTATAAAAACGTATGCACTTTAAGTCGAAATTATTTATCGGCGCAACTACAACATTCAGTATTAAAATGACTGGATTAATTAAGTTCAGGCAACATTTAATTGTCCTACAATATCTTTAGAAACATAAGTTGAATACTTTAAAGTTTATTACGTTGTGAAATGTCATACTTATTCAAATACGTAGTCTGTGAAAGAAAAATAAGTGCGGACGTGTCGATATAAAATATTGATCCATTGTGAAAAAGAAACCTATCAAATATCAGCGATAGTGTTTTATTTATAATTAGTGGTAATCGTGAAGTCGGCATTGCTGACGGAACGCCTTTGTATATATATATATAGTATATAAAGCTAGTATATATATATATATATATATACTAGCTGATCCCGACAAACGTCGTTTTGCCGAAAAAAAAGTCTCAAATAGATGTTGGCCGATTCTCAGACCTACTCAATATGCTCAGAAAATTTCAGGAGAATCGGTCAACCCGTTTCGGAGGAGTAAGGGAACGAACATATTGATATAAAACATAGCAGTGCCATATATTGATTACTTACTCAATCCAGTCGAAAAGTATCGACATCTGTTAGAATCTTTTGAAGTTAACAGATTGTGACTGTCAATTAATTATATAGACAAATAATTTGCAACAAAATAAAATTGCGACTACAATTAAAGATCTAAGCTATCCTATATCTCAAGTTGGACCAGACTGCTCACGGTGTGCCAATTTAATTTAAAATCGGTTTTGTAGTTTGGGAATCCATCGGGGACAAACATCGTGACAGAAGATTTTTATATATAAGATATATATATATCTAAAAACACTCACAAATCTAAAAGCAATATCTAAATTGAAAAATTCAAGCCGTCCTCGGACGCTATCTCATTTTCGTATCGGACGCTTGGCTGGCCGCTTGAGTCTTCGGCTGTACACGATTGATCGAAGCAAATACCGTGCTCGCGTTTCGTACATTTTATAAAATACTCTGTTACAGCTTTTTTATACGAATCATAGTGCGCAGCTCTGTTTAATTGTTATGCAGGTTTGTCCGTGCTTGTACCACCAATATATCAATACCAATCAAGAATATCTTTATTCACTTAAGTAACACTTATGAATTAAAAAAGCTTCACAACTCTACATTTACTGCCAGTTCCCAAATCAAGGGCGTACAGCGGACGAGAGGAACTGGCAAGCAACTTACTTTATTAAAATTAAATATGTCAAAACGAGGTAAGAATAACACAGTTTCTTTGATTGCTTAAATAAAGTTGGCTTTTGATTTACGCCCTTACTCCCATGTAACGATTTCACTATACAATTCTACTAACGTAAAAGAAATGTAGTAAAAACACTTACGTACGTTACGTAATATAAATGTAACACTAAATATAATATATGTGTATTAATGAAATATACATTTTCGGATGGCAACTTTAAAAATATACAAAATTAATTTCGACACTAGCCCGATGTTATAAATGGTTGTGGATTCACTCACGCGCGCCATTTTAATTGGCCCAAATGAAAAATAGAAATTCATTTTTAATATTTGTTTCGCTCGTGATAATTACGCGACGCATGTGGTTTTTTTTTTGTATGATTTATACAAGGATACAAGATTCGTCACTTGTACTAGACCACGATTGGAAAATGTGTCGCTATCTTTAGCTAGAATATAATCAGGACTGATAAATAACCAATTTTTTATTTCAGTAACTTGTTATTTACAGTGTTCAAGTTTGTTATTTTAATTTCAATGTTTGATTTATAAAAAGTTTATATATATAAACATATACATGTTATTACTATTTTTCATTATATCTATCTTTTTAAAGTATTATGTCGTATCAATGGATAAATCTCTACTGTTGGTTCTATATAGGTGTGGTCTACCAATAAATGCTTAAAAATAAAGAAAAATTCGATCAATTAATCTGTATTGAATCAGTCTGTAGTCAGTCAGTTCAGATATATTCTTTTATTAAAAATTTCACACTAAAAATGACCCAGATAAAAATCACTTCATTAGCGTAGAAGCTAACGAATAAGGAAATCTAATTTCTATTTAAACCTAACTTTTCATTCAATTTTTTTCTTTGAATTGAATCTTTTAAATTAACAAAATTTTATACGCTTGTTATGGTACTGTACGTAGTTTGACCGACTTCAAAATACTAGTCACTAGGGGTGTTTGAAATGTGCCAAATTTATTTGTAAAAAAAATATCTGCTAATGATTTATTGTCTGTTGATACTTAATTTATAGGAAATCAAAAGAAATCACAATAATATACATATGAATAATAAATATATCCAAACAAATATCCACAAGACAAGATAGGTGGTGGTTTTTTTATCGACTTATGCCAAAAATACTAAAATAATAACTATTTTTTTTTTATTTCTTATACCCATACAGCATATTAGAAAAGTTTACACAATAAGGAAAAGATAAAAACCAAGCCAAAATAAGGTTAAAACATAGAACAAGAAATTAAATCTAAGATCAAAAACAACAATAATAGAAAAATACAAAAAAAAATACATATATGAACAAGTGGAGTATATCATGTGAGGAACGAGCATTTAAATGTGTGTGTGTGTGTATTAGTGTGTGCAATGGTGTTGCTATGTGAGTGAGGTTGTACCTTAATTTTTTTTAAAGAATTTCTCCCTAGACCAAATATTTCCAAGGACAGATGGATAGATTTTACAGCTAAAGCTTAGCAAGTGTGTTTCCTCTTTCATGGTATACCAACATTTTTAGAAACGATATTGTTAGATTGATCTATGGATTTAGTATAGATTACAATATAACTCAGTGTAGACAATATATATATAATTCATATACGAGTATCATTCAGTGTACTTAACCAGCTGTGAGTATACTTTCGCTGTTTAGAACCAGACTGTATTCGACATGATAGCTTCGGTCTACTAAAAGCTCTACATTTAGAGCTTTCGTATACCACAGCCACTAAGTTACCATATCATAATTATTTCATAAGTTCTAGGTTTGCTATAAAGAAATTCGAATTCAGTCATTAAAGCTATTGAGCATTAGAAATTTCTTGAACTTTGAGCTTTGATATTTGAGGTCGATTTTCCATTCGTCCAAAGCTCATTTGAGCCTGGTTTTATCAAATTAATTTGCGGAGTGGTTCGTCAAAGCGTTTGTGTCATAGCGTGATAGCTGATTAAATGTTATGAACTTAATTATAAACCAGGCTAAGTCCTGTATCCAAACATTCAGTTATGCCGACCCTCGGCAATTGGAAAAGTAAGTGTTTCATTAAATAACACTCGACAACAATCCTCTATGTCTTAGGTTGCCAAAAGATAATAAAAAAAAAATGAAATTTTACACCATTTATTTTATACTTTACTAAATAAGCTCACTTTGTTTAAAACTGTGCATGCAGTATAATGAAGCAATGTGAACGATAAATCGATACGGTAGAGGCACTAAAGCTCATAATGGTATATTTAATCACTGCGATACATTGTGATATATTAATCAATTTAGTGAGATCGCATTATCTTAGTTTTACCTATTTCAGAACCCTCGAAGCCTTGGAAAGTGCTGGAGTGCTTAATATCAAATTAAGGAATATATACACCGGACAGATGATATTAATATATATAAAAAAATATCAACTACCCCCCATTAAAATAAATATTGAGCTTTAAGTTCGCAGTTTATGGTCAGTAAGGAGGACAGTAAGGAGGGTAGTGAGGAGGGCAGTAAGGAGGTCAGTAAATAGAGTAGTAAGGAGGGCAGTAAGGAGGATAGTAAGGAGGACAGTAAGGAGGACAGTAAATAGGGCAGTGAGGGTAGCAGTAAAGAGGGCAGTAAGGTGGAAGTAAAACCCCAACTGACCCGCAAATAGATGGCCCTACACTCTCCGAAGAGATCCCTATCATATCCCTAAACTGGCGCTTTGATTGGAAGGGGGCTCCAAACAGACGTCCTGCTATGGACGCACCGGAGAGAGTCGGAAATACTTGGAGCGTGATAAAACACGAGCTGATATCACGATGTAGGAACGCTGTATACGCCCTCAACCCCACCGAGGGGACATAGAACATTAAGTCAAGTAAGACAATTATAAATTCCTTATTCCAAACAGCCTTAATGCCCTAATGGCCAACTCGTAATTTCTTTCCTGGAACTCGTTAAATTGCCACTAAAGTGCGAACGATCCGAATATAATCTGCTTTGGGCGTTCGCCAAGTGGTTGCACCTGCATTATGCAAACTTATTGTAAATAGAGTATTTCTGTTCTTTGAAATTGCGCACAGTGTCGCATTTTAATATTATACACGATATTATGTACGGAGAAATCTTTAAAAAGTAACTTGTTCATATTTATGTTTTAAAATTGAATTATTAAGGCTACGAAATGAAATAAACCTTAATCATCATTTATTGAATACGACCAAATTGAAATAGTCATGTGAAGTGTGTCGGGTTACTTTCAGGGAGACACGTTTTATTTTTATTCGATTTGCATACGAAATTAAAATAGGCTTTATTATACGTAATCTATACTAATAATAAGACAGTAAAAATCGAAAATCTGTACATTAAATATTTTTCCAAAAAACTGAAAGGGGGCAATTAAAGAAGAGTCATAGAAACCAAAAATACAATTTGTGGAATTCTTGTCTGTCTGTCTGTCTGTCTGTCTGTCTGGTACGTTATAACTTGAAAACTACTGAACGGATTTGAACGCGGTTTTCACAGTTGGATTACATATAATTGGGAGCGTTGTCAAAAGTTTATTTTGTCAAAATCGGTAAAGAGAAAGAGAAGTTATGGTCGATTGAAAATTTACTTCAACCACTGCTTCAAAATTTTTAAACACTTATATTGATTGATTAGTTATATATTGTTAAATATGTTCAAATATAAGTTAGTCTTAATATTAAAACTTATTAGAGGTAACAAAAATAACAAATAACGCAGTGCGCGCGGGCGCGGTTGAAGTGTTGAACAATGTGCTCGATAGATGGCGTTGATAAAATTCGTCATCAACCTAGATTTAGTTTATTTTTTATTTCTTAAACCTATAAATCTTATCAAAAACAGTTTACACAATAAAAATAGATTAAAAATAAATCCAAATTAAGGTTAAAATATAGAACCGGAAATAGAATCTAAGATCAGAAAAAAGAATAAAAAAAAACACGAATAGAAAAAAATAAGTAAAAATATATATACACATGAACAAGTGGAACTATGTGAAGTACGATCATTTTAGTGTGTGTGTGCAATGGTGTTGCTGTGTGAGTGAGTATGCGAGGTTGAGTCTTGGTTTTTTTTAAAGAACTTCTACTTAGGCCAAATATATCAATCGCGGTATTAAGATGCTCCATTGTGTAGTGACTACCATTCAGTACAAAACTTTCATTAACGTTTTACCCTATGATTATTTTGAGTGAACACTACCTATACAAACAAGTAAAGGGAAACGAGTGAAGAGACGTTTATCGTTTGTCCGCATCCATTTTTCCACCTACGTCCTTAACGTTAATGATGTTCACCTTTTATTATTTGGTCAAGCTAATAAGTAATAACCTCACAAGTACGTATTTCGTACTCATAACATCGTAAGAATTTTCTTTCAACTCTTTCAACTCTTTCAACCGCTGAGGAGTTTTACCTTCCATCATCAGCTCATCCACATAAAGTTGCCCTCGATTTCCCTAAATCATCCGATCCTGTAAAGCTACATCATCCCTGAGTAACACAGGCTATATAGAATTCCAATTGTAACAAGATTTTAGCCCGTGAAAGAAAGCCCTGTCGAGATCATTAAAAAACTACTTATACTTAACCACATTACACGTGGGCGAAGCCGCGGGCGGAAAGCTAGTTTAATAATAACAAGACAATAATAATTTACTCCAGACCCCAAAACGTTAAAGTCATATTTGGTCGTCCGAACCTGTGACTAGCCGGGCCGATATAAAACGAATCGAGCTCTGGATTTGTTTTCACTTTTCAGCGCTAAAGCCGCCATTTTGTTTCCTAATTTTCGATTATTGTCTTGTTAGTTTTTATTATAATTTTGTGTGGACACATTGATTTACATATAATATCGATCAAGTGGCTCACAAATACATCGTCTCCTTACATTCTCTGTTAACCTTAGCCAGTATTCGGACCGATCTGACAGGTCGATAGTCAAATAAACTATAGATTTATTTTTAAAAGTTTTTTTTATATAGAAGAGGGGGCAAACGAGCAGGAGGCAGACCATAAAGGTGAAGTCGCCGCCCATAGACACTTACGTGTATGGGAGCTCGTGAGTGCTGACCTTTTAGGGAGTAATCCGTGGGTGTTTTAATACTTAAAGATCTAACTACTAACTCACCTATAGTTGTCAACGCCAAAGTACACCAGTAGTAACTTTGTAGATACTGCTTCACCACATCAGCTGTCTCTGTGTCGTGGTACACCCAATTTTTACTACCGAACCCATTATTTTTGTATATTATATGATACAAGCACCCATTCCAATGGAATATCACTAATAAATAATGAATTAAACTGGTTGATCGAAATAAATTTGGATAATTCGTATGTCTCTCTGTTCGGTCCATGAACGCCCAGAAACGATAGATTTTAACCAATCTGAACGAACGTAGTATTGAATTGAAACCAATAGACAGGTAGAGGAAGTCTAGCGGTAATAGACATAGACAATCAATGTAGAACGTTGTTGAGTTCATATAGTGCTGTCGCAATTTTGCCGGTTCAGTCTGTAGCACACCGTCTTCCAAATAGCCGGTACGGAAGTGAAAAACTATGTCTGCCAAATAGAGAAAGTCCGAAAAATAGTCCAAACAAAACCACACTATTAACGTTTCGCCTGAAACAAAAAGGAAAATCATTTTAGTTCTATGTATAACATTATATTACTTAAAATGTGGCAACACTTAATATAACAATGTCACAATGCGAAATATATGTCAATTGTCACAAGCGACGATCCAAGATGGCGAATGGGTTAGAACATAAGAAAGAAATAATAAATCTAAATGATTCTACCCCTGTTCGTATGCAACCAAGCTGAGAAGATGCAGGCAAGAAACACGGCTTTGATTTGTTTTTGAATGAAAATTATAATAAATGTTCGATTTATATAATACATGTTTTAAAGATTGCTTGTAGAAAAAAAGGGCCGAATACCGCAATATAAAATGTCGTTTCATTTGAATTTTCCATTCGCTTCTATATCCGCCAATTCCTTTCCAGCTCAGTTGAGAACGCTGAACTGATTTCAATGGACAAAAAATTCACTAAGGAAACACGGTTTGTTGACAAACGATCCGCTATTCAATGTTTGCGTTGGTAGTACTTTTTTTTGACAATTGACACTTAAAGTATGCCCGGGCGAATAATAAATATGATATGTCATAATTTACAGGTGTGGTGAGTTGCCAGATCTTTATATAGAAGAGGTTTTAAAGGGCAGAGGCACAGAATAAACCAATAATTGCTATACATTGTATTTGCCGTGTGGGTGTGTGTATTTTTTTTTCTTTCTTTCCTTACTACATACATACATTACATAACCTTTTATTTTTTTCATTCTCAGCGAATATCAACAAACTTACCGTTAATTTCTTGAAATGCAAATCTGTATACAATAACCCACAGGTTGTATAGGAAGGCGAGAGATACCACCATGGACCAATAGTAGCATAGACGACCAGCTGGATCGAACACAAATGAGAATGACAATCCAAATCCGAATCTTCCACTTGTGTATGTCGATCGACGCCTGAGGCTACTGTAAAAACAAAACGAACTGAATAAACTTTCTATTTGCTAAAGTAAGAAGAGTAGTCTTTATAAAGCCAGGGAACCTGCTGGTCTAGGTGTTTTTATATGACTATGAGTTGTGAGTACGGATTACCCACTACTGTAAGTTAAGTATAATGCACACAAACACACACATACCATTGTTTTGTGTATCATTTTGATTGAGTTCGCTAAAATTAAATTAAATATATATGTTACATATTGTAGTAGACCCTAGCCTCAATATTGTTAGAGTTTTTGTATGTTAGAGAAATAAACTTTTTATTTTCTTACGTCCTTGTCAAAAAGTCAGAAGAGGATCATTCTAGGCTAACTCAACAGAGATTCCACCTCACTCATTCACTTCCACAGCAACACACTAACACACCCAAATACATTGAAATATCTCACTTTGTCATATTATTATTTTGTGATTTCTTTTATATTTCATATTTTAAACCTATTTTGTTGATTTCATTTTTATACGTAATATGTAACCTGTGGTGCTGTATGGGTTAGAGTAAAGTAGGAATTTATTAAAATCAGCTTAAATATTTAAACGATATAGCAAAATTAAATATTTTAGTATTTTTACCTGTCTGTACCGTTGCAGTTGGAAGCTAGATGATTCTGTGACTGATGCTGGGCTGGCGTGGCCGGCGCCCGCGGCGTATGCGGCGTGCTTCGCCATCCGCCCAAAAGTGGCGCTTCGCCACTTGCGCCCAACAATCTTAATCTGTAAAGGCTTAATTAAATAAATCACATATACCGTACACTTTCAAATTATATCGATTAATAAAGATGGGAAAGGTCAGAGGTTGGCAGATGAATGAAATGGTAACGCAATAATCGAGAATACACCGAAATACAGATATTTCACTGCACTAAAGATGGCCACCAGGAAGCTTCAGTATTTAGAGAAGCACTTTAAAAAAAGATTTTATAGAAGAGGGGGCAAACGAGGAGGAGGCCCACCATACATTTAGTTACATAAAGCTCGACATTTCATCGATATATTCACATTATTATTTCTCTTCAGTGCATCTGGAAGTAGTTAAACAGGAGCAACATTCTTGCAGAAGTATAAAACCACCAGTTACATAAAAAAATGCGCGCCATTTCGTTCACATTCGGAGTTGAAATCCAAATTGAACAACTTAATCCGCGCAGATGTAAGAAGCAGAGCTTTCATCGCATGATCGCACCGTGAAAAGATTGCTTTTCCGCATGCCAGGTATCGGAAAACACGATTTGAACTGTGTGAAATGATATATTAAACTGAAAATTGAGCAATTTCATAGCTTAATCTGTAGATTATACAATATATTTCAATTACTGTTGTTGAGTGTTAATAATTTTAGGTCATATTGGAGCGTGTGGCTCGCTAATAAGCGTTCTCGTCCAGGCAAAAATGAAATAATCATTATAATGAATGTGTTTGGAAACAAAAATTATAAAATAACATACATTAACATTAGTTAAAAAAGGAAAACTAGGCTAATTTTAATTTAAAATTAAAAAGTTGTTTATTGTTAGTTATTTATTTTAAAGTTTTATTAGCGCTATTATTTATAATTTTAACAAATTGTAAATTTTTTATGATTTACAATAAATAAAAACTGATACTAAATCTTAGCGAAACTAATAATACACAAAAGAGTCGAAACCAACAGTTTGTGTCTAAAGCTCAAATTAAAAAATAATTTTGGCCCACAACTTCTTTTGCCCCTTTGCACCAGTCTAATTTTATTTTAAGTATTATTTTATTGTGTGGGTTGTCTGGAAGAGATCGCTTATTAGCGATAAGGCCGCCCGTTGCTCTTATATGTCATCAACGTCATTTGCGTCTAGTGGTTTAGTGCAATAAAGTGTAAATATATAAATAAGTTTAAATGAGTTCACTAGACTGAGAACAACCCACAAGAAGGTTGTGGGTTGAATTTATCTAATGATTAACATCGATTAGTCAATTTGGGTCAGACCAATTCGTTTAAAGTGAAATAAGTGATTGAGATAAAATAGTGAGTTAAGTTATGAATAATTGTAAAAATCGAATTAAAGATAATCACATATCTCTATTGATTTAATAAACTCAGCTTTAAATGAACCATATACAGTGTAACATAATATTAAAAGATAAGATATTTGCTCTTTCTCGTCCGTGAGTGACCCTTAAAATTAAGGTACTCTTCAAACGAGGGTCCTCGCGCCTCAACAAACAGGCAGCCACTCGAAGTACTCAACGGCTCGACAGGGCCACACGCTGGCCATGTTCAAGTAATTGGTTAATACCGTAATTTAGAGGAAAATTGGAAAATTTTCAAGGTTACTTTTAATATATTTTTCTACCTTAATCACACTGATTAATGTAATGTTATATTAAATAAGTTTTAGTGTGTTATCCCTACCAGCAATGCCAGTTATGATATTGTAAGTCGCTAAAAACACATACGATTTATTCCTGTTTTGAAACTTTTCTTGCGTCTGTAAATCGGTTATTTTAATTGCCACAGACAAGCACAAATGCTTAGCAGTCAAAGAAAAGATCAAAGAGTCTTTTTCCCGGCCAGTAGAAAACTGGTGCTTTTCTCGCTCAGCGTAGCTATACAATGAGATAATGCAGGCATTTTTCTTTGCCACGACGGCGAAAATAATTCGTTCGTTTTCGAGTTACTCCGAAAATTAAAAAAAAAACCTTCGCTACTCTTTTTGGACTCGTGGATCAGCCACATCCTGTACAATTAACCAGATCAAATCCATTATAATTCTCCTATTTTGTGGGTTGCCTGGAAGAGATCGCCTACTAGCGATATGGCCGTCCGTTGCTCTGATACGTGCTAACGTCTATTAACATTATGTACTTGTACTTTTAGTGCAAAAAGTGTGAACAATACAATAAATAAATTAAAAGTTGGAAAAACTCAAGTTTAATGGCCGCAATAAATCCGCCCCGGACAACCGATTATTGACATCTCAAGTGCATTCAATAAGTGTTCTTAAAACGAACAATACCCTACCTAAGACGTAATGGGAAAAAAGCGAATAAATAATCCGGAAAAATCACAAAACTTCTTGCTACCTTCAAATGTTTAACCTTTTTTTTTACATGAGGCTAACGGGTCACTTTGAATAAAGCGCCAGGAGGCTCGCCAGTCAGTTGTAGGCCTTTAAGGTACGCTCCAGACATTCCGTGCTGTAAACCATTGCAATTTAAAGGAGTGGCGGTGAGTTTCTAGCCAGTTAACATCACCCTTGATTCGGTAACTGGCACTAAATGTAAATGTAGTGTCAATTTTTTTTTTTGGACAATTCGTAAAATTACCTATGTGAATAAAGATACATTTGTTTCCTGTAGAAAAATGCCTTTTAATATAGTTCGAGCACGTATCGTGTATATTCAACATGTAAAATTCATATACAAAGCTGGGAAGATAAATCAAAGTAACAAAGTACTTTATAACTATCACTACATACATCTAGATGCAATATCCTGTTTTATTTATTTATTCACACTTTATTGCCACTTATATAGTAGTGAATGACGTTAATAGATGTAGATACATATAAGAGCAACGGGCGGCCTAACTCTAATAAACGATATCTCCCAGGCAACCCACAAAATAATATACTATAATACAATGTGACTGGTGCAATGGGTGCAAAGTTTACAAAAACAAAACACAACATTAAAATAAGTTAAACAGGCAAAAATAAACTAATTTAAATGCAACATTATGGACAATAAATGCTTTCGAAGTAGAGATTTAAAAGTTTATAGTGAGGAAGTTGATCGGATGGAATCGGGATGGGAGTTCCGAAGCCCTATAGCGTAGAAGGAGCAATGATGGGGTGGAGTTTAGAGGATATGTCTGATGAAAGAGCGCACGCAGGTTGACTTACAAATTTAAAGTGATTTTTGAGATAGGACAGAGTATGATGACTATAGTATATAAGAGGAGGAGTATGTGAGAGTCATGGCGAACCGGTCTGTTTTGTAATCCACAAGTAATACAAATATGTATGAGACATGCAATTTAAAGGTGATATCTACCAAGTGAATAATAACAAATCTGTATAGGTTTTAAAAATATCGAATTGTAAAACTATTTTTAGTTCGCAGACGTTACAATAAATCAATTCGCACGAAATAAGACATATTTTTTACAGTGGCTCAATTAAGTTTTCACATATTACCTTAATTATTAAAATGAACGAATGAAAGAATGAAAAACCTTATCTGGTTGGGTTTCCTGGTAGAGATTGCTTATTAGCGTTAGGCCGCTCGTTGCTCTTATACATACTAACATGTATTAACATTCAAACGTCTACTGTTTTAGTGTTACTAAGTGTGAATAAATAAAACAAGGGTTAACCTTTAAATGTTAACCATATACCTTGAAATGAGGTATAATTTCTATCCCTTATACAAAATAGAAGGAATGAAATTCACATTGGTAGCTGAGAAATTAAACTCATAACTGGACGTGTTCTGCTCTGTGGTTGGTCCAAAGGTTCAGGCGTACCAAATGTAGCCATGTATCATACAATTGTCAACTGTCATTTCTGTTCAAAACCACAATTTCCATACAAAATGTAACTAACGATACTAACATTCACACAAATTCGTATTGTTCTCCTGTACAGTGCAAAATCAATTGTTAGTTCACAACTATATTTACCAAAACAAGACAATGGAAACTCCGTAGCGAATTAACTCAATAAAATATCTGTATAATATATAACGTTAGTATGTTAATAATCTCTTATTTATGTCCACATAGAAAAGTATCAGCGTATCACAGCAATACTCAATCACGCTCGATTAGACGCTTCGCATTTGATCTCACTCCAGGTCACACCGGCTACCGATTCCTGATCGACAACAGTACGTCGCCAGGTATGATTGGGACGGCTCCGATTCCCTTGAGGATAACAGTCAAGCGCATGTTCTCTGCGTAGTGTATGGTCAATCCAGTTTCACTTGCGACGCAGTATTTACTGGGCAATTGGGATTCCCGACAGCTTAAAAAGTTGCTCAATGGATAACCGTATACAGGATACCTATATTTCAATATAACTCACCTAGATTTATTTGCACGACGCGATCGCGAACTTAAATCAAGCTCGCTGGCGGCGGAACACGCTGTACCAGGCTGCAGCGATCCACGCGAACCGCCCAGCCGCCGTGATCCCAGCCGACACGTCATTGTGTCTATAAGAAATGTCATCAATTAATCATCAACAGTTAATACTACTTTTAAATAACTTAAAACAATAAATTATTAAATAAACACAAAATATTCTTAATATTAACCTAACTAATAACTTGGATCACCGGTACTGACTACCAGGCGGCTTCTTAATTCTTTAATAAGCGCCTGTGCACTTGCACCCAATGGTCCAAAAGTCTCTACCCCAAATGGATAAAAACATAGTTTGAGGAGAGACTTTTGTATTTTGACCTTTTGTTTTTTGCGCCTGCTCTGCAGCCGCGCCAGCTTTGGAGCTTGTAATAGGAAGGTGGGACGGTGCTAAAGTGTCCGCCAGCATTGTGGGTACTCTGCCACAAGGACCAAACTTTTTAAATTTGTTTCAGTTTTTGTGTTTTGTTTTAATATATAAATGCATAGGTACAGAGTAATATTTTGTTTTGTATTTTCACATAGTCCATTATGCCTTTGAACTTTTTTTCAAATTGAAAGCTCCAACAATTACCACATTTGTAAATTGAACATAATACGCCCGGGGCGTCCGTCCGCATTGCGTAATACGCGAAATATGTATTTCCAACAACAAAAAAACACAAGCAAATAATCAAATTAGCAGTGCTTTATTATAATTGTACATATCGGTGAGGACGTTTATTTTAAGAATCCATTACAAATTTGCTACAATGCTACAATTTAAGGACCGAATGAGGTATACAAAAAAAGATAAGATATAGAGATAATGTATAGAGACATTCTTACTTTTTAGCAATTTTTTTTGTAAGACGCACAGTTTCTGAAATATTGCATAAAAAATGATATCACCCCTTTTTCCAAGATGGCGGCCGGGTGACAGGGGTGGTGACTCCTCAAACTTGAAGTTAAGCTTCAATTGACCCCCCCCCCCCCCAAACACGTCTCAAACATAAAATTGCTGTCTAAGCATTTAAATATACGTTTATTCGTAGTAAATATATTTTAATGTAATCAGTTATTGTATTGACTTCTGCCTTCTTCATCTGAAGTGGGGTTTAGGCAAGATTGTGTTTAAAAAGGAGATGATGACAGCCGAGGAGGGCTTACTTTTGTGTGTATGTGTGTTGATACACTAATCGGTCCCACTAAATATGCAATTTTTGCAATTGCAATGATAACTATTTTTATTTTTTGTTGTGTTTTTTGAATTTGAAGTTTTTGTGCTAAAGACCAATTACTTTCGTTAGCTTGTATTGCGTCTATAATCACACCCACGAATTCTAATAATGAGATAGTTAATTGCTTCATATTAACTACTTACTAAATTTCCGGTCAACAAATTGTTTGGTATTTATTATACATTTTATATAGCGCCTGTTTTTGTCTTCACCGCAATTCATAACAGTGAAAGAAAACTCTATTGAAAAGAAAGAAAGAACTTATTAACACGTGATTAAACTAACCTAACCACACGTCGCGAGCTTTAAAAAAAATTACCAATGCATTTAATAACATAAAATTATAACAAAAATAGCAGTTCACATCGTACATAAATTTTATTAACATAACACTTACATTTAAATTCACAAGTGTTCGCTTGGAATAATTTTATGCCGCATCAAAACTAAAATGCAAATTTGTCAATGAGACATCTTTATATATTTTGTAATTATCAAAGGTGATGTGGTACATCATCCTTTATGTGGTGGCATTACCTAGCCTGGGTTTTCAGTTCCATATGTTGGTGCACTTGCTGGGTTTAACCTTACTTAAATAACCCAGACTCGTACACTCAATGAACTCTTTGCACCAACAATAAACAGATTTTGAATTTATTCTATAAAACGTGGGAATGTGTGTCCTCTCATTTATATTAAGTACATCATAGAGTTAACAGCGGCATTAGCGAACCGTTTGCACTTTATAAATGTGTGTGTGTGTGTGCTAATAAACGTGTACTCTTTATTTCTTAATAGTGGTAACTCTTCACTTCCTGTAGAACGTGGACTCAGTTGTTTCAGAATGTCAATTCAGAAGTTCGATTTATTGCCAGTTCTTCACGTCCGCTTGATTACCATGATTTGAACAGTGTAAAATCATTTTATTTTTTATTAATTCGTAAGAAAGTTATTTTTGTCTCTATAACAGCGATCCCAGTGTCCCTATGTAACAATAATACTATATTAATGTAGAATAGTTAATTATATTATAGTAATATTTGAATAATAATAGATAGTTTATGATAATTATAAATATAAGAATAGTTAATTAAATTTTTGTCTTTTGAAACAGCCCGCCAATTGTTCTAGTTATCATATGACTTCTGCTGAACATTTTACAGATGCCTCGTCATATATATAATACTAGTAGCTTTTGCCCGCGACATCGTCAGCGTGGTTTAAATACAAAAGCATTTTTGAAAATGGGTTAAACAAATTGCAGCGCGATAAAAAATAATGTTTAGTTTATCTCCATACCAAATTTCATCGAAATCGGTTAAGTAGTCTAAGCGTAAAAGCGTAACATACAGGGTTGCATTCACAATATTAGTTTAGACATATGCTAATCAAAAGAATTAAAAATTCGTCAATTCTACACCTTGGGTTACACTATTCAAGTTCTAGTAAGCATCCCTATTTTTTTTGAAAATGAAACAAAGCCTATGTCAATCGGAAGCTACCATGCTTGCCAATGGTGAAAGAATATTTGAAATCAGTCCAGTAGTTTCGGAGCATATTCATTTCAAACAAAAAATCAAATGTCTCCTCTTTATAATATTAGTTTTTAGATTATTATAAAATATTAGTGATTAGATGTCATGTGTTCTGTATGATTTTCTTTTATACAAACAATAAATTTAACGAACAGTACGTTAATTAACAGAGATCAAGACGAAATTTGCAAAGTAAACAATAACTAATTAACATTTATAATTGAAATATGCCAACAAGCAATGTTCGATTGTTTCCGTAATCAGAAAAATCCAAATAATAGTCACACCGAATACCGAGCTTTCAGAGCATAATTAAAAGCGTGAATAAGGTGAATCGAACTTTACGCGTCACGCGACAAAGCTTTCCAACAGATATGGGATTTTTAATCCGCGTTCCACTTTCCAAAGCTCAATATAGAAGGAGTTTAAATAGAACTTAAGTTATAAGCTATAACTATTGTATTCAAGAGCCTAAGCTATTACAAAATCATATTTGCACGGAGCATGCTGAGTTGCTGTTTACAACTGTTCTTAAGAATTGTCGATTTACATTCAATAAATATAATTAAACACCGGTATGGAAGCTTTATGAACGAAAAAAAATTAAAGTAGACAATTACAGTTGTTTGAGCACAGAAAATATACATTATTTTATACTATAGATGTAATTTTGATACGAAACTAACACGCCCACTTATCAAAATAAAGTAGATACATTGCAAGAAATAAAACTTTTAATTCTTAACATCCTGTATACCCTAAAGCTTCATAAAATAATAATGTTTAAAGCCACCTAAACCCTTAGTAAGAAAATCTGTTGGCATTGCAGATGTCTCTAAGTAGTTAAGCTGTACAATCTTATTATCAACACATTCTTTACAGAAATGATATCTTACATCTTATTAAAACTATTATTACAGGACATCTTAAGAGCACCTTGGTTATCATTAAATAAATTAATGGTATATGACTCCTGAGTTATTTCCTTTAAAAAGTTACTTAAATATATAGCTTCTCTACATGCTTCAGTTGTACCCATAAACTCTGCCTCTGTGCTAGAGAGAGCAACTGTTTTTTGTTTTCTATCCTCCCAAGAAACTGCACTGCCAGCTAAAGTAAAACATAAACCTGTATAAGACCGCCTATGTATAATCTTTTTTCTCCAATCTTTTAGTTTTGGAACATTAACCAAGTAGTTCGTTGCCATTCCTGCACAATTGTATTGCATTAAATGAATTACACTTCTACAACTTCTTTTATTCACTTCTAAATAATTTTGGGCCCATAACATATAATGAAACACCGATATGGAAGCACTTGAACGAAAGAATTTATTGAACTAAAGAACTACAGAATCGACAATTACAGCTGTTTGACCACAGAAAATATACTTTTATACTAAAGATATAATTTTGATATGAAAACTAACAATAAAAATGTCTCTATTATTCTTGGCGATTTGAAGGAGTGGCGGTGAAGAAACTCTTCTTGCCAGTTCTTCTAGTCCGCTCTACGCGTTTGATTTGGGAACTGGCAGTAAATATAGAGTCAAAATATTTATAACTTTTTGTTTTTTTGACAATTCATAAGTGTACCATAGTAACCTATGTGAATAAAGATATTTTTGATTTGAATCAACAGATAGATAATATGACACAGTTTAAAGATACACAGTAATTTTATCAAGACGATCGATACGTTCCGTACACTCTGAATGCGTCACATCTGACGTCAACATGAGTCACTTTCGCGTATAAACGTGAAACCGTTTTGAGCCTCAATTATGCAGAAATTTTATTATTAAATATTAAAATTAATAAATAAAAATTATCGTAAAATTTGGATTTAAACACAACTTGAAGTGAATTCAATAGAATCCTCCTTCTTCGGAAAATCTTTGTGTCAATCTTCGGACCTAACATCCGATCAGCCTCCCCACTATCTTTTTAGTCTCTCCTTCTAAAGCATTTATTGCCCGTAATGTAGATATTTTTAGATTGAAATTTATTTATTTTTCCTGTTTTACTTTATTTAATGTATTTTGTGTTTGCAGCAACCGTAGCTCGTTGTCAAACAGTGCGAGTGTAATCATACAATGAAAAACGCTTTTCACATAGAATAACTTACACAGTAACAATTATTACAGTTTAATTGACTTTTTATTGATTGTTTAATTGAATGGTTATAAGTTATTATAACGATTTAATTTTTTAAATATTTATTTGAAAACTGAAACACTCTGTATTTGAAGTTTTGATTGAACCATAAAAGACCAGTTTTTACTACAAATATACGATTAACAAGTTCATATTATATCGTGAGATGATATTTAAATTATGAAATAGAGCCGTTCCTCAAGTTTGCGTAAGTTAGAAGAGTTATTAGATTTAATTATAAGATACGTGTCGCTTTTGTCAACACCCTCTATAACAAATAAAGACGTAATAAAAGACACTCGAATTGTATGTCTACTTAATGAAGAAAAGACCCGTAATTGGCACTCAACTCCTCTCAGAATCGAAAAAGTCCATTTAGTATATATGTATATATAAATAAGAACCACATAACCTTTGGTGCCATACATTAAAAAAAAAAAGAAAAACGTTCATAATATAGATTTATAAGCCGTAGTCGCAAATAGCTTGTACTTGCACTTAAAAATCATCCAAGCCGAGTTTCTTGCTTCTTCTCGGCTTGGTCGCGAACGAACAGGCGTAGAATCACTTAGATTTAAGACGATTCAAAATGGTCATATGTACCTTAATTAATAAAGATATGAACTTTGACTCAGTATTATTCGTTATCATCCTCTCTTTACAGTGTGGTCATGGCCGGACTATTGGATCCATCCTCGCTGTGTCCTGGAACCGCTTGCACCTTTCTCTGTCCTGAGCGTCATGATAGCACTGTTCCAGAGTTGACCCGGTTAATCATAACCCCGGACGACGAGCCTTTCCAAGGATTTTATAGCGACAAAAATAAATGTTAACAGAAGGGTCGTAATTTCAGAGAATTGTACATTTTAAACCTTAAATTTTATCCGGGTAAGCCTTATAAGTGACGCGTGTACAACCGTGTCTACGACTTACCCAATATTTTATAAAAATTTCCATTTCTGACTCTAGTCATGTATGGTTAATAAATAATGTAAGCGCCATTTCGTTTGATAACCTTTTAACAGTTATAATTTAGAACCTTCTTTTAAATTTAAACCTTTTTATAAAGTGTAGTATATGTGAGACTCAAACCGGTCTATTTTGGAACCCTCGAAGGCCTAAATATAAGTAAGTTCAACATTGGATTGCATACGTCACATCAAATTTGACTTTGAAGCACTTTGACGAACACAAGTGTTGACGACTCAATGTTGAGAAGAAGAAACTGTTTAATGTTACCTAAAATCATTTTATATTTACTTCAACCGCGCCCGCGCGCACTGCGTTATTTGTTATTTTTGTTACCTCTCATAAGTTTTAATATTAAGATTAACATATATTAGAATATATTTAACAATAAAAATGTATAATATATAACTAATCAATCAATATAAGTGTTTAAAAGTTTTGAAGCAGTGGTTGAAGTAAATTTTCAATTGACCATAACTTCTTTTTCCCTCAACCCATTTTGACGAAACAAAGTTTTGACAATGCTCCTAAATATATGTAATCCAACTGTGTCCCACGTTCAAATCCGTTCAGTCGTTTTGAAGTTATAACGTACCAGACAGACAGACAGACAAGAATTCCAAAAATTGTTTTTTTGGTTTCTATGACTCTTCTTTAATTGCCTCCTTTCAGTTTTTTGGAAAAATATTTAATGTACAGACATTCAATTATTACTTAACTTACTTATTACGTCTTATTATAAGTATAGATTTCAGATCTTTTCCCCTACATATCATCAAGAATCAAGAAAAACTTTATATTTGTTTTGATTGCAAATAATATTGGTATATCCATTCCAAAAATTTAAGAATAACCAAACGAATTGCAAAGCGCACTAAACGTAATTTATTTGAGTTTTTTTTACGATGACATCTACCTAAAAACACCTCTTGACTACAAATAAATAATAGTATTTTAATATTACACATATTGTGATATAAAATTTATTCATTAAGATTGTTTTAAATGATTTAATTGAGCTATTTCAATTGTATTTAACCAACGTTTTTCCAAATAAAAGATTTGATTTCAAAACTCAAACTCAAACTATCTTTATTCAAGTAGGTCTTTATAAAGACACTTTTGAATCGTCAATTTTAACACGACTACCGGTTCGGAAGGCAGTCATCTACCGAAAAGAACCGGCAAGAAACTCGATAGCTGCTCTTTTAAAATCCAAAATATATTACTTAAAATTCAAATAACAAAGCATTGTAAGGCTAATCAAGAATTAAACTGTCCAGATGCTGAACTAATTGTCTAAACACTTTAAAGGGATATTTGTCCTCTAAATATTCGTTTACGGTATGCATTTTCAACCAGAATACTCTTTACGCGCGTTTTAAATTTATTAGAAGTCAATTTGGTTACACATGCTGGGATTTTGTTATAAAAACGTATGCTACCTACAAACGATTTATGCACTTTACTAACGCGAGAAGCAGTCACATCAATTTTTTCTCTATTTCTTGTGTTGTGGTCGTGTTTATCTCTAAGTGATAAAAGGCGAGTTCAAACAAAGGGTGTAAGAGATGTTGCCCGTAAACAAATATCTTGCATCTTGCAATCGTTCAACAAAAAAAAATTCATTTCTTTTATCAACAAAATCAATTGTATTATGAAATATCAATGCAGAGGCAGTTCAATTAATGTTCGCCCAACAATGTTCCATTGAAATATATTTTAAATAAAATTGTATAAACTTAGAGGTTTCCCAACTTAGATTCGTTCGCCAAAAGGGAACAAAAGCGCCCGTAGTTTTCACAAAGAAATGTTTCCTTTACATTTATTTTGTTTATAACATCTTTTTCATTGATGTATATCTTTGATCATTTTTATATGAAGACAATCGACCCGATGGTATCCTTGGCAGATACGTATACCACATGTCAACCAGTATAAATCCATTTAAAATGTAATATAAAACATATGAAAGGGCTCTAAAACAAAAGCGTATTTAAGATTACTAGATATTGTGTGGCGACAGCTTAAAAAGCTCCATACTTAAGTCCTGGATGATAGCTGCCTCTTTTTTTGGTATTGGGGAAAAAGCCTGGTGTTACCAAAAGTAACAGAACCGCCAATAGCTCTTCTTAATAAATTTTAAAGTCGCATCCCGTGGAAGACCGGGAGCTGAAATAAAGTCAGCAGCTTGCGGATTGCTGTTGATTAATGGATTATCATCAAAAAAATTATTTATTTTATTTATTTTACGGAAACAAAACAGACACATCACAAAAATACAATAACAGAAAAAGATATATGACAAAAATGCAGAGGCATCCTAAAACATGTTTCACGGATAAAATATGTTATATACACAGTTACAAGTATAAAAATAATAAAAACGCCACGGGATGAAAAGCAAAAACAAAAATAAAAAATCTATAAATTAAAAGTTACATACCTTTTTACAAACACAAAAGGAGATGTAAAATATAAGATATATTGTTAATACTATATAATACACAAACATTTGCTATAACAGTGATTTCAATTTCGATTCTAAATTACACCTGAACGTAGCAGAGGGGCACGAAAAAATTTCTAAATCAAGAAAGTTATCGTTAAACGTTTAAAACTTTCTTTGTAATGGCACACGAAAACCGATGTTAGTCCTTATTGACGATTGTAGGCTTTGCCTCAATTGGCACTGGATGCCTGGTTAAATACGAGGTCCCAGGGCCCTTTCAATGCGGTCTATCCGAGGTGGATTTGGTGGGTATTGCCCACGCAGTATCTCAAAAGCAGACACACCAGCGTGGGTTGAGTTCCTCATATCCCTTCTCCTTTGGGCCCAGGGAATGGGGAAATGCGTTTTCTAGGATATGGTAATAGGCTTAGCTAAACTGAAACCATGAAGTCCTAGAGAGTCTAGCCTAGTTAAGAGTCCTAGACCGTCACTAGGCAAAGGCGTCTAGGCAAGGCAAGTAGTCACTTTGCTCGTGAGATCTGAAATCGTATTGTAAGTACCTTGAGGTATTTTTATTCCTCAAACCCATACAGCACAATAACACAGATTAAATATTAATAATAAAAAAAACAATGCCAAAATAGGGTTAACACAGAATATATAAGAATAAAAACAATAATCTGACTAAATTTAGTATTTTAAGTGAGGAACGAGCATTTAATGTGTGTATTAGTGTGTGGTAGACTCTTCGATGAGTTTGTTCTTAAATGATTTTATTGTTAGACTAAATATGTCCATATAGGATTCATTATTTTCTGGGCGAGACGAGAAAAAATTAACAGTACATTAAACCTTAATATGTTAACGTTACAGAAAACCGGTACATTATCACAGCCAGCTAATTAATAAAAACAATTATCCGAGTGTTAATTGAGACGCAAACGGTGTGATCAATAATTAATTTAATTCACATGTCATATCAGTTCACGAAATTGGAGACGCCCTTAGGTTTTAAACATTGTCTATTCACACCTAGGCATGCATCAAAACAGGTTGCAATTATCCATGGGCGGGGGTTAGCACATCACTGATAGTGACCCACCAGCTCGTTTGCCTTCTGTTACATACAAAAAACGTTAAGTCAACCCAAAAAACAACAGTCGTATTAATATTAAGTGTGTGTGAAGTGTCTTACGAAACGCTCAGTGGGAGCTCAAGAAAATGGCGTACCCTCCATGTAAAGGCTGGCAACTCTGTAAACCTTACTTTGCAGGTGCCACCTTCTCGTTTGCATCCTGTTTAATAAAAATAACCACGGACATTGACAAAACAAACGTAACAAGAAAAATGTATTGTGTACATGAAAGTTAATTATCGTAAATAACATTTATATATGAAATAATTATGTATGTAACTTTTCATTAATAAAAAATCTAAAGTTGCATGAAAGCTCAAAATGAAATTTCCCTTCCCCAAATTATACTGACTGAATAAAGATGAAAACAATCAAAGGAAGCTTTATCGCTTTTATGAAGATCACTTCTCCTCAAATGATTACTTCATTAAAATATCTTAACAGATATCAAATTTCTTTACGATCTTTTACGGGTAACTTAGAGGCAACTTAAAATTATTACCGAACAAAACTACTTGCAACGTGAAGCTTGCTTTGGTTTGATTGTTTGTTTTTTTTTATGTAAGAGGAAGCAAACGAGCAGGCGGGTCACTTCGAGTGATGTGCCGCCGCCCATGGAGCCCTGCAACGCCAGGAGGCTTACAAGTGAGTTGCCGGCCTTTAAGGAACAGGAACGCTCTTTATCCGAAATAAATTTTGAGAAAAAATAGGACAAATTTTTGTCTCGGTCAAATTATAATTTATTTCAACTTGAGTTTTTTTTTTTTTTTTTTTTTTTTTTTATAGAAGAGGGGGCAAACGAGCAGGAGGCCCACCATAAAGGTGAAGTCGCCGCCCATGGACACTCAAGTGGCTGGGAGCTCATGAGTGCGTTGCCGGCCTTTTAGGGATTTATACGCTTTTTTCTTGAAGGACCCTAAGTCGTAGTGGTTCGGAAATACCGTGGCGGGCAGCTTGTTCCATAACGTGGTGGTGCGTGGTGAGAAGTGTCTTACGAAACGCGCAGTGGTGGAACGACAGACATCAAGGTGATACGGGTGGAATTTCGCATTCTGCCTTGATGTCCGAAGATGAAATTTAGCTGCAGGTATTAATCCGAACAACTCCTCCGAACACACCCCATGGTAAATGCGATAGAAGATGCTGAGAGATCCAACATCTCTACGCAGCGCCAAAGGATCAAGCCGGTCGGAGAGTGACTGGTCAGCGAATAATCGAACCGCTCTACGTTGAATGCGATCAAGAGGAAGGAGCTGGTACTGGGGGGCTCCCGCCCAGAGGTGAGAACAATATTCCATGTGGGGCCGAATTTGCGCTTTATAAAGTTGCAAGCGGTGGCCCGGAGTGAAGTATCGTCTCGCCCTACTGAGCACACCAAGCTTTTTAGAGGCAAGTTTAGCCTTTTCTTCCAGATGACCGCGAAACTGAACATTGTCCGATATGTCGACGCCCAGTATTCCGATGCTGGCTGAGGCTTTAAGGAGGGTGTCTTCAAAGAGAGGAGTAGCGACAAAGGGTGTTTTTTTAGTGGAAAACGCGCAAACTTGTGTCTTTTTGGGGTTGAATTGGACTAGGTTAAGTCGTCCCCAGTCCGAGGCTACACTTAGTTGGGTCTCGACTTCAGACACAAGTTTGTTCCGGAACTGATCGACATCAGCCCGAGAAATATTTGCGCGGCCTGTGTATAATGCATCTCCAGTACTATCGTCCGCATAGCAATGAATACTGCTATGCTGCAGCAGATCATTGATATGCAGAAGAAAGAGGGTCGGAGATAAGACACAGCCTTGTGGGACCCCGGCATTCACAGGTTTGAGGTCGGAACAAGCTCCGTCGATAACGACCTTAATGCTCCTATCAGCCAGGAAGCTGGAGATCCAATTGCACAATTTCTCGGGCAACCCATACGCAGCTTTGAAAGAAGTGCTCTATGCCACACCCGGTCAAAGGCTTTCGCTACGTCAAGACTAACTGCCAGTGCCTCCCCCTTGGACTCTATTGCCTCCGCCCATCTATGAGTTAGGTATACTAGAAGGTCACCCGCTGACCGACCACGCCGGAAGCCATACTGGCTATCGCTAATCAAGTGGTGGCCCTCTAGATACTTCAAGAGCTGGCAATTGATGCTGGATTCCATTATTTTGGAGAACAAGGAAGTTATGGCTATTGGGCGATAGTTTGACGGATCGGAGCGATCGCCTTTTTTAGGGATCGGGTGTACTGAAGCGATCTTCCATCCGTACGGGACGATGCCGAGTGAGTATGAGAACCGGAAGAGACGCGTTAGGACCGGAGCCAACTCAGGAGCACAAGTGCGCAGAACTATCGGAGGGATGCCATCAGGCCCGCTCGACTTATGGATGTCCAAGGAGAATAAAGCCTTGCGGACCGCTCGGATCCGGAATGCAATTTCCGGCATAGAAGTATCACACCGCGGGATTAACGGTGGTGGTTTACCATGGTCATCCAAAGTCGAGTTTGACGCAAAGAGGGTGCCTAAAAGATCAGCCTTCTCTTTCGCAGTATGGGCCAGCGAGTCACCCCTCCCACGCAAAGATGGAATGGACGGCTGACAGAAATTCCCTTGGACAGCTTTGGCCAGAGACCAGAACGCACGAGTCCCAGATGGAAGGCGAGCTAATCTCTCACCAAAACTGGCAATGTGCTCTGACTTTGACTTGGCAATCTCTCGTTTTAAAAACCTAGACGCTGAGTTATATGCTTTTTTAAGTTCGGCGGACTCTAAGCCGCGAGATGACACCGCGTCTGCCCAGGCTCGAAAGCATTCTCGTTTTCGACGTGAAGCCGCCATACAAGAGCGTTTAAACCAGGGCTGAGACTTGCCACCGATCGGCACTGCAGAGAATGGAATAAAGAGTTCCATGCCTTGCAGCACCACCTCGGCGACAGAGTCAGCAGTGACATCTGGAGAATCCGACGAAAAGCATAACAGCCCCCAAGGGTAGGATGCATAGAAGGACCGCATCCCATCCCAATCTGCTGACTTGTAATGCCACACGCGACGACAGCCCGCAAAGCGAGGCCGTGGAGGGCGCGTGGTTGGCACTCTACTCCGGACCACGCAATGGTCCGACGAACCCAAAGGAGGGTCGATGGAGACTTGGTAGTTCTCCGGATGTGAAGTCAGCAGAAGGTCCAACAAAGAAGGTTTATGACCCTCCACATCTGGTATTCGCGTAATCTCAGGGACCATTTGTGTCAGATCATATGCCAAGGCTAAGTCGTGAAAGGATCTGCCCGCGTGATCGGTGGTTTCAGAGCCAAGCCACTCGGCATGGTGGGCATTGAAGTCGCCAAGTATCACGATTTCAGCGGTTGGAACCCTTTCGAGCAAGGAATCTGTCGCCATTTGAATGTGCTCGATGAGTCGGTCAGTTTCGGAATTTCCACTATGGGACCTATACAAGCAGGCATAGAAACGCGGATGGTCATCGCAGTCTACGCGTAACCATAGGCTAGATAGGTCCACGCCTTCAAGCGTCCCGAGGCGCCGAGAGCAGACATCCTCCCTGATGTACACGCAAACTCCCGCCCGCGGCACAAAGGAATGTTCCAATTTATACCCCGGGTAGGAGAGGTAGGAAGTATCAGCCGGAGAGGATATCTGGGTCTCAGTAAGGAAGAGCAAGGCCGGCTTCGCAGTCTCTAGGTGGTGGTGGACTGCGTTGATGTTGGAGTTGAGCCCCCTAATGTTTGAGAAATCCACAGTGAGTGAGATGGGGGACGCCTTGGAAATTTTGCCCTGTTTGCCCCGAGAACGGTGTTTTTTTTGTAGCGCAGAGTTGCCCCCCCCCAGAGTACGAAGGGCAGCCTGTGCGGCCATCAGCGGGTGTTGAACTTCCCGTTGGTGGACGCCCAGAGGAGGATTCTCCACCGCTGACACGAGTGGTACCTCCCTGGGGTAGTTTCTTTTTGTTCTGCACCTTCATTATTTAATTTGGGTAGGGGAAGAGGGATGGGCTCCGGGAATCTCAATCACCGGACGAAACGCAAATACAACAGGTGAAGCCCATTGTACCGCTTCACGCCGGTCTTCAGTAAGACAGTGGTACTGCCCCGGTCGTGCCTGCCCATTCGACTGAAGCCCGAAGGCAACAGTTTGACACTCCCACTAGGAATAGAAATTGAGTTTTAAATTAGTAATGTTTCTTTATTTGTCTATGTTACCACTAGGGAGCTTTCCGTAATACATCCTACAATTGCCAATGTAGTGCTTTTGGGTGTGAGAAAAAAGGGTTATTCGTACATTGATCAGCTATTTAATATCATAGAAAGACCATTCACCCTTTTCTCATACAAGCTCAGTTTGTTTGGACATAAAAGCTTGCTTGGAAATGTTTTTAAATGCTAACGATGTCTTATTGTTAAACTCGAAGGCGTATTTAAACTCGTGAAAAATAATTCAGGAATTCACGAAGCGTATTCGAGGTGAGAAACTTTAAAGCTCCAATATCAAGAGACTTATTTTTTATGTACAGTTGGTTCATAGTTAGGTATTGGTACTTTACGGGTTATATTATTAGTAACATACACCATGTATAATATATTTAACACAACTATATTACGACGGCTTATGTCGTAAGTTAAGGGGTTTGAACAGAGAAAAATGGTGAAGTATCATAACTGCCGTATGCCCCGACTTACGACTCTAGTAAGTAAGTAAGTGGTAAGGCCATCATTTTTTTTAAATATTTTTATGAATAGTAAAGTAAGCCATATTCTTTTACTCTTGGAAGTCGATAAGCTTCGATAAGAAATTGTAAGCTAATATTATAAGGTTTATTCGCTCACTAAAAGCAACGATATACATAAGAAAATTTCGTATGATTTTCCCGGAGCTATTTTATTGAGTGTATACAACATTTTCTTTTTAATTTCATTCCTCTTGTGCAGCTTATATAATAATGGTAATACGTATCGTAGTAATATTAAAAATGTGCTTTCAACTTTTAAAAGCATTGACCTAATATTGAAAATATATCCAGGATCAAAAATTAATCGTTAAAATCGGAACATTCCGATTTAAATCAAAATTTTCAAAATGAGCTTTTTTTTTCGAAATATTTACTCTATAAACTAAGACCAACTATGTTTAGTTAACTGACGGTGTTTAATTAAAATGTTAGGTGAACCGGCCTAATACAGATTTACGGGAGGTAAGCAACTCATCAATTTTGTTGGGACATTTGGAATCCTGTTAATTAAACCTATGCTATGGGGACGTAATGAACACACATGCACACATGTTTATTGCTAAAACCATTGTGTGTGTTGTGTTAAGAAAAGTGGAATAATATGAGGCTACATAAGTCCATACAACCTAAGTATTATATACATAAAAGCCGAAGCGGCCACAGCGATCAATCCGTTGTCATTATTAAGTATTGACGTAAGATCAAATCGACCCCCAGTAGTCTCCATATGCGGATATGTGGGTTATACCCGAGGTGTGTTTTAATGGGTATGGCTCACCAGTCCTCTGAGTAGCAGAGGTTTCCTGGTTAGTGAGTTGAGTCCCACATATCCCCGTTACCTTTAGGTTACGGGTAACGCGTAAAGCACTTCCTACTCGGTAATCAAAAAAAAACTATATGTATATATGTAAAATTAAATTCAAAAAAATATTTTAATTACGATTATTAAACACTTTTATTCAACAACTAAGTGTTTCACAGCGAAACACTCACAAGAAACACAGTGCGGTTGTCAATTGGTGGCCGTTACAATTATCTGACAGCGGTGAGGGCACGTGTCGAGTGTGTTGTTGGCCTTTTAATTGTACGTCCCAAATGTAAGTATAGTACGATTCTCTCAAACCGATTTTATATATTACTAGTAGCATTTGCATGCGATCTTATCCGCGTTTAAATACAAAGGGAATATGTAAAATCGGTTTATGAATGGCAGAGTTCTGGTGGAATTTTTAAACACACTTTCATCCCCCTTCTAACGATTTTTAATAAAAGTAATCTTCCCTAAAGTTTAGTCTATCTCCAGGCCAACATTCTTAGAATTCGATTCAGTAAAATACATACATACATACTATCGCATATATAATATTATTATGTATAGATTATGGGTAAATTTTAATTGTTTTGGTTAAATACTTACACATGTATAAATAGATTTATTACGCTACAATCGCATACAGCAAAAAAACTGCCAGCATTGTGCCAAAAGGTAACTTTTTCAAATATATTTTAGTGTGAAAGTTTCAATATATACTTAAAGTTCTAGTTGATAAAATTGTGAAAAATATCGTTGTTCGCTATAAAAACAAATTAAATTCTTACCCATGAGACTGTGGCGACTGGTGGCAACGCTGGAGGCGGGCGGCGAGCTGGGCGCGCGCAGTGGCCCGAGCGCGCCGCCGCTGCCGCCCAGGGGACCGCCCTCCAGAGCGCCTGCGAACATACTAACATTTATTATAAATATACATTCACCACTTGCCAAATATTTTACATAAAACAGCATAATATTCTCTCAGAATGTCTTATGTAAAGGATAATTTTCAATATCTCGGAATGTCCAAATGTAATGAATTCTAGTTTCATATAGATTAAAGTATGTACGTTTTGTGGTCTGAATATTATTATAATCCATACACTAAATTGTAATATGATATATTAATATGGCTTTATTAATATTATTAACATATATATAATAATACTGTATTTAGTGTAATCTACTTATATATAAAATTCTCGTGTCCCGTACACCTCCGATATGGCTTGACCGATTCTCAAGAAATTCTGCGATTCTCAGACCCACTCAATATAGTTGATAGGTAGGTCTGAGAATCGGCCAACATATATTTTTCTCTTAATTTTATTTGTTTTTAATTCAATTCGAATTTACAATTTCTGTTAGATAGATGGTGTAATGGTTACTTACGAGTGTTTATCATACATGGCACATTTAAACACTTCTCATTCGCTGTACTGTTGATTTGTGACTGTATTATAAACAATTATATAAACAATTTATCGAGTATAGACAGAAAGTTACTTATACGTAAATATACTAACATTTGTATTAAAAAAAACTTCATTGATTCTACTAGAGTTCGACCGTTAAAATTTATGCGCCTACCGCACTGCGGTCCTTGGCATGTATCTCTCAAGAGAATCGTACAGGAGCAAATTCAGTTATACTCATATCCTGTTAACATCTGACTGAATATTCAAAATCACGATTCGAGTTGATGTAGGTTAGGGTTTTTACTGCTGCTGAGTTTTTTTGTTTTGTTTTGTTTTTTTTTTTTTCACCTTCTTAGACCGGTATAATTGGAACCTACGTAGAAAATTATTTAACTATAGGCAATGTCTTGACATGCACAAGTGATAGCTTATGTGATTTATTCCAGGCAGGTGTGAGCGTAATTCTTCTTTAAAATCAAAATAATTTAATAATTTTACAGCTGTTTTAAATGGTTCGGTTGGCGTGGGGCGGTATAAATAATAACAGTTGACAGAACAACGTAATGACAGACTCAAATAAATATATCTTATTAAAAAAAAGGCATGGCGGAAATATATTTTTTTTATAGAAGAGAGGGCAAACGAGCAGGAGGCACATCATGATGGTGAAGTCGTCGCCCATAGACACTCACGTGTCTGAGAGCTAAAATTTATCTATGCAAAACACATGGCGCTTATTTAGCGCCTGGTGACCCACAATCTGGTGATTTTATCGCTCAACGAATGTCGATACAACAGTGAATTATGGGTAAGTTATAATAATTGTACTCATAAGGACAAATCTTTGAAAAAAAAATAGTTTTAATTTGTTTATTTGATTGTTATTAGCTTTTAGTATGTTATTAGCAATAATTGGTATAAATTTTATACATTTGATTTTTTTAAATTTATAATATATTTATTCGCTTATATATGTCATTAATTACATAAAAGTACTCAATTCTATTTGAGCCTTATTAAAGCATAGGTTTTGTTAATTTGGATTGTTGCCTAAAATGAAGCTATTTCATATTTATTGCCTACACCTCGGCTTATACATTAAGCTACTCAGTTACGCTCGAGCGCTGGCCTTTCCCTAAATGGCCTCCTATAATTAGACTTCAGAGGCAAATTAATCTCTTAATATATCTACTAAATTGAAATGGGAAGTAAGCGTAACTTGATTTAACTTAATAGAAATGCTCCGCGAGTCTAAATGCGCGCACAGATTGCGGAGATGCAGCTAAGCTTATATAATTTACTACCATCGTGTAGAAGTAGACCAAAATTTGTACTGGAATTAAAAAATACAAATCAATGGCTGGTAATGCTATGGAATGGTCACGTAAGTGATATAATTCTATATGAAATGTTTATTTTAAAAGAGCAGCTTTCGATTCTTTTCGATAGACGACTGCCTACCGAACCGGTGGTAATGTTAATGACGATTCAAAAGTTTCTTTATAAAGACCTACTCTATAAAGATTTACCACCGGGTCGGAAGGCCTATCTACCGAGAATATACGAAAATCGATGGCTGATCTTTTAAAATAACTATTGCAATATGATTAAATAATAAAAGCATTGTAGAGCTATTCAAGAGTTAATCTGCCAACTTTTGCATACCTTATACGCGTTTAATAGTTACATGTATGCATAAAAAGGCCTTTAAATAATAGAATAGAAGAATATATTTTAATTGTTTAGGCTTATAAGTAAATTTAATGAGCTTTTGGATACTTGAAACACGTCATAAATAAGTCTTCGTGTTTCACTTGACACTTGCTGTAGATTGAGCTTAATTGTTTCGTCTTAACGTAGACTTACTCTGTAATCTATCAATTGTGAATAGGTATAACAAAATGGTGAATTATATTGTAACGAATATCGTTTTGGAAAAAAGAAAGATTTTAACCCAGATTGTTCTGTTATAAGCGCGAATGTATTGCGTTGTAGATTTTAAAAAATGTTATTAATGTAAATTTGTAATATCGATAACGTCCGCCCGTCGGCCCAGATGTCGCTCGAAGGAGTCTAATTGTGTGTGAGTGAGCTCCGATTGGCCCAATTTTAAAGGCTCTTGGGCCAAGGCTAACTTTCAGGTTTTACGTCAGCGGAGAAATTTGAATATTATTTTTGTTTATAGCATGAGACTTGTAAAATTACAATCAAGAATATCTTGACTATTAAGTGATCCTTGTTATTAAATTATTTAAGCGTAGCAAATGTCACTTGTCACGGAAAGACAAAGTTAAAGTGAAACACTTTTAGTGTTCCATTATTAAACTTCACTATTTAGCACTTGCCACGCGCACTTGATAGTATCAAGGAGCTTAAAAGCCTCGGTATTTACATGAGGCTTCGATTGTGTACTCCAGCCGGCAGCTCCAGATACCGAATAGATATAAAAATAGATTTTTAGCATATTTCTAAAGCATTTTTAATTGAGTTTTTTTACGACCGATGATTTTGTGCCCCGATTTTACAATATCTGCAATCAAAGCACTTTTGTTTTGTTATTATTGACTATTTAAAAATGCAACGCACGCGAGAGATTGCAAGCTATGTAAGAGCGTTATATATTATGTACACCAACATATATATTACACACCTATAAACACAATATATGTCAACTTCAAAATAAGCAATAGGAAGATATACAGTTTACTGATATTAAAGTGATAATTTGAATTGTTTACCTGTAGATCAATCTGTCAATGTTCGAATTGGCGGGAAAAACAAAAACGCGCGCCTGTCCACAGATTAAACACAAAACGTCACACGCTACAATTATAAGAAAAAAATATCGGTACTTCTGGATATGTCTATTGGCCTTGCTCCAAAAATATTGTAAACATCACAAAAAGAAACACCACGCTGAGTTTCTTGTATGCTTCTTCTCAGCTTGGTCGTGTACGAACAGGCGTAAAGTCATTTATAATGTGAGATGCATTTTTTTTTTATTAAATCTGTCCCCAAACATCTTATATTAAATCTAAATATATTAACAATCAATAAACTTATAAGATAATAAAACAAGGTATACACACAAAACAATTATATGGGAACTTGAAACATTTGAGAGATAAAACATAATAAGATATAAACGCGAACACAACCAGGAAGCCATGATGATTTTGTTAATATTATATTCTACAGAAACCGAATACAGCTTATCGAAAGTTAACTAACTAAAAAGTGCCTGAACTAACTAAAATAAAGTTCTGTATAAACATCAAGTTCAGTTACACTCGCTTAGTTGTGTTCGTAACCGTCAAGTTACTAACATAAGCGATGTTCACCTATTTACCTATTAAACATTATATAGATATAAATCTGAAATTATATCTAGCTGAAATATATATACCGTTTTTCAATATATGTCAATATAAATTTAGAGAGAAAATAAAACAAATCATAATTATACCATTGCAAAGTTCGTATCGGTTATTGGATAATTTTGTTTAATTAGATGAAAAATCGTTAATAAACTCGAGTTTATAAGTACACTCTCGGAATCATCGATCACACAAAAAGGCGAAACGGAATTTCGTTGGAAACTCATTAAAACTGTTCAAGTTTTATTCGCAAACACTCAGCTATAGTCTGAGTGGTGAAAATCGTCGCTAACACTTCCTTCCGGCGAAACCCGGATTTGATTTATATTCTATTGGAACGCCTTTTTTAAAATTCGCAAATGTACCGTGAAATTAACGGCGTAATACATTTCAATTAATCAAAAATGTATTTAATAATTTATACATTCCACATGGAATCGTATTATCACTTGTGACAATAGTTTTCTTGTTTTCAACACCTAAACGGCCTTCAAACTCAAACTTATAATATCTTTATTCAAGTAGGTCTTTATAAAGACACTTTTGAATCGTCAATTTTTACACTACCACCGGTTCGGAAAGCTACCAAGAAGAACCGGCAGCAACTCGATAGCTGCTCTTTTAAAATAAACAATTAATAGAAAATTATGTTACTCACAATTAAAATAACAAAGCAATGTAAGGCTGATCAAGAATTAAACTGTCCAGATGCTGAGCTAATTGTCTACACACATTAAAGGTATCTTTGGCCTCTAAACATTCGTTTACGGTATGCCTATTCAACCAAAATACTCTTTACACACGCGTTTTAAATTTATTAGAAGTCAATTTGGTTATAAGTGATGGGACTTTGTTATAAAAACGTATGCTCATACCTACAAACGATTTATGTACTTTACTAAGGCGAGAACCAGGCACTTTCAGGCCTTAACTCAGCATTTATTGCACTCCCAAGTATTTTTATTTATATATATATATACTAATATTATTTGGTAATGAACATTATTTTTGAATAGATTATCGACTCGATAAAAAAGTAGCTTACGTACCTTAAGTAAGCTACTAAGACGGCCGGTGTCATGTCAAAAATATATAGCATGTTGAGTCAAGGCCTAGGCTATTTAACGATTACTCATATATTGTGTTATCAAACTCAAAAAACATCGAAAAGTATTAACATATACAAATATATAACTCTCACTCGTCCGCGTAATAAAACTTAAATATAATAAACCTATACCTCCGTTATTATTATAAAAATATAATATAAACACGATTTGGAATCATATTTTGAAAACACTTTTCTGAACACAACAAACACTTAAAATGATTGTTTATAATTCCGCCCTAATATATAGCAAATATTATTATTTAAAACCATTAATATTAATTTGTTAAAATGTGACCAAGGCGCGGTCTTCCATGAAAAAGCCTGCTCGCCACTCTAAGCCTTAATATTCAGACAGTGCTTAAGCAATAACATCACCATAACCTAACTAATATCAAGCACAATAAGCACTGCTTATGATTTATAAGCGGATAAACCCTTGAGAGCCAAAGAAAAACATTTTCTTTGTTCAAAGTTTGAGTGGTTATAGGTCAGCGAAGCCTCTTTGTGATATAACATGTAGGTTATGAGTCTTGTTTTTAATAAGACTAATAATTATACTAAATCCCAGACGGGTCTTGATAACCGGATATCCGTTTCTTTTATCATTTGTTTATCGATAATCAGCTTTGTCACTGTGCTTATCGAGTTTAATTTTTCAAGCAAACTATAAAAAATACCTGCACATTATTTCATTATGACAAAATTTATTTTAACATATAGATACCGGCTGCCTGCACATTGATGGTCTCAAAACGCATATACAATATAAGGGGTTAAGGGGTGTATATAACGACCAGTTATCATGATAAATCGAAATTAACCCTTTGTATATATTTTTATAACATAGTCTGTTATCATTTACATATATGTATTTCAAACGAATAGGAAGTTAATGCTAATGACAACAATGTTATATTAAAAGGAAGCATATAGTCTCAACTTGATAACATGGAATTATTCATGTCGGCCCTTAATGATAAAACGAAAGCAATTCGAATTAATACGTATTCATTTGTTACTACAACTATTTCTTGCAACACTTCACGGTCAACCGTCAATTTACTGTGTATTTATATTAACGGATTAAAACTTGACTATCTAGAATTATTATATACTTAATAAAATATATGTAAAAAAAATCTTTTTTTTTTACTTTTTAGCTTATAACTTCTTTAACTTTCATTTTAGGGCAAAAAGTTAAATATACATATTTGTAGGCAAAACAATTTGCTACAAATTATGACCTTACTATTTTTTTGTTAGATGCACAGTTTCTGAGATATTGTGAAAAAAATGTTTTCACCCCTTTTTCCAAGATGGCGGCCGGAGGACACGCGTGGTGACCCAACAAACTTAAAGTTAAGCTTAAGTGCTATTGACCCACCAAACATGTCCCAAAAGTTGCATCTTCTAAAATGCAAAGCAAATGTAATATTTCAATGGACTATGTGTTACGCACAAGCATAGTTTTTTAGAAAAGTCATAGGCGAAGCTGGCAACCAGATATTGCTCAAGCTAGCTAGCTCCCTGTCGCGGTATCATAGTGTAGTTTGAGCGCTTTCTAGACGTACGGGGAATAGGCTAGTGTAATTTATGTGACAACCTAACGTCTGATAAATAAAAAAGAATTTACGTTTCTTATATAGATAATTTAACTTCCAGTTATTCACGCCCAAATTAACGTTCGGAGAAAGAATGTTTGGACGCTTAACAACAAATCGCGTGTTGCCTACAATAAAAGTCTTAAAATTCATAAATAACAATACAAGAATTTCCTCTAAGGCATATTTAAACTTATAACACTAAAACCAAAAATCTCCCCCTAATAACAAATACGGAGATTGTTTTAATAATTTATCACACTCCACGTAGCATCAAGAATTTTAAACACCCTACCACATACAAATGGTGTTCCACACAGACAATTCAATGAGAGTAGGGTCAAAATATTCAGTACGCGTTATCACCTGAAAAACCATTGTAAACAGGGCGTAACGTTTAAATAAAAGCGTTTTCCTTGAACAAAGAACGTAACGAGGTGTTCGTACAGCCTTGTAACAGAGGTTTAAAATGATAAAACATTTTGTATGTTCCTGAAAAAGGCCAACGAGATTTTCAGGACACAACACAACGTCTATAGAATACACGTAAATGTAGCAGACGTGGACGTAGTAAACGATGACCTAGACGTAGAAGAATTAAACGGAGACGTAGATTTTTATTTAGAAGGGGGGGCCCACCATAAAGGTGAGCCACTCACGTGGCTGGCAGCTCGTGAGTCCGTTGCCTGCCTTTTAGGGAGTGGTACACTTTGGTCGATGTAACAGATGTAGATGGTGGAGACGTGGACGTAGTAAACGAAGACGTAGTAGACGTAGACATAACTGGCAAGTTAAATAATAGCGGAGAAATCGATTCGTGTAAGTTTTAAGTGGAAGAGTTCAGTGTTAACTATAAAAGATTATCCGCGCCTTACATAAGCAGAGTAGCTAGAATCCATTGGACTCAATTAGGTTGGTTAAGTCAGTTGTCTAACAGAAGAAACAGCAAATACATTTGGTTATCATAAAATCAATAACGATACTGAAAAACTCAACGAACATACATAAATACATACCGCTCATTTTCATAGACAAGAGGTATTACTTATTCATGCAAGTACAACGGAGATTTGGACAATGTAAACACGAGTGCGCTTCAAAGTATGTTCACAAATCTGAAGACAAACACGCCTGCAAAGTCGGTATAAATATTTAGTGATGTGACGCTCACCGGTTTTTTGATGGTGGGAATCTGTTATCGGAGAGACGGTTTAAATCGTTAATAACTAGAATTAGGTAGGTTGGGCATATATTTAGGTTTATTGAGGCGATATACGATACGATTCTAGGTGGAAAAGAAAGTAACCAAATGTTATTTTAAAGAAATATTTTTAATACATAAATAAAAGTTAAAAGAAGATGGTACGACGTCGGAGAGTTTCTTACCACTTCTACGTTACGAGTTAGAGTAAAAGTTAAAGTTATGAGTATTTCAGTTTTTTTTCCAATTATTTTAAAGTTAACATAATTAAGTTAAGATTATATGTTTCTGATTGGAATCTAAATAAATTAGAATAATATAATTCATACTTTATTACTTATCAGACATTACTTATATTTTAAATGTGAAATTAACTCTGTCTGTATGTATGTATCTATGTTACGGTTACACGCTTAAACTACTGCATCGAAATCGATGAAATGTGGTATGGAGATAGACTTAACTTTAGGGAAGAAAGAAAAGGGTTGAAGTGGTAGGAATAGGGAATTTAATTTTTTTTTTTAAATTCACCAGAACTCTGCCATTTATAAACCGATTTTCCAAATTTCTCTTTGTATTTAAACCACGCGGACTAAGTCGCGGGTAAAAGCTTCTAGTACAATCTCATTGTAGTAAAATTTATTCAATATCAGCTTCAACTCAGCCTGGGGAATTTGAAATTTTTTAATGTCTTTTTCATTACTTCGTCCAAACCACACTTAATTAACCTTTCCGAAATGATTTTTTTATGCAAATAAAATATCGTGTTCAATATTAAGCACGTAAGTTTTACGTTTTTATTATGGATGGTTGAATAACACTCGAAGCGGTATTAATTAACACGTTCCCTTTTTATTTATCAAACGTTATTGGGTGCCATACAGATTACACCAGCTGATTCACTAACACAAGCTTATTCACTAACGTCCGTCCGGAACGGCTGCGTAAATCTATCTATCTTTATATAATTCAAAACTTAAAACTACAAAATGGTGCCGTGACCCGTCGCGCCCGCACCCCGCTGACCATTAGTTTCTTGAACATCTGGTTGCCGTCTTCGCCTTTGCCTATTACAAATCACCATGCTCGCTGTCCGTAACAGTTTTGTATGGCGAAACCTAGCTTCTAAATCCCAAAAATTCATGTTTGGTATCGGTATTCAGGTTCGATAGCTCGTGAAATATTCTAGGAATGTTTTGTCAAGTGCCAACCGACCGAATTTAAGTTTTATGCGACATGTCTTTACGCCATAAATGAATATGGTGTGAGAAAGTTTCGATTCAAGTTCCTATAAAGTATGTGTTCGAAAGACATGAACAGCACAACATATTCAGCATCGAGCAGGTTCACTTGTATTAGGTTATAGTTTTATTTTATAATAAATTCGTTTTTAAGCAAACAGTTTCTATTTGAGACCTCCGGTGGGGACGAATATAATTAATTAATAAACATTTGGTTAATACCTTAGCTCATAAGCTCATGAAATTTGACGCGAATATAATACATTCAAACTATCTTTGGTATTGTATACATAACTATTAATTAAACACGTTGAATTCTCTTAACTGTTACAAAGTACACATAGGTGGCGCTACTAAAACAGATAATAAAATTTACATTTTGTTACTATGAATAACAACAACAGGTAAGCAAGTATTATTGAACGCACTCGGGTATACTAAAGTAAACTTTATTAATGCCAGCGTAATCGCTAGAGGCGCTTATTCGTTTCCTTACAACTATATAACTCACACTTAGTTGAGGACTGTTAAATGGTACTCACCCGTGAAGGTAGTGCACGTTATGCGACCGGTTAGGTTGGGGCGGGCTGCTGCTCCGCCGCCAGCATTCTATCAGCTGATCGCCAAAGCCATCCTGTCCCCAGTTGCCTACAATCACCTCCCTGCACCTGTGACAAAACATCCTTTACCACCAAATACTATCCAAGACTTTTTGCTTAGAAATACGTCTCTCTTAATCGTTGGAGTTACGACCAGAGCTTTCAAAACCACTATTGAGCCAATACTTATCCAACTCTTATTATATTTCGTAGATAAAGACTAGTGGAGCCTATTATTGATCTAAAGAAAGATCTTTTAAAAGCTCTTCGATTGTCATTATAGGAAATTATAATGCTATTTAATCTTTATTAAGTCTGAGGCGAAGCTTAATTTTTACAATCACTAATCACACAAGACTATTACTAACTTAAGTTAACTTTAGTACTTCATTTCAGACCATTAACTAAATAAGCGTGTGTTTATTAATATACTGATGTTACATATAGTAAGACCTCGTTATATAATGTATAATCATATCTTAAATACATGAATTTCTTAAAACCTCTTTTGTGAAATAAATTCATTTGAACCTCTTTTTGGTTAAATGAATTAATTAGAAGCATTTTTGAATAATGTTCGATAGCTTTTGTTATTTCGGTGGTAAGTGGCCATTCTGGGTCCGAGTGGCAAACAAGATAAACGTAAGTGTTATTCCTTGATTGTACTTTTGTAAAATTATTATTAAACAGTTACTTTAAGAAAATATAACTGTTATGACAATGATTACTGTGTTTGGTTGATATTGCTTATTATATATGTATTATAATCCTGACAATAGATAATTAAGCATAATATATAATGATGCAATGAGATATATAAGTACTAAATATTTAATTAATATAGAGAATAGTACAACTATTAGACAAAATATATAACGCTAACACGTGCATAAATGTATACGATTTTTAATTCAGTTCATTTTGTTGGCAAACTTAATTTGAAATCGAAAAATTGATTTCTCTAACTCTAAATCTATTTGTCAAATTAAGCGACTTTAACAGTTTAAGACATTAATAAGAGTAATAAAATTAAACTAATAACATCTGTTCAGCATTGCCCCAGGTAATACATTTTTATACAAGACCTAGTTCTTATTTAATATAAATTGTTTAGAAATGTCAACACTTCCGCTGACGTTACAGACTTAAGACGTTCCAAAAATTTCCGCTCGCAACTTTGCAGACAATGCGGAATTATTGAAATATTCAGTACTGAAATAACTTATTTACGGTCTGCGAATTATTTCAGTATAGCCTTTAACTTGTATGATATGACCAAAGTGTGTGAGTATCTCACACCGGTGTATTGGAACAATCGTATCTAAGAAAAGTTATATACAAATGATCGCTACGTAAAATGTACACTCGCAGTTGAAGAAAACATTTTAGTTCATACAGTTAGTTATATATTCACTGTGTTACATGTTCTAGTAAATGTATGTTATATATTCATTGTCTTGAGAATAAATTGAAACAATAGATGCGTACTGTGGTAATAATTCTACTTATATCGACTGTATTTTTAGACTGTCTGATATCTATCATTGGCTGAGTGGCATGTCTAAGTGTATGTTATCAAATGTATCGCTAAACTACTAAATTAAAAAAAAACATCTCTAATGAACTCTGCTGTCTATGACGCACGTTATTAGCAGTTCAATTGTAGGTGT
Organism: Leptophobia aripa; assembly: GCA_951799465.1. Classification (NCBI taxonomy): domain Eukaryota; kingdom Metazoa; phylum Arthropoda; class Insecta; order Lepidoptera; family Pieridae; genus Leptophobia; species Leptophobia aripa. Next base: position 1,940,031 of record OX637284.1, read on the forward strand.
GTTTCTCCAAAGCGAACTACAGTAGAACCTTTGGCGGGTAACACTCCGTGGCATAAGGTTACTAAAATATGCATGTTACCTTGATTCAAACTATGCTTATTTTTATATAAATAATTCACACAAAAATATCTTGGATACAGAACTCAAAAGTAAAACCTGGCGTTATCTATATTCTTACTAACTAAATTTAAGGCCATTTATTGTATAGCCAATATGTCAATTTTATATTATAAATTAATTGTTTTTTTTTCTGCAATATTGTACCATCACTTTCAGTGAAATTTAATTAAATCACTCGAGCGTTCACGCATGACTGAACCGCTTACCACAAAGAACTGTATCACTTAACAATAAGAATGAATGGTCCATCAGAGCTTTAAAGCACGTTTCCCTTTTTTTTAAGACTCATCGCGAGCTTTCATCTATCACCGTCAACCATATTAAAAATTAAAAAAAATGCCCCAACATACAATTAACTGCACGTGGATTCGTATAGGTTAATCACGTATGAAAAGCACTTACACATAAGAGCACGTTTATCTCACATCGCCCAACTGCCAGTTCACAAAGCACACACACACAATTCCAGACAATTCCGGGTTAGCCCGGGGCTCCTTATAGAACGTTACTGAACGCGAACGTCACAGCCTGATGCTGAGATAACAGCGTCGCAATGACGAAACAGCCGGGTACGCGCGCGCGCCCTGCGACGCAGCCTCCGATCCGCCCCGATCACCCCACGATCTCACCCGACATAGGGGTGAACAAACCAAAATGCTTCTCATTCTAACACACTGACGATGTTGAAAAGGATTTAGACAGTTCGATCGTGCTCTGAACCTAAACAGACTATTTTGATGGCCCCCTCCCGACCAATAAACTTTGTAATTTAAAAAAAAAACTATGACTGTGATATTTTACTAATACATCGTCTCTGTTATAATTAAAATGTATTGAGATGTCTGTGATGGGGTGGATGGAAATTGAATCCACTTCCCAATAAAATAAAGTCAAAGTCAAAATATCTTTATTCATTAGGTTATATAGGACCATTTTGAATCGACTTAAATCTAAGTTCTACACCTGTACGCGACCAAGCTGAGAAGATGCTTTTGAAATAATTAATTTAAATGTATGGACATGATATTTTATTTATTTGAAATAACCAGATATGATTAAGACGAGTTATGGCATATTTCACAGACGAAAAAAATCAACAT